>LS997564.1:39550447-40150447 GCA_000469685.2 Haemonchus contortus
CTGGTTGTAACGCATTATCATTGTAAAGCATTGTCGAGGGTTCATCGAATCAGCTCTCTCCATTCTCTCCATTCCATCCAGAATCATTTTCATCTATTCAACCTATTCTTCATCCTGATCATGACTCTTTTCATGCTCTATTTCCTGCTAAAACAGCTAATGGGACCGCATGGCTTATGCGCGCCATATTTTTGATTGACTTTGTATCGGACTGAAAGATTACCGTAGGTTTCTTTGTCTACAGATTCTACGCCTTTACAGTATAAACTGTGGTTATATTTATTCACATTTTTCATTTTTGCATAGTTTGCGAATGGCCGAAAGAACAAATGATTCATTGCCAATAAGCTCCGAAAAAAGTCATCATCTTCAGTTTCGTTTTGTCAGCAAAATTATATTTCGTAACTTTTGGTAGAAATTGAAATGTGCCTTTATCATTAACTCATTGTATAATATATTGGACAGTGTTGGCGACTTCCGGAACATTTCTTTGCTTTTATTGCTTAGTCGGGAGGCTTTGCTTAGCTGAACCAGTAAGGGTTTAAAGTTTTCTGTACTCTTGCTTAAATATGTGTAAGGTTATTGCTTTTGATTGTAATACAATGAGGGTGTTTGGATAGTATCTGCCGAAATTCTCACAAAAAGAAAGCTTTTTCTTGGAATGTTTCGGAATTTCCATTGGAATACTATTATACCGTTCTTGTAGGCGTCTAATGTGATGGTTTTACGATATCGCAGTCGGTAGCCCAGATTAAGGTTCATCTTCAACCCTCTTGTTGGTTGCATTTGATCATTGGAACAACGCGGGCGCAGATTTGCTTGACTGGGGTCCCAAGACCGAGTTGTCAAGATAAGCTTCGGTGGATTTCAGCAGCGGAGTAGCTGGGTTCAAATCCGCGAAAAATGCGTGTCGATTATGGGGAGACAGTTCCGCCATTATAGGGTTAGGTAAACAAGGAATAGAGAGCCGGATATATTATGCGCATGCAAGTGGATGGTGTCCCTATATAACAGTCCTATGGAAACTTTCAGAACATGCCAGACAAAAAAAAAGAACTCTTTAAAACTCTTGGCATTTACTTTCGCATTTACTTTGCAAACTACCCAATATTAGTGTATAAGCATATGTCAGTCTTTCGACAGTAGTCGTGGTAATAAGTTTATTACAAATTTTATACTTGGGCCGAGTTCCTTGAGTTGATCGCTCTGTAGTATCGGTGCCACCAACTTTCCGGGTTTGCTCTTTTACAGTGTGAGTGATAAGTAAGGATGGGCTTTATAATGATGGGGTAATCTTAGTCTTTTGTTCCCTTCCTGCAAATTGTAATCTGAGACAAACAGTTATGTTCTAACGGCGTAAACGACCTCAATTTGAGCAAAATAAGCAGTACAACAACTCGCGCAACACAAACCGGCCTAACCGGTAGTAGTAATTAGTTCCTCTTGGATTCTTTCAATGTGGAGAAGCTACTGAAATGCTTTTTGACCAGTAAGATGCCCAAACCTATTACTCCACTCTGGCGCTGACTCAAGTAGCGCTTGACTCAGAAATTTCAAGAGGAACTGTTTGTAAATACTTAAACATTGTATAGAAGTGATCTGAAGGCGTGACTCATGGGAGGTTTGGAAACGATCCACTCAACCTTGATATCTTTTATCGTCATCGTTTCCGGCCTCAATTCTTACCTTGACTTTCCTCTCTCACACTAGTTAACCTTACTGCTATTCGCTGATTTCCAGTTGTATAATCATGCAAGTTAGAATTTCGGATCGATTTCCGCCCAGGCCAACCAAGCCTCCCACCCCTCTTATCCTTCCGGGAGCCGTCAGTTGGTACCAGACTCGTCTGGGTGGATAAAAGCACTGACTTACACATCGGCTGGCCACCACAAGTCATTGTATAGGCCATATACGCACTCATTACGCTACTACGATTTTGATTTGAGGTGGAATGCGTGGGCGCATCCCTCGGATGGGATTTACTAAAACCAAAAGACTTTGTCCTTCATCCTTTTTTAAACTCATGCAAATCACTTTTTGCTAAGGGTCGTTGTTGAGTTTGGTGGTCACTGCGGAATTGGTCCCAAAAGGATTGAACCGCTCGCTAGTGCCGGAGCAATTTTCATCGCATTATATGAACGATTTCGGCTGTGATGTGTGAGTGATGAGGTCATTTGGTATGCGCCAGAGTGATGAAAGAGCCGGTTCTTGTGGTCATGCATGCATTAGTCAGTGTTCCCCATAGTACAAGAGCTGGGAGTATTCCTGAGGAGGTTGGGGACACGCAAAGTTATGGAAATGTGGCGTCTCTAAATGGGCCCGGATGCATTCCACTCGCTCGAACAACGAAAACTATTCTGCAGAAGGGCAGTTTTGGGTAATCCAATCCACTTCATAGGGCATTTGTCCTTTTCGCCAGTATTCGATGCTACATTTCCTTTCGAGCTCATGTTCTACGAAGTTTTTACACCTTTCAATTCCCTTCCGTTTACCTTTTTCTTTTTTCTATTTTCCACATTCTCTACCTTTAATTTTCCTAGTTCTTCCTATCCCGTGCCGCTTCTTTCTGTTTCTTTGCGCATTTTCTCAGCATTATTTTCTTTATTGAGTATTCTATCGTCTTCAAAACCAACAAAACCTTCCATCCCTCCGGGGTCGGGCTTTGCTACCAGACTCGTCTAGGAGGATAAAAGCCCTGACTTGTCTATCGGCTGGCCTCCGCAAGTCATTGCATAGGCCACATTCACTATCAAACCGCCAGTGCGGGTTTGAATGGAAGTCGAATGCGGGGCGCATTCCTCAGATGGGATTCATCAACACCCGAAGACTTTGTCGTGTACCCATTATTCTGTCTTCTAACTTGTAAATTAGCTTTCCAAGTAATATTTTAGGAGAATCTGTCGATTTATTTATGTGTTCTTCAAAGATTTAAACTGGAAAGAAATAGTGAAATAGTGAAGGCTTCCCTCACGGTCTGAAAAATCGCATTCAGAAGAGCATTTCTTGGAAACGTAAGCTAATCCCTGGGTAAAATGATGAGCGGGTCTTTCAATGTGATGGATGTGCTACTTCTCACATAGCCAAGCTTAATTACTCGAGTAATCAAGTGGAGAGCAGCTTGTCAACCCGCCAGACACTGAGGCGATTCGATACATGGCTAGAGTGGGCGACCTGCAAGAGTATCTCTACGTATACGAAAACGAACCCAGTAAAATGGACGCGCCATCGATCGGGGAACCTCGTTGTGGTGGTTGCACCAAGTCGCGCGCTAGTCGTTAGTTAGCCAGCTGTGGTTTTCCTCACTCACTAAGGCGATAGAGCTGTTGACCGCCCGCCTACCCAGTTCTCCTTTTCTCCAATCCTACTTTCATTCAAGTGAATCGTTTTTTCCCGATCAGATTCTTTGCAAACACACTCTCCACCGCTTTTCAACAATTTCTTTCTGTTACTGGAGCAATTTAGCGATTTTCTGAAGGATATCGAGGTTCCCGAGTAATTACTGTCTCCCGTGCTAGATCCCGTTGCCAGATTAATACTTTGAACGATCCAGCTTTCACCTTCTCAGCCCCCAAAAATCCCTGGCTTTGGAAAGGATTTATTCGTTTGGTTGGTCGTTAGTCCCAAAGCGGACAAAAGTGGTCAAGAGGAGGAGCGCAGGCTCTTTTAGGCCATCCTGTCGCGCTCGTCTCCTTTTCGAGGAATGTTGCCCTCAAGTGGAATAGAAGCTCTCTTATAGAAGGCGTTTCCCTAAGGCCTGATTTGCAATGTCTGAGTTTTTCACACCAAAAGGGACAGAACTGATTCTCGGTGCAACTGTCGATGTATATTTTTCTTAAAACTGGTTCTCTTTTACAGTTTCGCGTCGAGATGGGTGTGGAGCATGTGATGGTGTGATTGAGTTGGTTTCCATTCCCATTACCTCTGCAATCGGTTACTAGTTTGTTGGCGAGAAATCTTTCGCCTCTCCTCTTTCAATCACCGATGCGATGCATCGCGATGTATAATTACATTCGGTCGACTCCCGCTGTTAGTGACGCGTTAGCAGTGTTGCTTTGTGTCCCTCCCTAATCCGGATATCTAGTGGGTTGAGCTTTGCCGGCGGGTCTTTACGATTTTTGCCTTTCTTCCCGGCTGTTCTAGCCCATGAGTCGAACGAGACACAATCTGATGTTTGAGAAGGTTTCAGCAGTTCCTCGTGGGTTGTAGTGAAGTTCTTCAAGCTAGAAGAGACTTTCAAGCTCCATTCAGCATTCTTTGTGTTTGGTGTTTTGCTTCCTGAACTATTTTTGTAATCATGCCAAGCTTTATGGCACCATCTAGAGATTCACGTTAAGAGGAAGGCTGTCTTTTTCTTCATCCTTCTTCGTCTTGGCTTTCCTTTCCTCCTTTTCTTTTCTTTCCTCTTCTTTCGTTTTTGTTTCAGATTAGTTTTGCTTTAATTTTTTCATCATTCTTCCGGATTCTCTAGCGAATTTTCTCGTCACGACAGCTTACAAGGCAGAATTTTGGAGGAATGATAGGCTGAGCTCAATTGTGAAATTATTTATTTCTATCTTGCCGTGGACATAGGATGAATTCTCATCGAATTTCTAATGGGTGCCTATTTATTTGAGAGCCTAGTCATCCATACGATATCTATCAATACTCAGTCATGAGCATCAGTGAGATTTTGCCACTGACTGGAAGTTTTTCTCGATAATCTCCTTGATAGTTTTCCTCTCTTCTCAAGAAGATTTTATTGGATGAGCGCGTTTTAGAAGAAATACGTTGTTCGCCTGATACTTTGTGGTCAAAAACTAAGAGCAAGGGGATACAGCGAGACAACAGTAAAAAATTCGTGAGGTCGTAAATGAATTCAGTGTAACGCTATACAGGTGTATTAAGTTTTTGCTATTTGCTAGGTTTGCGAAGATTATCGAGCACTGTTAAATATTTTAAGAATAGTTGAAATTGTACATTTTTCCAAAATCAGCTGTAAGGTCAATGAGTCCATTTAAAATTTCATAGAAATGCGTAGAAATATGAGACAAGGTTGAATAAGTGGAATACAGGAGGTCTCGCTCACGAGTAGACCTTAATTTTGAAACGAAAAGTGCGAAGTATTGATCTCAAGGCAAATCCTCAAAAAATTTATATCAAGGGGGTCTTCATGAGTCCTCTCTCGTCAATATGTCTGAAGTAGGTGGTATCTCATTAATTATATTCCGTGTCGGATCATGACTTCATTATTTCTATGCATAGTCAATTAGCTAATGGCAATAGATTTTCAGCCGAATTCGGCTTATCCTCCACAAGCAACATCGTCAGCAAACTGGTTTTTGCTCGTTGTTAGAGCTATTAAAGGGAAAAGGTGCAATGAGAAAGTCGGCTTTTGCCTCGGAAACTATCGCTCGTTATAGAAATTATTTTTTTGTACTTCCTGGAATTCTGTTGAATGGTTGCATGGAAGTCGTTCTTTCCCATTTTTCCATGATCCAGCCATCTCTAGAATTTTCTGCTTTCTTGGTTTGGTCAAAAGGTACTTGGTCGTTGAGTTTCGCTGTTACATGGAGGGTGAAGGCAGGTAAATACTTGAGATCCGTGAGTGAGAGCTAATTTCGAAAGTTAAAAACGGCCAAAAGTCGAGTAGAAGAATCTTGACATACATAGTTCCACATAGATTAGTGCTTTCAGGTCAAGGACCCCTTTGCTGCTCGTTTCTTCCCTGGGAGGGTCCACAGGGTAGGTGAGGACTAATTTCGTTTTCATTGTTCCCCACCCTCGCTGAAATGTGATCCAGTGTGCTTGAAGTGGGATTATAAAAACTAATTTCGCAAGAAGAGAAGCTGTCGCTTCGTTGTTTCCATGCATGGAATCCCCAGTGAGATGATCTCAAAAATGTCAGATGTTCTGTGGACTTTTTATGTACGCATGGAGGGATTTGTTCCAGTTCTCCAATTTCCAGTCTTCTGATGCAATGTCAGACGGGCTGGTGATGGTCCAATCGGTTTACATTGTTGCCTGACCATTTGTTTTCTGTTTGAGTCAGCAACAGCCTCGCTGAATCGTTACCTCTGCCCTGACACCGGTGGTGAGTCATCCCTGTGGGTGATCCATTCAGTAGTGCCCTGTTGTTGTCGCCAATTTCTGTTTAGTTAGAGAAGAAAGCGCCGGTGCATCACAAAGGGCGGTCTGTTGGTGGTTGATTTCTTCGGTGACACATCGCCGTATCGACTACTGTTGAAATGTTCGTAGTATTTTTTCACTTTTCATCGTTACGATGCGCCGCGCTGCAATGAAGTGCATCATAAACTTGTGGGAGAATGTGTTTGTTTATGGCTATGGATTTGGTGTAGTGCCAAGTGCCACCCACATGTTTTCTCGCGGGTTGAAGTCCCGAATCGATTCTCATCCTAGACGACCGAGCCTTTCATCTTTTCGGGGTGTTGAGAATAAAAAATCAGCCTGAGAATGGCTAACGCTGTCTTTCCTGGCGGCTGTTTCTTCCAAGTCAATGTATGAGTTTTGTAAACATTCAAATATCGCTACGATTCAGGATAGAAGTCAGTTTGTGGCTCACTTTGAAACTATGCTTTTTTGTCAAGAGAATATTGAAAGATGTCGGCAATATTTTATGATTTTTGTTGTGTTCATCTGTAACTTCGTTAACAATCGCCTTCGGTAAATCGAACTGCACAGTTTTAATAACTAGTTTTTTTATTTACCAAAATACGATTTCATTAAACGGTATGACTATTCATTGCTATTAATGGTGAGCTTCATTTATCTATTGGTGGCAACAAACATTAGAAATTTTTAAAGAATTTGCTCATCCTCCTTTCGAGTTTGCACTGGTTCTTGGAGTGTTTTTCCAGTAGGAGTTCTTTTGAGGCTTGAACTTTGTAACAAATGGAAATATCGGGCTCATAGAGCACAACAGGTGAAGTAGTACCTCCTGTCGAGCTTCTGTAATCCATACATTTCTTCTGTAACATATGGGAGCGACCCACGACCTAGAGAAAATGGGTCCTTGCCGTTTTGTGAGGGAAGTATCGCTAACTTTCATCACAATTCCATCAACAACAGAGAAGAAGCCTTCTGGCTTGAGAGTTGGAAGTCACGTTTTGGTTGCTCTGGGGCAGTCGTTCGTTTGACCCTCACATGCTCTTGCGTCTGTCGTTCGTAGGACCAAAATTTCGTGTCCTTTTCTCTACCAGACACCAGGATCTTTGAAACGAATAAGCAATGAGTCAGAAAACTCGATCCATTCAGCAGAATAGTGCAGCATCGACGTCAAAAAAGTTGTAGAGTAACCAAAAGTCTTTGGAGAAATGGTGATAGCCGTCCTTCTGCATTTAGTCGTCAAGCGGCAGTTTTGGACTAGTGGTGTGCTGTTCAGTACCGAAGGCTCCCGATCCTAGCAAAGGATATGAATTGAAGCGATTATTGACAACAAAGGGCTTAAGAAACGTTTACCACTTGGATTTTCTGGTCATGGGGCAGATGTTGTTGGCTGTTTCTCTTACTATGTACTGGTTTGTAAAAATTCATAATACACGATAGAACGAAATGTATTTGGGCTAATGGGATTCGCTTACAATTGCTATTCCATCAAGGACAGCCATACCGTAGCGAAAAAAGAATTGAGAATAATGTGTCGTACAGTACATCACATTAAGACGGGATACACCATTACACCTTCAAGAACTCATTCCTCTGAAACTCGAAGCGTTTCAGGGCTTTTAGGTGACAAATCCAAGACGAATGTAGGTCAGTTTTTAAACGGTTTTTGCGAAAGAACACTCTTCGTTTGGTCTTTGAAGTTCTGGGGATATAGACCAGATCTTGGAGTTATCGTCTGGGTGAATCTAGTATCGCGCCATTATTCAAGCACTAAGAATAAGCTGCGTTCCAGAAAAATATCTAAAATCAAGTTTAGCGACCTAATTGAACCCACTCGAAATTCACGTCCAGGGTTCTGATAAATAGCTATGAGGTTATTATGAAGAGTACTTTGGAAGATTTGAAGGAAAAGATTTTCGAAAATGGGATAAAGTACTATTCCCTATTTATCTTCCTCTTTTCTCTCCAGCTTTTTACTCACTACATACTACTTACTTTTAACTTCCTTAACTTCATTTAACTCTCCTTTTACCAATTCCAAGGTGCTTTTAGTAATCAGTATATCATGATCAGTTGACCACTTTTTTTCTCCATATTTCACCACACCAATTTTTTTTTGTCGTAAGGTTTCCTTTAATGGAATAGGATCTTCGTTTGCAAGCTCTCTGATGCGAAAAGTGAAATGAAGAGTATCTAGTTTCATCGCATCCATTTTCTAATTGTTAGTCAAACTTGAGGCGGAGGATCTCGTCGTTGACTTCATAAGCATTATTAATCTCATTCTTTTATCAAAAAAGGCCAATTTTCTATCACCTTTCTATCTTAAACCGTGATCAGAACTTCAATTTTTTTCTCTCGAAATCATTCGTCTCATCGAAAATGTCTGCTGAGTTAGTGGAAAACTAGGATTTTGGGTCGTTCGAGCCGAGTTTTTTGGCTAGCTCTGTCTATGAATTCCTTCTTATGGAAAGCTCCAGAGAAAGCTGTGGCTCTCATAAGCTGTTGATTGCTATTTTGACTTCATGTTTTGGGGCAAAAACTACCATTTTTTACAGTACGAGTTCATTGGTAAAAGCTCATAACGTAGATGTTTTCTAAGTAATCAGTGTGGGTCGTTCCTACTTCCGAGGAGTTGCGCTCCCTCCCGGTCATCTGGGTGCTCCTGAGCGAGGTTATTGATAAGAACCATGTTAATTCTATTGTTTCTAAGCATTCGGTGCCCCGTATCCTAGCCCGTTAGCCCTGTGCCACAGCTTTGTTCCGATTCTTTCGAGAATCGTTTGAAGCGGTTCAAACAGGGGGCTCGTACTGTGGTTGAGATAGGAATCGAGGTTGCACTGGGTTTTGCTTGTCTCAGCCTGGCCTCAAACTAGGCCGACATCCAACCAGCCATCATGTGGACTCACCACACTGGCGCCTCTTCCATACCAAAGATGTTCAAGTTCATAATAGGTAAGGAATATTCTTTAAAAGTCGGATTTTTCACTGCTTACTCTTACTTAATATTCGCCCATTTCTATTAGACCGATAGTGTGTTTTCTTGTTTATTCATTTATCTACTTATTCTACGAAATTGTCTTATTTGGCTTATGATGGAAGAAACTAGGCTTATACAAAGGCTATCTTAAGGCTTCTCTCTCTTGGCACCATTTCCGCCACGATACGATTGTTAGTTCGAATATGTATTGTTCCTTGACGAATGCACCTGGCATGGAAGTGCCCATGACCTGGACATCAATCGCGCTTCAATTTGATTTGTTCCAGCAGGGTCGGTTCGGTATAGGCCCTTGGCGTGGTTGTCAACAATCTGAATGCTTGAGCTCGTTTTTTGTTGGAAATTGGTTCTTCATGGCTTCTTTTCTATGTTTTATGGCTAGTGGCGCACGTACCTCATGCATGGTCATGGGTTCGAATCCCGGATCAGTATCCGCCCAGGCCAACCAAGCCTTCCATCCCTCCGGGTTCGGTTTATTGGTGCCAGACTCGTGTGGGAGAATAAAAGCCCTGACTTGTATATCAGCTGGTCATTGCAAGTCATTGTGTAGGCCATATACGCATCCAATACGCCCCTACGATTCTGGGTGGAAGTCGAATGAGTGGGCGCATTTCTAAGATGGCATTGATCAACATTCCTAGTCACAGCCAGGATTGATACCCCCGTTTAAAATGGTTTAATCAGTGCGAGTTAAAATTGAGTGCGCGAGCTTACTGTTAGCTTTCAATCCTTTTGTCTTTATCCTCTCTCCTGAGATTTGCGCTGCTCTGGTAATACTTCTGTTGCCGTGGTATCCCCCGCAAGTCATATTTTGATAAGGCTTCTACGAACGAGTGACCCAGCTGTCCCTAGGGAATCAAGCTCAATCTCGGGTTGTCTTTTACTCGTCACCAATTGACGCCAATGTTTCATGGCTGCCAATGGCAGTAGACGCGAATGATGAGATCGAGCATGACATGCGATCGTTACCCGACTGGCTGGGTTGTTTCACTCGACCGCCTTTAGGCTTGCTGCGTTTTTAGCCGAAGAGCCATCCTGATTCGGCCGTCATTTTGTCGTCGATCGAAGAGCGCCTGTCAAAATAGCAGCTGCGCCAATGAGTCCCTGGTTGCTTGTTACGAGCAGCAATTTATTGGGACTTCATCAACTCTTTAGGACTGCTCTTTGCTCTCTCAGAAATATGATATTCCAGTTGGAAATGGATTATTTTTAAAGAAAATCTGAAGTTGAGCAAACTTTTCTTTTGGTTTTATCTTTTTCTTGTTAGGTGTGGCTTTATTTATCTTTCTCAGGCTTCGCCCAGTTTCCTTTCCTATAGCACATCCCTTTTCTCATGATTCTCCTAGCCCAGAGGCTTTTCACGGAAGAGATAAGCTGTTTTGTTTCCCAGCATCTCATTTCATAGGCAAGCTGTCTTTAGCCAGCAAATGTACGGCTTTCATCACATCCATTTGGTTGTCAGACATGGCCATCAGCTTTTTTTAAGGCTTCATGCCTCTTGCAGGACCCCAATGGCCTAGTCATGTAGAGCATAAAGCAGAATATGACTTACAGATTTGCTTTCATTGGGAAATTCTTTTTATTTCCGGTTTTTTGGTGACAGTACACAGAAGCAGCTAACAGCGCTTCGGGAACATCTGTTGGCTCTGTCAGTGTTTTACAGTATTTCCTTCCACCTTATTGGGAGGCCGTTCTGATTCCTGCTGGCTGATGACACTGGCAAATAGGTGATTTTTCAATATTTCTCTAAAACTTCCTCCCTATCCTGCAGCAATGCATTAGAATTTGTCTACTGTGTTGGCATCTAGGTATTCACTGCTCGATCCCTGGTAAATAGACTGAAATGGATTGGGAGCAAAAGGGTAGGCCATTGGTCCCGAATATGCTTTTTTCTAACATACTCGATGTTCGTTTTTTCATGATTTCCCCTACCATATATCGTTGTGCGGGTGAATGAGGGACCACCCAAGCGCTGTCAAGTGGAAGCATCAAAAATCCGAGTGTTTTCCAGACCCTTTCTCACCTTGTTGCTCTCAATACGCTCCCCAGTTCGATTCGATATGCCAGAGAGGGTGCGAAATGATCTCAGCTGGAATCAATCCTCCCATCAAATTTGTATTGCGACCATAATGCAAAATCGATTGTCAATTAGTATGTCGAGACATTTATCAACCTCATTCTAATGGATTTCACATTAAAACCGCATGGCATGGCTATCAACTGCAATAATCTGCTTGACTCTTTGATTCCCAATGGGTGCACGGGGTTTAACGCCATCGATCTTGCTAAGCCCTTCTAGACCATGATTGAATCCAAAGGTCTGTGAGCTTTAGTCATCTGGGAAAGGGCGCATGGTGGATGTTGTACTGGTGATCATTTAAAGGTGATCCAGGACCATGAACTTTTAAAATTTTCCAGAAAAATTGAAGGGTATTCTTAGAAATGAGCGAGAAACCCTCACAAAAATCTGCTCCTCATAAAATTCCACGATTTCCTTCCACCTGAACAGGATAACCGGCCGTTCTGTCAGAAATTTCCAGATTTGTAAATGTATAGGCTGTAGTCGGAGTTATCCACTAATTGTTAGAAGCATATTTTGATCTGAACGAAAGGCGTTTTTGGTTTTCTTCGATATTGAGAGAAGGTCGGATTCGTGGCGTACCCTCAAAATATCGTACCCCTTTCGACTGACGACACTTTTGCATGTGTCCATATGCTTAATGGGACTTTTTCAGACTGAATCTGTCTCCATTTCTCGTCTAAATCGCTTCCGGGACCATGCTGCTAGGCCGAGATTCCCAGTGACATCTGAAGCGCATATGGTCAGTAGTGGATATGTGGCGGCATAGTTTAAAGCGATCATAATCAAGTGTGCTACGCCTGGTAATGTGCCAAAGAATGACGGCAAGAATGGGGAGATGGGCGGAGTGTGGGTGTTAGGACATCATGCGCAAAGGAGGGACCCAGCTGTGACTTCTTTTGTCTAGTTTTACCCTTGGCTATTCTTCAACGCTTCCGTTCTCATGTGAGGTCTCCGCTTTACCTAGAGAGACTCTGCAAACTACAGGCTTTCTTGGCCCTTTCTCTGGGCCCGCGTCCCGAACGGAAATAGCCGAGCGGGAATCTCTCCTTTCAAAGTGCAAGGCTGTCAGTATTGATTTCAATAGTTGTTCCTCCAAATGCAACGCTTTTACAGTGTAAGGGCGATGAGCTCTCGAGGCCATCTTCAGCTAGTATTGACGTTTATCTTCAACGCACCCATATAACTCCTTGTTTTCTGCTTTATTTTTGTTTTTCCTTCTATTCATGTAAACAAGTAGTTGTTGATGGAAGGGCATCCAGGCTCCAGGTTTCTGAGTATCGATTTCTGATTTTCTGACTTTTGGCTTTTGATTGTTTGGAGAGTGTTTGGAAGAAGTCGAGTTTCTATTTTTGGGCATCTTAAAGCGTGGAAAATGCTGCTGATCGCCCTCTTCACCTTTCCGATGTTATAAGCTAATGATTTTTCGTGTATACGCGATTTCTGAAAAGTCCGTCGGAGTTATTCAAGTCGAAATTAGCTCTTTCCAGATTCTGAGCTCCGAAATTTCCATAAAGGTTAGCTCAGCTGTTCCGCGTTCTGTTCGATAGTCGGTAGTTGAATTTGGGCCAAGAGTGGCAGGCCGTTTTATCTCTTGACTTTTTAGTGGTATCACTTGTATCGGAGTCTACAAAGATGGAACCGTGTTACAAATTACCTGTCCCAACAGTGTCCCACCCACCAGGCTTCTGAAGCCTCAATTAGGCGTCGTAGGAATTTCTAAAGTTCTCTGTTGACAAATTTCTGAGTGGCTACTAGAATGGCTTTGACCTTCCCAGATGCATGCGAGGGTGCCAGCCCCTTTCGTAGACAGAATCTTCATCGAAGATCCCAACAATTTATTCCCACTTACTAGGCTTCTACACAGGGAATCACCAGGGCTCCCTTGGAGTTTGAACGTGAACAGTAAACTTTTTGGTACTCAAGCGACGCCGCCCTAGTCCAGATCATTTATCAAAGTCGCTATCCATTTCAGCGTTCGGGCACGATCAAAACAAATCCCTCACAGAAAGGAACACATCTGGCGATTCTGGCACGTTGTATAGACATTAGCCAGCACGTGGAAAGGGTTTCCTTCAATAAATTAGTCGCAATCAGTTTTTCTCAGAAATTATTGCTTTTCTTCTATTGGAATTGATGTTTGGAGAGAAGGACAAGCTGTATAGGATTCGTCTGGGGGCCACGTTTGATTGAGATGCCGTGGGGAGCTTTTTTTCTTGGCCCAGTCCTCGCTAAGCTGCTGATTTCAATGGGTTGTTTGGCCCTTACGCCCTTCTCATTCAGCGTTTTATTTACGGCTAGACTGCAGAATGGCCGAGGCAGTTGTCGGTTGGTCTGGGCTGGAGATCGAAGTTGCACCAACTATAGCAGTAAGGCTGTGGTTCAGCCAGTGAAATGGGCGATTACCCGTCGTCTGAGTCCCATGTTTTTTGGGATGTCCGCTAGCACGATGCGCCAAGTCTAGCAAATTGACCAACAGTCAAAGAATTCCTTTAGTCTGGCAGTCTAGACTTTAGTACTATTCTCAATATCGGTAGCCTGAGTTGAACTGCTCTTTTGGGTCATTTTCCCTTCGGTATTTCGCTGAACAATCTTCCAGGCAATAGGACTACGTCGCTTATCAAGTAATTGTATTAAATTGACATTCGTTTCTGCCAGCCCGAGGTTTTGTACAATACTTGCTACTTGGGACTTTGTACTTACTGTAATGTACTGTTTTATACTAATTAAATCTATTTTTTCTGTTTTGGACGTACCTGCAGGGATACAATCGTGCCAGGACAGGAAGGCCTTCCTTATTTCGATTTCCCCCTACTTCCGGGAATTCTCACCATACCGGGTGCTTCCCAATGCTTGAACTTCTTCCCATTCACTCTCTCGTAGCTTGTGAGTATGGCATCATCCCCATGGCAGTTTGACGTTTTCAGAACAACTCATTTCTTCCCTTGTAGGAATTCCCCGAGCCAGATCACTCCAAGCCACACTTCCAAGCCCTGGGAGTGCCTTTTTAATATCTTTTTTTGTCCAAAATATAATTCATAATATCCTTTCCATTTGATGTTATCCTTTTGAGTCAGAGACTTGAGCAGGTAGGGGAGAGGTCATCCTCAGGCGAAGAATTCAGGCTCTGTCGGTTGATGCAGATTTTGTAAAATGTGACTTTGACCTAATTTATGATCTATTTATGTTGCTTAACCACCTTTTTTCTGTTTCTTGTCCCGAGTTTGCAGTAACACTTGTCCAGCTTTTCTCTGAACAGCCGAGTTGTCCTGTCACGTTTTTGTGAGGTCAGTTGTCACTTGTCGTAGTAGGAGTAGTAACAGAGACCTTCTCTTTTAATGACCGCGCCTCTCTCCGTCGTCTGTCTGTTACAGCGTCGTCCGTCGTCATTAACATTACCTTTTTGTCGTACGACTTGTTCGATGCTCGTTAAAAATAATGACTTTTGTTCAAATTCAATTTAAAGTGCAATATTTGAAGTTATCTGATTGAAATTACTCTTCGGAACTCCCTTGAAGCCTTGCCATCTGGTGTGCATTAAGGTGTAGGAATCAGTTAATTCCATGGCTACCATGGTGCTGAAAAACCAGGTGAATAGTGCTTTTCGGAGAAAAATTCCGGTACCCGAACATGCAGCAATTAGGTTCCAACGAGCCCCCCTCGTTTTTTACCCCTTGGAGAACACGTTCAATTCCTTTGAGGACACATCCATCACTGTCGCGTTATCCAATTTAGTCCTATTTGCTGGAGCAGTTTTCAGTTAATTGAAGCTCCCTTGAAAGAGTGAGAAACAGATTGTTGTCTGGGTACTTTGTAAGTCCAGAAGGGGAGGGGGATTCTAGCCACGGACAGCGTCTTGCACCATTTTTCTCAGGATCATTGATAAGGCGCCTACCTAGGGAAGCGCCGAGGAAGTTTTTTTGTCTTTCAGAAGGCTAGATTTTGTTAACTGGGAATTTTGAGGGCCAGATATTTCGGCAGGTCCTACTTGTGCATGGCTCCCCTTCAGGATCTACTCCGTAGAAGAAAAACAGAACAAGCAAATGCTTCACGTTTGATTATTTTGCATGACTTTCATCGGCGACTCGTCGAAGTGTTTATCGAGGCTTCTTTTCATGGACGATGTTATGATATAGTGCTTAGGTAATTGAATTTACTACTAGTCATTCGATCCAAAAAGAATTTTTTCGCGGATATGCATGCCCGAGGCTTGTGATGGCATTGCATGTCCTTGTCCCTCCCTGAAAAGCATATCTTGAAGTTTTGTGGGAAGGGGAAGCGTAAAATTCTATTTTTAAACATGATTTTTGTTTTTTCCTCGATTATTCTGTATTTAGGTCTTTGTTTGACTTTTTTAGTAATCGAAATTAGTTATACGCAGTTAAGTGGTGTATTGAACCGGGTTCAGAGGGTTTTCTCCGATCCGTTCACAGCTCATCTATCAACCAGCGGCTATTTCATCCGATGATTACGTCGTATTGCGATTTGATGGGTCGTTATCAATACGGCGTACTTCACTGTACAACGCTTGTTTTTGTTTACCAACCCAGTTGCTCCTTTGTTCTCCTTTCGAACGAAAGAACTCAGCTAGTAATGCTGCGGGTGGGTTAGAGGACGATATATAGAGTTCAAGGCTGGGGAGAACTTCTCTGTGGCTCTGGGCAAGAGTTGTACTCACTTGAAAAAGCACTTTTTTGCGATTCGACTATTTATTTTCTTCTTCGTCTGTTTGCTGCTGACACCAGTCCCTTCCGAAAATATTGAATAAGCCTAGGAGTAGAAAGAAGTCGGTGGTACCGAGTTGAGCAGTTGTGCAGAAATGTCGGGAATGGTCAAAGTCTCGGTTTAGCAATGCTGTATAGAAATCCAAAACTGACATTGATCATGCCTGTAAAATGGACATGACCCAAGCGGGTTTCCATTTAGTACGGCGCTATTCAACCTGGACTTTGAGCCTTCCCGGATCGTATTCAGATATTGCCGAATCCCAATGAATGAGTGGATCTTGAGTTTCTGTGTAATTATCCAGTCCAGTATTAGGTCCTAGTTCTCCAGGTTTTCAAGCTCATTTGATGTTTGAATGGGTCTAGAGTCATATTACTGAGCCAGTCAACAGTCAAATGTGCCAACAACCCATAAGAACGAGTTGTGCCTATGTTGTAATTGTCGGAATGGGAACATAAAATGTAGTAGCTTGCATACTGCTGCCACATGGAAACCTGTCATTGCAGTCATAACCTAGTTTTTCGACCATTTACCGTCCAAAAAGGATTATCAAACTGGATTTGTGCGGCTTTAGAGGTCAGAAAAGGGTGTCCATTGCAGCATATGGGAGTTTGGAGGATGTTAATGGTTGCTCATTCTCATAGTACCTAAGTCCCCTTCTTTCCCCTGTTGGAAACGAATAGGAACATTTACTCATGGGGAAGTGTGGGTGTTGTAAAGTGGGTGTTTGATGATTGTCGTCTGTCACTTATCTAGCCGCTTTGCAGCCCATAATTTGTGTGGTTATGGTTTCGCTAATGTTTGCTTTTCTCTAGTTGTTAGCTCTAGGAATGGTAGGGCATTAGTAGTGGAATGTAGTTGATGTTGTGAATGCTTCAACGTATCGGTTTTGAGGGTTCAAGTCATTTGACATTAATCGGTCCTATTTGGGGGTTGCGCCATACACTCAAGTTCCGTTTGGAATTGTAGTGCCGTTTTGTATGCGTTTCTGGCTCAGATTATTAACTGCGGTAGCAGCCGATGTGCAGTTCACTGATTCTCCCTACAAAACGAGTCTGTTACCAACTAACCATCTCCGGAGGGTAGCAGGACTTGATTGGTCTATGCGAACATCTGCCGTAATCCCACCACTGGAACATGAGTTTGTAATTGTGCGCCACTTTTTCATTAGGATGAGCAATGATTTTTTTGTTTTATTTATCACCTGAGCCATTCTCAAAAATTTGTTTTTTTAAAATCGATTTTGAAGAATACTTAATGATCCCAAATATAATGGGAATCGCGTGCGAGTTGATTGCTTCTCCGGTTGCCGTACGCCTTTGTCAGACCAGTTCTTCCTATTTGGGTGTCTTCCCTATTTAGATTGCCGAGCTTGTTTGGGTAATTTTGCAGAAGGTCATGCGCCCTCGCAAATTTTGTTCGTTTTCCATTTGCTGCAGCGTTGACAGCTTCTTTTCCTAGCTTGCATAGTTGTTTTGGATTGACATCATTCTAATATTGACTGTTTTTCTTTCTACGAACAAACCTTAGCGTTTATACTTACTAGCCATCGATTTGGGATGAGCAGTTACACGTTCCAGTTTTTTTTTTCAAATAACCATGGGCGAGGTTAACGGCAGTGTTTGAAGTGAGGCTCTGGACTAAGGTGTTGAGTAGCGGTGAAGAGGAATTCCAGAATCTGGAAGTCCCCTTTTTATAGTCAGAGTTACTGACGAGGCGACAATTTCATGGTTGCACCTAGGCCCTTGGAGCAGGATGATGTGGCAGTGTAACGGTTTTCTGTGTATCAGACACTGGCTGGAGGTTATTCCATCTGGAAAATTGCCCTCCTAATGAACTAGCAGGGATCGCGGCTCGATTTGTGAAGGAAGATGAATTCGTCTATCAACCACATGAAGGAAACGTGGCATAATTCGTTAAATCACAGCCTTACGTATTTCTATGGTGCTACGAACTAGGTCAACGTTCCGTCGTTGTTGTACAGTGACCGATTCACTGGGTAACACCTGACTCAGAAATTCGTTATGATTATCGTCGGACCGATATGTGTCATATGCTGGGCTACTCGTGGAGTGGCAACAGACGTTTTCGTCCATCTACTACATGGGCCCATTGTAAAGTTTTGAGTCGCACTCGGACGTTGCAGCGAACTTTGCACCTTTTGCTTTGCAACCCTTTCATTCTCTCCCAACTGCTCATCCCTTGTTTTCCTGAGCTGTCTCACTCTCAGCTTTATCTTCTTTCTAGGCGATCTTTATTTTTCAATTTATTCTTTTCATTAGGATGTAATAAAGTAAATTTGACTCCAACTTGGGGCCCAGCTTTCCTCGTCAGTGATGTTCTAGCCGGTCCTTTTTTCGGGTTTTTTTTTGTTTTTTATTCCTTTATGTGGTTGAAGATGTTGGTTCTTTAGATTGGTTGCGTCTCTTTCAATCCCTCCTATTGGCTTTAGCTCATCGAAAGCTTGCCCTAAAGTGAAAGAGGACGGTACTATGATGATTATCTAAAGAGAGCACAAGTGTCGGTAACGGGAAGAAACTCCGGGACGAGTTTCACATCATTTTGATGTGATTACAGTAATATCGCCGCCATTCTCACGACGATTTGAACAATTTTCCAACGGCCGGCTAGCTCGTCCTAGGTTAAGAAGGGACATCAAAGATGATTAGCCAGTTTTTCTGGAGGTACGATAGTTCTCCAAGAACACTGTTAACCGATAGTGTCTGCATGATCCTCAGTCCGTGCCTTTGATCCGGTACAGAACGATTCACCAAGGCCCCCTCTTGGGCTGTACGCTCCTCCATGGTGTCTGTTAAGCTGGCGGAAGATCTCTGCTCGTTCATATTTTCCTTCCTCTGTGAGTTCCTTAGTCTTCTTATTCGTATCTGGGCATTGGCCAGGATTTCCGCATGAAAAATTCCTATTAGATCATTGTCCTTGATGGGAGTTTCCCACTTTCAAATGCACTCGCTAGAGAGCCCTCTTCGGGTAGTTTTTCACGAGAGTTTCTTTACAATTCCGTAGCAGCTGTGCTACGAAACTCCAAGGTGCATCCTTACTCTTTTTATGAATACCCAAGAGTGAATGCTGTGAGTAATGGAGGGTGGGAAATGCGTGTAGTTGATTATTAATTGACGAATCCCCACAATGGGTCAGTTAGGGGAGTACAAGCCATAAATGGCCTTCGTCTAGCGCACTGACCGTTGGCCTGACCGCCTCCGTCTCTCATCCTCAGCCCATCTTCCCTTATCCCTCTAAACAACTGCGAATCACAGGCCACTAGCCGACCTCTAGCACTTGTCGGATGAGGGTGTGTTGATGAGGGGGGATAAGTATGACCACTTCATTGAATCAGCATCCTGTAGATCGATAATCCTGTTTAGCTAATTGGTCTCTATATCATATAGTTTGGATAATTCCTCTGGATATCCGAGCAAACATATGAACGAGCTCTCTCAGGCGAATTCAATGGCTCTGAAAATCTATTCATTAGCCTGGAAAACCTCGTTTATATGATTTGGTTGTTGCATTCCGACTTTATCTACAGTCCAGGATTGTATAGCCCTCCATTTAATTAGATGACGTTTTTATTTGGTCTTCATGTTGAATTCGGGAGAGATTTTTCTTTTCTCTTCAGGATTGATTTTTCATGTTTCTTCTTCTTTTTCTAGTGAAATTCAAATTATCATTGAAATGAAAAAAATGAACAAAATGTTCTTTTGACAATTTCGAGGAGAACTGCCTGACTGCTGTTTGTCATGTGCTGTCTGATAATAAATTCTGTCTTGATGGCTAATGCGCTGGACTTTTCTTGAGAGTCACTGTTGAAGGCCATTTCGTTTTCTCCTTCTTCTCATGTTCTTCATCTATCGCAAAAATCTGAGTCTTGTCCTTTGCTGACATATCATGTCGCTCGCTCTCTCGCTGTTTTTCTTTCTTTCTTTTTGACGTCTTCTTCTTTTGGAGTATTTTTCCCATTATTACGGATTGCTATCATTATTTTTTTACCACTATTTCACAATAATTATTAGTTATTACTCATTATCACTAATTATCATTACTTACTACTTAGTTGTAAATATAACGGAGCCAGTACAACGGTGTCAGCATCAACATCGATAGGACCTTGTTCTAAAGTAGATGAGGGCAGGAGCTTCAGCGGTGCTTGATGAAGTCGTTCATTTTATTTTTTTGTATTTGTACTTGAAAGAGCCTGAAATAGAAATCCTTTGAAGTATAATAGTTGTGACGTTGTAGTGCTGTTATATGCGCTTATCGATAGTCTGGTGGAAGAAGTTGGTCAGGCAGTCGAATGTCAGTTGGAACACTTTTTTCTGACCTCGCAAACTTCTCTCTGTGCAAAGAAATTTGATTCCTAAAAATTAGATAAAGTGGAGGTGGTATTGTGCCCAAATAGGGATGACATTGGTTTCAAATAGCAAAACAAGCCTCCGTAAAGATACAGCCTTCAGGGTTTCATTTAAGTGAGGTTTGGTTCGAAGATTCAAAAAACTGATTCGATTTTGAATGAGGATCAGCTGAGATTTCCAAAATGCCTTTTCAAAGTCCAGTTTTTTTTTTCTTGGAGCTAGGTTTTTTATCGGCTAACTCTTCATTTTTTTTATTTTGGGGTATTTTGGGGTCTGTTGTGACCCTCTACTCTTCACCCACGATTTGGTAGAGTGTAAATGCGTAGAGGCGGTGCTGTTGTACAAAAACGAGTGCAAGAGGTAATTGCAGAGGTCTGAATTGGGCTGGATAATATCGGACTTCCGCTAACCTGAAAAGAACGGCGATTTTTTCCATTATGATTGTTTGATTGAGGCCACTCAGAACTGGGACGTTCTCAGATTTTGCTTCCTTTCATTGTCCTTTCTGCGTATTTCCTTTTCTTGGTTGATAGAAAATGACCCTAGGCTTTCCTTGACTGCTGGAAATAGTTTTGTGGGTAAAGGTTCGAGTTGCGCCTTACCGTACCCGCTTCTTTGGTTACCTGCGTAAGTATGAACATAATTTCCTGTCATGTGCTCTGGAGTGTAGTGTTTGATCGTTGCAATGAAGAATCTGATCGAATTTTGCATCTGCAGCTGCACGGCTGTCATCTTTTTCTTTAAATTCCTCAAATTCTAGAAATTTTTCAATAATTTAAAAATCATTTTGTCATTTTTTCCTCGTGCTGACTAGATGACATCTGTGATGCAATTTTGCAGTTCACTGATCCCTCTCCCCTTCTAACTAGCAATTTCCTCTTATGCTCATTGATGCAATACATAAGAGGCATAGCCAGGTGAAATTGCAAAATCGTCCTCGTCCTCTGCCTGGCGTCCTCTGCCTCGTCCTCCCTGTTGAGAACGAGTTTTCCCCGAGTGTGAAGTGGTGGTACATTGCCGATGGCCAATAACTACATTAATGCACGACCGGATTAAATGGATGGAATAATTGCTTATGTGCAAGGGGCTCTGATGTGGGCCAGTAATCTGGGAACCCAAATCCCCAAGTGTATCTCCTTATCTTATCATTTGTGATCCTATTTATCCGGTGATTAGGTTTCCTCCAGACTTGTCCCGATAAGGTCCCATGACCTGTTCATACGTCGGTGTGACCTCTTCGGTTTGGGAGAAAGGGATTGAGATGGCGTAACCGCAATAACTAGTATATCCCCCAGAATCAATCAATAGCTCCTTAGTCCCTAGCCGTTCACTGCTGGCCCAATGCCTTGTCTTTGTGTTGGTTCGTTTTATTTTTTGTTTTGTTAAGATTTCCGCTAAGTTCTGGTGGTTTCTGAGGTCTTCTGAATCCTTTTTATTTAAGTTATGCAATTTTTTCGTTTATTTTGCATTTATTGGTTGAGTAAGTTAGCAGGCGACCAAATGACTGACTGTTGTTTTTAGCCCGCTTCTTTAATCGTTCGCAATCCGGTCGTTTCTCACTTTCTACTCGAGCTCGACGTGGTCGTTCCGTTGATTCGCCGTTTATTCGTGCGACGCCTTTTCGATCCACTATCGGACCAGGTGGGGTGTTCGTTTTCTTTTTGAAAAGCTCAGCTTAGGATTGAGTTGGTGGGTTCGATATCAAGATATGCCGAGGTTCTTTGCTTTTTCCTTTTGTGGCTGTGTACCAGCTGTCGATCCATTGAAATCTTTTTGTAATTTGAATGTATTGGGTTAGAAAGTTGGGCTAGATGGGTGTGGCCTGGGTCATTTCGATGTAATAGCTCGAGATTTCAGAAATTACCCGTTCCATTTTTTAGATTTTTTTTCTCGCCACTCCCCGCCTTCCTCACGTTTTAAACAACCCCTCACACTTTCGATCCTCTCGCAAGAACAGCTAGCCAGCACTGTTCTTGATCGTCTGATTCTTCTTAATCCACAATTTCTTCGTGTAGCTGAGATATCGACCTCAATTGACCTGGCGGTTTAGAGTTCATCATTACTTGTGATAGTGGTAAAGTATGAGAAAAACGCTTAGTTTCGGACGGAACCGTAATTTTGTTTGTGCTTTACGGGCATAAGTACGGACTTGAGTTCTCTCGAAACAAGCGTTTCGATCTCAATGGCTTTAGTACCCATTATTTACATTTCTTCGAAATTTTTGTGTTTTTTCAATTATTAACCTTTTCTCCACTTTGTGTCCTTCTGGTTTTCCTGGCCCTGTTGGCGTCCTTTTCACAGATGTTTTCGAACCTTCTACCTTAATTTCAAATTAACATCTACAGTCTACAATTAATGTTTCTCTCGTTGTTCTTTAATGTAATTTATGAATCCCGTATTCTTTCCCAAGTGGTGATATTTTTTGTTTCTAGCGGGTTGGATGTGTTAGAAAACAAAAATATTAGGTATGACATGATTTCAGTAATTTTTCCCCCAATTTTGCAGCCACTATTGGCGCCTGTTTATTTGTTCTTTGGATCGCAGGTGATTGATTCATCGCACCACGTGTGATTAATCAAGAAGCCTTGATCCAAATGATTGGTCTGATTGCTCATGATCGGGAACTTTAGATTGAATTCCGTCTCAGTTCTCTGTCACTTTCGGTTCTCGATGATTCGTTTGAGTGACTCAGGCCGTGGGTTTTGCATTTCCGATACTGGTATTCTGGAGGAGAATGGGGAGAAAGGGAGCAGGAGTTGAGAATGGGACTTGAAGGTGGCCTTTCCTCATTTTGAGATAGTTCCCCTTTCATCCTGTATGTATTCGTTTTTCATTTGTTTTTGAGGTGGATATATTTGGGGATTTGTAAAATCGGGCTTAGACATTACATCAATATTAATGGAGTAGTGTAGTGCCAAGTGGCGCACTATCTCACACGCATGATCACGGGTTCGAATCCCGGAATCCTCCTGAGACCAACCGAGTCTCCATCTCTTCGGGATCGGTCAGTTGGTACCAGACTCGTCTGGGAGGATAAAAGCACTGACTTTTACATCGGTTGGCCACCGCAAGTCATTGTATAGGCCACATGCCATTAATAGACCACTAAGATCCTTAATCGAAGTCGGAAGCGGGGCGCATTCCTCAAACGGGATTGATCTACGCCCAAAAGGTTTATTATTTAGGACTTTTTTTAATGGAAAGTATGATCCTCCCATGAAAATGTTCCCATAGGCCTTGGCAAAAGTGGAGTTCGAAGTTTACTGGTTGAGTAATCTGTTAGTAGTGGTCGGAAGAGTCTTTCCCTTTCTGTTTTTATTATAAATTTCCAAAATCTTCGGCCACGGTCCCATTACGATTCACCTACTTTGTTCGTCCTTCACTTCCATGCTATTTGTTTTTGACGCTCTCTTGAAACCCCTCATTAAACATGGCTTACGATTGATGGGTCAGTAAGAAGAGCCCCATCTCCTGTGGGTTTTTTCATGAATGAGAACGAGCATTTGTTTCTCGTCTTTCTGGGTTGTCCCTCGTTTTATCCCGCCTCCCCGTCGTTTACCCTCCGGTCAGTCTACTACGACCTTTGTCATCGTCTTCGATACTCTACTGGTTTTTCGTCAAACGACTTATACAACCTCCCACCTGACGGAAACTCACCTCAACCAATTCTAAGCTCTATTGTCCGTAACGCTTTATACTCTGGTGTGCGAAATTCAAGGACGAGAGTAACTTTCGCATGATTAGTTACCGCTAAGTACAGTAGCTCGATGAACTTTGGGCCCCACAGGAGTAACTAACGCAGTTTCGAACTATAGCCGATTATTATTATTTTTACGATTTTAATTGGTTTTATCATAGCTAAACTGGTATGTTATGTTGCTTTATTTGTCTTGTAATGAGGGTTTTCCTCAAGTGCGGATTCCCGTCAAGATGCTGTCGCGTTTACACTTCCGGTTTATAAGTTCTCTCACATGGTTCTCGTTTATACTTACTTGAAGTCTAGACTCCCTTTTGATTCTTCGCCAATTTTGACCCGTTTTCAGTGATTAATAAAACCTCTATATTCTTCTAAAATGATTGAGTTTTTTTCTATGTGTGAACGTGAGTTTCTCGTTACTTCTAGTAATCATCCTTAGTATTTACAGGAACCATGTTAGGTCCAGGCCAACCGCCATTGCCTCCGATGCCACCGGAGGATCAGTTGGCAACAATGTTTGATCAAGTGCTGGTGAGTCAGTTATATTTAAAGTGTGACTTCATACGCTGACGCTGCTTTACGATTTCTTTATCCGTTCGTTGGATTTATGAGTGTTTCTTAATAGTGCTACACAATAGTTGAGCGAAACAACACCTGCATCTTGTTTGTTCTTCTTTCCTCGCCGTAGAGGCGATTCCGTTGTTCGAACGTCTTTTGAAAAGCCCACGATGAATGTTCTTACGGCTAGTCGTACAACAATGGACGTGTAGTGTACGCGCACTGACCAGACACTTCACAGAATCTCAAATGAGTGTTTCTAAGAGTCTTTTTTGGGACATCTTGAAAAGTCGTGTCGCACAGATGATTGGGGAGTCTATAGAGCAGCTAAGATAGTCGTCTACCTCATAACCTCTTCAGATGGATGTATTGAGCTGGTGTCAAACGGGATTGATCCTGCAGGGTTGTTCGGGAGGTGGGGTAGGGGAAAAGGCACCGGGGATAAGGACTACAAGTGATCTCGGAAAACTTACAGCCGCCTAATTTTCATGAATTGCATTCGTTAGTCTACCCCTTTCTACGGCACTGAAAGTGGCTCTACACGTGGGAGTACCTGAGAATCATTTGAGTATTCTTGGGAACATAGGAAATAAAGTTGTTCTTGAGGATGGCAGTTGCTTCTAGGGCTGAAGGAATTTCGAGGTCATGTTTCACGCAACCGCTACGTTCCTACGTTGTTAAAATGAACAAAGTATTACCTTGATTGGTAATGGGTAGAGCCAAGTATCGTAGCGATAGCACTATTATGGTCTAAAGATGACGGTCTTGGGAACGGTATCCACCCAACCAACTCTCCCACCATTCCGGGTATGCTTGAATGGGACCAGTGTCGTCTAGAAGGATAAAAGCAAAGAAAAATGTCTGCTTTCACAAGTCATTGTGCAGACCAGTTACGCACTCGAAAGCTGCTACGATCCTGAATTGTGTGGGTCATTCCCAGGCATGATTTATCGACCGAATCGCATATTATGGAATATGAAAGCGGTTGAGTTCTTAGTAAACTGATTGTTTGAGTATGTGGAGTCAGATGCTCATGGATACATAGCGGTCTTCCATACTCATTCCTTGTCTTCTCAAGTGGCGTAGTGGTGATGGGACGAGGGGGTAGGGCTTCAAATGGAGTTAGTGTGCCCATCACTTAATTTTTTGCTGTATCAATGGTGATTTGCGGAGGTGGTGTAGTGGCAAGTGGCGCACTAAATCGCACGCACGGTCAGGGGTTCTAATCCCGGATCGATGCCCGCCTAGGCCAACCAAGCCTTCCATCCCTACGGGTTCGGTGAATCGGTACCAGACTCGTCTGGGAGGATAAAAGCACTGACTTGTACATCGGCTGGCCACCGCAATCATTGTATAGGCCACATACGCACTCATTACACCACTACGATTCTGAGTGGAAGACGAGTGCGGGGACGCATCCCTCAGACGGGATTGATTAACGCCAAAAACTCTATCTTTTTATCCTTTATCAATGGTGATTCTTCTAACAAAATTAGTCGCTGCGTGAGCCCCATACTCTTTAAAACACGTTATCGTGCAGTCTATATACTCTTGGATATCAGTGTTATTCAGCGAGGGAGCCGGCCTAGTTTAGGCGAGTATGTGAAGAGTTCAACTTAAAAACGCGACTTAAGAAGTGGATTTACCGGGCTCAAGAGGGCTATTGGGAAAGCTCACGATGGTAGGGTTCCAGCCCTCAAGCGTTCCTGCCCACCAACGAAGGAGCTGGAGACAGCCACTTAAGTCTTTGCTAGACCATAAGTCTCCAGACCTTTGCTTGCTAGCTTCTCTTCTAGTTGATCATTCGGATTTGTTTTACGACCGCTTTCGTTGTGGGACCTTGCAACAATAGTTGTTGGGGCGTTACAGTGAGTTTTCTAAGAGCTCTTATGCTGGTAAACTTGGTTTAAGTGTAAATTCTCTGTTTTCAAAACGCGAACAGACGTATTTCTTCGCCTCTTTCGGCTCTCATGATAAAATGACAGCCTTTGCTTGGGATCCAATGAGAGTTACGGTTTTATGATGGAACTGATTATCTGGAGAGGCAATCTTAGCGAAAATTCATCCTTGTTCTGCCAAATTTCTAAATTACTCCGAATCTTGAGGGCTTTTCATGGAGCACAATAATACTGCTGAAGAATAGTCGTCAAAGCCAAGAACGTTTATGCCATTGCCTGGCTGTTTATGGTAAACGAGGCGCGAAGGGACGTTGGTTTTGTTTGGATGAAATAGGCCATGAAAGTAGATACTTGACCGAAATACTGATTAATCGGAAGGCTTTGTTTGTGATCCTGGTAATGGGAAGAATTCGAAGGAATCGGTCCACGAGCGCAGAAAAAGTCTTAAGTTCTCGGGATATCAAAGATCTTCATTCAACTCATATGAAGGCCACACGAGTTCAGCTTCTGGCTAACCTCGACTTTTAAGGGTCGTGTTTACTCATCCCGTTAATACTCTATCTGAATTCCATTCATAAAGCGACGTGATCGTAAATACATTATCAACGCTTCTCCTCCTTGTGAGGATAGAATTAAGTCGCTGAAAGGAAACAGTGATGTAGTGAAGAAAGGTGTTCACTCTGCAAATTTTTATTTTGATCTTTTTTTCAGAAGCAAATGGATTTACCAGTCGATAAGATGCGAATACTGAAAGAGTATAATAATGAGAAGAAGTGGAAGGTGGTTGTGGATAGCGTGAGTATTAATTATTGTTTATTTTCGCTTATTCCTTGACTGCTTATTTATTTTTGTTTGTTTGTTTTTTGTTTTCCATGTAGTCCATTTTCTCGAGTGTTTCCTGATAAAAATGATAATGCGAAAAAGTATTTTACAAAAGGTTGGCAATGTGATGTTTTCGAAGACCTGACTTAAGTTTTGCTTGGGAATTCGGTAGGGAGCCAACTGTCATTTCTGCCCCTGACTTCTGATTATTTTGTTGGTTAGGAATCAGGAAAGCCCGTATTTATCCGTATCCGTATCTATCCTTACGGGAGATTTAATGGAATGAAATTCAACTCGTCGGTTTTTCTCACTTCGTTTTGAAAAGGTCTCATGTATTTCCGAACTTCGAAAATTGAAAGTGGGCCTACCGGGCGATTACCAAACTCTTTAGGGCCTAAAATGGGTGCCCCATTTAAGATACTTGCAGAAAATTTAATGAAATCGGGATAGGAACTTTCTAGTAGACTAATTGTTGTGAAAAAATATGATTGTTGGAATAAACAAGTCATTTGAAAGGATGATTTCCTGTTTTTAGCAAGGCATGAATGCCCATGTGGATCCAGCAAGTTATTTGACAAAACTGTCATATTTTCTGGACAAGAAAACTCTAAAGAAGAATAAAAAGGTGCTGGGCGATGAGACGTCAACGGCTGTTCTGAAACATATTGAGATTTCATTACGGACGAATAGTGTCGAGTGAGTGGATCCGTTCCCCAGGATTCAATGACAAAATATATTTCAAATACTTGTTAATTCAGTTGGGTTATTCAATTCCTCAATCCACCGAATAATGGTCTTCAAGTACTTGTTGAGTATATGAATCAGTTATTACTGGAGGCATCATCTCAGTCGTGAGTTTTCTTTGGTATCACCTTTGCTTATTTTCAAAATAATTGTGATCAGGGTTTTCAAATGTAATGCCGAAAATTACTAGTTTTTTTTCCTGTGATCATTAATGAGCGGTTGAATTTCCTTGAGTTTATTCAAGATTTTTCAGAAGTACCACCGAAACCCCACCGGGTTCCTCTATGGACTGTACGGATCATGCTCCATCAAGCTCTTCAGCTTCGACGTTACCTTCAGGGTCACTTTTTAGAAAAAGTAAGTGTGAGTTTCTTGTTTTTTTTTTCTTGAGTATTGAGACCAAATATAGGGAATACTTTTGTTGAATTTTGAAATTTGAAATAAGTCAAGTAATCTCTTATTCCTGGACTTCTCAATTAATGGTCAAACGATTTGAATGCTCGATTTGAGTGGCTTATCTTTCTCATGAGATTAGAATTGGTTCTCATAAACTGAAGCTGAGGGTTTCTAGGCTCACTTACTAGAGAGTGTGTGCCAGGGTGTTCAAAATAGTCCCCGCCCTTCTCTGAAGGGTGACTGATTGGATGATGATGGCCACTAGACCCACGCAAGGAAGTGGCCTGACTGTCTCCACCGTTATTGCCCATACAAGTGGGAAATATGGGATGTAACTTGTTTGGGTCGAAATGCCTTTAGGTATTTGGCCCATCCTTAGACCTGTCCCGAGAAGTGTAGCCTTTTATAGTTATGATTCTTTAACGATTATTTGTACCTCGACTGCTTGTCATGTCTGTAATAGAGGTGAAGTGGAAATGTTTGATTCTGGGTCCACTTGAAGATCAGGGGAATTATCCTGCAGAATGAAAATTGCGATTTTGCACCCGATGCTGATTAGTTTTTTCGCTACAGTTATATTTTTGATATTTTAGAACAACGACTTTTTTCTCTAAATCGTTGCTGCTGCTTCGAGGTTCTTCTTACTTCCGGTTCGTTTTTAGATCATACTATAAGTGGAAGAACAACGAAAGTTAGCAAAAATGTTGGCGAATTGGAAGATGACGTTCACGTTTGTATTATGTGCCTTAGAGCCATAATGAATAACAAGGTGAGTGGAATACAAGTATTAGTTAATGTGAAGTTGTTAATGGTGTATATACAATAGCGCCAGGGCGAAGACTATGCAAAGATCAAGCTCGTAGCCTATTTTCTGAACGATTTTATTTCAGCGTGGTTTCGAACTAGTATTCGCTGATTCGAGAGCAATTTATTGTATTGTACGAAGTATACTGCATCAGAGTCTTCGGTAAGTTTGAATTCATGAGAAACGCTTTGTACATTTCTAGTTATTCCTTCTTCGTTGATTTGTTTTTGTTTTATTTTTTTGTGGCTTCCCTTTCTTGCCCTTTCCTTGTGTTCATTACCTATAGGAGGATCTTTAAGTTAAGTTTCATTATGTCCTACTAGTTGAAAGTAGAAGTGATCCTTCCTAGACCCAAGATGGATTCGGTCGATGAATCCAATTTACTGATAACTTTATTCCATTGGTGAGTCCTTCCCGCCCAACAGAAGGCAGCGGACTGGAAAAGAGCTTGTTAAGGGGATAAATGATCGTGGAACCTTAACTGTCACAGTAATTTGGGCTACCCCTGACTTGTGCCCATTTTTGAGTCTGCCAGCCTCTTCGTAGGTAATACAAAGGTGTTCAAGGACAGGGTCATGACTTCTAGCTCTTTGAATGGCTAATTTAATCGGTGTAGATTCTCTTCATTGGCTTACACCTCGACAGACTTTGGCTGGTGTTTATACTCGCACTGCATCCATGGTATAGGCGCCACTAAGCTTCACCTTAATTGTGTCCTTTGACCGGACACCCTTATCTCTAGCAATTCCCGTGTCTTTTTGGATTCATTTAACTTCACTTCACTTGTCTTTTGAACATTTATTTTCCTAATTTTAGAACAAAGACTTTGGTGATGCAAATGCTTTCGTCGATATGCATGGTTCAGGGAGGTCAGGAACTTGTCAGCGATGCGTTTGATCAGTTCAGACTGGTAAGAGTGATTTCATGATTCCTTCTTTTTTTTCGGAGCTTTTTTTTTTCTTTTTTTTTTCTCTGATAAGAACCTTACTGTTATCTTTTCACCACTTTCTTGTTACAATTTTGATTAATATTGGGAACTTTTAGCCTCTCTAAATAATTCAAATCTCTGATTTTTAGGACTATCGTGAGAGACATCGTTTTCAAACGCTGATGTATTTTATACGAAATCCTCCTGGTTAGTTATAACATCTACAAGTTGGCTTCTATTGATTTGCTAATTCTTTTTCTAAATTATTTGAACGAACGGTTTTTTAGAGTTTCATGTGGAATTCCTGTCATCAGCCATACAATTTTTGGATATTTTCTCATCGGTTGAAGATTTAAATCAGAAAGTCTACCTACAGTATGAAATGCATCTACTGGGACTGGATGACTTCATCGATGTAAGTATAAAGGTTTCTCGACTTGTAATTACTTCAGTAGTCTTTACTGTTCGTTAAATCACTTATAGTCGATCGTGATTGGGAATTGAGCTAATTTCAAATCTTTTAATATTTTTAGGAGATGGCAGAATGCATGTCGGATGAGTTGCAAGCCCGAATGTCCGCCTATGTAAATGGAGAAATGGACGTTGCCGCTCTTGTTGAAGACTCACAACAGAAGGCTCGTCTAGCAGAGGAATGCGAGCAGCTGAAAAGCCGACTTTCGCAGGTGAGCGGCTTCGAAATCGGAAGGTTTTCCCAGATCCTTGGGCTAGCAGGAGCACAGAAGGTGTGGGTGCTGGGAAGGAGGGTTCACTCAAAATTTCTGTCTTCATTTCATTTTCCTTGATGAGAAAGTGACCCGCCTGAATGTTGGATGTGAGATACTTTGGAGTTCTACTGAATTGTGGTGGCTGGAAGCTCCCTTTACCCATTTGACCCTCGTAATTTGAAGGGAAGTCTGGGAATACAAAGTAATAAACCTAAGGTGGCAGTGTGACCGGTGAAATGGCTTATTCCTAATCTCAGAATTATTTTATTTCTTTTGTAGGCCAACGAGCGAGTCCAAGAAGTGGAGGCGAAATGGATCACAGACAAAGCAGCTCTTGATCGGAGATTGTTGGATCTCGTACGGGAGCGCGAAAGGATGCAAAAAGATCATGAAGCTCAAGAAGGAACATGGAAGAGAACAATCAGTGAGTCATTTTTGTTCATTCGAAATTGTATTTTTGTTTATTCACTTGTTTATCTATTTGTCCTCTGTTGATTGGATGTATCTTTGAACCACAAAGTCGTGTTACTTATGGATTTTTAAGGATTTTTTGCAATTAGAGAGGTGATTTCAGACGAAAAGGATAGGCAAGCACGAGAGCAGCAATCTAGGCTTGAGCAGAAGATTCAGGAGCTGGAAGCGATTCAGAAGACGATGCAAGGTATGGCAGAAACGCCTTTCCTGGTAAACTACTACTTTTGTAATCATTATGCTATTTGTTCGTGCTTTCAGCTGGGCTACAAGTACAGCAACAAGCGAAATCTCCTCCAACTCCACCACCTCCAGCACCAGGTCCCCACCGTGAGAACGGAGCACCACCTCCACCAGCTCCAACTCCAGCTACGGTTACTGGTGGGCCTCCAGCTCCGCCTCCACCACCCAGCTTATCCAGTGTGCTTTGTTCCTTCAGACCGCCCGTATTTTTCGTTTTTTTCTCAAAAGTTGCTTTCAGATGGTCCGCTTACCAATGGTGGAGCTCCACCACCACCTCCTCCACCACCGCCAGGATTTGGCAAAGCTGGGCCCCCAGCTCCTCCGCCTCCAAGTTTCATGAAGAATGGCCCCGCTGCAGATACTATCAAGAAGACATATCAGACCAGGTTGGTCTTGAGCTGTGAAGGCGAACTTGTCTTTTTTTTCCAAAAATTTATTCAAAGTGTATTCAAATGACGCTTTTTTCATTCAATGCTAGTTTTGGCATGATTCCAAGAAATTTTAGAAATAAGCTTCCCCAGTTGAACTGGACGGCCATGAAGCCGAATCAGGCGAAGAACACCGTTTTCGAGGATCTCAACGATGAGAAGATTATTGAGGTACGTTTCACTTTTGTTTTTTCAAGCTTTGTTATCTACTTTATTATACATTATTTTATTATTGTCATTTATTCATTATTATCTATTATTTATTTATTTTCTTTAATATTACTATTCCACTTATTGTTTTCAACGAGTTTCGTTTAAGAAACTGGATTTCTCACATTTGGAAGAGATGTTCAAGTTGGCGCCGGTAAATAACAACAGCCTATTGGAGAACGGTAACAGGCTGGATGTAACCAGTTCGTCGTCGGTAATTGGTCAGCACAGCCCTGGATCGACTGGCAGTGGGCCGACGAAGAAGAACTCGTTGCTGGATACGAAACGGTTGCAAAACGTTGGTAAGTAATGAAGATGTTTTCGACTTGGTGTGGTTAAAAATCGGTGAGCACAACAAATTTCGTAGGGTTAAATCAACAATGCGATTCACGGGCCACTGCCGCGAGCGGTCGCGAAGCGGCTCGCTCTTTTTCTGCAATCGTTTCCTTGAAATGCCCAATAATTTTTCTTGTCTTCTTGAATGAAATGGACTGGAATTTGCGCTTAATAGCACCGTTGACATTACAGGCGTTATTTCAGCGATTTTTGATTCCTTTAAATCGGAGTGATTTATACTTGACATCCCTTCATTTTTCGCCAAAAATGGATCTTTTATGTTCAGCAATAACTCGTCGCAAATTGGCCCTCGAACCACGTGAAATAATGGCCGCTGTTCACCAAATGGATCTGAACACGCTTTCGGCGGACAAAGTTGACATATTGTCAAGAATACTACCCAACGACGAGGAACGAAAGCTGTATGCAGAACGAGGGGATGACGAAGGACTCAGTGATGAGGTAGGTGACCATAGTAGTGGAAGTTCCTTCCTCAGTTGCCTAGATGTGGCTGAAAATGCCGTTTTGAAGGAGCCGTATATGAGATTGATCCAAAGCCTTTCAATCCACCGTAATGAATTCTGTTCAGGACCGGTTCATGGCAGCTTTGTGCGAAATCGAACGACTTGAGCATAAACTGAGCGTGATGCGCGTTATGGCTGACTTCGATGAAAGCGTCGCGTTACTTGAACCGGTATGCTTTGATTTTACTTGAAGCCAACTATATAGAGCTGTTTATTTGCTCTTGAGTTACAAATTTTGTAGGAATTGTTTATTAGGAGGTCATTTCTACAATTACCTTTTTATTTATCTATATTTATTCCATTATAAAAATTAAAGGTTCCGTTCTAGCAATTCACACACGTAACGGCAGCGTCGAAATGTGCCCGTGAAGCCACAATGTTCCATCGCGTTTTGGAAGTGATTTTGGCGTTTGGTAACTATATGAATAGTTGCCGAAAAGGAAGTGTGTACGGATTCCGCCTAAGCAGTTTGGACTCGGTAAGGATCGCATAGATTGGATGCATATCGATTGATTTTGATCAATTGTTTCAACGAATGTTCTAGTTGGCCATAATGAAATCGCCATCGGATCGTTCGCTGACCCTCCTTCATATGGTCGTGGAATCGATTGAACGGTCGTTCCCTGAGTTGATGAAATTCGCTGATCAACTGAAGTTTGTCGACAAGGCGTCAGGCGGTGAGTATATTCGAACAACTCGATGCCTGCTAATGATGTGGTAACTTTGGTTGGGTCATGGGCATCCCATAGAGGGTTTGGGTGGGAATCGATCCGTGAAATTTGGTTGAAGCTTACTTTTTTTTTGGTTTGGTTTTTTGCTTTTGGTTCTCCACTTATGGTTAGACTCGTGAATTACTCCTAGTTTTGCGGTGCGAAATGACAGAGAATGAGGAAGCGTCCGATTTCAGTGCAGTGGGATAGCGTTCTGTCGGATATGAAAGAGTTGGAAGCAGGTTTCGAGACTGCTAGAAAGGAACGTGCACTCAAACGAGACAACTGTCCAGTGCCTCTAGCCGAGTTTCTGAAGACACACGACGAGCGTATGAAACAGCTACAAGAACATGCGAAACTTGCTGTGGTGAGTCACTCCTTCCTATGAAGACCTAATTATTGATGAATACTCCTCTAAGGACCGATATGGAAAGGGTACTTGTTTTTGGTTTTTCGGGTAAGGTTAGTCACCTGAAGCGCTGCTGGACTTGGGCTTTCGCTTCTCCTCTTCTCCCAATCGCTGATAGGATCCCTTTACTACTTTACTGCCATTTTAAGATGGTAAATAGGAGTGAAAAGCTCCGTCTTCTCAGCCATGATAACAGTTATCGCCACGATCCCAATCATGTACGGTACATTGCCGTGACATACATCTCGGAACTAGAGACTTAAGAAGAATTTCTCGTAAACTTATTTACTTTTTAAATTTTATTCGCCTTTCACATCGTCTCCACTCTAATCTTTTTGATCTTCTGAAGACAATCGATGGAAAAACCACTTTTCAGAAGACATACGAATCGTGCATTGAATTTTATGGTGAATCTGCACGAACAATGCCACCGAACGATTTCTTTGCGAGATTGAGTAAATTCATCGCAAATTTCAATCGCTGCAAACAGGAAAATGACGCTCGTGATGCAGCTGAAAAGGTTGGTCATTTCACTTTTTTTAAATTCCCGTTTTTTCATTTCTGTAGTCTGAAATGCATTCCCAAGCGTCACGATTTTGGAAACAACCCCTTCCTGGAGTTTTTTGGAAGTTGAGAGTATGAGTGTATGAGTACCATTTTTCCGGCTTGTCTTCGTAGGGTTCAGTTAGGAACTTGACCACCCACTTGAACCCTCACTATATGGCAAAAATATCAAGGGTTTTCGATTTTGTGGGACCTAATATCTACCTGAGCAAATCGTTCTTTCTTTTCTGCTAGCTTCTTTGCTTGGAATGAAACTTGTTAGCCTGTTACGAAGTAGTTCTAAAAACCATTCGCAATCCTGGATGGGACTCAGATGCATGGCGCAACTCACCTTCCAAATTATCACTAATACCTGATTCAAGGACTGTAGTTTCAGCGGCAACGCGACGAAGCAGAGCGACGATCTCGTGTTATGACAAAAACACAGCAACAAGACGGAATAATGCGCGAACTGACGGAACGTGTCGGCAACGGAAATGTCGCAAAGCGGCAACGCGGTAAAATTGACAGCCAACAGATTGGCCATGGCGATTTCGAGAAGTTGATGAGTGGTAGGTCCGGTTAACGATTTTGAAGCCCCTAGTTGCCCCCATCTAGACCAAGTCTTCCTTCAGGCCTCAAACAAACGTACGCAGTAACGCCGTCAGCTTCTGCCCCCACGCCATCACGACGAAAAGTCAGCTCAAGTCCGTCTCCTGCACCGCGAGTCGGGCCACCTGTAGCAGCAAAGACCCGCGTGGTCGGGGTGGACCGTGACAGGCAGTAAGAAGGATTGTTCTGAGGGTTCTTTTTGTTTCCGTCCTTCTTTCTTCCTGGCTGTTGTACATTCGTTTGTTCCCTTTGTTCCGGTCCATTACCGGATTGTAATAATGCAAGTAATTACTATTTTCAAGTCATTTTTCATTTTGGGCTTCCTTTCTTTATCCCTGCCTATCTACGGGTCGCCTAGCAAATCATCCATCGGCAGATTTGTATCAAAGAAATCGTTTATGGTTTTTGGGCGACTTTCATCTTTGTCTTTATCTAGAGGTTGCATTCCCGGTATTACTGCGGTTATACATACTGAATTATGAGCTACGGTAGCCTCTAAAAATTCATTTAAATGTTGTATATTTACTTTTTTTCCCATACGCAAACAACATACAAATATGCCTACTGAATCAGTTTATTGTTGTTGCTGTGGTGCCCAGAAGTAAACAAAACCCTCTGATGTGATTGATATCGAATGCATTTTCCCTCCCGCGAAACAGCACTTCAGCCTCCCTCACACGCTGCGCGTGCATTTCAATCAATATATATGTTTTCTATGTGCGTATCTAAAGTCTGTCTCCCCCTTCTTCGGTCATTTGTCAGAAGTTTCTTTGTTGCCTGTATTTCTTTATTGGAATGCGCAGTCTTTTTAGACCTCCCTCTTGTCATTGACTTATTTTAACGAGAGTATAATAGAGTTATTCAACTCGAATTTTTATTTTAATAAACCCATGTATTTTGCTTGTATTAATTATTAATTATCTTACTAAAGTATTAATAAGATTTGTATTCTTTTTTTGGCAAAAGTTCAAGTACTTGGTACGTACTTGCATTTCATGAAAGAATTGTAATTTTGTACTGCCATAATAGAATGTAAAGGCATAATCAACGTGGAGTAAGCTTGGCCACAGATTTTAGGATGGATGATGGGGGATCGTTGTGCTCAATAAGATTTCGAAGATGCGCCATGCACTAGGTTTCAATTTGGATTGAGGACATGATTGATTGTGAAGCTGGGGAAGCGTCGTAGAATGGTCGGTTGGTTGTAGTGGTCAATGTAGTGTCATGGTCAATGTATTAGGTTGATGCATAGTTATTGCGGATTTTTTCGCGGCTCTTTTTCTCTTGAAAGAATTTGACTTTCGGGTTCGGGTTTTTTCTAGAAATGATCTACTTGATTTTCTCTACAAGAATGTACTCGAAAAGCTATCCATATAATCGCGGAATTAGGTCTTACAACTTCGAGAAAGATTGGAAAGTGGCGCACTCATTCCGCGATCTCAGTAACTTTCCAGCGATCGTTCATTAGGTGATCTAGTGAAAGTACACGTGATGTCCTGATGGTCAAACGCGGTCAAATACGGTCAAAAATTTTGATATTTTCCATTTCCCTGCATTTTACCTGCCTCTATATATTAGGTTGATGAATAATTATTGCGGATTTTTCCAGCAAATTTTACTTAAAGAAATTACAGAAATACTAAGCAAAGACATATTCAAATAATTAATCTGGAACTTATTCACCATCTACGTCAAGCACTGCTTCCCACTGATTAGTCAGTCGGATCCCAAAAGCAAAGAAGTTTTGGTCCCTACGGACGATCCACGCCTTGACATCGGCCATCAAGTCATCCAAATCGACGTAACTTCTATTCTCTAGCCATTTTTTTGATGAACGGTTGGCGAGAAAATCCCAAAAAAGTTTCTGCTGGTGGATGTGGCAGATTTAGAGGCAGATCCCAATTCTTGGTTGGCTCTGGCTGATTGTTCGATCGCCGAAAAGTTACTGAGATCGCGGAATGACTGTGCCACCTTCCAATCTTTCTCGAAGTAGTTAGGCCTAATTTCGCGAATATGCGGATGGTTTTTTGTATATATTCTTGTAGAGGAAATCAAGTAGATCATTTCTAGAAAAAGCCCGAACTCAATAGTCAAACACATACGGGAGAAAAAAAGCCGCGAAAAAATCCGCAATAATTATGCATCAACCTAATATTTTCCGGTCAAATGAAGAGCTCGGTCTGGCAGGCCGGTTATTTTGGGCTTAGGGGAAATGGACATTGCGGTAGGAAGTGTGATTTCCACGGTTATTTTTGAGGATAACTAATTTCTCTCAAAAGGATAGTACCACATGAATCCCTGAGCTAATTTAACTGAAAGCTCTGGCTTTTCCTAAATTCTCAGTGTAAAAGAGAACTGCATTTCGCTCTACTACATCGGGGAATTCTGTACCACCTTCTTGAGTTGATGAGTTATCAGAAAATTCGTAATGCCAACGCATCACGAATTCTTATCTGAGTGGGAATCACGTGGTACTCTGAGATCGGGGTGAAGAGGCCAGTTCACTCTAAAATTTTTTTTTTGAGATTACCCAATAGCATGGAACTGTGGACCCCAAGGATAGTACATGGGGCACTGTTGGGTCGAAAAACGACTTCGACAAGACGTTGTGCGAGCTCCAAAACCTTGGACGACGTACACACCCAAAAGTGGCCGTGTTTCGGCGGCTCATTGTTAGTCATGGCTGCACCATTCGCAATGAAGCTTTGGGACATCGAAGAATAGTAATCTTATCCGGCAGGTACCTAGACGGTTGCAGGCACGTAATCTCGTCCAAATTCCTTTCTTCCTAGCTAGTATTTCATAAAATCACCGATTTTCGGGCGTTCTTCTCCACTATCCTGCACCATAACCTCCATTATTACATTTGAGCTAGTTACCTCAGAATTAAGGTGATTTCAGTGTTTAAGATAATCCACATATAGCTCTTCCAGATGAGCCATTTTCCTGAGAGGTTCAGGTTTGTAGCCAGAAGGTCTGAGTGGAAAACGTTCACGTGCGCTCTTTATTATTCTCATCTCGGTAGAACGGGGCCATTTTGATGTACTGATTGTGGATTATCAACGACAGGGATGGCGTTTGTCAGGAGAGGGTCGTACAATGAGTATGGAAATGAAAAAAGAAGCTGTATCATGATAATGGACTTTTGTTGTTTGAGGTTTTTAGTTGCTGAATTCGCTGAAGTTGAAGAAAGAAGGTATTAGCATATTAAATTCCTCACCCTTCACCCGGTCACCAGGCTCAAATACTGATTTGGTAATATTTCGGAAGATGGATATGGGTATTCAAGCCTTGGATGGCTGAAAGTTCCAATGAAGGGTTTTGCTTTCTTGACCTAAACTAGTAGAGCAGAAAACTAGTAATAAAATCAATTTGTTGGGTGTCTCCAGTGCATGCGCAGTATCGACCCCTCTGATCTGTACTGTTGTTGGCTGAAACCGATTCCCCATCAAATTTCTTCCTTCACCTTAGCGTTTCAATATTGAAATGCGTTCGTTTCCTTGGCGTCTCAGTTTTTCTACAATTATAGCTATGATGAATTGTTCTTGGGGGCTCAGTTGGTATGATTGAGCGGTGCCAGTGTAAGCTCATGACGATCCGTTTTTTAGCTTGACTCTGCCTTTCGTTTTTCTTCAATGACGCATGGCATTGATGAAGACAAATAACTGGTGCAGGATCTAGCTCTCTGAACGGCTGCTTCGACGTGATTTGGGTCAGGCAGGCTCATAACTACTTGTATCGGTTCATCTTGTCTGTACTCCTTACTTCGTTCACGTTGAAAAACTGGTTGATGTGGAAGCACCCCTAGCCAACTGTGGTTTGCTCAAAGACGGCTTATAGCCGAGGGAACATAGTTTTTCTGCGAAGCCTCAGGGGAGAGGAGCACCACGGGGTTTGTGACACCTCGTGAAAGAAGCAAATTCTTTTGAAAGTGTAAGCGAGCTTAGTGGTGATTACCTAAATGCAACTCTTGATATGTACCAATGAATTTCTCAATCGGAACTTCTCTGAAACCTAGGCGAAGGCGTCAATCTGCACTTCGGTCATAAATAGAATCTAGTGGATCACAATGTTGATCAGTATAAATCATTTTTTATCATGAATGACTTTTTTAAACCTTGTGGTGTGGTAGTGCCAAGGGGCGCCAGCTATTATACGTGTGCTTCTGGGGTCCTATCATGGATCCATCACACCGGGCCAATTGAGCCTCTTATCCTCTTATCTAAAAAGATCGTACGAGAGGGTCCATCTCTTGGGATTGTTTAATGAATTCAATAAAAGCTCATCCGTCAATTTTCTCGCCATCTTTAAGCATTGTTTAGGCCTGCCGAATCGGATCCCACTCCATTTCTGATTGCCAGTTGAATTTAAAGCGCGTTGCAGAAGGGCTAGTTGCTGACCGTCAATCAGAACTTTTTAATACATCGGTTTCATGAAATAGTGTCAGTTCAGAAATTACGGGGTTCTGCAACTGCGACGGTGTTGGAATAGAAAGTCGTTCACTCCCACAGCACGAGTTCAACAAATCGTTTCGATTTTTCGATTTTATTGAATTTTTTACAGGGGAACTCCCGCGGAAATCCCTTACAAACTTGTTGGCTTTCAGAAATAAATTTTTATTAAAATATCGATTACATGTTTCCCACTTCTTCTCCCTTTTTTACTCTCACTGTTCTTACTCCTCAATGGGAAAATTCTTCGGAGAGAACTGTTGGATTCGATGGAAGGAAGCTCTGGATTACTCTCTTTTTAATGCGCTATGCTTATACTCAATTTTCACCATAAATCGAAAGCATGTTTTAAGGGTGTGGTGTTTGTTTGCATAATTTATTCATTTATTTTTATTTACCTCTACATGCAGTATCTTGTGGATATTATTGACGTGAAGACTAACCAATCTTTTTTATGTTTTTGATTTTATTCTCGAAAACAAGTGCGATAGAACTTGTGGTTGAATTTGCTATAGCTTAAAAGAATTGAGTAGTCGATCAGTCGGGATGCCTCGCCTGCCCAAACCTTTACGGCTGAGTGTAGGCGTCACTACCACTCCATAAGTTATCCTTTTCGATCTATACATGAGTTACCTCCCTATATTTATTCTGACACCAGCCCAATTATAGTATTCTCCAGCTTTTCGGAATTTTCTTACGATTTTCTATGATTTTTTGGGTTCTATATCAGAAATTCCTGGAGACACTTTGTACCACTGGTGATACAGTAGCGCTCAAAAGTATTCGGCGAAATGCTTCTTCAATTGTAATTTTCAGTCATAACTCCTTCCCTAATGGATCTAATCAAACGAAATTTTAATATGGGCAGTATTGCTGTAGTGTAAATATTTACCACTATAAACCTGCAATCTGATCATGTTCCAGATATCTAAAAAGGCTTGAGCAAAAAATCAACCGAAAATGCGAAAAATGTACATAAGGTCGGAATAACTGCAGACGTCACAAACTTACTTTCAGCATAGTCTACAAACGGCTCCCCATTAGTATGTGGATATGGCTGTTTTGCAGTCAAGCAGTGTTGGACAGTGTAAAATATGCTTCAGCTAAACATATCAAAATTTCATGTGATTTGCTCCACTGGGAAAAAAGTTACGGCAAGTCAAAGTTGGCCGAATACTTTTGAGCGCTACTGTATGTTTCCAGATAAGGATTTTTCTAACCGACGGGGCGAAACCTTATCGGCTTCCTCAGTACCCAGACAATGTTTTTTAGTTGGTTAAACATTCTTTCGTCTGCTTCCGAATGGTAATACTTTTTGTCCACCTTCCCAGGGTCCTGATTATGGCATCGAGCTTTAACTTGCAGGTAGTCTGGGAGTTATTAAAGAGTTTGTGAAAGTGATGTCAAGGCCGCCGACTTCAGAGTTTGTAAACTCCCGCAACGGCTTCAGTTTTTCTCGTCAGGTTCATATGAAGAGTGAAAGAAGAAAATCTTGGGACGTTAATCAATCCCGTCTGAGGGATGCTCCCCACATTCGACTTCCAATCAGGATCGTAGTGGCCTATTGAATGCGTATGTGACCTATACAATGAGTTGGGGTGGCCAGTGGAGAAAGTCCCTCTACAAATTTTAACTTTCGATTCACCATGGCCAAACGTAATTTCGTTCGGTGAATACGAGAGGAGATCTTATTGCCATTTTTTGTTGTAAGCATTGATTTTACTGGGAAGAGAATGACGTTATCCGTCTGGGTTCTTTTACCCTGTCGTTTACTCCTTATTGGATTCCTGACGACGAGATTTTTCTGAAGAATTTCTCCGAAAGGAAACCCCGCCTAATATGACTTCACATAGTCTGGGGCTTATCAATCATCGGAGGAGCATTCTTATAAATAACTCTGTTATTGTCAATGCATATCATGTGCATGGCTTGTTCTAGGAAGCCTGATCATTTGTTTTTTTATTATAAATTCCTTTTCTACATCAGGGAATGAAGCCTTTTGACGTTTATCTATCCTATTCGTGTGGTGCGCCTCGGATTTGACTTCCATTGAGAATCATAGTCGCGTTTTGAAGGCAGATACGCCCTATACAATGACTTACGGTTGCCAGCCAATGTTTAATTTAGTGCTTTTGGTCTACCAAATGAGCCTGGTACCAATAAACCAGAGGAATGGAAAGCTTGGTTGGCTTGGGCGAATGTCGCTTTCGGATTCGATCTCTCCACTCGCAAGACAGTGCGCCACCTGGCACCACATCACCGTTCGTCCCTCGTAATCGCAATTTAGCGGTATTCGGTTATTTCTTCATTGCGGCTAAAATTTATGACACGGTCCAAGATTTTCGAGTGTTTGCTTCAATAATCTTCAAATCCGATGCCGAACTCCAGTAGTTTTCTGTACCCGTGCTCAACGGTGGCCTCAGAAGCGGGGCAGTCGATATCAGCGATTTTTTGAGTGAAAAGGTGAAATGATCCAGAAACGTGTTGAACTTTCAAGAAGGAATCCATTCTTCCTGAGTGAGGTCTCACATCGGGAGGTCACCAATTTCCCGCGCTCCAATCGAAGTGTGTGCCTTTCGCGCTGAGCCCCCCCCCCCCCACCCCCCATGGGCACGTTCCACTCTTTTTTACCACAAAGAAGGTGTAATCTTATATTTCGGGCCCAGAAGGCTACACCACACCTTTGGTACCAGCCATCTTGGATCAGAATTTTTTCTGTTTTGTGAATAATACTAAAACCTCTCCTCCTCTCTATCTGACTCTCCCTCTAACGCCTTTCGTTCAGTTTTTTTTTTCTTGAATCATTTCATCTTTGGTTCTTTTTGGTTCCTCCGTCTGTGTGGGTACCCTTCAGTTCATCCAAAGTGCCCCTCCGAACGGTTTATTCGAAAAGAAAATGATATGGGAAGGGCCACAGAGCTATTGTACCGATGACACAATTTCTACTTGTTTATTTTTTTGTTTATATGGGTTTACCTGTTTGGTTATCTTTATTTATCTGTTTACTTAATTGTTTGTACGACTTCCTAAGTGACTCCCATGCTAGGATCCAAGGCAGTAAGCAAAATGAAGATCAGCTCAAGTAATGTTAACCCAAGTCAGAATGCATTCCGCTGTTGGGACTAGTTGCTCGTTCAGTTTTGGACTACATCGAGCTGCAATCATGCCGAGGTTTATGGAAGCACTGGAACAGTTGTGTTCACCAATATCTGGTCAAATGATAGCAAGGAAGATGGTGGGAATGCTTTCCTCCCAGGTTGCGAGCCAAAGCTTACCCGGCAAATCCCATTTCAGCCCCTGTTCAGTTTGATTCGACACTTGAAATTCTGATGGTACGCTTGTAGTACTACTCAGATTTTTAGGAAATTCTGGATGCATATAAATTCCTCGAAAGGAGTCCATAAGCAATTTGTTATTTACGACAATGTTTACCTCGATATTATCGGCTCCCAAAAAGCTCCAGTACCGTCTGCCAACTTTTAAAAGTCGAGGTTTCACTGGTCTGGGTGGAATTCCAGTCTTCAGACTGCGCAGTTCCAATATCTAAAGGCATTGCTACTTCTCAACTAGTATGAAGGTGTAAGGTAGTACTCGCTGCCCCCTCCCTTTTGTCTAGTGGCTCACAGATTCTGAAATTTCAGAGTAGGCGGGATCTCGGTAATGTAAGGAATAAAGAACCCGGGGCTCGGATAGCAGAGGTACGATATTGAGTCCCGCCCGCGGCCGAAGTTTTGTCCACAAATCACCAATCTTGTGCGAATTTCAGAAATCACAGTGTTTGTGACATTTTCGTTTGAAAAAGCACGTAATTACTGTAGATCGTCTAACATTTCGGTTGAGGGCTCGAAAAACAAAACGACGAGACTCGTATCATGGCCAAAGTAGTCATCAACGTTCTCCAAGGTATGCCCTCTTCAGTGTAATTACATGATGTCAGAAGTTCTGACGTTTTCTGACGAACTACAGCCCAAAAATAGAGGTACCTGGATGTCATTGCTAATAGCCCTTTGCAAGCTGCTTATTAGGAGACGTAGATTGCTATTGAACTTAAGGTCTATGGCCTTCAGCAGTCCTTTCCCAGAAAATATGGATAACTAAACTAGTTCTTGAAGTTTTGATCGACATGATGACCAAAGTTAGTCTTTTGACGTTAACCAACCCCATTTTGAAGGTGTGCACTGCATTTGGATCTCATTCAGAATCGTAGTAGCGTTGTGAATGTCGAATTAGCCAGTACAGTGACTTGCGGTGTCCAGCTGAAGTACAAGGCAGTGCTTTCATCCTACCAGACAGGTCTGGTACCAATTGACGATGTTGGCCTGGGTGACTATCATCCATTCGGGGTTCGACTCCCGCAAACTACACATCCCCCGACATCGATATAATACATAAATAGGTTGAGATCGAATTTATCTTGATATAAAGTGGGTGTAGATAGGTATCGAGTACACAGATATCTTCAGAGGGTACTGAGTTATGTAACGTAGCTACTGTGGGAGCAGTTGAGTGTGTGCAAGCTACACTGCGTTAATAAATTATTTTTGATTGCAACCCGAATAGAAAACGATTAGTGCAACGAAGTTATTCAGCGAGCACTGCATGAAAAGCAGGTCTGGCTGGGTCATAGGTGATATTAATGGGATTGCTATAAAGTAATAGGTTTTTGCAAGGGTATGCCCGAATAGGGCGGAGGTGGTGTAGAGGCTGATGGCGCACTATCACACATGCATTTTCCTTCATTCAAATCTCGATATTCGATATCTGCCTAGGGCCACCAGGCCTTACATCCCTCCTCGGTTTGTTAAGGGGTATCGGACCTGTTTGGAGGAATAAAAGCGCTTACTTGCACATTGGCTGGCCGTTGTATAGCCCACATACGCATTCATACATTTGAGTTTCTGAATGAAGTCGAATGCGGGGCGCATCACCCAAATGGGAATGATCAACGCCGAAAAGCTGTCTTTGATCCTTGTGCTGAATACAAGAAAACTGTCGGTTATTTTTTATCGGCACGCTAATGAATAGGGCGCTCGTTAATTTACTCCAGACTTTCCCTATGAGTCAGGCAGCTTTTCGGGCTCTAATGAAAATTCTGAGCGTGACTTAAGTTGAATGGAGAATGGATCATTAAATGGGCACTATGGAAACGCTGGGTGTGTTTGATGCTCATTTAGTTGACTCATTACTGGCTTTCCACGACAATGATTAACTGCAGAGCAGTCGCTGTTTAATCACATGACATAGCCAGCCAGCAGGGCATCTGTCTGTGGGCGAGTTTCCCCTGTCGATTGACAAATCGCCCAGTACTCGTAAATCTTTGAATAACTTTGAGTTTTTTAAGAGGAACCTTCCTTCCTTGAATGGATATCGATCGCTTCCTGACAAACTAATTATTTCATCCGGGAGCAAAGCTCCTTGAGTAGCTCCTTGATTGTAGCGGATAGATTAATCTCGTGGGAGGATAAGCCGCTTTGGCTGGTTATTTGTCATCGGCATATCTGGAGTCAATTACTAATAGCAGTAAGTTGAAATTAGGATTAGTCTTGATTGTGGTGAGGACCTAGGACAATAGGTCCGATTTTCTGTGATAAGGCTGCTGCACAATTTCTCTTGACGAACTACTCGAGAGTGATCATGGGAAAGGAGCTCTGAGAGAGATAAGATGACGAAGGGCATACCGGTCGTCAGAAGGGGGCAAGAAGGGCAACATGCATTTCTGATTTTCTGTACATGGTTGGAACCGGACCTAATGCCCATTCTCCACCGTTCAAGTCGGGTCTCTTTCTTTCCCAGGCTGAGCATCCGTTCGAATGTGCTTGGTAAATCGTATTACTACCTAGCAGTAAGTTGAAGGGAGCCTTGATTGAATGACGTCATTCCGACGGAAGCCATAAAAGTTCGGCTTAGGAAGCCGTTAGGACGGGACATTTTTCACTAGAAAGGGCCCCGTGATTGGCTTCCAACTAATCGCCCAGCACTTTCTAAGCAAACTGGAGAAAACTCCTGTGGGATGACATCATTCTAAATAAAGATTGTTTACTGTTTGGGTATTCCTGTCAGGGGGAAATACCTCATTACGCAAATGTACGAGGCGCTTTGCGTGTCTCTTGACTTTATTAATAGCACGTATACAGGATTACCTAGGTATTGGTAGGTATGGGTACTGATTAAACGCGACTGCGCCAAGGGAAGCCTGGTAGATCACTCGGGGAATCGATATTCGTTTTGAGGCACATTGGTAAATGACTTGGAGAGAAGGTGGGTAATCTCAGTCTCAATTCCACCGGCGGCAAGTCGCTTCGGGAGGCCATTCAAGAAAACAATTGGGTTAGAAGCGAATTAGAATGTTTTTTGGGCCCCCTAATCCCTTATATGACCCTAGTGGAATGGAAACTCGATTCGACTTGCAAATAGCCCCCTAGGAATAAGATTCAGTAAGCTTTTTCACTTTTAAGGGCCATGTGAGGGAGAGTTTGGTACGTCAAGTGATAGGAACAGTGTTGTTTGAGCCTCAGTCGTCTTCGAAAAAGTACAGGGCTCGGGGGGTTGCTGATGGATTCGCCTCGGATTGATAAGTACAAACCTATTTGTCTTTTTCTTCCTTCTCGTTCCTCTCGCTTTTTTTTCATTCCCGTTTTCTCTATCAGAACTCATTTACTATTTCATCTATTCGTCCCCCGCCCCACCCCCCTTCCCCTCCCCTCCCCCCCTCCTCTATTTTGTTTGTGATCCTCAAGTGTGAGGAGAGTCCACCGGACTACGTTGGTTGGCGCCAGGACGTGGAGAAGTATCTGGCACCCCTTAGGCCAGTCAATGATGAAGGGGACAATACAAATGGTCCTCCCCCTGATGATTGCAAGCCCTCTTTTAAAGATGAGAAACGACACTATAAGGGCCACAAGCTGCTAAATTCCTGGAGTTTTACCATTCAAAGTTGAATGTTCGGAGTTTAGTCGAAGGAGATTCGTAAACATCCCCAGTAGGTTCAGCCTACCTGAGTCACCCAAGGATTTCGTGCTGATCACCTCCGTCAATGAACGGACCTGATCAGGAGGGTGCCAACAAACAGCTCCACTCAAATCAAGGCTCCCAAAAAGACGGTTCAGTCGAAATGTCAGTCTGAATAAAGTCATTGCCAATCCGGAGGCTGAATCAAAGCCACAACTAATATTACTTGGACCATGCCAAGATGCCAATGCGGGGCGGTCTTGGCGTATTCTGCACCTGGCTGATCATCAAGCAAGTAACGACAGTTTTCTTCGATGGGGAAGGATATTTCAGAACTGTTTCGAGAGGGAGAACATTTCAGAGATGAGGGTGAACTCAATTTTGGCCGTGGTTCGAAGGGGTAGCTATCGGATCCGGTGTTCTTTGATCGATCTGATTGGATCGATGTTTGACCACGACCGACTTATGTTTGATGATGATAGAGAACCTGAAGAGGTAATTCCCATTCGCTGGAATGCTATTCATTGTCATCGCAGTCCAGGGGAGCCCCACAGAAGTTATTCAATGGAGTTTTGGTGAGGTAGGTAGCATTAGTGTCCTGGTGGTCTTTAGTGTCCCATCAAACCAGTTCACTTCCACATCCCGTGCCTCGTCAAGGACTGTTGGCTAGTTGCCAACCGGCAAAGAAAGGGCACTGCCATTTTTCATACGGTTCCTTGCGCTTTCTTCGCCTAATATCTTTCCGTCACTCCCATCGCCTTCCAGTCGGGTGCCTGTTCACGGCCATCTATTCCCGCAGGTGGGCAGAGTGGACGGGTTCTCCGTTTCGCGCGCCTTCTCCCGCCCGTCACTCGATTTGAACATCTTCACTTTCTCCCAAGTCTTCCCAAACTTTCCTTTCTCTTTCGAGTTTTCTTTTTTTCTCTTTTCAACGGGGTTTTGTCATATGCTGCTCTACAAGATGGTTTTTTAGTACAAAAAGTTCATGCTGTTTGACTACAATACCTGGACCAAGTTTGTTACGTATGGGAGTGGGAGGGGGAAGGGGGGCGGAGTTGTTCATTTGTTTATTTGTTTTTTATGCGCCTAATTATCCAAGCAGTGAGCCCAATTAAAGTAAATATGACGTTGTTGTTCGAGTACTCGGCTATCCTCGAAGTAAATGAGTAGCAAAATAAACTATCCAGAATCTTCCGTCAAGTTGGTCCAACTGTTACCAACTAGGAAATCGGAGTGGATGTACAATAAAAGGGAAAATCCATGCCGTGGGAAAATTTAATAAACAAAATAAAAAAAATTCCATCATCTAGCGTTCTGTGTAGTTGTGGATCCAATTTTCACCTGCACCAATCTGTGCTAGGCAATTATATTTTCCAATTATCCACCAATCGCCCAGTATTTTCGTTGTCTGAATGAAGTGGAAACATCGCTTCGAATTGTGTCCGACGACTGACTTTTTAGATGTCCTGTTCTGAATCCGCACGGTGGTTAGGTGAAAAGGAACTAGTTGGCGGAAGAGTGTCGTTGATTTTCTGTGGAGATGAGCGGGTAGGGAAAAGTCTTTTCAGTTGATTTCCACAGTTCAGGTGCGCTAGTCAAAGATCCGGGGCATCTATAGGATTTACCAGGCCTATCTGCATTCCATCCATCTTCCTTTTATTCCCCAGGTTTTCGAAAACCAGTCACTCTTCAAAACTTTTTTGGAACTTTCTGATAATTCCTTAACTCGCGGTGGCTGACTCTCCATTCCCCCCTGCATAGTGGCAACGATTCAATGGCAGAAGCTTTATTCCGTTTGCGCGTTCGGATGTCACGCAGATCAAGCGAACTTGCCAGATATAGAGGGTCCGCAAACTAGTCTCAGATTTGCTTAGCAGAATAAAAGCTAAAACGACAGATATCAAAACTATTCGAGTTCGAACATATGAATCAAAATTGCATTCCAAGTATAGAGTCGATACGCATTCAAATGTACCAGCGATTATCAGTGAAATTGAAAAGGTGGCGCGTTCTGAAAGGAAAATTACTGATGCCGTCCAGTTTACCCTTATTCCTATTGATTATTCCTATTGATTGCTTTTCTATAATAATAGTACAAACTTATGTTTAGTCGATAGTCGAAAGCTTCTGGCACGGATTATTCCGGTTTTGGGATGAGCCGTGTATTTCGTTCCAGTCATTCGGAAATGTAGCGTCATTTGACTTCGGGTGTAGACTATGCATCCGATCCTATGGGCCTGTCAGGGTCCTATGAACCAGTCAAGGGGCAGAGCTGTTATCGATTTTCTTGCTCATACTAATGTATAGGATCAACGACTATGAGGACCACGGTTTGGGAAGCCTGTTCTGGATATGATCCCCTAGAGGATCCTAGACATGCTTGTGGTTACGGCGCTACTTATCGAATTCCATTTTCACCCAACACATTCATATTTCAGAATCTAAGTGTTACTAGGTTTTTGTGTGACCCTTATTTCTGTAATGAAGTCGTTTAGCGATGTTTCCAGACCCCTTTGACTATAGACCCTCACTCTTTTATTAAGTAAATTATGCATGGGTGAGATTTCTGTGTTAATCCGATTATCTCCGCTAGGCAACGTAGTCTTTGCTCGGATTACTGTTGGTTTGACTTACTCTCTGCCACAAATATCGGCGTGCATTTTTTACAATCACGTGTTGGGGACCTCTTCGACGATTATGAAAATCGGAAGTGATTATTGAAGTGCTGAGAGATACCCGTGACCCGTCACGTTCGCTATGGGTCTTACGGCTTTATGAGCTTCCGCTGGAGGTATTCTCAGGGAACATATGCGTATCGGCTAGTCTTGACAGGAGGTTTCGTAGGTTTAAGTACTCTTCAAGGTTTTGTTTTGCAATACTACGTCTGCGTCGTAGTCATGGCACCTTCTAAAGACACCAGTGAAAAGGGAACACTTCAAATTGGTTCGAGGCGATTTGGGTGATCATATCTGACTGGAGGTTTATTTTGATGGTTATTTTGGTGATGTTTGGCTCTGATCCTAAGTTGAGTTGAAATGCTGGTACTGAAAACTGGTTCGTCTGTTTCACGCCTTGAACTCATCCCATTTACGCCATTGTAAATTGAATTGTTCCATGATTGGATTGGTTTCACGTTGTGTAGCGTGATATTTACAGAGACATCTGTGTTGTGTTAGGCGATTCATTTGGAGATTACGCAAATTTAAACCAACAAGCGAAAAACATGAAACGAAAAACATTTTTGGAATGTGCCCCACATTCGAACTCCATTATGAATAGCAGTGGCGATTTCAATGCGAATGTGGCCTATTCAATAACTTGCGGTATTCAGCCGATGTGCAAGTGAGCGCTTTTTCCTCCCATACGAGTCCGACAGCTACTAGTTCACACCGTGGGGATAAGGACCTGGCTGGCACAGGGAGTGTTGATCCGGGATTCGGTACGTAAGAGTGCACCAGTACCACTACACCACTTCGGCACTTGAACATACCTAAGTCCAAAAAAGAGACATATATCGTGAGCGGGTTGACTTCTGACTTCACTGTTGAAAAGAGCCTTTCCATCTTGTGAGTGAAAAGAGTTTAGTGAGGTATGGTTGGGCTGGGGCGGACGTGGTGCAGTGGCAAGTGGCGCACTATCACGTATGGTCAGTGGATCGAATCCCGGATCGATTTCTGCCTTCCACACTTTCGGGGTCGGTTAATTGGACCAGTCCCGTATGTGAGGATAAAAACATTGATTTGTTCATCGGCTGACCATCGTAAACGATCCTGAATGGAAACGGAATGCGATGCGCATCCCTCAGACGGGATTGATCAACGCCAACAGACTTTATCCTTTTATGATTAGGCTATTTTCAATTCAACGGTGAACTTTCCATTGATGATATTTCTTTTCTTCTTCATTCCTTGTCGTTGTTTCCGAAGGGTTAATGAGATCGCTGAATTTTTTTCCTCACCTATTCAATTTGTTTTAGGGGTCCCAATAATCATGCTCATAATTCCTACCCGTCTAGTGCAGGGAAGCAGAATATCACGCGAACGTCATTCTTCATCATTTCCATACTTACCTTATGAGCACCAACTGCCTTTCATAATCGTTGAATCGATTTCAAGCTTCCAACGGAGGCATGACGTTTTTTTTTAATTCGGAAAAAACCAAGTCGGCTGCTAGAATGAAAACTGGCCCAAAAATAGAATTCTTTATAGAGTTAGCTGGGGAGAGGAAGAATTCGTCATGTCGGGTCTGACAGATAGAAGAAAAACTCAAATGACAGATTTTGGGTTCGCTTAAAAGCTTTAGGGTATTTACTAGTACAATTACTTATGTTAACCATTCTCTCTGGAAACCCGGGTGTTTTTGTTGCATTACAACTTGCATAATATTGTAAGTGATCGCCCTTAAGGGCCAGAATAAGAAATATGGATATGCTGCTAGTTAGCTGGAAGTATTTCCAGCTCAGATACCCAGACGGTAGCTTAAAAACTATAGGGCCCTTTCGATTTAGCGAAGATCTGAGCCGTTCACTTGCTGATCAGCTTGCAGATCAGCCCCATCACATTTTTAGCAGCAGGAGGGTGATTGTAATGTGGTTACAGTGTTTCGACGGAACAATGGTCTTCATGAGCTTCATTCTACATAACGACATTGACAAAGCATGTTTGCATATGCATTTGACATTCTATCAGCCATGAAATGGCGTCATCATTTGAAAAAAGAAAAAGGGGGAATCCATCAACGTTTCTGTTTTCATGAATTCGTGACAGCCATTCGTGCTTAGCGATGGTATCGTTTTGCCTACCACCGGCTGCAAAAGCTACCATCTTCCATCTCCTACATCGCAAGAATTTTGCTGTTTGCATAAACCATCTTATGTGACACTGTCTTGAAGCTCCCAGACATCGTAGCCAAGCTTTTATCGAAAAACCTACAACTCAGTAGATCCAACTTTTCATAGCTACTCTGGGATCATCTCCGACCGCAGTCTTGTTCATTTCCCGTATTCATAGTCTTTTATCATGATTTTGCATCTTTCATAAACTTCAGTGGTGTCTTCTGGGAGGATAAAGGATGTCTTCAGACTTTGATCGATCCCATTTAAGGGATGCGTTCATGTATTCGACTTCCATTCAGAATAGCACGGGCTTATCGAATACGTGTGTCCCGGGTATGAATTCGGGATTCGAACTCGCGACGATGCGTGTGTGAAAGTGTGCCACTTGCCATTACATCAACTCCAATATCTTTTATCATAATAAAAATCATTGGTAAAAGACTGCCCAGGAAATGAACTTGATTTTTCATTCATTGTAAGAGTAGGACATTGTAAATGTCTGGCATTCGCCATGCTTCCACCTTCTACTAACTTGAACTTCGTCAATTGAATGCGTATAGTGGATTCTATTTGAGCAATCCTTCTTTCCCCTACACTGCCAACGTGGTAAAGGCACTGGAATGGTTTGATGGATGCTTTTTGAAGTTATTTTGCTGAAATTCAGCAGGTTTTGACTTTTCACGCTTATGGACTGGTTAGAAGAAGTATGAAACTGTTTTGAGGTCAGGAAGACCATCCAGTATCAAAGTGGACTCCAACGGGGGTTGGTGGTGTGATGGCGTATGGCATACTGGCACACACATGGTGTGTCAATCAAAATCCTCATCGATACCTGATCCATCCCACAGAGTCGGTTATTTGGTGCCAGGCTCGTACGAGACAGTAAAAGCATCAGTTTGGATATCGGCTGTAAATCCATTGCCTAAGCTTCACACGTACTACAAAAGCCGCTACAATTCCGAATGGAAGTCGAATGTAGGGGGGGGGGGAGGGGGCGCAATCCAAAACGGGATTGATTGACGCCTAGAGACCCTAGAAACCTCTTAGACTGAGTCGTGATTCAGCGCTGAAGTCAAATCATTTGCAAAACCTACGGTATAGCCGGCTCCTGAGAATCTATTTCTGAAGCAATTTGAAATTTCTAACGCATCCGTGTGTCACACATTTATGGCTCTTCAGAAAAAGTTGTTGTTCTTAGGGAAAAAGCGAGTGAAAGGAGGAAACCACATAAAATATGGTTTGACAGAAACTTTTTTCGTCAACTTCACACTGAATATGTGAATGGGCATAGTGTGGTTGTGCGGGTTTTCTCAAATTCCATTCCATCATTCACCCACATACTTTTTCTCGTTAAAATTTAACTCGAAATCAAACCACTCCTGCTCTTTTTCAAGGCAAATGAAGATATCATACTGGTCAGTAGCTCCCTTTGAGCAGAATCTGTGCTGAATAGCTGTACCTGCCCCCTCTTTAAGTAACTATATCTTACCGTTTGCTGAATGCTATCTTTAACATTTGCAGTTCCGTCTAGAATTGTCGAGATCCCGAGGAAAATTCGTTTTTTGGAACGCGTTTTCAGTACAGCCAATATTATCGCTCAAATGCGAAACATTTAGGGGGGCCGGCTGAGCTGTTACTCTTATGTGTTACCCTGGATGAAGTATGACCCAAATCCCCTTCATAAAAAGCGCCTCCTACATGATTGTTGGTTGAGGAAAGCTTCTTTGGCCAGAGTTTTGCTCAGGATGGATATGTGAGCTTTACGTTCTCCCAAGGCCGGAATTCAAGCAAACGATCACAAGGGTGTAGAGGAACCGCTCAAAGAGCGGCTAGTCGCTGTTTGATCGTTCACTCTTCAGCCCCACGTGATCTGCCAGACATCCCCTCACATGGTGTAATTTCATTCCAGAACGCATCGGATATTGAGAAAGGTTGATGAGTTTTCTATTTACAGACTTGCGATTGCTTTTGGATCGTATGTAGGTAAATTCATCCCGTGACGGTCCCCGACTCGTAATACGACTGAGTTTCATCGGGAGCGGAAGTTCACTCGAATTACGAGGTTGGAGAAGAACTAGGGATCGCGAAGATGTATACGACAGGTTGCCATTGCAATTATTCATGCTCTGCATGGTTTATCGAAGGCTTAGTGACTGGTAAGGGGGAGGGTCAATGACAATGATCTTTATAGTTTCGATTATGTCTAAGCATCGTCAGATCTACCTAGATTGTTTACTTATTTCTTTACTGCGCCATTTTACGGCCTCGCGGACCTAAGTAGTCGTCCAGATAATCTCGTTGTTCCATAGACTCTCATACCAAACTTCCAAGGATAGCAGTCAAGTTTTCGACGTTGGTCAATACTATTTTGGGTTGCGCCATACGATCGACTTGCAATCAGAATGGCAGTAACGCTTGGATGCGTATTTGATCTCTAGTTCTTCCGGAAATACTTATTTCCTGACAACAATGGGGGATGAGGATGACAAGCTCAGATGGACCGTACGGGAATCGTCTCGGTTTTTGGTCCACGGACCTAACTTATGGGGAGGGCGTCGTTGGGCATTCTACGTTGCTCAGTGAAATGCTTGAATGATCGAAATCCATTGTTAAGATGATTTGGAATGGAGATTTTTCGCTTCTCTAGGCGTCAGTGACGTAGGCTCAGCTCTATAAATGTGCATAAAACAATTCCTTAAATGCCTTATTCAGTTGGGATGGAGCTTAAAGCAACAGAGCCTCAGTCAGGAGTTCCTCGGAAATTTTCAGCCTGTCCGGGATGGGAAATTACTCCTTCAGCCAGAAAAACAATCCAGTATCCGGGGGAAATTTCACAATACTCAGTAATTGATGATTTTTCCGGTATGAATTTTTATCGGAAAGAGTGTAACAGGCTGTCCGAGTTGTCCTTTTCCTCTTATTTTGCCGGTGAATAGCAGCATGGATGAATAGTACAATGATGGATGCCTCACAGTAACATAAGTGCCCGTTTTTAATCCCAATCCTACAATCCTAGGGTTCAGATTTACCTGAACCGATCACCCTTCCTAGGATTCAGATTAACCTGAACCGACCTGCAGGTAAAGGTCAATCGCAGCCAGGACAGCTGTCGTTTCGGGTGGTGTGAGATTCGTGTGATATTTCATCGATGCCACTCAACTGCGCAATTGTCCGACCAGTCCACATGAATAACGGCGGTCATTCTGATCATTCCCCTATATTTCATCTCTCCTCTTCGTTTCCTTTAGTACCTCCTGGTACTTCAGTCGTCATAGAAACTACTGAGCTCTTGGTTCTTTGCTCCGAAGACTTATAAGGGTTTAGCTGCTCGTAAATGTCATTATCGCATCAGAGCCCATAGTACAATGATCATTTTCAGAAGCATTCGGTACGTCGTCTGCAAATACACTTCTTTGGCTGCTACTGTAGATCGATCACCACTATTTTGTTTGTCTCGATTGCATAATCGTACTCAATTCTTCAAAGAAATTGTGAGGGTTTTTTTGCAGTCGTTATGAGAACGTGTAGTTCACTGGTCACTGTCGCGAGCGGCTGCGGTGCGTTACCACATTCATTTATCTTTCAACGGGATCTGATGGTACAATAGAGTAGGGTTTGCAAGTAAGTGAGAAAAGTCAAGTTATATCGGTCCCAAACACTCATCCGCAATCGCTGGCCGCCCCGGAGGAGGGTGAGCACCGATGGACTGAAAGAAGTACTAAAGATTCTATTTCGCTAAGAAGCTCAGACAAGAGCGAGAAAGTGAGTGTTTCCACCCCATACCCCTTCATTTTCACCTATATAGAGGTCACCTGGATTCTGGAAATGACCAGCTATGGCGTCAGCCTGTCATACTTCCAATTGATTCGTTTTTCCAACCTCTACGTGGCCTTCATCGTCATTGTCGTCGATTGCTATGTAAGAGTTTTTTTGACGTCATTGTCGTTCATTCATCGCTTGGCCGTCACCATTTCTCTTCAGAATTGCCTTAATCATTCTCGCCGTCGTCGTCGTTCCCGATGTCTTGACAATGCACGCAGGCCACTCCAAAGTGGTCGGTGCATTTCCTGTCCCTGTCCAGAAAGAATTTGCTCACAATCGTATTTTCTATGGCCATTTTACCTTTTTCAAGAACCTTTTGTGTTTGTTCCGCTTAGCTCCTATCCTATTTATTTCAAGTTCTACTTTTTTATATAACTATTATATCATGAACTTGTGCCGTGTTTTGGTATCAGCGGTATTTTTGCATAGTGGGTTGGGGCGAAGGGAGGCGGTGGGTAAGGAGGAGTAGGGCTAGGGTAGGGGAGCGTGGGATGTGGTATCTCGGTAATTGATAAATTTCTCGTGATTTTTAGCATTTTTTCCTAGTCCTCCATAAATATTCCTGAAATATCTGTCCTCTACTCGGACATACGCAGTAAATTTTATGTTGTAAGGGTTGTGAATAAATTTTTCGTCCACGAATTCCCTCGATACTGCGGCATTATGAGTGGGTATCCCAGGAAAGGTCTGATTTTTACGATGTCTGGCTGGATAGTCTGGATTGTTTGCGATCCCGTAACATGATTTATTCAGTCTTCTATGGATGATGACTAAGCCGCTGCTAGGCAACTGCTCTTTCGCCTGAAATAAGGCTATGTTTGGCTCGGAAATTTGTCGCCTGCGGAAATTCCTTGACAATTACTGCCTATAGTAGATGATACGTAGAACGGATTTCCTCCGGTTGGCTGCATTATTTGCAATTTTTGATGGTCATGATGCTATTATTATGCATTTCATCAACATAAAAACATTATTTGTTCAAATGGGCTGCTATAGATAGAGCCGGTAGAGCCACATTGATGAGGTTTTTCAGAATGCGCCACATACTCGACTTTGCCTCAAGATCCGAACCTTTGATTTGTCCTTACTGCTGCCGTCCGCATCTAGTCTCTGCGTTGAGTCCTTCTTCAGTTAATTTTTTGGGTCCTCCGAATTTCTGTATTTCTACTGTGATCTTTATGAGGTACTAGTAGTGTAATTGAAATTGTGTCGATGACCTGAAGGCATAGGTGGAAAGCTCAGGTACGAGTTCAAGTCGCGCCTAGCTTCGAGTTCGAGCTTATTTTCTTGGCACCTCTGTGAAATCAGAATTCAAAACGAATGAATTCAAACCAGAGTTCGTTAGATTTGACATCGCTGGTCACCTACTCAGGTAGGACTTCCTCAAGCTTCTTTATTTAGGTGATCTTAGTCTGAATAACTCGTCCAAAAACAAGGAGCAGTGTCTCATGTTAAGTTCAGGGCTTTCTCGACTCATTGCTTCAATCAAATCCTATTCTATTTTTGATTTGCAGTCTCGAGAGGAACAAGCCTCATCCCAAGAAGAGTTCTCATTCGAGTTTTCTTAACAGCTATGCCTTACTTACATGAGTAGTTTACTCCATGTTTAGACTCGAATCGGTCAATAAATGAAGAGGGTCCAAGAGTTTTCGGCTTCGAATTCAAGGTTTTTGCTCATAAGGGAACGTTAGCTACCGTTTAAAGGTGATCCCCTGGTTGAAGCTATCAAAGGTGCCAGGAAATAATAAAACGTGTTGTTATCGTTTCTGACATCTGTTAGATTATTTGAAACAAGTGCTGCTGTCAGCTGTTGCCACGTTGCCCCTTCGTGCCACTTGAAGAAAATCTGGGTCGAAAGCTGGGATTCAACACATTTCCTCTTTTTCTAGTGGTATAACCGTCAGAAAAGAACCCCACAATAGCTCGATACAGACGAGTAATCAAAATGGCGTCCATTTGTAATCCTTCCATAAAGAAAAGGCTAAAAGAATACGTAGAACCCCGTCTTTTCGTTGATTTTCAGAAAATGTACGAGTTGCACCGGTTGCAGAGATGCGGAGATAATGCGTGTAAGCGAGAGGGATCAGACGAGCAGACGATTACATGATCAACTGACACGCGTACAGGGGTAGGGGAGGTGGAGGGGGGGGGGGGAAGGAGGATGCACCACTGACGAGAGGGAGCAAGCAACTCCTGCATCGCACTTTGGTCTCTCAAGCACTTTTGGAGCATATTTACCCGAACCACGGATATCTCGCTCTTCCCTGATGGAATCGTGTTTTGAGACATGGGTACGTTCGAGGAAAGGTTGTCTGGGTGTCTCAAATGGGACCAAAAATACAATATAGGGCCGATCTATTCTGTTTCTGCGTTTTCTGTTCATATGGTGTTGTTTCGGAACCTCATGATATTAAAAGTTCCACCCTCCACAGTATCAGCTACCAGTCTTGTCAGGAAGCGTTGGAGGTTGCCTGAAGATCAGGGCAGGGTGCATTAGCAAAGTGATTCCCAAATAGATCGACTTGACTTATTGACGTTAGCCCAACCAGTCTTCCTGTATTTCTGATTTCTGCCTTTACAACCAAGCAAAATATCAGCCCTGGGAAAGGTTCATAAACCGAATAGTCGGATCACAACCCAAAGAATTGTCGATATCAGTAGTTTGGTTGTGAACAACCAGATCTTTAGTGCTCCCCTTTAGGGCTAGTTCGCTACATGAACTAGCCCTAAAAGGGAAGTGCCAGGAAAATGTTGGTGAAAACATTGCGTGCATCGAGAGTTGCATGTTTTCAACTCCACCCATATGCGCTGTTTTCTAATGTGTTGAACTTCCGACGGGGTCATGTGGGTGTTGTTTGGCTCGCTGCCAAGCATCCTCCTTTGCCTACTTGGAAGTAGAACTCGTCCAATACCGACCGTCCTTATTGATATTTTCTGCTAATTATCTATCGATCTTGATCTACCTATTGATGTTTTGTTTACATGCTTAGTTGATAGGTATCATTTGTTCGAATGGTACTGGGTACTGATTGCTTGAATAATAGGTGTTGATCTGGCTAGCATAGATGAGTACGACGGGACGTGCTATGATGTAAGGGACGATGTTATGATGAGACGAGTATTTTCCCATGCCAGCATCATATTACCGGTAACTGCGTCAATAGTTATAGAATCGGGAATACGAGCACCCATCTCAACATCGCTTGGCGGAATCGAGTGGAATTATGACGTGGGGCTGATTGTGTAGTAGAGCCTCCGTTGCCTAAAAAGTTCATGAATCAGGGTTGTCGAGCTTGGACTAATCCAGTTTTCCACATTTTGGCTCATTTCCTTCCGCCTAACTTTTGGATTTACTTATTTGTTTATTTACTTGTTTATTGCCATGTTTTTTAAGTTCACGATTGGCATGGATACATTGTCCGAGAAGAACTTCCTTTACTTTTTGTCCATGCATCGATACACCCTGAACTTTTATCAGACCTATTGGTCCGAGTTGGGCAAGTCTGACCAGTTTGGCCTCTATGGGGGTCGTATATCGATATCATTATGTGTACGATTTTGATTTCAATAGTTTGAACAACTAGATGTTTAATGGGCGTGGCCAGTTTTCATCTTGCGAAGAATGAGTTGGAGCCAAGGGACGTCGCGACTGACTTCAAAGTTGACATCTGTATGTTCAAACATACTGTTGAGATTGAAAATTCTCCTAATTAATATTTGACGTTCTGGTGTTCTGCACGTTCCTCAGTCCCCTGAAACGGCGCTCTGCTGATACGCCATAAGCCAGATAGCATAGCATATCAAGCCTGGTTGAGCTACGTCGGTACGGGCATCGTACCCTTACCCTAGGCTTACTACCTGAGAGGACAATAAGTGATATTTTCCAAGCTACCGTTTCGAAGTGCTTTACTTTATTTCACCTATTTCATTGAACTTGCTGCAATCTGTTCCTCAAACTATCCCCGTTTCTCACTCTGTCGTTTCGCTGCAATCTGTTCCTGAATACTGAAAGCCTTTCTGATTAAATTACGGGTATTCAGAGTCACACTGTTTTGCGCACTAGGTCCTTGATAAACAATCAATGAAAACATTGAAGAGTTTTGATCGTTCCGGCGGTGAATTTCGGGTTATTGAATCTATACTAGTCGAGCGCCTTACCCCTTCCCCTTGGTACATTAACTGTTGCGAAATTGGTAACCTGAACTAGTATGTGTTTTGCGCTTTAGCTGTCTCCTACTAATCCTCTATACGATGAACTCACATGTCACATCGATTCTGAATGGAAGTCGACTGGGTAACGTATTTCTAGAGGGACAGTAATGGGTCTAAATTCCAAAGGGCGAGCGATTAAACAATAACTGAGAGTTTAGGGTGAGCGATGATCGTGAAGTATCGATGATCATATCCTCTGTTGTAGTAGACCCTTCAGATTGACATTTTCAGGCCAGCACTTCCAATAACATAGCTCTAACCAGTAAGTAGAAATTTCATGCTCAGAGGAAAGGAGGATAAATTGTTTGGGAAGGTCTCCAACAGATTTTTTTCCGAAAAGTTCGCTATTAGTATTATTTAGTCCCCAACCTGTGTGTTGTGGAACGCCCCCCATGCTGAGCCCCGCCCCTGATGACTCAGACCCTGATCGACTGCGCTCTCTCGTTCACAGCACACTGCCTCTGCATCTCTGCTCCCTCACACATTTCCCTTGATCATATAATAAAACCAAGTCGGGTGTTCTTAACGGGTTCTCTTGGTTTTTTTTCGCCAACTAGGTACTAACTACTGAACTTCTATTTTTCTGCCCCTTAAATTCTACGATCGCGTTTGAGGAAATGCCCTCAGGCCTGAGAGATTTGAATGGGCTTGCTTTCTAGGGATCCGTCCAGTCAATCATTCTTAACTAGCTGAGAAAGGGCAAGAAAGGGCAACATTTGATTGTTTTACTCGTAAATGGGCAACAAGAGTACATGTGGGGAAGTGCGTAGGCTGAAATTCGGCCCAAACTGTTCGCTCCTTCTGTGACGTGTGCCGGCCCGACGTCGGTGGGTCTGCGACGAGTGTGTTTGCCCGACACTGTTGTTTGTACTGTTGAGCAAACGTGCGAAAGCAACACACACGTGATCTTTTTTGAGAATGTTTTTTAGGCCTTCCAACCTCCCACACCCCACACCCCTGTCTGTCCTGTCGCGGCCTCTTTCCTCCCATACCCAAACGAACTTTCCTCGTCTAATGACCATTTCTTCGAGGCCAAAGAGCCGAATACTTCTATGACGATTTTCATCAGCTGCCTAGGGCTTTTTACGATGGTTCTTTACGTCAGTAGAGAGACCGAGAGAGAGAGGGAGAAAGTGCTTGCCCGATGCCCGGACTGCTGAAGGGCTGCATTGCTGCTGGCAGCGCATGACTTCATTCATTTCCCAAGAGTTTTCCCATTTGTTGAGTCAGTGAGCGCTCTGTGCCCGATTCGTTATACATGTACGATCATAAAAAGTCTTCTTTGATGTCTGCTGCTGTCTATTAAGAGAAGAAGAGGGTAGGGAAAGTGGGCGTGAAAATGGAGCTGCAGACATCATCGAATGGATGCGCTAAACGAATTCTCTTCGTGGGTGGCCTTCTAGTTAGCATTTCTTTTCCAAAACTATTCTGTACCTCGACATTCTTCTCAGATCGCTCCTTCGCTTCAGAAAAGTCCTGGGAGTCTCGGGAGGTAGTAAGGCCCATGAAGTGCTGTTTTATCTAATCCTAAGGGGCCATTCCTGTCCAAATTGCCCTTAGATTTCAATCGAATTATTAGTTGGGAAAAAAAGTAAAAAGCCATAAATTTACTAGAAGAATGTAAAATACTATCAAAAATTTAATTTGATTAGAAAATAAATACAAAAATCCTCGATTAATACCTCGTCTTTCAAAATTTCAGTCCCCACTTTTTGTTATTGTGCCCTCAGGGACTGGGAAACATATCAGCCCTTACCTTACCCTTTACCTTCCACTTTTACCCAAGCCATTCCTTGGTTTTCAAAGTTGATTTGAGGTTCCAGAGGTCTCCTTCCGCGAGCTTTACGTCATTGCTGCCTCTTGGAAAGAGCAAGTGACGACAATTGACATAGCAGGTCTTGCGACGTCTTTTTTCGTCTGCTGCTCTGAGAGTCAATGGCTCTTCAACAGCGTCGGGAAGTAGTTATGACTGGGATTCGACGGAATGGCATTGATGTAGTGCATTCTGCTCTGCTGTCTTTCTTATATGTACTAGCCACTTTTTATGTTTCTGTTGGTGCAGCCCCGCTGCAGCCCTACTCAATCACGTCCAGGATCGAGTCCTTTCCTTTCCCTTTTCTCCTTGGTTTCTTCTTTTTTTCCTATAATTTTCTGATTTCGATGTAATTTGTCCCTTTTCCTTTATACGAAAGTGGGCGGGGTGTAACATGTAAGATAACCCCGCCCACCTTCGTATTTTGTCGGTTCCGCAGCGCGACCGCACGCGTCTGCTTTCGCTGAGCTATTTCCTGGTTAGTGGATAAGTAGCAGATACAGCGATACGCTGTACCTTTTACCAGAGACGGTTTCATTGGATTTACCAGGGACTGTCACCAAAATTTCTATAAAATAAGAATTTACCTTATCCATCCACGTCTATGGGGATTCTGTTGTTGCCTAGGGGACTGAAGCGATCTGAAGAGTGAATCATTTGTGAGCGAAGGATCTCTGCTTGCTATGGCCACTTCGGAACTCGTGCTCTATGCAAGAATGGAGGTCATCAATCTCTTCAGAAATCCCCTTAGGATTACTAAACTTCCATTTACTCTTTGACGGGTCCTATGACGAAATCACCTCATTCCAATCGTCGTTCTGTAATTGAGTTCGGCTGAATGACTCATCAATGGGGAACATTACCTCAACAATACCCATACTGATCAAATGGTGTGATTAAATTGACGATAAACGAGACTATGAACGTGGTTGGATGGGTGTGTGGGTGTCCCATTCCTCCCCACTTCTTTTCGTTCTCACTGGTTCGCCATGACTGCAGAGGAGATGATTTCAGTGCCTACTCAATCTAATCAAAGGGTCTCCCTTAGCGACGTCTAAAAAAAAGCTTCGGCAGGCTTTTGCTACCGTAGTCAAGCGTCTTTGGCTTTCATATTGCCTGATGATGAAAGAAAAATAAAGATAGACGGTATTTGATGTAGGCCAGTCTCTTTGGTCCTGGTCCCCCTCCTGCGTTGAGGCCCTTACCTAATGAAGCCGAATTGCAAAGATTCTCATGTGTGACTCAATTTTATGTGAATATGCACTTTTTTTAATTATTTACATAATTATTTAGTATGTGATTTGGTTTTTCTTAAAAAAATTGGGCTATTTTTTGTCCAATTTTGGATTTCAAGAATGATTTCTTCAATTAGTGCCCTCCCTAAATAAATTCTGGTCCCTGTGGGTGACTTAGCTAACGTTTAGGGGTCCAGTGATCGTTTATTCAGATCCGTCGATAGCTCTAACCAGTACATAAGTATCGAGCTATTCGTGAATGATATTGATCGTCCCTTTAGAGTTGGCTGAACGTTTTGACTGGAGAAGTTTTTATTGCAAAATAAATAACCCCTCACCTACTATCCATTTTGTTTATTTTTGTTTATTTATTTGCTTCTCTCTTTTATATAAGCCGATTTGCAAGTTTTTTATCACTGAACAAATACCAGCCCAGAATCCAAAAAAATCGAAAAATTGATTCAAAATAATCCGATCCGGCCACCTACCCCACTTTCGACTGCTTCCATGCTGTGTTTCCTCTTTTTTCTTTGAAAACCTTTTGATCAGAGAATATTTAGTGCAAAGTGAATGAGCCCTCATTCACTATTTATTTTGTTATTGTTGTTTATTTGTTTACTTGTTTTCTCTTTCATGTAAGCCGATTTGCAAGTGTTTCCTCTGAACAAATATCCGCTTGGGATAGAGAATGTTGTTTGTACACATCCAAAAATTGATTTCAAATAATCCAATCCGATTACTTATGTCATACGCGTGTTACTACTGTTCATTTTGTTTATTATTTTTTCTAAATTTAATTATTTACTTCTGTTTTATTCACACGGAAGCCCCACTACAAACTAATGACCAGTCCGTGGAGTCGCATTAGTATTGGAATAGTTCTGCCGGAAATCGCAAAAAAGGGTTTTGTTCATTAAATTTTCAATTTTTCTTTGATTATGTCTCATAATTTTGTTCATTCGGAATTCATTTTCGCCTCTTATCTTTGTTTTTCTTCCTTTTATTTAAATTCATTTTCATTTTTCTTCTTTACACCCCTGAATGATTTTGGTTTTGAATGAAAGTCAAGGGCTTCGCGCATCCAAACATGGGTTTGATTGATGCCATGAATTGTCTTTAAATACTCGTCATTTCGAGAGCATTATTGAACCCTGGTCCTATCAGCTTCAGCTGTTCCCTTTCAGTTTTTCAAAGTACCGTTTTTATCCGTCAATAAACCTCTCTCATATGACTTTCACGTCATCTTCTTTTTCTACCTCCTCCTCTCTCTTTATTTTCCTCCTCTCTCTCTTCTCTTCCTTGGTTTTTCTTTGCTATTGTCCTCTCTTCTACTTCTTTTCATTCCGCGAACTGGTGCCATTAAACCCTCTGTATTCCCACCGCTCGTGATGTTCCCACTCTTCCGTTTTTTCCCTGAGCGTCTCCATCTGGGTGTATCACCTGTTCATGTGATCAATCCATCATAACATCAATTTCTTGCCTGTTCTATTCATCAACATTCTTTTTTGTTTTCTCGTTTACTGCATGATCATCATACCCCATCAATCCACCCCCATTCACTTCAGGGAGGCCTAACATAACTGGGTGGTGTTGACGTTATCCAAGGATAACTTCATCAAGCCACTCTTCTCAGCCTTGCCATTCCCAATCTCGTCATTTTCCAAGTGCTCAGAGCTTATTGAACGACCACCCATTTTCTTTCTGAAGGCCCTTTTGCGGATCAATCTCCATTTCCGTCTTTAGGAGGAAGGGAACTAAAAGCAAATTTTTCCTTCCCGAAGGCAAACAATCCTTGAGAACAAATGCTAAAATCGTTGAGTGTAAGAGGGTTTCAGGGGGATTTTTTCACTTCATTCCTGAATTACCTTTTTTCTGGAGCAAGAAATTCTTGATCAGTGGTTCTATACCGTTCCGATTTGTAGTTTCCTTGCAATGTTCTGACTATTTTTGTTTTTATTCCTCCCTATGTGAACCATTTTTCGAATTTCGTTGAATCTTTCTGAACCTTCTAGGAGGAGCCATGCACTTGGTTTTTCCTAGCATGTTATAGATTTTTCCAGTTCGATCAATACCTTCAGAAGATCACGGGTTAAAAGCACAGTTCACGGTAATTTTGAGGTACCTGTTTTTATTCGAAAAGGGGAAGTATATAAAGTGATGGTTAGTGAAGAGAGCTAAAAAGTTCGCCGATTTCGGGAAAAATATTGCTCCACGAAGGAAGGAAAAACAGAAGTTGGACAAGATTGCCATGGCGGAAATAATGTGAAAAGGGAGTTCGGACGAGATTTCAGTAGTTGTTATTGCGCAAAGAGCTGACTACATCAGGACAGAACTCTAAAATGCCGGTAATACTCGTCCGAGTACAACACGGACCAATCTTGGAGCCTTAACACTTCCCCAACTAGGCCGTTTTTAGACCTAATAGTGCCAGAAATGGTATACGCGGGGGCCTCAAATTCATTCGGTGGGGGAAACTCAGAAATTATTTTTATCATGAACTGTGCCCATAAAGCAGTCCTAGTGGGCGGTGTTGTCCAATATGCTCTTCTGAAGACAAAATGAGACCATATCAGTCTGTCAGCTAAGTCCTTTCCAAACTTTTTGCTTTACTTCAAGCCAGGGAAGCAGAAACACGCAAGATTCCCGCTTCCTTCTTTGACTGCATGGTCCAAGGCGACAAGGTGGAGACGGTAGCTGAATGTAGCAGTTCTATCACTGCTATGGTTCCGCCAATATCCTTGTACCAAGGCGAGATTCTCCCTAAAAGAAACGTAAGTGCTTCCTTCCTACCAATTGCTACTTCCTAATACAGTATGACGCCAGGCGAGGTTTTGAACCCTCAAGCTCTTTAATGGAATTGAGTCTGTCAATCCTATACCCATGAACGACTTGGCTTGAGATCAATCGTTACTAGATGGAAAGCATCAAGAACTCGGAAAGGCAAAGGTTGGTCGGAATTTCAGACAGTACCTTGATTACAGAGGGCTGAGGTGGGTATAGATTTTGCCTACTGATTGGGAAGGGTAGAAACGAGTCTAGTGGGTAGTCGCTAATTTTTTTTCTTCATCGGCAACCTGTTCCCAACGTTGAAGACTGCCAACAATAATCTGGAAGGTATCTATTCAATGGGTCGCAGCCATCTTCTCTTTTTTACTCTTTATATTGATCGTCTGGGTCGGGTTACTCGCTTTCTGCGCTGTCACTTCGAATTTGTTGGTAATCTGTCCGGTGTGGTGCAGTACGATTGGAATTATCGCGTCGCGGCGAGAAACGCCGCGCGCGAAGGAATGTCGTAGAATGCAGAGGCAAGTGAGAAATAATATTGCATATCGATTGAGCTGTATGAAGAACGTTGGAACTGTAATAACGAGGCGAATGGTCCGCGACTGCCGCACGCGGCGAATTGATTACACAAAACCGACCCTACTGTCTGTCTCCCTAAACTACCTGCTTTTCAATGTTATTTCTGCTAACTCTGCTCTGCTAACTGTTAAAATAGAGCTTGGGCAAGTCGATTATTGCCTTCTCGAAGATGTTAGGTAAGCTCGACTTCCTTCTGGAGTTTCATTGATGGGGGGTAGGCTGAATGGGGTCTAGGGGTGGTAATGACGAGAAAACTGGCTGAGAACTGAGCTGCATGGTCCCTTTCGGTCAACAGCGATAAAAAATAAATTAGTCAGCCTTGCAGATCAATATGCTGGCCAATATCAGGGAGTTGAACCCGTAAAACATTCTCAATCGGTCTCGAATTTCTGGCCAGGCTAGCCCACATTGACTGGCGTCCAGGGTTTTCATCCGTAAGATTTATAGATACATGCCAACACCAAAGAATATCAATGTTTTGTTTACTTTGAAAATCCTGGAAATCAATAGTTCCAGGTGTTGGTCTTTTGTGGAATATCGAAAATGTCCTTGAATCTGCGTGTATGTGTGTAATCATGCGTACTACAACCTCTTACCTTCCGTTCTATCTTGATTAACGGGCGTACGGGGGTTCACTTTGTTCTGACCAATTTCCTTCTGAGGTCGTCGCTAAAAGTCCCTGTCGTTCTCATGAAAATTACTTTAAGTTTGTATCTGTTTGTGCGAAATTACTTGTGTTTCGGGCTTATACCTTCAGTCGACTTTGGGAGTAACCCCTGAAGTAAACTTTTTGGAAAGGGAACGGACAAGGAAGGGGAAGGAATGATCGTATGATGTTTACACAGTGAGTAAATTCAAAACCAAATGTTTCCCTCTTTTGTGTTCGAATATTGGTCATGAATTTTATCTGTTGCTGATTATTATTATTGTTTTGTTAATATTTATCATTTTTTATGAACGTGATGAAGTAGTGGCAAGTGGCGCGCTGTCACACGCGCACGGTCACGTGTACGAATCCTGGATCGACACTCGTTGAGGCCTACCAAGCTTTCCATTCCTCCGGTGTCGCTTAATTGGAACTAGACTCGTCTTGGAGGATAAAAACGCTGACTTATACATCGGCTGGCCACCTCAAGTCTGTATAAGCCACACGTGCATCAAACCGCCACTACGATTTTGAATGGATGTCCAATGCGGTGCGCATCTCAGAAAAAGGGTTGATATACGCCAAAAACTTGATCTATTGCTAATCCCTTCGGACTGTTCTGATTCTATCTGGCTGAGATGGTTAGGATTGAAAGACGATCTAGCAAGTTAGAGCTCAACAAAAATCTGAGAACTCTTTTCCTCGACTGAAGTAGATGGGTCGTATTCAATAAGTAAATAAATAAATGGCGAAATAAATAAGTAATAAATAAATAATTAAATCTGATGGAAACTCTTCTCTTCTTCCCTCGTTATTCTTTCTGTTTTCCTTGCTTTTCTTCCTTTCGATTCTCTCTGAATCTCACAGGAATAGCCAGTCAGGTACTCAAGAGTATTTCAGATCCCCCTTACCCAAGTTCTTGGAAATGAATCAATAGATCGTTTTTCATAGGAATGAAAATTGCTTTCTTGAATTAATGAGTGCCGCGAATTGTTTACTTACTGGATTCTGTTTTAGGACTGAGTAATTTAATTAGCGTTTATTTTCGTGCCGTAAATGGAATGTAGAGAGAAGGTCATGCATCAAGTGCAGGCCGGGAATGGCACGGAACAGAACAGGAATAAAATTGTTTGCTTGGAAGCCTTCTTCTGCTCACTTGCTTCCTTCTCGGGTCGAAGAAGTCTCAAGGGTTTCGTGGACGAGTTCTTTAGCACTTATGCTCCTCATTTTTTCACGATTTACAGCATCAAGAGAGCTTAGGGCACTAAGACTTCCCTTGCCTCTCCTGCTCGGTACCTGGACTTCGTTAAAGAGTAGAAGTGGTGGTGAAGCTCTTTTGCCTTGTCAGGTTCTATTTTGGGATGTGTCCAGCATTCGACTTCCATCTGGAATGTAATGGAGGTTGGAATGCGTATGTGGTCTATACAATGACTTGCAGTGGTCAACCGATGTTTGAACCAGTGCTTTCATCCTCCCGGACGGGTCTGCTACCAATTGACAGACCCTGAAGGGATGGAAGGTTAGTTAGGGCTTTGAATCGGACGGGCTTTCACTTTTGACTTCTCCTGTCACCATTTTACAGGATCACCACCTCAGCGCAAGTGAGACGAACCAGGTGGTTAATTCATTACTAAGTTGCGAATTCATGGTCTACTGAAGGCGTAATGCTTGTCGCATCAAGTGCATCCAGTGAATGCTAGAAAAGAGCAATTAGCGTTCTTCTCTTGTGCCTGAAACGACAGCCTCCCTCAAGCGACATGTGTAGTCAGTCAGAGTTGAAGACACCCTTGTATGCGGCGGCCACCCAGGCGTTAAGGGAGATTGCTGTGGTGAACCAAGCTCGGGAAAGATCTTTCGTGTTCTTAGCAGGGGGCCAGCTGTACTCTGTCAGTCAATGGAAAAGCTCTTCTCTGTTTGTACAAGTATCTGATCCTCTACATTAAAATCGTTCAGGCCTCGGCTGAGCCTTCGGCTGGGGCATTGCTCCAATAGTAGGGCCTTACCACTTGCTCTCAGAAAATCATCCACAGCTCTTATTCATGTACGAGTTCCCATACTGTCACCCAGATCACCCATTGAGCACATTCATGCTCCGTCTTTGCATAGCCTTTTAGGTTGCCAGCTAGTTATTTTGAAGACGATACTCGAATGTTCTCGAGCTTCGATTTGCTGAAGGAAAGTTGTCGATTCTTCCGAGGGAAAAACCTCTAATTGCTGTTCTTCAGCAAATCACCCCATGCACTTTGTACGACAGGCGGGCATCTCTGTTTGACTTACTTGACTTTTAATACCTAAGCTATTAAATGTTGCCTTGTACTTCAACATTCAAAGATTTCATGAGTTAGCCTGACATTTGAAAGTGATTTGGCTAAGGGCCTGTCTGAATGGCATATATTGGATTAGATCCACCTAAAGACGGGAATTGGAAGAGAGCAAACGTTGCTTGCGAGCCTCATATCCTTTTCTGTGGAAGTTGGTAGCATTTACTTTTGGACGAGTTACTCGCGGAATTAGTTGTCAATGGAGCATTTTTGTGATCGTTATTCTGCTCTCTCACCTATTCACCTTGGATAACTCTGGCTTATGCATTGTAATAACGGTATGGTAAAGGATAACCTATAGTACTATAAGTAACTCATGTTAAATGGGGTGAATTAGATAATTGGCGTCCTGAAAAAAAGTTTTTCCTAAAATTTGTTTTGTTTTTTATGCTGGCCACCCCGGGTTGCGCCTGTGGCGATTCCAGGTCAGAGAAATAAGAGATTTGCCATTTTTTTGGGTAACACCGTTCCTCTCAAACCTCCTAGGAAAAACCATTCCGAAGAGCAGTAGGAGCGATCCTACCCACGGAGTAAGCTGATCCTCTTGATTTACCAGTTTTTTGTTCGAACTCCTCACTCTGTTAGTCTCGCTCATTGTAAGCTCGCAGAGGGAACTGCAAGTGAGCTCGGGAGCAGAGAGCAGTTCCGAAAGGGTTTCGACCGAAGTGGAATAAGTAGAAGGGTCGTCGTTCCAATAAACAGAATTGTTTACAGGAAAGTATTTTCTAAGAGCTTCCAGTAAGCTTATGTTAGTAAGAGCGATTATGAAAATTGAGATCGGCATGGAGTTTTTGAGAAACAAGTGGGTGGAGCCAAAAATCTTATGCCGTAACAAATCTATCTGAACAACTTAGGATTCATCTACAGCTTTTCATCTTTGCATCACAGATGCACTTCCAATCGTTGTGATATCGTGTTGATTTCGCATGCATGTCTTATTCTTGGCCCGATCTATTTTTGTTGACAAAATTTTTCGTTCATAAATACATTTGTTGGAATATTCTTCACCTTCGTTTCCAAGCGGTAGATTCGGTCGAATGGCCGTCTCGAGTAGAGTCTAGAGGTGACTGCTTGAGATTACCTTATTTCAGGTATTTATGGCTCTACAAAACTGATGGATTAAGCGTCTGAGCTTATATTTTCTGCTCAAGATAGCTGTTGCAAGAGCCTAACCAGCTGTGTTGACGGTTTTGTATGCAAAGCGCGATGCACGGCGCAGTCCCTACGGATTCTGAGCAGCTTTGAGGTTTCCGTTTTTCTTGCGGTTGTCTTTTTTTTCTTGTTGTTGTTGTTTGCGGTTGAAGTGTTATGTATGTGTAGGTGTAATCGTCGAAGATATATTACAAAGTTGTTTACTGCCTTGTCGAAGTTGAAAATATCCGGCAAAGTGACGTCTGCTATTGAATTGAAGCCGCCCGAGAGGAGTTTTCCCATGTGTATCTGCTGCTTGTGCTGGTGTTGTCGTCAGTTGTCGTGCGACGCGTGAACGTTTATCAGAGCGTTCCTAATTTAGAAGGCTTCAATTAATTTTCTCAGAGACCTTGAGATACTTCAGCCGTGGACATCTCGTTTTTAAACCCTTCTAGGACATTTTTTGCAATTTTTTTTGCGAAAAATGAGACGTCGCGGGACCGAAATCCCGTCTGCTTCCTTTTTTGACCCCATCCTGCCACTGCTTAGTTTTTTATTTCTATTTTTACTTCATTTTTATTCGCTTTAATCCAAACCTCATCTTTTTCTAACTTTCCTTCCTCATCCCTATCTATATACTATGTATGAATCCTTTTGATCTTGGTGACTGAGTTATGTCTGTCCTGAGCTATTTTTTATTTTATTTTTATTTACTCCTTGGGGACCTCAGTTCGTTTTGCTACTTTCCTATATCGTTTCCCTACCTGAATAGCTCAGGATCATTTATTCTATTCTGGAAGGTTTGTTCTATTTAGGTGCATCCTCATATATTTAGGTTGGTCATTATATTCGAATGTAGCTTTGCTTACTTCGGATTTCTAGATTTTCTTTTTTTGGATTTTTAAACCTTACCATCATCATCAAGTCACCCTGAATGGTTAATCGCTCCGGTTGCTCTTTGAGCAGTTTCTGGAACCATTCATGATGTTTCTTGAAGAGTTGAATCTTTTCTGTTACCGAGACGAGAAGTAGGTATGGCCTAAGAATCCAGAGGAGGGGCAGGATCAGAGCTAGAGTTCTCAAGGTCCCGAATTGCGTAAGTTGGAAAGCATAGGTGCAGTTTAGGAAATACAATCGCGAAAATCGGAGATTCCGATTCGAATCCGATAGATTCTCTTGCTGAAGGCACCTAGGTGCTTTCCTGCATTATCACCCATAACCGACCGAGGAGACAAACAGGTTCAGTTGAGTTTTTGCTTTACGAATTGTTTATTTTGTCTTATCGCCTTGCTCTAGCTGTCCTATCACATAAGATCATTAAATCGGCGCCACACTGACTACTTTTTATCTTGTATTTGTACCTGCACCATTTGTTTGTGTTTGTATTTCTCTTGCACCAAAATGATGACTCCTCTGGATGAATCCTCATTCTTTGATGATTACTCTGAAGCGATGTATGGCTACCTTTCAATTACTTCCCAACCTGAAAAGTACGTTTTCTCGCTGTACTTGTGGTCTGTTCCCCAGCCTGTAGTGATCACCCAACACTCCAACAGTCATGCCTATCTGAGGCTCTCAAGAAGCTCTTGGAATCGAAATGGTCTTTTTTGGGAGATTCCACGGAGCTGATGTCATTTCGAAAACTTGCAATCTTCTTCGATGTGTAGGCGGTCTCCCAGATGAGTAGGAGAGGGTTGGAATTACCAATTCGGTGCTTTTATCCCCTCCCACAGTCCTAGTAGCAGTTGGAGAAGCTCAAATGGGTAGGGCGTCAGCCTTTTGGCTCAAAGTAGGCAGAGAACGTTCCTGCACCGTGGACGATACAGGCAGAATTAATTGTTGGAAATTATAGCATTGATTCGAGCGAAAGGAGCTTTCTGGTCAGTCTGAAAGTTATTTTGCGCCCATAAATACCAGTTTTAGGATGCGCCCTGCATTCGACTTCCATTCGGAATCGTAGCGGTGTTTTGAATGTGCGTGTGGCCTATACAGTAGCTTGCTGTGGCCAGCCAATGTCCAAGTCAGTATTTTCATCCTCCCATACGAGTCTGGTGGCAATCAGTCCCCCACCCCCTCAGGACCCCGAAGGGAGGGGTGGTTATCCTAAGAGGATTTGATCCGGGATTGGGTCGTATGAGCTAGAAATCGCCTTCGATGTGCTTCTTGATCGTTAATTAAGAAAGAGCCTTTTCAAAGGTGACGGAGTTTCGGCAGCAACCAGAATTCCTCATGATTAACCTGAGACAAGTCCATCTGTCAAATTTGTCCCAGAATTCTTTTTGGGAGGCTCAAAATGTCGCCACAAGTCCGCTCTATCGCGTGACATATTGTCGCATGACATGCAGTATCAATGATTGAGCCGGCCGGCACGTTCACGACTTCGGCGAGACAATTATTCTTTCCTCCGTTCCTCCGGCCTTCGTGCATTTTTTAGCAGTTCTTCGTTCATTATCGGGCTTTTGTTCTCCCATCACCCATTGCAGTTCAGTAGCAGACCGGATTAATGAGTCCAATAATGAACTATGTGAAGGCTGCAGGTTCAAACTTCAGGACAGGTTCGAATTCCTACCGTAATCCCACCGATTACTTTGGGCTACTGATCTGCATCTAATGCATGTTATTCTACGACACTTTACGACTAGCTGGAGGGGTATGGGTACATTCACCCAGAACTGGATGTACGAAATCGCGCGGCGAAATTCGTGGCGACTTAATCGACTTTAGCGCTTATCATTGGGGTCCGAATTTGAAGAAGAGTAGATCGGTACGATCAGCTGACTATACCAACCTACTCTGCTTCAAGTTTTTGCCTCAATAATAGGCGCCAGAGTCGTTTTAATCACCACGAATTTCGCCGCGCAAATTGCTGCGTGCATTCAGTTCTGGGTGAATGTTCCGTCCCCCCTAGCTGGAGTATGAAGCAATTATGGTGTTGCGGTTTAAAAAAATTTGAAAATTAATCAGAAAAGGGCCCGTTTTGAGTATACTCCCGTATCTTGCGATAGGAATAGTTCTACAGGGTGCTTTTTGATCAAAACGTACTGTAGAATTGGAAGTGTGAGGGCGTTTCGGGGTTTATCGACAATTATTGAACATAGCTTTGAAATAAATGTGGGCCATGGTAACTAAAGAATCGTCGTTTACCTGGAAAACCTGAACGTTTTTCTCTCTGTCTGGAAGGAGGAGGTCGTAAGATAAGGAAGTAGGACAAAATGTCCTTTTTTTATTCTGTTTATCTTTGACTTTCCACTTTTCTATCGATAAATTTGTCCCTTTTTAAAGTAGGAGCTGACGCTGTCAACGTTCCCGAAAAAAGTTGGAAAAAAATGTTTCAAAAAGAGATCTTGAATGTATAAGGCTCCAGAAAAAGTTTTATTATAGGAGCTTGTACGAGATTCTGTGTCTGTAACCGTCTGGGTGCCTCCCACATAAGTGTACTATCCGTCGGCGTCCTAACGTTTCTTTGTGAATGGCCCAAAATTAAGAAGACCGTGTTAACATGGCCACTTTCTGTGCGTACGTCGGTCAAGCTGGTTTAGGAGCCCTTAAAACGCTATGTAGAGGTTGTCTCCCCCACGTGCTATCCTTGAAGGCTACAGGTTCATCCTGGGGGAAGAAACCATTTTATCGTGAAATGTACTCTTCTAAGGCCCCAAAATAACTCGTGCTGAACAAAAATTTCTTTTTAACTGGAAAGTTCAGTGCACTAATTTTCAATAAGCGGGGGGGGGGGCGGAAGGGGGAAGGGAAGACGTTGAGATGTAGTTCTTACAATTAGAACAATGAATAAAAAATCGAGGACAGACTCCAAGAAAGGGAGCGGGGAAGGGGCGTAAGTTTACTGAATAAAAATGGACTTTAAGCAGTCGAGCACTGTTGGTGAACTTGTGTTGAGTCTGGGGTGAAACACTCCTCAAAGCCACCAAATGCCCCCCGAATGTCGACCAAACGCCCGAGCCTTCAAGTGGCTAATATTGTACACTGTTTGAAACACATATTCATTCACAATCGTCATCATCACCATCCACCCATCCACCCACCCAGCCAACCGCCCGGCCGCCCGGCAGCAGGAGGCTCCGCTTCTCAACGCGTGCCACCATCGATCCCTGCGCCGGCAGTTGCGCTGTGCTGCCCCGACCTCCCAGTCGCGCCAGTCGCACAGGCGGAGTTGATAGCCTCCCCTCTCGCCTCATCCGCTGAAACTGCGCTGCCGTCGCAGTGGCCACAGGTGGACGGAACCTCTTCCTGGTTCTTATGTAGTATTTTCGCTATCAATCCTATTCAACAATCTGTTTTGAAGAGCTAAATCTGTTACCGTTCTGTTCGTTCTGTCTTTTTGTTTTTTGGGATTGTTTTTCTTATGAATGTTACGAAAATAGGCTTAAGATTGGATTAATTACTCAAACAATTCAGCTGACAGATCACAAATCTTGTTATGGCTATTCCATCGTGTTTTCTTTCTTTGAAATTGACTTATTTTAATTGAAAGTGGTGAGCTCCAGTCCCTCCTGGCGTTGGTCCGTACTTTAGGTTGATCTCCCTGATTTTGATCCGTTTGTTTCCTGAATTTTTGTTTACTGGAGCCGAAGGTAAGCAGAATATAGCCGTTTGGAGACCCAGGCCGTTAGCAGGAGACCAAGTTTGGTGAAGAATGCCGTCAAGTTGTGATCTCGCACTTTTTTCGATCGATATCTATTGAATGGGTGTTAAATATTCATGATATTTATGGAGGTTTGAGGTCCCTGGCGGCCTTAGGATTGGGGAAGACAAGAACATCATAGATCTTATCTGGGTTCCACCTCCGCTCTACGGATCCGGGTCTTTACCCAATTGTTTTCGGTAGAGTAGCTGAGGGAGTTCCGGAATCGAGTTATTTACTAACTTGTTTTCAGTTCATTGCCCCAAGAGTACATTTTGTTGGGTAAAGCTGAACTATGCCCTTCCTAGAAAGTCACAAGACTCAACCAAGCAGTATTTACCATCCAAAGGGTATTTTTCTGATGGTTTGCATCCCTCAAATTTGCCTTGTGCTTACTACACGCGAAAAAGAACAACAATAAACAAAAACAAGCAATTACAAAAGTCAGTCATGAGGTCTTCTCGTAGCATAGGCAGGTTAGCCTCTTACCAATCATATCACAGAAACATCGTTCTTTCTCTTCTGGAATTTTAAATATTCAGAATGATGCGTTCAAGTAATTGTTTTCGTTTTGGGACCTTCAGCGCCATGGGCGGGGCTGTCTATCTATTTTTGGCCATTTTTTGACTTCGAAATACTGATCTTTTTTTAATAGGATTTGAAAATCAGATGGGTTTTGTTTTTCCACCAACCGCAGGCCGGGAGACAGGGCCTCTCTGTTCGTGATTGGTCGGAGAAACTGCAAATTCATCTGATCTCCGATGTCAGCCACAGTGGATTGAAACTCGGCCGATCGAATTTCTGGATTTTCCTCAGGCTATTAGTTATCCACCTTTACCAGTGATAGTTTTGATCACTTGAAAAAAAAATTCCCGAAAAATCCATTGAAAAGCCTTGCCTTCTCGCTGGATTAGGCAGAAGGCCTGCAAAATGTGGGTCTTATGACCCATTCCATGGTATTGTTACTGTCTAGTAGACTCGTTTCGATCGGGACAAGAAGCCCGAACAACGCCGTCACATCCCTGGTACAAAGGGTTACATCTGGATCGCTTTTTGTTCGTTCTCAGATCAGGACATTTCGTTTTCTTCGGGACGATTATGTGCTGTACACTTCGGCGCCGGGTTGACTGAGTGGTTGCTCCGCCATTTTGTTGATGTTTCTATATTTTTAATATAAATATCTATTCAAAAATGCAAGTTTTTCACGATCTTTGGCGTTCTACTGGATTTCTTCCGCCATGATCCATCGCTTTTGCATTTTTTTTTGCAATCTACTGAATAGGCGATTAGCTTGTAAGCGCCTTTAAGAGCCGTATTGCAACCGGATTGAGCCGCATTTCCGTTTTTTCTCCAAAATAATCTCTGGAAATTGCTCCCTCTGCTTGGATTACTGTAGCAGCCTGTCAATAGACGTAAGAAATCCCTTATTGCTGTCAGTATTTCTCCTTGTTAAGCCATCTTTTCCGTTTGTACTATTAGTACTCATGGACTCATGTAACTGAGGATATTTTAGGAATCTTAAGTGCATCGTCTTCGATATTGTAGCGCTTAACAACTTTGCACTCGTGACTGGCTGCCAAAGCCCCCAGCTGAAGCCTCTGAGTAGCTAGGGAACTTCCTGGGGGGAGATTCTGGCCGTAGTGGGGCTTACTGGCCGAGTTTTCTGTGGGTAGTCTCCAAAAAGGTGGTTCCAGTTCAAGAAATCCGTTGCCAATCAATCCCCCTCAATCTAGGCGAATGAGAGATGGATGCTCTGGAAGGCTCTGCCCTGGAAGGCGCCTGCGCCCACTTCGTTCCAAAGAAACTGCCTACCCTGGAGCAAGAGCACGGTCTTCTGTGGTCTACGCCGTGGCGGGAAAGAACTCTTTCCTGAAGTGGGGGCGAAGACGGGGGCAGTGATTAGATCTGATCTTCGATATTAGCCTATTGCCCCCGCTTTTCACCACTATGCCATGTCCATAATCCTTTCGTAATTCATGGATTGACGCTCCGGCGCCTGCCCAGTGTGTTAATTGACATTGAGTGTCGATAGCGAATGAAACTAGTCTTTCACCCCTCTCCCCCTCTTTCTCTTCCTGTTATTATAGGCGTAGTCCTGAGGTCGCCCTGTGAATTCGAAATTCATTTCGTAGTTTTGGCTGACTCGCTTCCCCTTGAGACTTAATGGGGAAGTTCCAGCATAATTCATCTTTTGCCATGCATTTTTTCGTCGTCTGGGCTGAGGTTTTTCTCGTTTTTTTTGTTCCCAAAGGTAGTCTCTGTTGAAAACACGTCCCTGTGGGGGTTCTTTGCCCTATCTGGCATGAATACATCAAAAGGTCTACCGCCCACGTCAGCCGCTTGCAGTCAAAGCGCCTTCTTGGATCGTCAAACTTGCTGAAAACTGGTCCCATGGGTAGTTTCACTCACTGAACACCAGTATCGTATCCGTTTAGGGGTGAAAAATCTTTTTACACTTTAAGGACGCTTGCCCTCTACTATGACCATATTTACACTTACTGGCAACACCAGAGATGAATCAAATTCGGGAAAGGTGTTGAAAATGAAAGTTCCAGAGTTTCCTCCAAAATGACTCTGCTACTGGGGGTATTCTTCAACAATCTGGCAAACAAGGGGTAACAGCTAGGGGTGTTATTGCCAATTGGCAGGTGCAAAGCTCGAATCTCATTCCATGTTTCCTTGGCTACGGTTATGGTTTGTAGTTGTTGTTGGAGGACTAACGACACCGATGATTGTCGAATGCATGGCGCAATCCAGTGGAATTGAAATACGAACCTTCGGCCGTGTTTTTTTTGCGTTTACTTGTGCTCAGTGGAGAAAAAGAGGCCAAAAATCTCGAAAAAGTCAAGCAAGAAGGGATTGGCTTTGTTTCGAAGGAATAAATTTTACTCGAAAAAAGTCCTGACCATCAGTCCTTCGCCTCGAGATCTGCTCCATTCAAGAGGTAACTCAGAGGTGAATAAATCGGCAATGATCATTTCTATCCTTTTTCCCTGTCATTCTATGTTGTCTATCTCAAGGGCTTGTTACGGTCCTCTGCAGAGCTTTTTCCTGAAGTGTTCAAGATGATTTTCTTTTTCCCCATCTGGTTCCTGTTCTCATTTGGGTGAGTATGATGTCTATTCATCAGGCCTTATTCGTCGAATTGCCATTTTTATAGTTTGCTGTTTAATTCGCTTTAATTTGCATTCGCTTCTCCTCCTTTTCCAATGTATTCAGTTTTTTTCTCCGGCACTCCTTGCCCTTTTGTGGTTTTTCCCACATCAATTTATTCCTGTTCCTCTTTATCGACTGTCTGCCGTTCCTTCTGTCTGCTACTGCCCTCCCTTCGCCAATCTTCCCTACTATGGACGTGTGAGCTGCATAACTATGAAGTATAATATTCTACCTCCATCTGCAGAGGAAATGGCATAGTGGCAAGTGGCGCAGTATCACACACGTATGGTCACGGGTTCGAATCCCTGATCGATATCCGCCCTGGCCAACCAAGCCTTCTGTCGCTCTGTGGTCGAACAATTGGTACCTACACGTCTGGGAGGATAAAAGCACTGACTTGCATTGTATAGGCCACATACGATTCGGAACGCCCTTACAATTATAAATGGAAGCCGAATGCATGGCGCATCCCTCAGATGGGATTGATTAACGCAAAAATACTTTATGCTTCAGACTATTTCCATCTATAGCTATTACTGGAATCGAGCTACTATTGTTTACAACGAATCTTTTGTTGTTTTGCCAGAATAACTGAATTGTTATGATGAAATGGCAAATGTAGTAATAAGCGGCATTTAGCCAATTTTATTCCGTATTTGTAGCTGTTTTGATCGAGTTTAACTTCCGCTTCGCAATATTTTTAGGTCTGCTAAATACTTATGTTGTAGTATAAGTAAGTAGTATAAGTAATTCTGGAATTACTTTATTTTGAGGAACGTCTACAAGTCATTAGGGGCCGTTTAGACTTTCCTCTCTACAAAATCGATCGAATAAGCGCTTGGCTCTTGGTATTTATTTCATAATAATCCATACAACTCATAAGACTTTTTTCTTACAAATTTTCTAGTGATTTTTACAATTTTCAATCTTTTTTTGAATTTTTTTTCTAATTCTGAAGCATTGAAATTCCTACCTGTCTTTTTGACGTTTGCCAGCACATTTACTGTACTCCTAAACAAGATTGATACCATTTCTACGTCCCAGAAGGGCTGTGTTTGATTTGGGTAGGAGCCTATTCTGTGAATCCCTAGAATGCACTTTAGGACCCCAAATTGTGATGTCTGGTTCCTATCCAAGTTCGTGTACTCCCTGAAATTCCCTGAGATAGCGGGAAATTCATTCGATTTTCCGACACCCCAGTTGACATAATAGTTGTGAGAGCTTCCCAGAGGTTTTGCCTGAGTTTTCCGAAGTCCTGAGCTGTTCAGTGGGATGTTGTTGTTTTTGTGAGGAGCAATGAAAACACAACCAGTTGTCGACGTGCTGTGCTTCCCTCGGTTGGCCTCAAGAGACCCGACACCAACGATGCTATTCAATGGGACGTTTTTCATTGACTTCTCCTCCTGGGAAAACCAACCCCTCGACTGGTGCTGGCTGCGCCAATTGGTAATGCCACCAAAGTGTTTCCTCTCGCTGTCTCGTCTATACGTCCTGAGTCACAGTGTTTACCGTTGGAAAACGTACTGTCAACCCACCTGAATGTAACCATTGTCATAACTGGTTAGGGGTAAATTGTCCCGGAAAAGTGTAAAAGGTACTGTAAGTAGGTGGTGCTAACTGTTATGGCCTTGCTACCGCCAATGTATACATACTAGTTCTCCCATCTAGATCAGGAGGGTTAGGGGTATTGGAAGGAGGGTATGGACCTTGAAATAGTAAAGTTTACCCATCCAGATGGGTACGGATTGCACCCTGGGAGTACCCTGACCCAGCAGTACGTCGTCCTGCAGCACTAAATTGAGTCATGAGATCCCCCGTTTTAACAGGGATCGGGTATCTTTTTACCATGGTAGTTAGTGGTTCCCCATGTACACCCCATCCGTCATCCCCACATAACTACCATATCGATCGGCAGCACTTCATTTTTTCCCAGGTGTCTCTTGAAATGATTAAATCTTCCTGGGCATTCGATGTTTGCGCCCAGTAACAAGTTCCTCCAAACGCAGTATTTCGCTACGGTAATGCCACATTCGCAGGCAGTTTACCTTACTCCTTCTGAATGGTTGTTTTGTCAGTTCTAAGGCCCCCAAATGGGATGTGTGTTAGGCCCTATTGGGGCCCATTAGACCAGAGAATATGTGAGATTTCCTAAGAGTCTGCGAACATTTCGAAACGAATCTCGTAAGAGCGCTATGAGTCATGGAAAAGGCAGAAGTGGACTTTTAAATAGCGAACCTTTCTGTGACAGATGGATTTTTTTTGGTCACATTACCAACGCGCTCGTTCCATCAACCGGCTCTGTTTCGCAATACCTCTGGGTGTGTTTAGGAAAATTACTTAGTAATGGGGTCGGGGAAAGATTAGATTCAGGGCCGATCTTGTGACATGGAGGCATTAGCGACAGAAGGGTTCGGGTATTTGCTAGGGAGGCAAAGTGGTCGTAATCGATAACACTTTGGTAAAGTTTACTTTTGTGTTTTGCTTTTAGTGCATGTTTTTGGCCTGGGTTACTATATATACCTCACTTACCTCCATTCCCGATCCGTCACCCACCTTTGGCCTCCCGTCTGGGCGTTTGGTCGCCCCTCTCCCATTCTCGAAGCCCTTGTAGCCAGTCTTTTTTCGAAAATAGATAGGTATGGGATCCGAGTTTGGACAAGAACTCGTAGGAATGTGCCATTAGAATCTTTCGTTGCAATGACCGAGTTTTTAAAGCTGAATGTTGGTCTTACCTATTCCGACTCGGGTAAAGGTATCCGGGGTTACTCTCCGGTCTTTCCACATTTTTCATTTGGAGATCTGGGTATCATTGATGGCTCTTCTACCCAGTTAGGCTCCACTACTAGTTCCCAGGCTATGTATGTGGTGTTCCCATATCCCATTCCATGTTCCTAGAATTGTGCCATGTACAGGCCAGAAAGTTCAAAAGTCAAACTCGTACCCATTACTGCTGCCATAAACTTGAATGTTAGGTAGTAAACTTAAACGACCTCGATAAACATTCCTTTTACTCGATCATATAAACTCGGCCCTGCCACTTAAGAGCAGTAACATTGACTGCCCCGAGCCGATTCCTCCAAATGTCTTCTTTGACTTCTTGGGCCCCCATCAACAGCTTTTAGGACCCTCCTCTTCTCTCTCTATTGTACGATATTTTACCTTTTGCTTTCAAATTTCTTCAGTGTTATCTAATTCTTTTTAGTTTAGCTGACCTCGGATCGCAAAGTTCCTCGTATCTTGTCTATTCCGATTTTTTCAGAATTACTATCGAGTAAAAATGTTTGACGAGGTTGTTTAGGCCGAGTCAACGGCGACGATTTTGCCCTTTTGTTTTCGTACATCGTACTGTTACATAAATAAACCATGGTACAGTGTTATAAACGAACATTAGTTACAGTAACCTCCTTTACTAACTGTTTCCACGAATCCTACTTACTTCATTCGGTTATTTGTTCATTTGGAGGTTATTTATAAGGTGTTATTTCTAGCCATCGTTACAGCTTTTGGTGTAGGTGCTTGGGTTTTTAAGACTGTAATGTTAACACTTTTAATTATTTTTAATTATTCGTATCACGAGACTTGGGTAACGGCCTGTTTCGCAGTAGTCAATGATTTTTGACGTAAGTGAAAGTCTGGTTTTTCTCCCCGACCGCTCGATATTGATACAACACAGCTGTTCGGCACGGCGGTGCACTCTTTGGGTGGCCCCAGCTGAGTCATTCAACATAGTTTGCATTACTTCATTCTCGTCTGTCGCTATACCAACAAAGGCTCGTTAATGCCTTTTCAGTAGCTCCCAGGGAGGCGGTACTTAGAAACCTCGCAGGCATACCGAGTTCTGGACAAAACTTCGACGTCGGACAGGGTGCGAACTTGTACTTGTCTTTTTCGGGCACCGTATTCTTCGCCCCGTACACTACCGATACAGATGAAGACAGATAACTCAGGTAGGAAGGTACGGTGCCCGGAAAGCACAAGTGTGCGTTCGAGTTCCGTCAGAGGCGAAGATTTTGCACATTCTGCAACTTGTCCTTGTAAGACTCCCGAGACTGCGGCGAAATAGGGGCAGTCAATAAAATTAGACTGAAAACTCATTTATGCTGGCCAAATATCTCCTCTGCGGGCGAATCAGTAAAAGGGGAATTATTTAACGGCGCGGTTGTTAAGCGTGGAGGATGGTATAGGAGCTAAGGGCGCTCTCAGCAACCTCCAGATCCAGTGAGATTAAGGCCTATCGAGTAATTCCTTGTCTGTTTGTTTCCTCATTCAGTAGAAAATATGCCAGATTGGTAGAGATGTGAATTAGCTATCATAGGAAGAAATCAAAAAAAGAACAAAGCCAATCACAGTAATCAAATAAAGTCAACCAAGCCTACTGGCTCATCTCTTGAGAACATCGCTCCGTGAGGGAATATTTTTACAACGTCGAAGGAATTGGTATTCAGGTGCCTGACTGGGTTGTTAGAATGGAAGCACCTCAATCACCTGTACCACCTGTCGTCCCGTTGACTATCGATTTACCTGGGCAGGCTCTAGTAAGGTGTCCATTCGTCCCTGTCACGAGCTAGAGTGGTCCAGTGGACTGTCTTGGTTTGAGAGACAAGAGGGACATCATTCCTTACTTTCAGAAAAGTGTTCACACCCTTAGAAAAGTGTCCACAGACAAAACACTTAAGCAGATTCTGAAGATCGACTGTCCTTTTCACTTTGCAAGGTCAATTGCATCAAGTACAACCGCGACTTTTAATGATTACCGAGTGTATGGCGTCTCTTGGTAGTACATGCAATACTCAATCAATATTTGACGTTTTGTTTGACTTTTTATTGATTTTTCCTTGACAATTGATTTGATCGATTTCCATGCCATATCCTTCCGTCGAAAACATCTCCATTTCTGGAAGGATAGCTCGGTGTGTCCTCTTCCCTTCCGCCGTTCCTTGCTGGCTACCTTACTGCCCTCTTTTTGTGCACTCATACACCCTGCATAGAACTATGTATCATTCGCTCCGTTCCTCAACATTGTCCTTTTCATTCGCCCATACCATTCCTGAAACTCTTCTGTCTTTCTATTTCTTGGTACTTCTTCTTGTGAAGTGACTCCCTTTCCTCTCGCTCTCACTGCTGTTTTCTTATACCCTTTCCCCTCAGGCCATCTAATCCATCCACTTCATTATGCAGTTGCGCAACACCCGTTGCTTCCTAACTTTGGAGGGAGGCGGATTATAAATTGCCCGATTAGGTGAGTTACTGCATTGGAAGTATGGCTGCGGGCGGAGAATTATGGGAATTTCCTGTATGACGCAGGGTAAGTATTGCATGCACTTTCCTTTTTCCTATATTTATGAATGATTAGGGACCATTACGTTAATATGACGGGTATCGTTTTTGGCAGAACTTGGCGATTTTCGTTGGTGGGAATTCCATGTGGGAGGTGGTGGCTGTACAGCTTGTTATCGAAACTTATCTGGTATTAGGGATTTCGAAGTTACTGGGATCGCCCACTCAAGGGTGGATCTATTTTGTTAAAATCGAACGGGCTTTTGCTACCAAAGCAGGATTTAGTCTTTCGATCCCTAATTCTGAGTTCCCGAAGGGTTGCTGCTTAACATGTAGGACAATAATAATGACCAACTCCCAATTAATTTTTAAGGCCATAATTGCTTACCCATAGCCAGTAATCCCAGGGTCAAGACAGGAATCCTTTGATCGAAATTCTTTTGGCGGTAGTTAAACAGTGGTGGCGTTTGTTTATGTTTTTAGCCTACGTCATTGGGATAGATGTATCTTGTTAGTGCTTTCTTATACTTCCTAGCTAATCCGGGACCATTTGACATATTTACTCCCCTTGGAGAGATGACAGGCTTGATTATTCAAGGTTTGGGAGGATCCGAAACTTGATCTCCGGACCATACCTGTGGGCGATCCCACTTTTCGTCTTCTGCTAGTCACCAAACTCGCTGAAAGCGAATATTCTGACAGGTAATGGAGACCAGGTTTTTTTGAGGAGAACGAAGGCTACTTTCTATTTCTATTTTTTATTCCTTTTTTATATTTCTACTTTCTATTTTCCATTTAGAAAATCGGTATGGTTTTCATTAACTCAACGGTAACTATAAACAGTCAACTTCCCGGGCAGTAAACATACCCCGTACAAGCATAATCAGAGGGAATTAAGGAGGTGTTGAAACAGCAAGTCAGTTCTGCCGATCGATGACATCATTCGTGGGATGTTTTGCTGTTTTTAGAATCCAGGGATTACTGACTGGTTCTGCCCTCGGACTCGGAAAACATTCCTAATCTCAATTTCGTATCTCCCGTTGAAACCTTCTATTTTTACCTATATGGTATCTTTAGTACACTTCTTTGCAATTTTATGACATTGGAGGGTTTTATGGCTCATACAACCATCATCAAACGTTTTTATGTGGGGACAGGAATTCGATAACTGAGGTGCAGCCCAGAACGGAATCAATAATAGTGAGGAACTTATTTCTTGGCCGGCTTTGAGAGCCAGTACTTCAAGGAACCTCTGAGCCCTCTTTCAAGTGCATTCAATCTTTTCAGAGGATAAGCCCCTAGCACACAACCTTGAAAAGTGTGGTTAATTGGTTAATGGACTCCCCTGAATGATCTCTTGGTCTGATCTCTAGGTTCAGTGAGTTATATCTCGAGCTCCGGAGCTTCCCAGAAAACTGATCTGAATTGCTCAAACTCGACTTCTAAAGTATGAGTCATTGTTGCATATGTGGCCTTCGAAAGATCAGGTGGTTTGGAGGGAAGTGGCGCCCTGCCAAACAAGCATGGTCCAAGGATCGTATCCCGGATCGATATCGCCCAAGTCAACTTGGGTTTCCATCTTTTTGAGCCAATTATTTGATGCCAGAATGGTCTGGGAGGATAGAAACGATGGCTCGTATACTGGCTGGCTAGGGCGATTCATTGTATAGACTGCATACGCATTCAAAAGGCCACTACGATTTTGAACGGAAGTCGAATGCGGGGCGCATCAAAAAGCGGATCGATTGATGTCGAACGGCCTTATGCTCGGTCGAATTTCCTTCATCAAAATGCTTTGAAGGTATTCGGACAATTTGATGTTTTTGTATCCTATTTATTACTATTTTATTATTTTTCATTTATTTTATTATTATTTTTTATTTGATTGTTATTTGTTGTTTTGGGTCTATTTGTTTTCAAAATCCCCTTCCTCACTTCCGACGGATCGCTCTCATGGAAGTTTGCTCTGAATTTTATGTGGGGGCTAGTTGTTCACATCTAATGAAAAGGAGTTTTTAGAAGTGCCATGTTCTGTATGGGGAAGAACTCCCTGAATGCCTGGGAGCATTTCGCGGGAGAGTTTCTTTCTTTATCAGAGTGTATCGAAGGTTTGCCCCCCATATATCTGTCACAGTTGATTGAATCATCAGCTGATTACGGCATATTCTCGGGCGCCCCAGTGGTGACTCAGCACCCCATTGATTGGGTCGTCTGCCCGGGGATTAGTCCATTGGAGACTGCCGTTCCATATGGCTTTCCATTAGGGATTAGTGTCTGTAAGGAATACCGAGGGTAAGCGATGGTTTCAAGGCCCATGAGGCCCATAAACGTCCCCATTTCATTTGACGTTCCTCAAAAAACGGCTCATTCCTTAGCGTTCAGTAGGCGCTTTGAGTCCGAGACAGGACCAGTGGAGATTTCTGAGGTCCCATTACAGGGTCCTTTTTGGGAAGGCGGAGATGGGGAGTGGGAGGGGAGGGGGGATCGGTTGCAGGAGGGGCCCCTGGTCATAGTGCTAGGCGACAGGCATTGCAGAGAGCGGCGTTCGCTAAAGCAATAAGCATTTTTCTTTTTTTATTTGCAATTCATTCATTCCGTTCATTCCGTTTTTATCGTTGACGCTGCTTTTGGAATTGAGAATTCAATTCCCCCAAGGATGATTCAGGGCCTTCAAGTCTAAGGAGTTGCACTCTTTCAGCATTCGAAAAGGAAATCCAATTAACTTGGGCCCCCAATCTGTGAATGCATACGAGGGGGCAGCCCCTGCCTGCTGCCATCATGTCAAAATCGATTTCCATTTCATTTCCTTCCCTTTTTGTCGTCTTTGCACGGATTTTTAGCAAAATTTCGAAGCTGCACAGACTTTTTGACCCCAAAACCTTCATTTTCTTGTAATTTGTGTAATTTTGTGGCTGAGTGGTACCAATGGTCCTGCTTATTGATTGATTTGATTTATTGATTATTCACCCCATCGAACTATTTTGATATGACGTTTGACGATTCGTTCCATTTCGGTTTTTTTATCCTCTGAAGGGATGTTATGGGGTTAGGAAAGCGATGAATCGCGGTGAAGTAACGCCGGCAACGGTCTGGGAAGGGGACCTTTTCGAAAGGCCTCTCGTTCTCGACCTAACGCGTTCTTTCCACAAGTCTTACTACCTTCTTGCTGCTCATCCTTTATCTTAGGGCCTTCTTCAAAGTAATGTTGACTTTTCCCAATCCCTCCTGGAAGGACCCTTTTTCTCGCAGCCACTCTCCCTGAGCTCATCCCTAAAAGTGTTCCGACGTAGAATCGGGAGTTCAAGGCGTAGGTACTGGTAGTCCCACTGGTACTGGTAGGCAGCACATCCCACTTTCGGGGTGTGGCAGTAAAGCTTTTTTATGGAACCAGTAATGGCTAGAGCAGTTTTATGGAGATCCTTAGGCCCCACCCATACAGTTGAAGTTATCAGATGCGAAGAGGCCTACCACATGTTCAAGTACGGGGAGCTGATTGTGATGTCAAGAAACCTCAGTGGTTTCCAAATGTTCTGGCTCCGAAGCCCTTGAATGACGTCAAAAAGACGTCAGACGTGAATCGGAGCTTTCAATGGGCTGTTCCAACTATGCTTGACTCTTCAAGAACTTTTTTGTTTATCACCTTGTTGTTGTTTACCACCATGTTTTTTATAAAAAGTTAACCAGGCTTCAGCAGGAGCGACGTGTTCCCTTTGTTCATGATCAGTTCAAGTCCCATAAAGTGGCGGCCTGTAAAAGTTTTGTGATCGTTACTGGCAGCTGTAGTATTTGCTAGAATTACAGCGTATAATTATTAATCTATATTTATTTTGGTAGTATTGTTGTGTGTTTACGAAGTGCTCCAGTTTTGTGTAGTACTGGTCTGTCAGTTGATAAGAGTGGCTTATCAGCGGAAGTGCTGTCAGTTGGGCGAGGCGCTATCTAATCGGGCCATTATATATAGTCGCAGTTGTTCATACAATGTTTTCTGCCTGGCAATCGATCCGGGAACGGGAACGCCCCAGGACTGCGCTGTAACTGACGTTACAGAGCAAAAAACATCAGAAACGTAGCCGTTGTTAAGCCGCACCAGGCCATGACGCTAGAACGAAGTGCCCATAATTCTTAAGGGATCCCAGCTGACTACCTAACATTAGCCTCGGTTTTTATGGTTGCTACTGCCAGTACTGACTCATTCTTCTATTTTTTTTTTTCTCGGGGAGAAATCGAGTCATGGGGGTGCTATTCCCGAAAGCTACAATTTTCAGCCTCCAGTTGCACTTTATCCACGTCATTCTTAGACTACAAAACTTTCAAAGTTTCTTTTACGAACTGTAAATGTAAATTATAAAATTGTATTTGTAAAATCCTGTTAGAGGTGTACCCACGACCCCCTGACTTTCTGAGGTGGTTATTTGTCTGTCATCTCCTGGAGTTTATTCCCAGCTGTGTTTGATGGCGAGCGAGTTTAGAGCCATAATGGGGTGCTCTGGAAGATTGAAAATAGCGATAAAAAAAGGCAAAAACAATGTCAATTTCAATTAAAATGTAGAAAAATATTAATATATGTATGCATAGAATAGCAAGTAGAACAAGAGATTTGTTTGGGCTCCCATCATGATGCCCACACTGCCCATTACCTGGGGCGGAATACGACATATCGACCATCCGTAGATGAGGAGCTTCTTTGATGTCTGCTTACCAGATCGTAGGTTGGAAACGAATTATTAACTCGTCTATTGTTTTTCTAACTATTTGTTATTTATTTGCTTTATTTACTTATTTACCTCTTAATTTGGTTTATTCTAATCTTTCATCCTTTTCGTTCATCAAAATTCATAAATTTTTTAAAATTTTGTTTTTGTGTGAGCACTTTTTGATAGCTTCTGTGAGTTTTCAGAAGTCAATGAGCTCGAATTTCACTTGACAGCTTACGTTCGTCACATACTTGAGCTCATTTCAGGGTAGACTACCCTTCCCGATTGAAGTCCTCTCACGTACCCTTTCTACTTTTTGCTTTCCTACCCGTATCATCAGAACTGAAACGTGAGAGATGGTGATTATGGTTTTCTCGGATAATCCTTCCTCTTTTTTTTCTTTCAAATGAATCCGTCTAAACGCACCATCACTTTGAAATCCGGCCACTTCCATCGGCTATTGCGTTGTCGTTCAATCGAGAATGAACGGTGGGGCCTTTAATATCGTGACATTACTCCTTCTGTTAACTCACCATCCGCTCTTCTTACTGCAACTCGTTAAGTGTTGGTATGAGAGGCAGCTGCAATGACAGTGGTCGCTGCTACCGTTCACGTGGTCAACTGATCAAACTCCAAGTCAAACCACAGAGGTTTCCATTACCTTCAACGTGGGTAGTCGGTATCGCACCGTCTAAAAAGCCCCGACTGGAGATAGCCTGATCTTCACAATCTGTTGTATATATTCGCCAAGTACGACGCCATCCACACCCCTTTGCGATTCTGTACGGAAGTCGAATGCATTGGCGCAGCCCTGAACTGAGTGACGCACACTGTCACACACACGCACATCGTTGATGAACTGGATCTCAGGAAAAATAACCGCTCAGGTCATTCCAGCTATCCATCCCGCCACATTCTTTTAATTGTGTGCGAAACTGGCCACTGGAAGTCATTGTATAAGCCATAAAATCATTCAAAACGTGTGAAAGAATATCCAATACGTGGCTCATCCCAGAAGCTTGATAGATCAACGCTAAAATACTTTAGGATTTTGAAGCTTGAATTTCATGGCACCTGATCGATTCGTCTTTGTAATAGTATCCACTTTTTTCGGTGTCCAGTGCAAATTCTGATGTAAAGTTGGTGGGTGAGTTGGTGAAAGCGATAGCCACAAACATATCCATATCCTTACCCTACGAGTTTTTTTCCCAAGCCAACTGTTGCTTCAGACTTTTTGAGGTTTTTCGTTTTTTCCTGATTTCTGCTCGCCTACTTTAAACCTTTTCGTTGGCGAAAGGTTTCAAAAAGTGGTCGTAAATCATGATCGAATCAAATAAATTACCTTTTGTTGGGGAAAACGCCCTAACTGAAACGTGACTTGAACAACCCCACTTGAAAGACGTCAATTGTTTTGAAAAATCGCCTAAGTGCCTCTTGAATAGGCGTACTATTACTCGGCGTCTTTACGCTTCACTGTGAATGGTGCAGCCTTGACAAGGCCGTCATGACTCGTCCTTTTTTGGGTGTGCATGTCGACCAAGCCGGTTTTGGAGCCCGTATAACGCCCCTGTTGAAGTCCTTTTTCGACCCAAAAATGCTTCAGATGCTATTCTGGGGGCCCAGGTCCATTCTGGGAGAAAACCCGGAAGACATTTTAAGCTTGAACTGTGCCTTCAATACCTCCATTTTTTAAAAATCGATTGGGATGCAATATTGTCCCTCATTTGGCAATGCAAGCCTCCTTCTACAAACACGAACAATCAGGCATTCAAGCATTTCCTGCATTTCTAAGAGCCGGTTTTGCAAAAAGGGACGTTTGGTCGTTTAGGGGGGTTTTGAAACTCGAGCCGGCTGGGTTCCCCTATGGGAGACATTTGTAGTGATGTGTCAGTTGCTATTCTTTTGCGTCATTCCAAATCGTCGTCGAGCACGTTCTTCGCCAAGAACAATGCCACTCGTGGGACTGAATTCTTTTGCTTCCGCAGACCGAACCTTTCATCACACAATTCCGCCTCATGCAACAATCATATCTTTACAAAAGCCCTTTTCCATGAACTTCCTCTTTTCACTGGGAAAAACGACGGCGCTGCTGCCGTTTGCAATCAATTACTTAGCCATGTGTTAGTTCTTGGTTCCCACCTGTGACGAAGACATTTGTCAATGGGACTTTGAATGGGAAACCACTTTGTTTATTCGAATTGATAGGGTCTAACAAGCGCCGTTCACCCTCTCACGGAACTTTCGGTGCTTGCTACTCTGAAGGGACAGGCTTGTTTATGAGTTGGGATAAAGTTTAAGGGTTCAACAGCCGTAAAAAGTGGCGAATGAACCATCGACAACTCTAGAGCCAACCCTAATGATGGGGAAGGAAATGGCAGTGAACTTGTTTGTGTGCGAGAGTTTGAATGCCGTTCATTTTCTCAGCTATACGACGCTATCAATCCACTGGGCAAACGGCTCATTCGCCGCATGTTTTCTGGCTTAACCCTAACCCCGCGACATGATTCAATCAGTACTGAAAACGATCCAGCTCGATACCTGAATAGGTGGGAGAGGAGGAAGGAGAGCTTTCGAAAAGTTCAAGGGGAAAAAGGAAAATCAGAAGGCGGCTCTGTGACCCTCTTTTTTGTTCGACCCGTCGCCATCGGACCTTGGGTAGGCTGAAAAGTTGATAGCTGCCTTCTGCGTGAACCCCTTATTTGGACATCCCCACTCTTGAGACACCTGTGGACCAAATAATAGGTATGTGCTCCTGAAGAGAGCGGCGACGGAGTCCGCTGTCATCCCAAAAGGTTTGAAGTGGGTTGTCCATCTATTGAACGTCCCAGAAGCTTGGACTCTACTCAAGCAAGACCCAGCATATGGCCAGCATTATACACGCGCCATTAAAAGGGCGATCTTCGGAGCTTCACGACTCGTAGAATTGCATAGGCAAGAATCGAATTTTCAACCTTATCTTTGATCAAACATCATGGTCCTATCCTATACGAAGGATCTGAGGTAAGCCGGACAATTGGGATCATGGTCGTTGCACCAAAATGGTGAACAAGTGGGTCCCTCGGGACATGGGATGAACACTAAGACGGCCTCCGCTAAGGCTCAATGACCAGACATCTTCATAAAAGCTCTGAACGACGCAATGGTTCACCTTGGGTCCCCCGAGACAGCAGGGCCCATTGAACTTAATTGGCTAGTAGTGGGAACGACGGAAGGGGTTCCGGGGCGTCTATCTGGGGGGAATCGATGTCAAAAGGGGAGCAAGAGCTGGGAGGGTTTATAGCAGCTGTGGATCATTCTTGATTCTTGGATAACTTTTTTGGCCATTTTCTGAAATCCTCGGGTTTGGCTCATCTTCCTTGAAAAGGCAAATCAATAAATCTTGCAGCCATAAGGGGGAAATGAAATGCGAGGAGAGGGCTTTGAAAGAGCCTCTAAAAAGTGCATCGATTTTCGATGAAGAGACCATTTCAAGGAGATGGTGAAAGTGCAAATTTTATAAAAATATATAAAAATATTTAAATATTGTATTTCTTAGAAGAACCCTTCATCTTTGCGCTCTTTTTAGAATTGAGGGTCAAAAAAGTTCGATTTTTTACGGTGTAGTGGCAAGTGGTCCACAATCACAAACGCATGGTCACGGGTTCGAATCCCGGATCGATATCCACCAGGATCAATCAAGCCTTCCATCCTCTCGGGGAAGGTTAATTGGTACCAGACTCTATGGGAGGATAAAAACACTGATTTGTACATCGGCTGGCCATCGCAAATCATTGTATAGGCCACATACGCTTTCAATATGCCACTACGATTCTGAATGGAAGTCGAATGGAGGGCGCATCCCTCTGACTGCATTGATTAGCACTCCAAAACTATCCTTTCCTTTCAGTTCCTTCATTTTCGATGAAAATTCCTCATATTGTCCAGTATTGACGTTTTCTTATAAAAGCCATTGCGAGCTCCATTCCCATTTGTTTTTCCCTTTGTTATTGGCGCTTAATTCTTGCTTTAATATTTATTGTCCTTTTTAAGCCGGGCAAGGCCAAGTTCTGACCGTTTTCCTAGTCATTTGAAGAAGGGCGACAGGCAGATAATGGCAGGGACTGACATCTGTTTGACGAGGTGAAAATAGCCATCAAGAAAATGAGCTGCCAATCAAAACAGTGCGAAAGATCCAAAAGTGGACGATTGAGATTAATTTCCCTTCAAATTCAAAATTTTCCGTCAAATGAAAAAATTAAGGCCAGGCGATTTTCCGGCTGTTGTGCTTTGCCTACTCTCATCAGTTTATTTCTCGAAATAGGGAGAATTATGCGAACTCCAGCGAGTATTGATGTTTATTCCTAGTAATAGTTATGAGTGACTCTGTCAAAGGGCGTGGCTTTTGAGTGGGCGGGGTTCGCAAAGAGACATGAGAAGATATTGTGGAACTCTTTTCCTCTTCTGAGGCTTTTTAGGTAGCAGTATGATTCTAGGTCAGTGCCGAGAGACAGAACAGCCAGGTCGCTATGATTCCCTAGAAGTTCAGAGTCTTGCTACGAGTAAAAGATACTCGAATATTCGCCCGCTCTTGTTTGTTTGTTTGTTCGAAGCTCAGCATCGAGGTGTAGGGAGAGGTCACTGTTCCAAAACCGAAAAAGCGTCGAAGTGCAGTAGTTAGGGAGCGCAGAAAGGACATCCAAGAACGGATCTGTACTAAAACGATGATGTCATTACGGAAGCACCGGCGATGCAGGAAGCGGAACTCAAGAAGCATGTGGTAGCTGACTTGGCTCTGGAAAAACTGGCTTCAGCTATTTATGGCGTAGGAGCTACCTTATCTCAAGGAAGAGGAGCTGTCTATCGTTCAGCGACCTGATTAGGTCAATTCAGGCGATACCTGCCATGGCGACCCTGATAAGCCCTATCCGGGGTCAAATCTTTCCCTTGAGGTTGCCGAATCAGCCTCTTGAATGGGCCCAACCATCCGGGTTCATCAACTTTTTGTCTTCTCCTAGTTCCTATCCTTCAACTGCTTAAATTATTGACCTGGGAGGAAGTTCCAGCTAGGATTATCGATTTTATTGATTCGGCTGCAGTGTTGCTGTACCGCACAAGTCTGAATCGAAAAGATGAACGGAACATTCCTCGAATGGCATTCAACGAATCATTCATTCGGGAATTCACATCAATCTCATAGAATATTCCGATAGTCTCTCTGAACGAGGAGCGACAGCAGCCATGCTTATGTGCTCTCCCAAAGGATTACGGTATCTTTTAGCTGGATCACTAGGGTTCACATTCGTTTTTCTTTTTGTGCTGTCCTGATGACGGGAGAAACGGCACGGGCTTCAGCGCAATATATTCTCGTATCGATGTTTTATTATTGTCATAATGCATTATGTAAAGGGCGAATTACTATGGTAACGCGATGAGCAGTAGGATTTCTTTCACAAATGTAAGCCCCGATTGCAGTATAGCTTTGATATTTCTACGAAAATAGTTAAATAATCGATATTTCTCACCAATTTTTGGGTATTACTTTGTGGCCATTGAAACTGATCTTACGTTGCCATCCCTTCGTTTTTTTGGATCTTATTTTTATTTTTAATTGTCAGAGAGCAGCACGAATCAGTTTTTGGTTCTAATGCAGGATTCTTAGGTCCTTGTGCAGCTCCAAGGAGCCCCAGCTGGGGGACAGGTTTTTGGTGATCAGCAAAGATTTCCAATGATAAGTAAGGGTTTTTGATAATAAGCGAAGGTTTTTCATGATAAGTAAAGATTTTTGGTGATAAGTAGACGTTTGGCGTTTCCAATAATAAATTTTCGCTGAATTTTCGATAATAGGCAAAGGTTTTTTCTGATAAGCAGAGATTTTTGGTGATAAGTAGAGATTTTTTGTGATAATTGAAGATTTTGATGATAAGTGATAAGGGAATTTTTAATGATAATTAAAGATTTTTTGGTGATAAGTTAATTAGACAGTAGGCGATTTCAGTAATGAAATTTTCATTGAATTTTTTGATGGTGAGTGACGATTTTTGGTGATAAGTAAGAGATTTTTGGTGGTAAGTGAAGATTTTTTGATGATAACTAAAGATTTTGGGTGATAGTTAAGTATTAAATGAGTATATTTAGTAAAATTATAGTCTGAATTTGTTTTTTCTTGTGATAGGGGGGGGGGAGGTTCATTCTCATTAGCTCCTGGATCTCTTGAACCTCTCCTCCGATAGAGAACAAAAAACGACAATTCTTAGGACCGATCCAAATTTCTACCGTAATCTCTTTATTACTTCTTGCTACGACTATTCGTGAAATGTGCAATATCACGTATCAGCTGCGTATTGTGGTACTATAAAACAATAGCAGGATTACGGTAGAATTTACGTTTCCAATAATGAAATTTTCGCTGAATTTTTGTTTTTGTCCACAGATTGGCTGGTATCACTCGTCAGTTGCCTGTTGGACGGGTTCTGACCTAGCGAAGCTAAATTCAAAAGTAAAAAATCGTTTAAAAAAAATCCGAACCGTCGAGGTCATAAGTCACCCCATCGACGGTGCTGTCGCTCCCAGTCCTTTCAGGCTTCCTGGGTTTTCGAGAATGGCGAATAAGATGATGGCGATTATCGACAGTTTTGATCACCAGTTATTCTGGTTGCTGGGGCTTTTATTTTGGTTATTCGGGGCTTTATTTTATTATCTGGAATCCCATCTTTTGCTTATCATCAGCACAAGTGAAATGGCAGCTGCTGTCGTCGGATCATGTACCGTCGTTGAGGCGGAGGTGGCGGTCGTCAAGCAGTTATGATTAGATATTTATCAGCTGACTCCCATTTTATGACTGGCGCCGAAGTTCATTTTTGATCGATCATCCCACTTTGGCGTGCCTTTCCCACGTGCTTTCCCATTGACGTTTCGGTTCTGTGCTCTTCGCTTTCATGTTGACAAATTTTCGCTTATTGATCGGTACCTCCGCTCGATTTTGATCGATATTTGTTCCGTTCATAACGTCGTAGCCGGATTACCGATACATCGATCGATTCGCCCTGATTGAGTAGGAGATCTGTTCTGATGGCATGTCCTTCCAGAAACAACAATACAGCCAGTGGCCCAGGATCCTACAACAATCTGGCGCCCATAAGCCGCCCGTACCTTCGAACCGATCGAGATTTGTTGGTCCGGCGCCAAGTGGCGCGAACAGCAACAACTGGCCGGCACCGTGGCGTCGCCACGGTCGTCGTACTGCAACGGCAGCCGCATGCGAATTGGCGATCTGAAACGAGCTGTCGAAGATGTGATTCTGAGACCTGATCAGAATACCCTCAACGACATCGACAAACGGGATACGATCGCCGCGCTCGACCTTTGCCAGGTAAAATGAGGCTTATCTCTTTTTACTTTCGCTTGAAGGTAGTAATCTGTCAGTATTGGGTAAAAGTGGTTGGGGGCAGGGTTCTGGTATTTTCAGGAGCACCTTGGTCGCAAAACATTCGTCCGGGTTCGGGTCCCGTCCGAGGCCAAATTTTTGAGCGCAAATCGATAATCTTGCTGGTTCTTCCCGGGTATTCCTGTATATTAGATTATTTTTTTCCTGTTGTGAGTTTATTCTTCTTTCTTCTGACCCCCATGTCTTAAATGACGGCTATGCCTACAGCGGTTCCCCCTTCCCAGGCGGCTGCCCAGATCCTAGGCTCTATCCGGGATTGCTTTTTCAAAGCCATCGAGGCCATCTTTTCCATTGAATTCAATTGACGTCTCTCAGTAATTCGCAAGTAGGAGTGAATCGCCTGAAGTGTTTTTCAGCCCGAGCCGTCACCTCCATTAGCCGCATGCCAGCCATCAGCAGCATCAATGAATGCGTGTTCATGTTCGAGTGAAACGGTACCAGTGGACGTACCACGTCCACCACCTCCACTCTGTACTAGCACAAGTCTTGACACAATTGTGAGTTTTGGACGAGTTTTCGTGTGCAACTAGATCGAGGTTGGACGAGTTTTCCTCGCCCATTCTTGTCACTTTGTTTCTAAAGGAACGGATGTAGTAGAAGAAGTCTAGGGAAAGTCTTACCTATTTCGGCTTGAAGTTGATGAAGTTATAATTGTATCCAAGAATCCCGAGAATCTGTCCTTAAACGTGCAGGTGATGGTGCTGGGGGTAGTGCAATCAGAGCTTAATTACCTAGTTTTTCTTAAGTCATGTGGTTTAGGTCATTCTATTTGAATTACTTCATAGGAATGAACTTCCAAGATGTTCGGGACTTCTAAGCTTCTATTAAGTTACTGAAAATGAGTCCATTACGAAGGGGGGCGTGGGTGGAGAGGGGCGGGGGATTCTTCAAAACAGAGCGTTCCATTTACTGATGCATTCAAAATACGCATGAATCAGGGAGCGCATATTCTTCTGAGAGGGGGGAGGGGGCGGTTGAGGGCCTGTTGCTGGCTAAAGCCAAATTTAGACGATGTATCCGGGCTAGATGAGGTCATATAGATGCTCGGGATTCTGGTCATCCCGATTGTTCAGAAGAGTAAATTGTAAAAGATAAAATATCTTTGCTCCTACTTCAGAAAGTCTGATCTGATATGAATACTGTTATATAGATGTTTGATTATTTTCTTTTTTTTAAACTTATTCACTATTGTGGGAATGGGCGGAAGTGGTGTAAAGACAAGTGGCGCGCTGTCATACATGCATGGTCCGCGGTTCGAATCTTGGATCGATACTCGCATAGACCAACTAAGTATTTAGTACTTTCGGGGTCAGTTGACTGGCACGGCACCCGTCTGCTGATTTGGCTGGCTTTTATATCGGCGGGCACCGCAAGTCATTGTATAGGCCAAAGACTCTTTCAAAGACCACTACGATTTCGAATGGATGTCACATGCGGGACGCATGTCGAAGCAGATCGAATTAACGCCGAAGATTCGTCCTTTTTCCTTTATTTTGGGAAATTTTCTCATAGAACAAGAGTTGAAGGGATCAAAAGTCAATGATTCAAAATTTTTCATTTTTCCCATATTCTCAGTGTCACCTTCTTGTTACTTCATAATATTACCATGTATGCCCTTCTTTTTGTCACCTAGTAGCAGTTTTAGCAACTTTGGAATTACTGTAGGAATTTGTATCCCAAATGAATTTCCATTCCAGAAACGAAAGGAGCGCATGAATAATTCTAAAACGTTTGAAAAGCCACAAAGAGGGTTTCCCTTCGTAGTCACAGCGGCATAATAGTTCATTTTAATAATATTTTTGTATGTTTCAAAGGCTTGACATTTGACTTATTTGTTTTCTTTTTGGAAAACCAAATAGAATCCGTGGTTGCGACCTGTAAACCCTCCAAAAAGCGAGGTTCTAGCATTTACGGCCACATGATCGAACCTAAACCAAGATTAACCTCGACAAGCGCTTCCTGAAGATGGGATCTGATCACAGCCTAAGGGGAGTCTTGGAATAGGTCCCAGACAGGTTGTCGGAAGTGGTAGAGGAGATGAAGCGCCTGGTAAATGGAGTGGCAGTTCGTGATCTAAGGTTAGGTCTGGGCTTTAGGAGAGGAGATGAAATGTCAGGCTGCTGCAATCATCAAACATCTACCTCAAAACATCTTGTGAGGCGCGACAACATAAAGATAAACACAAAAATAAACATCGCCAAGTATTGTAAACAAAGAGCAGGCTCTACTGGAAAAAAGATTAACTTGAGAGCAGAACAACATCCTTTTGGTCATGGCTATGGAAAGATAAGTGTATGTTTGAGAATGGAATGGAATTCGGAGTTTCGAAGGCCTAGGTGAAGAAAGAAGCCTAATTGTTGATGACTTCTTGTTCTAGGTGAATCGTCCTCAGCCATTACTCTATCGGCACTCGGCTGGTGTATCACGGCGACAAAGTCGTGTGCTGTCAACGTTACAGTCGAAAAGGAAACGCAGTAATTCACTGACGAACTATCAGAAAACGTAAGTCTTTTAGCATCTTATTCTGCTAGAAATCCGTATAGATTGCTCTTCTCGAGTTTGCTCACAACTTTCGGTCAAACCAAATCTCTGAAGTTTGCAAATTCTTACTTAAAAGTAGGAAAGCCGAAATTTGAATAAAAAACTTCCCCAGATTTATTCTTTAGTGTTCAACTCCAACAAGATGAGAAATTTCAACCAAGATGAGTAATGCCATCATTCACTTGAGAACTCAGTTCATGATGAAAACGCTTTCCTGGGTGAATTTTTGATCCACAAGTATGCCATAGAGCACTGTCGGATCAAAAAAAACCTAGATAGGGAACAGTATTGGCTCAAAGATCGGCTGCACTGGCTTCCACACCTAAAGTTGGACGAGTTTCAACGGCGTTGAAGAGGCTGCATCATTCACATTGGAGCACATCAGTTAAAAATTTAAACAACCATTGTCACATTGGAAGATAAGTATTGACATTTTTTGCCCTACTGTAGCCGACCAACTCTCTGCGCAAAAAAAAAACTTGACTGTCGTCTAGATATCGATTTTTCTCTACATATTGATCGATTTGTCCATTTGTTTGGGATGCTCCCGGATTGATTTTCTTTCCCGTTATGGAATACTCTTCCCGGTCGCCATTTTCATTTTCGTCACTGGTAGCTCCGCATTTAGCTTTCTGCTTTTTCTATTGCCGCCACCCAGCTGGTGTGCTTCGAGCGGGAATTGCTTCTGCAAAGCCTGCGGAGCCACCATTTTTTTTAGTAAATTTTCGCTGACGCTCCTGAAAGGCATGGTGTGGGAATTCGGAATTCGAACCGCAATTTCTTCGACCACAGGCACGTTTGCAACAGTGGTTTTCGTATCGGAAACCGTGATCACCCACCTTAAGTAACATCTTACCCAGGCAGAGCTCCGGCACGCACAGGGTCCGTGAGCGCAGCATGCCGTTCGGGAAAGGGTTACTTCACCCTTTATTAGCAGATACTAAGTAGTAAATACATTCTGTAAACTTATGTATTTAGCGTTAAGCTTTTCACTGATGTAACCGCAGGAAAGCCCAAGTATGCCTCTGATAGTTGAAATCGCTGACGTTGCGCTCATACTCGATACGCCAGGCTGATTGCAGGGTGACCGTGCGCGTCATATCGTCATTCTCTAAACCTGTGAGCAACGGCACCATCTGGCATGAGCAGATAGGCTCATGCAAGATGGTGCCGTTGCTATTGTTCAGTCGTAGTACTGAATCCAGGATCAATACCTCTTCAAGCCAGTCGCACCCTGAGTCACCTCCTTTACTGGAAAGGGAAAAGGTTACGAACCGTTTTGGGGATAAAGCTAGTAACTTGTGTATTGCTTGGCTTTGGCTAGCCATTGCCCAGATCAGAACACAATCAAGCATGTTTGTGAATAGAAATCGATTGTTGGGAACTATCCCAAGATCGGGTTGATCGATTTCATCGATTAACTGTGGCTGTGGAAATGAAACATACTTGAAAAGGGAGGTCCAGGTCAATTGTTACGACTGCTCTGCTGAACTGATACTCAAAATTAAAGGGGGTTAAGCGCATTGCACGGTTGCCAATTGATTTTTGGGTCTCCTTTGGTGCCTTTCGATTTTGCTCTTTTTTCCTTCCCTTATATTCGCCAGTGACTTCACCCGCAATATATTTCCACAAATAAGTCCCTTTTCTGTAAGTCTACATCAACTTCTTTCCAAAAAGGGATGCATCCAGATTTCTATAGGACGCCGGGGGGGGGGGGGGGGGGAGAGAGAAAGGGAGGATATATAATAATTTTCCAGTCGGAAGTAAAGAGGTCGATAAGAATGGGTTTCAACCAGTATCCTCAATCCCTCCTGACTTTCCATTATAGTGCTGGCGCGAGCGTTATCATAAAGAAAGTGAACCTAATCGTGTTTTCACTTCGAATTGCCGGCTCGCGATCGAGCTGCTGATAACAGATTCCTATAGGACTGGTAGGTAGGTGAACTTAACGCACAGGTCCTCTTGTAATTTGAAGTGGAAAACTTTTTGGATGAGGTGCGGCCCTGGCCGTCAGAACTTCACAGTTGGACTGAGCCGCTTCAGGCACATGGCATGCGTGCCTAATTCTCTTCGCCGGTGACCATTGATTGGATGACCACTCGATGATTTCGAACGGGTTCATGATGGTCATCATTCAGCTGCATATGGTGCACTATTCTGAACATCGGGTAGTCTGTCTAGGACCCTGGCCAGCAAAATCGCGAAAGGTATCTATACTGGAAGACAGCGAGCGTCTAGATGGATTATCTGCGAGGGTGTATTGCCCTGATTGGATCAGCTGACACAACGCTTCGCGATCGGTGGAGAGCGTGTTTACGGTCTGATTAGTCTTTCCAACAGCCCAGAATTCAAATGGTCTTAAGGTGTTCATGAAGAAGAAGGGCCCTAAGGGACTCTTACAAATTTTGGGTTATGGCGACAAGCGCCAGCGGACGGGAGCTGGGTTAAGGATGGCAACTGCTGAAGTAGCTATCTGTTAACCTCGCGAGTTCTATGCGAAATTTCAAAAATTTTCGTCAAAATTTTACAATTAAATCAATTAGTGTAGAGCTGTCCGAAAATAATACAAATACTACTTCGATGTGCTTTATCTCGGATGTTTGTGCTTAACTTAAGGACATTATTTTTCATATTTACTTATATTTACTTATTTATTTGATTTTGTATTTTTCGATGTTTATAGTTTGTTACCAGTTCATAATTGCATTGATGTTCCCATTTTCAGACCTGGAACATCCGTTTCACTACCGCCGTCTGCTCGACAAACACCTATGCGATTCGGTGATGACGATCCTCACAGGTAACAACTTACCCTACAATTCACCCACAGTTACTCCGTAGTTCCAGTGGTCTCAAGTTCAGGAAGAGCTCTTTATAACCTTTCGTTACTTAGATAAAAGAAAAACTTTGTTTTTTTTTTACTCGTTTTTCACTTTTCGAATTCTGTTTTTAAAGGAGTTCCCTTGGTTCGTCCGATTCACATTCGTCGGTGGCACGGAGTGAGGATTATTCCCAGGACTATGTAGCTGAAGAGGACGAGACCGTTATCTGTGAGTTCTACAGTAATCAATCATTTTTTACTTTTCAGTAAGTAGCTCCCTGTCCTCTACTGGAAGGGCTTTTTACAAGTTTTCCCTAAGTTCCCCGTAAGTCAGTCCGTTTTGTATCCAGTGAAGCGTTTTTGAAATTTCGATATATGATCAAAATGAGCTTGAACCTACCAGCTTTCTTTCTTTATCGATTAGTTCCAGATCAATATACGGAGCCGGAAACGGCTCCACCTCCGACACTTACTACAATTCCGGCAAACTTCAATCCTTATCTGACGTACCGTGAGGCCAGAGAGGATGAAGCAATGGAGTGCGATTGACGGGTGATTCAACTTATAATATGGTCAGTATTTCTGTGTTTGTGATTCTTTTGTTATTTTGTTTACTCAGTGTAACAGATATTCACCTTCTAGTTGGTGTGGGTAGCTGTTTTGAGCAAGTGGTTGATTCGCTAGTTTATTCTAGTTTACCCGCATGGGTGAGTTACCTGCGCTATTCATTTCCATGCAGGTCCTCTGCCGATTGTATGATTAAACGAAAGGGGAGGGGTAAAGAAGTACGAGAGAGAACTGGATTGGTAGTTAAGGGAAATGAATTCTTCCTTTGTTTTCCTGTTTATGAATTCTTATCATTTGGCTTATTTGGTAAGGTGGAATATCTCGTTGTAAACCTAGCAGGCTTAAGCTTAGGCATGAGCTCCGGCTCAGGCTTAGGCCCAAGCCTAGGCTCAATCTCGGTCTTCGGCTTAAGCTTAGGCTCAGGCTCAAGCCCTGGCTTGAGTTTAGATTTGGGCTCAGGCTCAGGTTATGTTGGCCTAAACAGGTTTCGGGACTGAGTCCTTGGATACTAGTTCAATACGTATTATGGAAGTGGTGGACCAGAATAAAGCAAAAGTAGCGCAAGAAAACGCTAAAAGTGCAAAAAACGTATTTAGTGAACAATAAGACATTAAGAAAGTTGTAAAATTAAAGCTGGACGAGATTATGGCGACAAAAATTTCATGAAGGAGGTATCTGGACGAGCTGTCCGAGTGGGTGTGCACCATTTCTGGCTACAATAAGCTGCCTGCGTGAAAGGTGTGGGTCCCGGTGCGAATTGTGCAATCCCTAAAGCCTCTACATCGCCATGACAACTCGTCCACCTTGAGTATGTACATCGGCTAAGCCGATTTTAGAGCCCCCATTTACGGGCTATCCAGGCTGTTTTCGACCCCACAGCGTCCCCTGCGCACTAGGCTATCCTAGGTGGCCACAGGTTCATCCCAGGAAGGGATCGCGCAAACCACTTTTATCATAAACTGTGCCTTTAAACTTCTCGGACCATTTGGCTTTGGGCCAAAATCCTGTGCATCATAATATTCGATTGTTAGACTACTACTACATACTATATACTTATTTCCATGTTTTAGGCAATCACGACGATCTTATGCTAGCTAGACACCGGTGAGACCCAAGAACGAAACTTGGAACCCACCTACGTGCAAAAAATGATGGCTATTTGCACGATCTATATTAGATCATTTGATTCGAATACGATAATTCGACATTCGATAGAAATTTTATTGTGTTAGTTTTCATTGAGAACACCCACACACCCACCCACACCACGACGGTTTCGTTTTCTCAAATTTCTTGATACATGCATTTCGATTGTCCGTATAATCGAATTATCTCTGAATTAAGGAAACCCTAGCGGATGTCATTCTGACCCGGTTTGTCCGTTCATTTTTAATGCCATGTGCTTGTAATATGTTCCAAGAATCAGCCTGGAGTTGTCCTTCCCCATCTTTTCGTCATATGTACAGGCTTCTTCTACTTTCCCATACTAATATCAATAAGTTTTAAAGCTTTATGTGGTCGACTTATAAGCGAATGCCTTTCGTTTGAGCTATTTTCAAGTTTTTTCTCCTTCTTTTAACGATGTCCCTCATGTTTCCGAGGAGCTATGTGGATGGATGCCCAGATCTAACAGGGACAGGGTTCCCAGTCCCCCCTCCGATCCCCGGGCCCAGAATCCGTCGTGCCATCGCTGCCGTGAGACTTGTTGTCGAATTTTTCATCTTTTTTTCTCCTGTCAAAGCTTTTCATATTTGATTTCTGGTAATTTTCAATTGTAAGCTATTAAAATAAGTATTGATAAATGATGATACTGTAATTAGAAAGAAAGAGAAATGTCGTTGTCACCACAGAAATGATCTTAGCCCCGTATGTGTCAGGAAATCACCGGTTACATCACCAGAAGTATTCTCATTTCATTTGTCTGTTCGAGTATATTTCTGTATTTTTCTTTTCAAATATATTTTTTTACCTGTTTTGTTTGTGTCCAGCATTTCTAGTCAGTTTCATTCAACTCCAGTTTTCTCGTCGTTTTCTTGCCGTCTATGTTCAATAAATGTCTGCGTTTGTACTATTTAACGTCTACATTTGAATCAATTCGTATCAGTCGAAGAAGAAGTCGAGGTACCTACCAGTAAAGTCCCAATAGTAACTCTGAATTGGGGATAATATCGAATTCTACAAGTAGCGCTCCTACATTACCTCCTTCTGAGACTTACTGGGGTGGGAAATGGCTAATACCCCAAGATCACCTTTTCAACGAATCGTTTCCAAAAACTTTTAGTAACCAACCCTGAAGTATACCCCGGTTTTGAGGCAGGCTGCAGGATTACCTTCATAGCAGAAGAAAACGACACCTGAAGCCTGTGGAACCCTGAAGAAGAGATGGGGGGGGGGACGTCGTAGAGATGGACCTCTGCGAAACTAACAAGATGTGAGAGGAGATGATGCGTAGAAGGAGGGGTGGGGGGGGGGGGGGGAGGAGAGAGTTCTGACTTTTAGCAGGAGGTCTTCTTCATACCCACCCCTAGTGCTCCTTCACCCCCCAGGCTTGGGCAAAGAAAAGTTCATACCTGACCGGAAACGTTCGTCAGCCCTCGAATCGCCCCCACATCGCCCCCACAAAAAGCAGAGGAATCCTGAGCCTTGCCTTTATTCGTATGTCACTCCATTTTCCTGTTTCTGACTTTTTAGTGGTGGCCGTTCTACAGGAACTTCTTTCGTCTAAACTATCCATGAGTGGATATACTGACAAAGCGACAGACTGCAGAAATTCCTTAGACTTAGTCCCTTGGATGGAATCCTCTTCAAATGAAAAGAAGCTTTTTCGTACCCACAGAGCAGTGCCCAAACTATGAACACCATCGACTGATCTGGCACCGCCACTAACGTATACTTTGTACCCTCTCAACAATCGATTTTCGGTCGGTGATCAATCGATTAAAAAACGATACATGAGGCAGTAAAGAGTCTGAGTGAACAATCGACGTCGTCCATGATCAGGCCAGGAAAGCTGTCAGGCTATGAATGGAGTTGGTCCGCTGAAAGCGACCGTATCTGGCCCGTCAGACTTCGGCTGAGGGAGGGAACGACAAAGCCTGCATTCCCGACAAGTAAGTGGAGACGATGGTGGAGCTGCGCTCCGTGAGATCGAACGTCCCGTTAGGACAGACGGCTCCGGAATGAAGATTCCAAGGTGACTGTGGGACGCTGGAAACGAAGAAAACAATGGCGGTTTCGTGGACTGATCGGCTATTCATTGATCAGCACGGTTCGATATCATCGCCCACACCTCTCCAACCCCCCTTGCCGTTGCATCTGCATTCCTGTCCCCTCTCCTTCTACGACTTTTACGGGAACATAGACAGTATGGAGTACGGAGCATTGCCCTATGACTAGCAAATGTGGAAGGTTCATGTAGCGTTCTCTTACTTCTTTTGCTGGAATGTTCTTGCTAGGTAGAGTCAATGTGGTCAAAAAATACCTGAACATCCTGGACTCACAGCAAGGACAGACCGTCTTGCGTCCAGCATCAAAGGAGTTCTGGTGAAACTTGACGGTTTGAGAAGAAAACGTAAGGTTCGGAAAAGAGGACCGCTTTGTTGAAGGGAGCTGAAGGTTGTTTAGAGAGTTCAATTGATTATTGATTTGGTTAGTGGGAAGGCAGTCAACTGTGGTCCACTAAACTAGTGATCGATTTACCCTGCTCCAAACCCTTCCCCTGCCACCCGAATATAATTTTCTCTAGACTCTATCACCGAGTGGTTTTCAGGATGTGACCAGTGTAAAATACGATACGCTGGGCATAGAACAGGAAGGAGAGGGCGGGAGAAAGCGTTGGGAGCTCTCAACTCTCTTGGTTGCCGTGGAAGATGAGATTGTTCGTTAGAAAGCAGGAAATCGGGAGGTGGTTGGAAGACAATCTGATGGTATGCTAACGGTGGGGATGAAAAAGCGCTTCTAATGGATTGAAAAATTAAGAACTGGGAAGAACTCACTGGGAAAATGGAAAATTGGTCAAAGAAATGCAAAAAAGTGAAGAGCATGGGAGATCGTTTAGTTGAAAAACGAAGAGAATACCACGTCGGTGATGGTGCTTACCCATTGATTTGCATTGGGCTTGGGAGTGTCTGAACAGCTCAGCCAGAGCACGTTCTCTGTACCCTCCTAGCAGTAGTTTTTCTCTAGAAAACAGCACGAAATACGGCGTATGTGCTGGTAGAGTTTGAGGTAAGGGACGACCGTGTGCTTTTGTCAGAGTGGCAACACCGTGGTCCCGAATGGTTCGGTGGCAGTGACCGTTTGGTGACTGCTGCGTGCTCAACCCTCATGCATGGGGAACGTAAGCATGTCTGGCACCTGATAAGGGAAATGGGTGAAGCCTGTTGAGGTGGTGACCCCGACGTTGAGTGCCACCGAGTAGAGCTTGACATGCTGGAGGTGTTCTTTTGTGAGCAGTCTGAATGGCCACGGGTGAAGGCTGGCTATGTTGGGTCCAACCAAGAAATAGAGATCAGCGATTTGGGAAATAGCGGGAAAGAGCCCATTCTGAATTGGTCGTACCTTTTTTAGAAGAGCAAAAGTGTCTCTGATGATATTCCTCTGCCATTTCGAACCCTTGGCAATCCCAACCAGCAACCCTGCACGCAACGGCCTACACAGTTATCCGCTGCGCTATATAATCACGTCCAGGGCCGTTCACTAGCAAAATGTGATACTTAATCAAATTAAGTGACCGTCTTTGCCTAGGTACTTTCCTGGTAGTTCGTCAGATACCATAGGTACTGCAAGCTAACTGATGTGCTCCAAACGTCTCAAGTCTTCAAGCCCAACATCCTGCACTCAAAACTTCGATTGAAGTTGGATAGATAGTGGTTCGACTGAAGGGATGACCGTTCTCCCGCACTGGCAAGCCGAAGTAGAAGAAAATATTAGCTGCAAAAACTCCAACACTATGATCGAACTTGGTGCCATGGCAGCTGTCCACTCACTCGTTCGATGGACAGCTACCAATCCGGTTCACCTGCGGCCTGTCCGATGGCCGGCCGGCATCGAGCCGAGCTCACACCTTTTCTTTGGAGGGGATGTGGGCTCGGCCCGTTGGAGCGGCTGCCCGCAGAAGAGTACAAGAGAACAGGAGCATACTGAGTGGGTAAAGGAGAAAGAGTGCATGGCTATGTTCGCTCGATATTGAACGGCGCTGGTCACCAAAGTGCAGATCAATTCGAAGTTCATTCCAGGGATGGATAACCATGTGAAGCTTACCATTGTGTCTATTGTCTCTGAACATACAGTACTGCTTATTACTTCATCGATAACTACTGTCGGAGAAAAGGTCCGGAGTACAGGAGCATTTTAACGGGAAGAGTGGGGTGTAGGGTAGAGGTAGGTGGTTTGGCCACGGGACGACCTGTTCATTGATTGAATAAAAAACCAGTCGATGGTGCAATAGGGGTCTACAAATGTGTTGTGTACCCAACGTTCCGTTTGGAGATTTGAAGTTTCGGCTTTGGGCGAGTGCTTTTCGAGGGAACAGAAATAGTCTGTACAACATGTACAGAGAGCATCCCTGAAGGGAGCAAAAAGGGCGTTGTAAGGCTGCCCACTCACCCACGACGCTCTAGTCAAAATTGTGGGCCAAAGTTTCCGTTCAGAAAAGTCGTTGAGTCGGTCCGTATCAGGTGCTCCCAGGGTGGGCGGAGCCTCGGCTCTCCGGCGAGTCCAGTAATATGGTATGTGGACTCGGCCGTCGAGCCGAGGTCCTCAATTGGACCCACTCATTATCAGTACCGTATCCGTTACTGCTGTAGAATTATCAGAACTCACTAGGTGGTTTGTACAATCCCCGCGGGCCCAGACTCATCTGAGCCGAAGTTGGCTGTAACGGTGCCCGCCGACCATCAAAAAAACCTCAGCACCGTACACCGTCCTGCTCGTGTGCTCCGTGTTAATCATTGACAAAGAGGGGTCGAAGAACCTCTTTCCTCCCTCATCCCCCGAGGCGAACTCATCTCGCCTGCCCCTTCTTACTTAGTGAGTTCTGATAATTCTACAGCAGTAACGGATACGGTACTGATGATGAGTGGGTCCAATTGAGGACCTCGGCTCGACGGCCGAGTCCACATACCATATTACTGGACTCGCCGGAGAGCCGAGGCTCCGCCCACTCCTACCGGAGACCCGGAACAACCACCGCCGACAGGCGCTATGCCACCCCGAACCGCTTTCAATTTTAATTTTGATGCGAGCGTAGTGGGTAGAACTCAGCCTCACAACGCCTTTTCTGCATCTCCTCCGGGATGTTCTCTGCTTATGTTGAGCAGGGACCTTTCTACATCCCTCGAAAACACTTCAATTTGCCGAAAGCAGAAATTTCTCGAAAAGTGTTTTGCGGTAGGGAGAACAGCATATCGAACAGCTCCGATCGATGAGCTCCCCGGCCGCTACCGGTCACTGAACAGGAGTCCGTATGGGGGTGTGTCACTGCGTCTGAACACGTCCAACACTTCCGTGGTGGAACGGAAAGGCATTCGGATTGACGCTAGCGAGGTCGGAGGTTCGAGTACTTCGAAGGCTCGCTCTCCAAACATTTTGAGCACGCCCCCAAAATCCGATGAGGGTTGCAGTAATGTAGTCGATCCTGAACCAAGCTCATCAACAGGCTGTCTCTACCGCTCCCCATTCTGTGCGGCTTCTCTGATGCCTTGCTGTCCCGCCATGACTCTGCCCAACTTTTGCACTGCTCCCATTGCATCACCTTTTCTGCTCACGACGTATCTCCCGCTGCTTGAATGATAGCGATTGTCTGCCGGAGAGAGCAAAGAAACTCTAGAATGGCTCCTTTTCAGGTGTCATGGACAAAGTTCCTCTCTCGGAACCTGGGCATATTTGTTGAATGCATGAAGCTACCGTGAGTTTTCAGATTTCTTCCTTAATTTGAAGGCATCCTAGCCATTTCTAGATTTCTATACGACTCTTGAGACACTTACAAGTACAGAACAACAGCGCGAAACCCGTTCTCAACATCAGCTCGAACATTTGCTCCGCATACCCGAAAGCGCCGAACTTGGGACTGCTTCCGAGCGGTGCGCGCCTGCCTCATCACGAGAATCAATGAGGGAGGGCATACCACGGCTCCGGTATCTTTTCCCTGAAAGCGAGAGGTCGCGCTCGCCGCACTCGATTGCTCGCTATGAAGGAAAAGGTTTGAATTTTCAGTGTAAGGATAGGGTAGCCACCGCGTGACCACTGCCGCTTGCTTGGAAATTTGGGGAGAAGTTCCGTCACCCGCGTAACAAGAAAGAGGAAAGAAGCGGAAAGAATGAGCGGGCATAACTTCCAGGGCTTATCTACGGCTTGTCCGGTAGGCAGCTTTAACTGGCTGTTCCTTCAATCATTTCTAGCTCAACCGTACCAGCTGCCCAACGCCGAGCACCCATCTAGCGTCTATCAGCCACCTATCGGTAGCCGTGTATCCTCAATAAACGTCAATGGCGAGTGGAACCTTCGTATCATCGCAAGTACCGCATACTGTGCTGTTCAACTTGTGAAAGACACCTGGTAAGAGGGCACAGAGAAAATACACAGCTCACAGATTGGGGTGGGTAATGGCAGTGGGAGGGCGTATCGAGCAACGGCTATTGAACAGGAGATCAATCGGCGCGCCCTACCTACTCTACAGAAGAACCCAAGTGCTATTCAGTGATCAGTGCCGGTCAATACCCTTCCCCTCCACCCTCGACCTCCCCCTGCCTCCCCTACCCCTGAGGCAATCTCTACCCATCTGCCCTCTCTCACCTAATGAGTTTCCCTAGTTCTAGAACAGTAACAGGTACGGTACTGGTGATGAATGAATGCTGTTGAGGACCTCGGCTCGACGGCCGAGTCCACACTCCATATTACTGGACTCAGCCGGAGAGCCGAGGCTCCGCCCACCCTGGGAGCACCTGATACAGACCGACTCAACCATTTTTCTGCACCGAAACTTTGGCCCGTCATTTTTGACTGGAGCGTCGTGGGGGAGTTGGCAGCCTCACAACGCCTTTTTTGCTCCCTTCAGGGATGCTCTCTGTGCATGTTGTACAGACCATCTTTTTTTGCAATGCAAGATAATAAAGAAACATTTGAGCACACTCCCGCAATGTAAAAGTGAAGTAAGGCTAGAGTTATTGGTCCTACTTAAGGACTTGAGTAAGCCTGTACTCTCTGGCAACCAGGCAATTTAGGGGTGAGCTGAAGAAGGAACCCCGGTCCTTGGGCTGTGGCCAAGCCGTGGGAGATGTCATCATACACCTGTTCGCACCATAATAAACATCACTATCATTCAAATACGGATCTCCTTCACTGAGTTCTCTCTCACTGAAGGATCCCCAGCCGGTTAGTGACGAGGCTACGTAGGGCGTCCCCAGGTGGCGGATAGGGGAGTTAATCGCCGACCAAAAGTCACCAGTACTTGCCCAGAGACGCAGGTGGATTCAGGGGATGGACTCCTTGATTCTGCTGTGCTGGGTCGATATACCCTCTGTTCTTCGCAGGCGATCCACGCATACGTGTGTGGAGAGTCTGTGGGTGCAGTTGGTATCCTGCCCATCGACTCGGCCAAAAGCTTGCATTCGAGTGACGAACAAGTCACACTGGGAAGTATCTGGGAGGCGATTCGGGGCCGCCTCCAAAAACAAAGCCCCTTGTCCAACCCCCCACGTCAGAGCCTGGCAAGCTACACGATGGGTTTTTCTTTCACCGCCAGAAACAGTAATAAAAATGGGCCTCATTCCCCTGAACCTGAGGGAGCCCCCAATACGGCAGCGTTGGGTAGGACCGCTCGGGAGAGGCTGCTAAAATCTCAGGGCCAAAACAGGCTGCCCAAAAGGAGAAGGACTAAGATGGCGATCTGTACTTTCAACGCACGGACGCTTGCATCGGAAGCGTGTATAGAAGACCTGATGATGCAAGCTAGGAAAATCAAGTACGACGTCATCGGACTGACCGAGACGAGAAGGCATCGCCCGCTGCACGCTGTATTTGAGACTGGAGAAGAACTGTTCCTTGGAACATGCGACAGCAAAGGCGTCGGCGGCGTAGGTGTCCTCGTCAACACGCACTTGGCCATGAACATCGATTCGTACGAAAGCATAACAACCCGAATCGGACGTTTGCGATTAAGAAGATGTGGCTCAACCCCAGCTCTAACCATCTTCGTTGCTTACGCACCAACATCGAGCTACGAAGAAGAGGAGTTGGAAGCGTTTTATATGGATCTGGAGAGGCTCTACAGAGAAGACCACACTTTCTTCAAGGTCATCGTCGGTGACTTTAACGCCAAGATTGGCCCCAGAAGAACGGCTGAAGAGCTTCACATCGGGACTCACGGAGTGGAATGGAATGAGCAGGGTGAAAGGCTGTCCGAGTTTATCATGACGACCCACACCATCCATGGTAACTCGCAGTTCCAGAAGCCCTCTCATTTAAGATGGACATGGGAGTCACCTGGTGGACAGTTCCATAATGAAATAGACCACATCATCTTCAATCGGAGATTTTGCCTGACCGACGTCGCTGTTGTTCCGAAGTTCTACACGGGATCGGACCATCGTCTCCTCCGCGCTAGATTCTGCTTCTCAGTGCGCGGGGAGAGAGCTATGAAGTTTCGGAAACGAAGCCCCAAGACCTCCATCAACTGGGACCACTTCGCTTCCCTTGCGGGTAAATGGGAAGATTCCGTTATCGACAACATCGATGATGAGTACAACCGGCTCGTCGAACATCTTCACGATAGCGCTAGAAAAGCTGAGAGTCCACAAGTAGCCAAGAGACGACTCTCTTCGAAGACTCTCGAGCTGATACGCCAGCGTGGAATCGCGCGAGCTACAGGCAATTATCAACAAAGGTCCGAACTTGCGAAGCAATGCAGAGAAGCGATAAAGGAAGATCTGAAAGAGAGAAGAGCAGCAGTCATGGACGAAGCCGCCGAGGCCGGAAGGAGCATTCGCAAAGCCCGACGGAGCTTCGCCAACTACAAGACCAAGATGACCTCCCTTCGTCGTCCTGACGGAACCGTTACTGCATCCCGGAGGGCAATGGAGAAGGTCATCTACGACTTCTACTCGGATCTCTTCGACAGCCACGTCTACCTGCCTACTCACCATCTCAGGCAAGACGAATATATCGCTCCTTCGGTTCTCCCTTCCGAAATACGACATGCCATCAAGTCGATGAAGAACTGTACAGCGCCCGGTCCCGATAGGATCAAACCAGAACATCTGAAGAGTATACCACAAGTGATCATCATAACTCTGGCTAGGCTCTTCACGCGGTACCTGTCGGAATGCAAAGTGCCCACGTCGTGGAAAACTAGCAAGACTGTATTGCTGTACAAAAAGGGAGATCCAGACGGTATTGGCAATTATCGCCCAATCTGCCTGCTGTCCGTAATCTACAAGCGTTTCACTCGTGTCATCCTAAACAGGATTGGCAGAATATTAGATGAAGGACAGCCATGCGAGCAAGCAGGGTTTCGGAAAGGGTTCAGTACAATCGATCATATCCACACCCTAACAAGGCTCATTGAAGTATCGCGAGAGTACAAAATGCCGCTATGTCTTACGTTCATCGATTTGAAGAAAGCCTTTGACACTGTCGAGACAGAAGCGGTAATCGAAGCCCTGGGCAACCAGGGTGTTCCTACTCAATATATAAGGATGCTTCGTGAGCTCTACGACAACTTTACGACCAGGATTTCACCATTCTACAAGGAAGTCATTATCAACGTGAAGAGAGGTGTCCGGCAGGGCGATACCATATCGCCCAAACTTTTCAATGCCGCTCTCGAGAATATCATGCGCCATTTGGAATGGGAAGACTTGGGAGTGAAGGTCGACGGCCGCTATCTACATCACCTCCGCTTTGCAGACGACATCGTTCTCATAACACCGAACATCGAGCAGGCGGAACGAATGCTGGCCGAGTTTGACAATGCTTGTGGAAAGATCGGATTGAGACTGAACTTAACGAAGACGATGTTCATGAAAAACGGTTTGGTACCTGATGCTCCCTTCACGCTAAACGGAAGGAATATCTCCGAATGCTCTAGCTATGTGTATCTAGGTCGGGAAGTCAACATGATGAACGACCTAGCTCCGGAGCTGTGCAGAAGGAAACGTGCTGCGTGGGGAGCATTTAAGAATATCGAGGGAGTAGTGAAGAAGACAAAGAACATCCGGCTCCGCGCTCACCTTTTCGACACTGCTGTTCTTCCTGCTTTGACGTACGCCTCAGAGACTTGGACTCTACGAAAGCAGGATGAGCATGCTGTCAGCGTTGCTCAACGCGCTTTGGAAAGGACGATGCTCGGAATTTCCCTGTACACGCAAGTGCAGAAGGGAATCCGGAGTTCCGAGCTCCGTCAACGAACGAAGATCAGGGATGCCGTTGACCACGCCAAGAAATCGAAGATCAGGTGGGCCGGACACGTTATGCGATATAGTGATGACCGTTGGACCAGGGCGATTACTGACTGGATCCCTCGGGACATCAAACGAACTCCAGGAAGGCCGCCAACGAGATGGTCAGACTTCTTCACGAAAGCTCTGAACGAAAGGAATGTTGATCCTCGTGTCCCTGGAGCGATTCATTGGACCACTCTGGCTCGTAACAGGGACGAATGGAGACGTTACTGGCGCCCGCTCGAGGAAATCGACGATCAACGGGACGACAGGTGATACAGGTGATCATTCAAATAATATCCTTTATGGTAGACGAAACCCCTTGAAAGTATGAAAAGAAGTATCGCAGAAGATCCGAACCCTTGACCTTGAAGGAGAGAGCCTGAACACTCACCAGTTGCGCTTCGAATCTCTTGATCTCTTGACTTTGCTCAACAACCACATATTTGGAGATATTTTGTGGAAGGTGTTTTCAAAAGAATGAACGGCAGGAAACTGTCTCTGATTCGAACCCTGGGTCCTGTAGATGACAGCCTACATTACTATCCATTAGGTTACCGTTAGACATCCCCGCTCAGACACGATCACAACAGACTTCCACTTCATATTGCCTCCCTTCACCCATTACTTACTACGCTTACATAACCGGTACTTACACCGAATCTTACTTACATAGTGGTCCCCAATCACCCTTATCCATCCGCCTGACACCCCGCATCCTTACGAGCAGGTCCACAGGGACCGTCAACGATCCGGCTGCTCCCTTTCCCTACCCAAGTGAAACGTACTTCGTAGAGTAGGATATCGCGCAGAGTTATGCTCAAGTCGCTGCACGATACAGACGGTGCTCTTCAATGTCTGTCAGGGGCCACTCTGACTGTTCAATTGACTGCACTGCTAGTAAACATTGGCTCCTGGGACACCATTACACACCTGTGCACGAAGACAACTGTATAGGAGGAACGTACGTTCTATAAATACTGCTTATCTGGGAATTTTTACGACTACAACCACTTCCTGCAGGCTGAAAATGAGAAGAATAGAATTTGCAATAGAATTTCTTCCCCAGAGCAATCGTACAAAACTGTAGGTTCCGGCGAGATTCGAACTCGCGTTACTGGATTCAAAGTCCAGGGTGTTAACCGCTACACTACGGAACCGATGCGAGTGGTGCGCAACCGTAAGCTTCGTTCGCATCCCCGCGACTGCGGGATTGCGGGAATGCAAACGAAGCATATACCAAGGTGTGCGCGAGACATCGGTGGCCATGTTGGCACTGAGATCATCCCATCGTGGGACTTTGCATCGTGGGTCAACTATACTTATATGGTAAACCAATTGCAAACCTCGGCACCCCTTTGACATTGCCTTGGGGAAATGTTCTTCGGGAGTCGCTTGACAGCAACTATCCAACCCACAACACGCATCTATGTAAGGTCTCGAAGGGCAAGATGTTAAGCACGCACTACGCAAAAACCACAATAAATGGTACTCCCCGAATTCCACAAGGACTTCCTCTTGGAAGTAAATTCCTTCGCACTGTCACAAATCCAATTTATAGAAGTTGGGCATTCCTGCACTGTCATGAAACCGATTTGCAAACTTTGGGCCCTCCTACGACCCCATCGGAACAGAACAACGTTCTCTCACTCTTTAAATCGCTAAGCGTTGCCACTGTATCTAACCTACGCTCAGGGTGGATCTAAATGCCACCGCTCACAATGGCCCCATCCAATGATCCAACGGTAAACCGTATACCAAGCAGGCAGAATACGGCCAACTTCTACGAAGGGAGAGGCAGACTGAAATGTGGTAATTGAGAAAACATTGGCGTGATGCGGATCCTTTACCCGCTCCACATAGGTGGCAGATGCCTGCCATACTATTGTTCTATGCGACCTATCCGTTAATTTAGGCCTAGGAGTGACTAGTATTGTTATAGCCCCCTAAGGAAATACCCAAAATTCATCCGGAAAAGGAAAAACATTGCTGTGCCAAGAATTCTCGCTGTGTTATTCGTGCGAGACAGATACGAGACAAGACTTCTGGTTTTGAAGGGGTTAGAAGCCGTAGAAAATTCTGGAAGTCCTCGTCTAAAGGACTACTATAGAACCCATGATGTAGAAGGTTGAATGCACATCTTGAAACACCAATTTCCTTGAAAGAAATGTTTGCTTTCCGAATGGGAGCACCTTCTTCTGCTGAATCTTTGGTACAATGAGGTCATTGCAAAAGTTTTGCCAATCATGTGAATCGTCGCAATTCTCATTTCAACCATAAAGTCGTTTGATTGATTGCTTTTTTGGAAACGCTGAGCATGAACTGAGCATAAACAGAATAGAAATCCCTGCTCGAATCGAAATCGTTCAAAAATCATAGAGGTGGCATGATTTTCCGGCGAAACAGCTACCATTAGTGAAAACACTTCTCGCGTGCGTGCACCATGCAGCGATGTCCGAGTGGTTAAGGAGATTGACTCGAAATCAATTGGGCTCTGCCCGCGCAGGTTCGAATCCTGCTCGCTGCGAAGTTTTTGCATTTTGTCAGATAGATCAGAATTTTGGGAGAATGCAATCAAAAGATGATTTACATTTCACAGGGTGCTTGATGGATGAAAGAAGGGATGCAAACTAACACAAGGCGTACTTTCCATTCTATCACTGAAGAAGCAAAGCCCACGTTTGTTGTATTTCCCAGTCTGGCAGCTCCCTGAGAAATTGATCTCTGATTTAACTCAAGCTACTACAGTTTCAGAGTTCAAAAGATGAGAATACTATTAATCTGGACATCTCCACCTTATTTCCGGCGGAGATCGGCCGATGTCCGGCTTCTTCAACTGGCTGTTACTCGAGTACTGGATACTCAGCCGCAAGCCGTTATTCGTGCAGCTTGGTCAGCTTTTCTCCGTAGGGCTTTCCTGGGTCCTTTTTAACCATAACCATTCCTTGTGCCCTTTAGTCGTAGCCAACCTATAGAAGAAAGAGGACAAGGAAATGATGAACCACAGAGGCCGCAGAGCCTGGTGAGACAAACGGGAGAAGGAGAGACAAAATTAGCCATTTTAGAGTATTCAATGCTCAACTAATCAGTCAAGATCTTCTTAGCACTTCAAACAACGATACGAGAACTTCAGGTGTTGCTAGATAAGGTCATGCTGCTCTGAGAAATCGGAACCTCTAAAAAGGCATAAAATAGATTGGGCAGAATTTGGGACGTTTTTAATCCGTTGATGCCGTCTACTCACGCTTACTTATGCTATTATCAGCAAAATTTAAGAAATAACTTGTAAACAAGTACACATCGTGACAAGAAAAATATGCAGTTTACAAATATTTATGTAACAAAATGTACAACAACGATGTGACAATGGAATGATTGTTCAAGATCGAATGCTCATCCTAGCTTTATCCATTATTTCCTTTTTAATCTTCGGATATGTAGGATAGAGCTTTAGCACATGATGACATACTTCAATACAATCAAACAGGCGTTTGCATTTCAGTAGATTGTACGCTAACTTGTATCCTGCAAAGGAAAGCTCGAGCAAAAAATATTCATTTTTTCAAAATAATAGTGCCAGATGTAAATAAAACAAAAATGAAGAGAAACCCTCACAGCTTCCGAACTCCGATCAGAAAATTGGTACCAGAAGCTTTTACTGCGCGCTCAAGGGAATACAAGAAAAAGGCGATAGGCAAAGCTGAGGTGAATCCTATTTGCAACCTTCAAGTGCATATTTGGCCTATATATGTAGTGGGACCTAGAGACTTCGATGAACAGCGCTATCTGTGTATCCTCCCTAGCTAGAGCTGGTATTGATTTACAAAACTCGGAGAGATTGAAGGCGGAATCCAAGGATTTGATCATGTATAAGATCCCAGCTCCTTGCGTGTGATGACGACATCACTTGGCAGTAAGCCAAAGACCCTATCCGAATGATGTTGGAAATCGAGCGTTAAAGCGATAGACGCGAACGTTTTCGAAATGGTCGGGTTTCCGACAACTTAAAAGGTATCCGCTTCAAGCAAAATGCTCCCCAAATCGCTCCTACCCAAATCACCTATCTGCTACACAGAACCAGAAAAAACAGGGATCAGTTCTCGTGGAAAAGGCATACCTGCTTTTGTAGAAACAAAATAAAACTGAAAACTGACCGATGGCTGGATTTCTCATTCGACTCAATTTCCATGCATCATCATAATTAGCTGCAGCATCATGGAACTTCTGTTCACGTTCCCGTAAATAACCAAGAAATTCGAAAGCTTTTATTGAACTCTGAACAGAATAATAATGAGCGCTTGTATGTAAGGATCGGGACGATCACAACGATGTCGTTGGCAACACAGCACAGCGTACAATACCCTCCCTAATTATTCAAAAAAAAGGCGAAAAAGACGCGGATTCGCGTCTTTTTCGTCTTTTCTCTATAACTAGGTGAGTTTACACTTTTTTCATGTATGATGTTATATAGTTCGACTCAGCTCGTCGAGATCTATAAAATGGTGAGTTCAAAATTTGGAAAACTTTGATTTTTAGGTCCTCGGTTCACCGAAGTTCCTGGGGGTACGTCATTAGCGGCGACGCTCGCCATAATTATAACCAGAAGGCATTCTCAGTGTTCAGTGAGTTGTAGGGCAGCTGTCATACTTGAAAACTAAGCAGGAAGTAGACCATTGCATTATTCATGCTTTTCTGATCATTTTGGTACCATTTTTCCGAAATGGACGGATTCAGTCGTACACCATTCTTGAACGATAGCGACTTTTTAATTTGAGAAATAGCAAGTATGAGTTGATTATCAATGCTAGAAAATGATCTACCTACACTTCAGAAATAGTGGTTCCCTACGGTATGCATATTGTATGCACGATTTCAATAGTAACAGAGTTTTTATCATCCGAATTCCGGTTTGCGGCATATTTTCGCACAATACTTACGTTTTCTTGCGTTTTCAAGTAGGATTTTCGATGTTCATGAGGAAGTTACGCCTATCATCGAAAGTGTTCATACTAAACTTTTTTTTTCTAACACGCAACTGTTTCACCTCGCTTTGCAAAACAAGATGATTTTCAAGAAATGTAAGTTTTTTGTGACAACTCCTCCCACAACGCGAATTTTTCATAGCAATTGTGGATATTCTTGTGTTTGCAACAAAAACTTTGCAACTTGAATAATTGTATCACTATCATGCTCACTAGTAAGAGATAATAGCGGCTGCATTTGAATGTGTAGGTTGTAAAATATTTTACGACTGCGGCACCATTAGTAGGCAGGCTATTGTCGAGGTGCGAAGAAACTCCTTCGGTAATTACTGTGGGAGCCGCTAACGTCGAGGGACAATACCTGGGATCGACTCAAGGTGCTGTAACAGCTTCTGTGGAAAGACGATGCATCATCGGCTCCCAGAAATGTACAAGGTGGAAATGATACAAATGCAAACGAGAAATACGACCATCACTTCATAAAATGAATTCCAAAAGTATGACTAAACCCCAGTAGAAAAGAAATATCCTAATCTGCAAAGTGAGGTTTATTGGAAACAGTTGCGTGTTAGAATTGTGCACATTCAATCACTAGAGCAAATTTCTAAGAATGTTCAATTGATGGCGCACATCAAAGCAAACAGCCAATCAATCAATATGCTGCCTCGGCCACTCGAGCCACATGCCTAATTGAGTGGCCGAGTGGCGGAGTAGAATGGAATTATGGTGCTAAAGGTGTTAGTTCGAAGTGTGATTCGTTAAGTGATTTTTATACCACTAAATAGCTTTTTGGAAATGGATTTTAACGGTGTAGGATTTCATACGTTTACTTCAAATAAAAAAAGGGGTTCAGTCTCCTGTGCTTTGGGCTGAGATCGGAAGCTATTTATGAAGCCTGAGGATCCAAACAAGTAACTATTACTCATATCCGTGGTTGTTCACAAAAAGTTTAGTATGAACACTTTCGATGATAGGCGTAACTTCCTCATGAACATCGAAAATCCTACTTGAAAACGCAAGAAAACGTGTGTTTTGTGCGAAAATATGCCGCAAACCGGAATTTGGACGATAAAATCTCTGTTACTATTGAAATCGTGCATGCAATATGCATACCGTAGGGAACCACTATTTCTGAAGTGTAGGTAGATCATTTTCTAGCATTGATAATCAACTCATACTTGCTATTTCTCAAATTAAAAAGTCGCTATCGTTTAAGAATGGTGCACGACTGAATCCGTCCATTTCGGAAAAAAATGGTACCAAAATGATCAGAAAAGCATGAATAATGCAATGGTCTACTTTCTGCTTAGTTTTCAAGTATGACAGCTGCCCTACAACTCACTGAACACTTTCAATTGAGGAGAATGCCTTCTGGTTATAATTATGGCGAGCGTCGCCGCTAATGACGTACCCCCAGGAACTTCGGTGGACCGAGGACTTAAAAATCAAAGTTTTCCAAATTTCGAACTCACCATTTTATAGATCTCGACGAGCTGAGTCGAACTATATAACATCATACATGAAAAAAAGTGTAAACTCACCTAGTTATAGAGAAAAGACGAAAAAGACGCGAATCCGCGTCTTTTTCGCCTTTTTTTGAATAATTAGGGAGGGTATTGTAGGTCCAACATAAACCGATCGATAACCATCAATTTAATATGACGATTTAAAGTTGTTCCTTACTGCCACATACTGTTAATATCAGCTGTCCACCTGATCATGTCATATGTTTGTGTTCCTAAGTCGCTGACGGAGGAGAAGCAGGCGGATATGCGTGGGATCTGTTGGAAAGCGAGGTGTTCGGGCTAAAAGGGAGGCTCGGGTCATATAAGCTGTAACTCCCACTTTTTCAGCCAATGAGGGTCAAATCGAGCATTTGAAGTGAGCCGATGACTACTGACGTCTTACTCTCTTCGGGCCAAATAGTTGCCGATCTCACTAATAACTTCTGACTTTTGGTGGCATTTTAACCTTCGCTTAATTGCAGGGTGAATTCATTCGTGAACCATAATTTATCGGCTGCGAAGAAAACAAAAAATCAACAAAGTTTTTCTGAACTAATCACTTTGAGTTTGAACGGTGTTACGACGAAATAAAACCATGGTTGGACGAGATTCCTGTCACCGCAGAGCAACGGGTTTACTACAGCGTTAAACAAGCCCTCTCTGAACAATTAGAGCAAGGCATTGGGACTGATTTTTGACCCTGATTATCCCTGTTTGGTTCCTTTTTCAGTCCGACCATGCCCGTGTGGTCTTTTCGGGAACACTAAATTCGTATCCAAAAGAAATCTTTGAAAACATCAACCCACAAACTCTGCCTCAAAGTAATCGGTGACAGCAGAAAACCTTCACTATTTCACTAATATTATTAACTACGCGGGATCAGAATCCAACATGTGGGTGTTTCCAAAGACTCCTAGGCGAGGGTAAGGGATGCTTCAAATAAGCGGAAAAGGCACGGTTCATTCTGAAATATTAGGTTGGCAAATAAGTCCTGCGACAAAATGGGGACCATTATTGAATCATTTCTAAATTTTTTCATATCAATCAGTTTTCGGAAAAATATTTACCGAAGAAGTCAACAACCTTCTTTTATCCTTTAGGCTAATCACCGATGCCATCTCTTTAGGAGTGAGGGAGCTGCGACTCAAAGAAGTAATTGACTGTCGTTTTTGGATCACATTAGGTTACGAATTTCTTTTCTACAACGGGATGCTCAAAAAGGGAGAGCACATGGTAGGTAAAAGGGGGAACACTCCGGGAGTAGGACTGATGAGTAATCTGGAACCAATCGGGATCGGTGAACCTTTGACGTGGGTCTAAAGCGAATTTTCGGCGTGCGTTGACCCTCTGTAGGGACCTGATTTACGGTTTGATCAACCTTCTCTAATCCCGTTGGCCGAATAAAGGGGATCATAGGTGCAAGCGGTAGCTGTGTCCATCTAGTCTGCGTTTAGCAACTCATAGTGGATGGATTCCTTCAACCTCCATCAAACTAAGGGACGAAGCTTTCGTTACTTCAAAAGCTAGTATCTCCTCCAGTGAAACGATCCAACCGATTGTTGACCGTTGATCGATGAGCAGTGCTAGCATTGAGTAGTTTGCTGATAATTTGAGCCGGTACACTCGCATTTTTCCCTAGGAGTGCCTAGTAAAAGGTGATGGTACGAATCGGATGTTGTCCATTCATAGACCGTAATGCTGCGAAAGCCCAAACGCGTGCCTCTATTTACTCATGTGTTGATTGCCCGGGAAACGTCCTACAAGTTTAAAACCCTTGTTACCGTGTTCACGCTGTTGATACAAATTTTCAACGCTTCGAATTTTTTGTCGCAGGACTTATTTGCCAACCTAATAGTTATTTACCTCATAGCTTCATTGCCAGCGAAGCGGCGATTTCAATTTCGAGCTCTCATTCTTCCAAGTAGGCAATTTCACGTTCCTCACCCTACTTACCCATTATGCAAGAAGAATAGCCATTACGGTCATTATAGTCGCTCTCGCTTCAATGAACTAGAATTTCTTGATATCCATTATTTCTTCGATGTTTTCTCCATCCTAATACAGCGAAAGCCTATAGAGACATGAAGGAGGAAAAAGTCGAGAAACCTGCCAATTTACTTAAGTATAGTTCCCGTTCTTGCATGAGGACGGCACTGCCGAATGCCAAGCTATCAAGTATAAGTGAGGAGGACATCGAATTAGAGATTCTAACTTGAAGCGACAAAAAATTAAGAGGCCGAGTTATAGAAATTCTGGTTTGAATTAGAATTTCTCTAATTCTGTAGATTGGGTATCCTGACCTGTTATGCTTATTACTTTGACATTGTGCCCTCCTTCTTCTGCTAGAAATGGGAGCCACTCCAAAAGGGCTAAAGGGTCATCTTGTTGCGATCCAAGTTTTCCTGAGCCAAACCCCCATATGAGCTGGCATTTGAGATGAAAGACCTTTCTTGCGGAAGAAAGCAGCGGGACCGGCGCAGCACCGTTTTTACGAAAAAGAGGGGAGTAAACATTTCAGTCGTGCCATTTTCTCATGCCTTTTAAGGGAAACTTAAGTTCACCTCTTGGGTAAACCCATGCAAAGAGAGGCAGAGGTGACAAGACTGGTATAATCTTGATAGGGAGGCAGTAATAGGGCCTATATCCTTCTACCAAGTAACTCATTCGAGGGCGCACAGATGGATACCAATGAAGAGTGCTTCTGCCCTCAGTTCTCATGTCCCCCTTATGCATTCATGCAGCTCATAATCTGACCAGATGGGGCATGACGATTGAATGATTCGGTTGTAGGGCGCTTATGCATGACAGCAAACGAGAACCGAAACAAACCGCATTATGTTGTAGTACTGTACGCAGTACGGTAGTCGCCTGTTCAGATTTGTTCTGATTGATGTATAGGTCAGCCAGTAGTAACCAACCTAGAACACTCAAATATTCACAGATGCAGTCAGGAGATGTCGGAAAAAGCTCTCTTCAATTAATAATACTCAAAAATAAAAATAAAACAACACTATATGAGGACAATAAATAGAAAAAACAAAAAAGGAGGGGGTTTTGAGAAAAGAGGCTGCTCATATGGGCGGAACATCCGCGCCGAAGGCAAAAGATGGGCCCATGATACCACAACGATCCAGGCCATGACACTCGACGAAAGGGAGGCACCGAGTTCCCTTTTCGCAGAAGTGTCATAGCAAGCACCGAGTGGATGGAATCGGTGGGGTAGGGTAGTGAGGAAAGAGAACAGACAGAAGAGAGATGAAGTACAGTATTACTGGGCAGTATAGTAAATTTTCATGGAACTCACATTTCTCCAAATAATCGGCATCTTCTAGAGACCACGGATGGCCAACCACACGTTTGAGGACGGCCTTGGCCTTTGGAGTTTGCTTCATTAGCATATACGCTCGGGCCACCACCAAAACAGCACCAACGCTTGACACCTTTTCCTTAAATGGAAATTTTTCGGCACAAAAATGTAATAATCCTATTTTTGACTTTGATTTTGATTCTCATGATCTTTTACGATATACTCATTGATTTTTGTTTGATGAATTAGTTTTTGCCCTCATTGTATAATGGCAGCTGTGTTGTGGTGGGTGCCAGCTGGCACCACACAGCTGGTAATGTAAATTATGAGCCATCAGAAGGAGAACTTCTTGCTCTCCTACTTGTACAACATAGGAATGCTGAAAATGATGAGAAGAACCCAGAAATGAGCCGCTACTTCAAACTTTATCAGAATTTCGAAAACAGTTTTGAGAAATCGTGCCCCAGCCTCAAATGAACCAGCTGTCATAGTCTGAAAGCTACGCTGATCGTAGGGTATGGTCACTGCAAGGTTATGGTAAAGCCAAGCGAAATGATTACTTCCCTATAACGTTCCCAAACCAAAAAAAGCAAATCTCCCTATGAGGATTAGGTGGAAAATCAGTAATCTAGCTGTACACTTCAGAAAAAACTTCGAGTCAAAAGGCAATTTTGCAACATCCTCAACCTTCAAACTATGCTTTTGAAAACTCATGCCCTTCAAGAACAAGCCTACCTCCAACGTAGAGAACCGCGCAAATCAGACAGTATTTGAAGCAAATTCGAATTTAACAATTTTAGCAATTTAACCGGAACAGTTTTAATGAAAGTCACACAAAGTAAACGAGGGGTGTGGTGCAGTAGGAACGAAATTGTCGCGTTGCGGCGAGAGGGACGCCGCGTGCGAAGGAATGTAGCAGAATGCAGGGGCAGGTAAGAAATACAGTAACAAAGGAACTAACAGTATAATCATGCCTAAAATAATGATGTATATCGATTGAACTGTATGAAGAACGCTAGAGCTGTAATAGCGGCGAAGCGAATCGTTCGCGACAGCCGCGTGCGGCGAATCGATTGCACAAGATCGTTCCTACTGCCCGTCTCCCGTAAACGAGTAATGGGCAATTCTGTGGCTTTGGATAGGTGCTTTGCCCCCATGTTTATCCTTCACACTGGCGAAATGTCATCAAACCGGTGTTCAATAGGAACGAACTCTCGACTGATGACAAAACAGGGTAATTGGCCCAACACAACCGAAACGTAGTAACGACAGAAAACAAATCAAGTTGGCAGGTTTATCCCCATCCTTATTGAAACATTGTATTTTTCGAATTTCATTTAAAGTTCGCGCCTATTTCTATAGTTTACTTCTTATCAATAGGTATATCATATTTTACATTCTGCAATCGAAAATTGTAAAAAAGAAAGACGAATATTGAATAGGTTTTTATCTGTCAGAGTTCAATGAAGGTGTAATACACTTGAAGTCATAAATTACGTCAATCGGATGAAAAAAAAGACTTACCCCCTCATTGCCAACAATCGGCAATAATCGATCGAGAGCTTTTTGTACATTACTTCGAACACCACTGGCAACAAGTATCGAGTTTTCCATAAGAACATACTTTGAATTGTTGTTTTTGAATGTCACCTCCTAAAAGAGCTAAATTATATTCGAAAAACCTTGCGTAACCTATCTGCAGGGGTACTATTCATTCCTCCCCGGAAAAACATTCGTTTACTTTTGTGGAAGGATCAGCAAAATAAAAGTAAACAAATAAAAATTATCAAAGAGTACATCACAGGTAAAAATCCGACCTTGAGAAAACGTTCCGCCGTTTTAGCAGCCATTTCTCGATCGGCTTCATCGCCTCTGTAAAGAAATTCCATAGAAGTAAAGAAAGAACTTGGAAGAGCCAATTATATTGACTAGTTTCTTTGTATTTACAATAATTCAGAAGTTTAACATTCACTTTCCGTACAGATATGGGAAATAATTCAGAAAGAGTACCAATACAGAATAAATGCCCTCATCCCAACATGTCATCTCCAAAGCTAAATTTGGGTTACACCCTAACCTTTTTTCGGTAACGAAAACCGACTATTGATAGCGATAACTTCGATGGATTACAGGAACCGCGCTGAATTTTTGAATAACCTTTGAAATTACTTCATAACAGCGCCATGGATAGGCCGAAAATCGGGAAAAAGGCAAATTGGGAACAACCGCTGAAGAGGACGATGGGGGTAGGGTGAAAAAGGGCAAAAACCTGTCAGAAGTATCCTAAGAAGACCCTGAACGAACGAAGGGCACAACAGGAAATCATCGTCAGTGAATCGGTCGGATAAAAGGTGAAGTACACAAAAAGTGCGTGCAAACGACAAAGGTCGTACCAGGTTCCCCAAGTTTACGCTTTGCTTACCGCAAGGCATTATTGCCAATCCGTGAGTCAACACTGAAGTAACACCTCGAATAAACCCGTAGGGATAACACCCACAACAATGTCACCAAATTATGCAGTATGCAGTAACTAACTATGCAGTATCGAACTGGAAACCATTCGTTGAGCCCTAGTTTTGAACTATAGGGAATATGCAAGATTTTTTGGACAAAATTGAAGCATCACCTATAAAGGATAGCTGGGGGTTTCCCGCGGCACAACAGTCAATTAGGTGTAGCCTGACCTTTTTATGTAAAAATCGAAAATCGATAACAACAAAAAGAAAACTGGAAAGTTCACTACATAATTGGATGACTAGTACCTGTCATCAGCACGGTCGAGCACTTCACCGCCAATTATCTCATTGTCCGGATTCAGAACGATTTCTATCATATTATATAGCGCACGTTCACCCCATTCCAAATCTCGACGAGCCCGGTTGAACGCCTGTAATGCGGCGTTCGGCTCACCCGAGTACCTGGAAATAACAGAATTGTCCTAACGAGGTCTCGATGATAAGAATTTCCACAGATACTTGACAATAACTTCATCAGAAGAACGAAAGTAACATTATTTACCTAAAATGAATTCATGTGGAACGAGCACGTCACAAAGGGCTCCCATTCCGGCCATGGAGTGGGCCGCTGTGGGGACTGCGCGATGCCCAATGCAGCGCACACTTACAATTCGGTGAATGGGCAATCACGAAGTCGTAAAGTCAGGAGTATAAAGGAACACAATGGGAGGGGGAAGGGTTGGGGCAAAGTCACAAAGTATTAAGGACGGAGTGAGTCATACGTGTAACATCGAGAACGTTCTTTTCACTCTCTTGCCTCTCCGACATCAACACTATCTCATGTCCGACCCTGTCGCTCTGTCGACTATTTCGCCAAGTATGGCTACAACCCACGTAACTCTCAACCCCTTTAACTCACAGTTTTTCTACTAGATGAGATATCCTGAGCGCGTGCGGAATTTCTCATGCGGGAAATATCAAGTGGTGAAACCGTGAATGGGAATAATCAGATCCCGACCAGTTTTGTCACATAAACTACATGGTACATAACGGTAGTATTGGAAGCGAGGATCATAGGCGCCACTTAAAGGTACAATTCACGACAATTCAACGGGCGATCATTGGATTCATTGGCTTTCCCGCTTCTCGATTGATTCACGTCAGACGAGTGTCGAGACCATACAAATTGCAACTATTCGTTCTAGGACCCACACACAATAAACTGGTCGCCGAGTGATAAGGCGGTGTTTTTCTCCCATTCTTTTTTCCTCTGTTATTCTTTTTGCTGCCGCGATCCCTTATTTAATTTCCTACCCCAAGAGGCTGGAAAAGGTGAGCTACTTTTGCTGTTACTAGGGTTTTTTGTTTACTTATGCTTATACAAGAATGAATATTTGCTTACCATAGCCTGTTATTCGCACCAGGACCCACACGTACGCAGTGAGAGCACTGTATAGCTCGTCCCATCGCCTCACTCTTCTTCATTTTTCTTGTCTAATTCTCGTCCAGCCCCCTTTTTAACGATTTTTCGAGACCTTTTTTCACTTACTATTTTCGACCTTGTCTTCCATTTTTTCATCATAATCTGGATTACTCGAAATTATCGTGAACCGCACCTTTAAAAAAGCCTGTCAAGATGGATCGTACGAAAATATACCTTTCGAGGCCTAGAAAAAAGTGGGCCCAGCGAAATAAGGGCTTACGGTGAGCATAAAATTTGAGTCGCGGCGAATTAGTTCATCATTTCTTTCTTTTTTTTTCGGAAAATCCAAGAATTTTCGACCCATTGACCTTCGGAAGATTGCCCCTGAAGGTTTTCCTAGAACTAAGCCCAGGAACCCAGTGAATTCACTTACCATTCGTGCAGTCCTTTACAGTAATTATATCCAGCATCAACAGGGGCTCTTGGATTATTCTCTATAGCTTTTCTCAGGTATTTATCCGCTTGATCAACGTGACCAGCACGCCACGCCAATTCCAGACATCGCGCCAGGGCATGGTAATGATCTGAAAAATGACTAATCGATTGATATCAAACGAACTGGTGGCATGATTGTATCGTGAGGATGTAAAGAGCCGTAAAAGGCCGTTCAACATCAGCAATTCATTCTTATCACTTCAAGCAGAAACTTATCACTGAAAAAGGACGAGGCCCACATTTGGCTGAAACGCTCTTCTATCTATTACAGTAGTCAGCGCTTTATGTGAAAATATACTGCATTGATTGCGGTACTAGTAGGACTATGATGATTTCCACCAGTGCAAACTTCAACTCGCTACTCTCCCACTTTCCCACTAATCAATGTGGGGGGGGGGGGGGGGAGGGAGGGGGGACGACGACTCATCGGTCAATCGAAAAAAAGATGATGAACCGTTCCATAGGAAGTTCTCACTAACGTGAATGTACTTCTACGATGTCTTTCGAGAATCATAAGACTTCAAGTAATTTATTGGGAGCCCCTCCGTATAGGAGGCAAATGGATGCAAATGAAGCAAGTAACGCAAAACCATCGATTCCAGCGGAAAAAGCCTTAGGGATAGCCCTTAAGATCATTATCTTATGAAGATAATGGTCCTGGTGCATGGTGCTTCAAACTTGAAACCATCTCACGCAGACATATTCGCTCCCTAATTCCAAAGGACATGGATGGAATACGGCCAAAAGGCGTGCTGTCACAGCCGTCTCCAGAGATCGTTTCGGGACCAATCAAACAACCCTGAGAACATGCAAGCATGTACCCCTTTTCTGCAGTGCATTTGCTTTGCAGACCAAGCCTAAATCCCATCGGTATATTGGCTCGAGAATAATCGAAAATTTTTGTGCTTTCAAATAATCGAATCTTTACACGAATGCCAACCCTAATTCACCAAGGAATATATTTCGATCGAAAGAAAATTAGGTTTGGGATCGAACCAATGAAAATGTGTCTGGGAAAGTCGTTTCGTTGCGTTATTGCAGAAAAGAAAAAAGAAAAGGAAAAAAAGCAAAATGCGGAGATTGGAGTTGATAAGTTCCCCGAAAACGGTGGTCCTAGCCGGCTCAGAATAGCAGAGGCATTCTACAAAGTGCATGCCCTATGACCCAGACAAAAACAGCTAACCGGCAAACAAGTGGTTGCTTTTTCTCTACCAGTCATGCCCAGTTATTGTGCTGGCAACGTACGACACTTCGTCTCTTTACACCTTCCTTCTCAAAAAACAACCAACAGTGAATGGAACAATACAAACAAATTCAAAACAAACATGACAGATATGGACTTAACGAAACTCCAACGGCACTAAAATTTTTGTAGGAAAGGGATATGACCCACACTCAACGGTTTCTTTTGTGTGGGCAAGGACCATGACCCATGACCCATTCCTTACGGTTGTAACATGGTTTCCACACTCACGGGTGCGGTGCAGTAGGAACGAATTTGTCGCGTCGCGGCGAGAGAGACGTCGCGCGCGAGGGAATGTAGCAGAGTGCAGCGGCAAGTAAGAAATACAGGAACAAAAGAACCAACAGGAGAATCTGTCAAAAGTAATAATCGCATAGCGATTGAGCTGTATGAAGAGTGCCAGAACTGCTATAGTGAGGCAAATGGTCCGCGACAGCCGCGTGCGGCGGATCGATTACACAAAACCGTTCCTATTGCCCGTCTCTCCTACACTCACCCAATCATCTATTAATGCTACTGTGCCTGTCTCTTTTTCTGAAAGTCGAAAATGGCAATGAATTGAGCCTATTAATATTATTTCGTATGATATAACCATTTCAAATGCATATATTATGACAAAATACGGTACTTCAACATCCAGAAAATAGCGAGGGCCAATTTCTCTTTTAAGTGGTTAGCTAATGAGAAGACATTGAATTTCACAGCACTAATATGCCTACCAACGGAGGATTCAATTAGGAGCCACAAAAGATTCGTGCAAGGGAATCAATAAACCAGAACAGCGTTTCAATCAGCTCCCCAATCCAAACAGACGCAAAAAACAGGGCGCATCCTTTGGTGATGATTGGTGCCAGGGCCTAATGTGCGCTTATTCGTTTGAATAAACTACATGGATCCCTGCTTTGTTGACTTTGACTCATGGCACATGGGTTTTTTGTAAATTCTGCATCCATGCATCCAAGCTCCAGCTGTAAAAAGCCCATGGCACGATAGCACGAAGTGGCACGATATTTTTGGAAAAAAAAAACACGGGGCACGATCACAATTCACCAAATGGATACGGTAGGAAAATTGAGCAGCCTCAAAAAAAAAACTTGGAGACTATCGATGGGTATTGCCAGAAATCGCAATCTCAGTCTTCCAACATCGTTCCACTTCGGGTCCCGCAACGACTCCCTGCACTGACAGCTTGCAACTACTTCAACGCCGAAATGTCAGAAAGATCTAGAACCTTAACATTTCATGAGGAATATACGAGAACAGTCCCTTGGAAATTTTCGGGTTCCCTAATGCCAAGACGGTATAAAATTTGAGGAACCTCATGTTAAGGAACCCCTAGGGCTTCTGTTGGGGAAATGGAGTCACCCAGTCTGGGACAAACCTCAAAACACCCACACAGATGATTTCACTAAACAACTATTTATAGAAGGAACACTTCAAATTGCATAACTATAAGAAACCGTTGGAAATTTCGTACCTGCGTCGAACCATGGAGCTCACCGATGAAACACCCGTACATCGATTCAATGCAGAAGGGTGGTGTGTATGTGCGGGCAGTATAGGAAAGTGGGAGAAGGCGGAGCCGTGGCCAGCAAGCCAGAAAGAGGCCGTTGTGGGAGCGAAAAACTCCCCCCGCCGCCGCTGTAAACGATCGATTCCCGCTGTTCATATGTCAGTTTTCACTCAGCTCATTTGCAAATAAAATTCTTCCAATGCAACCAAATCGATATCGATCGACTTCCACGGCAATAGGCCTTTAGATAAGAACAAATCAATCGAGAATCTCTCGAACTCTCTCCAGCACATCACGTCCTAGGATGGTAAAAGTTGGTAAACTGGGATCATCTCTGAGGATAGGGCCGGAGCACCCAATATCAGCCGATATTCATAAAAACCAATACGTCCTCGACTTCTTTTCATTTGCATTTGAGTGCGCACCTGGCCTATACAATGAGTGTTGAGCTGGAGGACATCGATGTCCGAGCAAATACCTGGGGGGGGGGTACCTCTTGCGGGACAAAGCCCACCGATGAAAGCCCGGGCGGCATCTGGACAATTGGCTAAGCGGAAGGTATGTAACATTGCTAGAACTACCAAAGAAGGAGTTAAAAGGTGGTCCACCCAACAAGAAAACAAAGTCTATTTACTGCCACATTATGTGTTTACCTATTTACAAGATGCTGCCCACGAGGTCCCGTCGTCGCCGGGCGTTGTCGATCAGCGGTATTACTGCGTACCCCGCGAGTTGGCATGGATTTTAGACATATTGAGTGAGTATACTGAATGGACAACAAGTAATTCCTGGGAAACGCCTCCGGTCTCAAAAAGTTCTTTAATTTCGGAAATTTCTTGATAAAACCGATGCGACGCCATGAAGCATGGACGACGCACGATGAAGTTACTTTAGCAACTTTCATATACAACTCGACAGGATGACATCTTTCTGCGAGCTCTATCTTTTCGCTCCCCTAACTTTTGCTTGAAGATTTCCCGGAACGCTTCCATGAGAACACCAATTCGCCCAGGACGGACGGACGGGCTAGGGCGACTAAAAACGCTGTGGACTGCAAATCAATTTTCGGGAAGCCATGGAAGCATTGGATTAAGCCGAAAAATGATCGCTCGGCTCTCTGCGAACCTTTCTACGCCACCCATCCGGATTCCATCCATAATACAGGGACAGACGAATGCGTAAACAGTCTGTGCATTGCCCTCAAGGGCCAATGTGCACACAAGCATTATTGCTACGAATTTTGCTCCAAAAGCCCCTGATCGTCGGCTCTATATTCGCCTATTTTTCGAAATTTGCATGACCCGATCAAAGCTCACCGTGATCCAAACGTTTCATTCTGCTTTACTTTTTCAAAAAGGTAGATCAGGAAAAGGTGAAAATGGACGGGTCCATACTATGAGACCGGCAAATTCACGGCGTCTCATCTCGTCCGTCTCAAACAAATGCACTTAAGAATTCTTTTCCTGGAAGCTTCCCAGATATGGCCTTAACACTCCACGATAACTCTGCAGTTGAACCGGCTTAGCATTTAGTTAATCCTGAACAGCCATTTTAAGCCCCGTAGCAAGAATTAATCAAAATTATGGCAAAAGCCACATAGTAAAGGACGCAGCGAGCCAAAATCCAAGAGCTGCAGACATGAACAACTTGAAGATATTTCTAATTAATGAAAAAAGGATCACACTCCAGATACTTTCACGACTACTACATTTGCTACTACTACAACGGTTGCTTTCTTTTGCCAAAGAAATCCTAGAAATCTGAGAAAGGTGAAAAAAACAGATGCCGAACTAGAGATCGTACTCAACCAATCTCACTCAGCACGATTAGGTACGAAACTATAAATACCGATTATAGACGCGTAGAATCGATATCTGCCCGTATCGGTTACCAAGAATGGCATGAAAACCTTCACAGCACGAGTTCATGGTACTTAACTGTAATAAAGCTTCTTGTGGGTTCTAACTTTGACACAGACCTGAGAGTGTGAAGCTGGTGCAAATTTATCCGGATCTCACTCAATCCGCATCCTTCAAACGCTTTGTCACCTTGTCAATAATTTTATGGGTAGCGGTATGATGGATGAGCCTCAAACTGGCTCGAAAGTTCATTCCACGATAGCAAGATGTGTATGTTTGGCGGTGAGAAACATGCCTATCTTTGTGAAAATTTCAAATAAGTGACCCAATATCGAAAAGAAAAAACAAGAGATCGTAGAGGAAAGAAAAACGCCTCTGAATGGGGTCTTTTGCTGCTGATTTTGTTTTTTGCGCGAAGAGAAACCGAGGAGCCCTGTTTTTCGCTTCCTTGACCACATCATTCCCGAAGAAATTCTTTCTCCCACGACTATACACTCGAATGGAAGCTACCATTGAGGTGGAGACATCATTTCCTGGTTTTTAGGATACATTAGGTCGCTTACAAGTTTTTTTTGCCATGGTAATGCCCCACATCGATTCTAATGTCTCCTGGGATCCTGATGTCTTCTGACTAGGCTTTTTTTTTCTCCGGCAAAACTAGGTCTTAGTACAATCTGTCTCTTTACCCGACATACTCAAATAGGAGTCGACAATAGACGATAGAATACTGAGAAAAAGGCCGGACTGCCCCTCTTCTGGGACAAAAGCTTTTTTCCAAGAAAGCAGGGCGTAAATAAGTGACTCACAACACAAAGAGGCAAAACCGATCCAGATTACGCAATCTCACATACAAATGCAATTGAAACTTATAAAAAGGCTTTTTAGATAAAAGAGAAAAGGCATGGCATTAGTGTGCACCACTTCATTACATTGCTAGCCATTTTCCTTGAAGGAACAGTCGCTTCGTCGCAATAGAAAAAGGCTGCAGCCTGTCTTCAAGCAGGTTTCAATTTTCATTAGCAGACCGTCTTAGGCGACAATGAAATGGTGATCCTGAGAATCAATGAGTCGCCCCAGAAGCGTTCATGTGGCTAAAGCTCATTTATCAAATGAAGTATAAAGTACAAAAAGATGAAGTTCCTCGGCAGCAATCAATTCCGTTTAGAGATGCGCCCCGCATTCGACTTCTATTCAGAATCGTGGCGGGTTTTTGAACACGTATGTGGGCTCTACAATAACTGGATGTGGTGCGTTAGAAACGAAATGGTCGCGTCGCGGTGAGAGGGGCGTCGCGCGCGAAAGAATGTAGCAGGATGCAGCAGTAGGTAAGAAATACAAGAACAAAAGTACTAATAGTAGAATTATGCATCAAATAATGATCGCATATCGATTGAGCTGTATGAAGAACTCTAGAGCTGTAATAACGGCGAATGAGTGGTCCGCGACAGCCGCGTGCGGCGAATCGATTACCCAAAATCGTTCCTAACGCCCGTCTCCCACAATAACTTGCTGTGGCAGCCAATGGACAGGGTGGTCCAAGATCAAGCCGCCTATTCATGGCAATCTATTATCCGCTTCTGAGCTCTGAATAACATTGGAATCTGTATGTATATACCCCTGCTTACATTATAAGCAACAATAGGCTACAATCGCATGTCAAAATATCCTTCACTAGCACGACACTGTCTCGACGTCAGCCCTCGCATGTGCACGCAAGTACCTCTCCCCCATTTGCGCCAAGCTTTTCTTTGGTCTTCCTTCCAAAGACTCCAGACTGGGACAACAAGATTTGCCTCGAAAGATTTGTTTCCTAAGGGACCATATGGAGAAGTCAAGTAGATCAAGATGTGACGAAGAAGATGACCATTCCTCGGCGCTAACGAAGTAGGACATCTACCTCCGGCAACTTTTTCAGACGAACAGCTCTGTGGGCTGGAGTACCCTCTTGCTGGAAGGACCATTGACTGTTTCAGAGAGCGGAATGGGATCAAAGTCCTAGTACATTTAGTAGCATGTTTTTTAATTATAATTTCTGCCAATTTTCAAGCAGATACCGACAAAATTATAACAAAATTTTCGTGAGGGATGGCACTTTCGATGATTCTAGCCGAACGCAATCGTTTTATTCGTTGGGGATTGGCTCAATCATGAAAATTTTCTCGTCAGAGAAAAAGTAGAAGGGATGCGTGCGTGTCTCCACTTGAGCGATTTAGCATTCAACAATGTTCCTCATTTGTTGATCCCATACCGCTCCTTGATATCGGGGACAAAGTGCCATTTCTGCGTAAGATAGGAATAGTGATGAAAACTATTTTTGACAATCTGACATCCCTCTTCTCTGTATCGTCTAATAGCCTTCTGTACGGCCATTACTGGAATTCCGGCTCCTTCCGCCTCTTGCATGCAAATTATCGCAAGGGGCATCGAATGAGCCTTCACCACCTCTCAGTTATCAGGAGTTTTACCCAAGTACTGTGCAAGAAAACCTACTAATGCAACTGTACAAAACCAATGAGTGAAATTGATGAGGTATTTCTGCCTTGAAATTTCAAATTTTGAAGCAGGTAATTTTGGGACCAATGCCTTTGACCTCCTTAATGAGTTCGGTAGCGATTAGACGACATCGTAGGAATGGAAGGCTTAGATGGCTTAACGGGTATCAGTGAGGATTCGATCGTCGGGCGATGCATGTGATAGTGCGCCACAAGGCACTGTACCTCCTAATGAAACATAAAGGATAAAGTGCTGGAACGTTAATCAATCCAGTCTGAAGGATGCGCCTACGCACTCGACTTCCATTCAGAATCGTAGTGGCGTATTGAATGCGTATAAGGCCTATACAATGACTTGCAGTGGCCAGCTGATGTATTAGGTTGATGCATAATTATTGCGGATTTTTTCGCGGCTTCAGAATTTGAATATTGAGTTCGGGTTTTTTCTAGAGATGATCTACTTGATTTTCTCTACAAGAATATACTCGAAACGCCATCCGCATATTCGCGAACTTAGGATTAACTACTAAAGATCGGAAGGTGGCACAGTCATTCCGCGAGCTCAGTCACTCTTCTGCGATGGAACAATCAGCCAAAGCCAACCAAGAAATGGGATCTGCCCCTAAATCTGCCATATTCACCAGCAGAAACTTTTATGGACTATCTCGTCAACCGTTCATCAAAAAATGGCTAGAGAATAGAAGAAGTTACGTCGATTTGCATGACTTGATGGCCGATGTCAAGGCGTGGATCGCCCAGGATCAAAACTTCTTCGCTTCTGCGATCCGACTAACTAATCAATGGGAAGCAGTGCTTGACGTAGATGGAGAACAAGTTCCGGAGTAATCATTTGAATATGTCTTTACTTAGTATTTCCATAGTTTCTTTAAGTAAAACTTGCTGGAAAAAATCCGCAATAGTTATGCATCAACCTAATATATAGAGGCAGGTAAAATGCAAGGGAAATAAAAAATATCAAAATAATTGTGTTTGACCGCCAGGAACTCATTTGTACTTTCACTATGTCCCCTAATGAACGATTGCCGAAAAGTTACTGAGGTCGCAGAATGACTGTGCCACCCTCCAATCTTTCACGAAGTAGTAAAGCCTAATTTTGCAAATATGCGGATGGTTTTTTGAGTATATGCTTGTAGAGGGAATCAATTAGATCATTTCTAGAAAAAACCCGAACTCAATATTCAAATTCTAACGAGAGAAAAAAAGCCGCGAAAAAATCCGCAATAATTATGTATCAACTAATATAATTCAGTGCTTCTGTCCTCCCATACCAATAAACCGACCCCGAAGGGTTGGCCAAGGCAGATATCGATCCGGTCATCGAACCCGCGACAGTACGTGTGAGATAGTGCGCTACTTGCCACTACCCCATCTCTACCCACCCTAATGATATATATCCTAAAATAACGTTAACTTCAGACCAATACATTGAAAAATTGATCATGAGAGCTCCGAAATGCTGAAAATTATATGGGATAGTGAACGCGGGTCGCACACCAGTACTAGGATCGCAGGATTGAAAAGCGGATTGATTAGGCAGATAGGTTTTTTCTGATTCCAAAGGGAGAAAAAAGTTATGAGCCGGCTCCACCTCACGAAACCATCACTAGAATTCGAGAAAAGCCGTTCAGGAGCAATCATTATTCTTCTATGTAAATGCAGCGGCCGATCACCTCAGGGAATTGCATTAGTTCGTGGCTGATATCTCAGGCCCCCATGATCGAATGGCATGATAGCCACGGCAAGCATGACGTGGCTCCATCAGGACGACTCCCTCCCTGAATTTTCCAAAACGTGACTCCACACTTCTAGAGCTCTCAGAAAGAACAAGCTTTGAAACGACGAAAAGAACGGGTGGGTGAGGTTGTGGGAGGGAGGGAAGTATAAAACGTTATTATATAATAGCCCACACCCCGATTTCGTACCGTTATTCGATGTTATTCGATACGATACCTTTCAACCCCTCTCGTAAGCGCCTTGCCCCTCTCGCCCCAAAACAAACAAATATCACTCTCTCTGCCGCGATCAGGCACGCATACTTGCTCTTTACTACAGCTTTTTTCCAATAAACAATACCAATTTCCATATTTACATCCATGATATCCCATCCCATAGCTTGATGGTGGCGCATTCGAGTGCAATGAACAAATAAGTAAACAACTAGCTCTTTTAGGTGTAATTACATCTGGGAAGTAGCTAATAAATTGCGAAAATCACAAGTAATAACGCCGCTAAAGCTGTGACCAGATGAGAAAAAAGTGAGAATATTAGCAGAATCTATTCTTGTTTGAGGTATCGGCCTAGCGTTTAGCAGCCAGAGAATTTGCATTTCGTAAGAAGTGGGTAAAATTGAATGAATAAAATTGAAAACCAACTTGGATATTTCTCCAAAAGTTGTGCAAAGTGCACAATTGCTTTATCGGTGTCGTTATTCGTATAAAGCATATCAGCGACCATCTGAAATCAGAAATTTCCAGTCCGGTAATACTCACGATATCGAAACTGCCAAAATTCTGGGTGTCTGCTCTAACAATCCACAGATGCAACTATTTCAAACAGTTTTTGTATTTTCCCTTCGGTTCCCAGCAAAAATATTGGCAAATATCAGCTACTACATATAACAGCGAGGAATCTACATCAGTGAGGAGATTTTGCGGCTCATCCCTTAACCCATTTACCGATCACCACTCTCGATGAACTGGGAACCTCTCATAGATATGCGGATAGAGTGACTTTTCATGGAGAAATAGCCTCCAACCCTACCAATGGGTAACAGATGCTCTACTGCAGCTTAGCTCCTGCTTGATTCTTGCCAGAAATCCCCCAGACTTCTTTTCGTCGGAGAATTTCACACTCCTCCAACCTAAATATCAACCCTCCTCGTTGCCAAACCTGAGAGTAAGCCACAAGCCACTAAAAACCTCCAGGAAAAGGTTATTCATTATTTACATTTTGGGAGAATGTACTGCGCAATGAGGTCGGTTCAAAATAAAGCGGTTTTCTTCTAATTATCATAATTCCCATCATAGGTAGGTATTGGCCCGCATATTCAAAACATTTTTGTGAACTCTTCAGCATTTCCGCATAAACCCACGATTTCAACCTCTTAGCCATGCCCCGATCTCTTTTTCTTCTCCATATGATGTGCAAACTGGCAGGTAAAAACTGCTTCTAACATTTCCATCAGAATCAATGTCAAAACGAAGGGAAACTAACGAAATTGCCGCTGCGCTGTAATACTGCCTTCCATAGAAAATAACACTAACCAGCGTTGCCTCGTCGTTGTTTTTGTCGATGGCAAGCGCCATTTCACACATTTGTTTGCATTCCGCCAAACGGCTGATGTTCATGTAACAGCTTGCCAACGCCAAGATCGTCTGCAAGATTTCATGTTTACATGTGTACGTTATGTTTACTTCTGTTCTGCTAACTAAGAAGAGCTTGGGTTGAAGAAAGCAGTGAAGGAAGAGAAGGGATAAATAAGATGGGGCCTGAAGACTGGGTTTTCGAACCTCATTGTGAAATTCGAGGCAGTGATTAAGCAGAAATCCTAACCTTAACGAGTAGCAAACGATAAGTCACAGAATTATGGTGCAGGAAAAGTTGCTTTTCTCTTGCCCATTCATCCACGCACATTCGAAAAATAGCAGAGCTCTTCGATGAAGACAGGCAGGAAGAGGGGGGGGGGGGGGAGGAGGAGGAGGGGAGGGAGAGGAAAATGTACAGAAGAAATAAAGGGAGATGTGTAACTATTAGGTTGAGTCATAAGTCCCCAGACATATGTAGTGATAGTGATGACTTCTAGGGGTCATAACGGTGACGAAAATGGACGTGCGAAGCATCGTTAGATAGAGCATAAAAAGCTCTTCCGAACACATTTCTACGAGTACACCTGACCATCTCCTGCGCTTGAGCATGAGAAGAGAAAGTGCCATGTCAGCGCGAAAATCCGTGTCCTACTGCTTTAAAGCATAAGGCACCCATCGACCGAGCTTTCGCGCCTTGCCGATTGACCACAATCCACGAATGACTGTGGACTGACTCCCCAAGGGTGACTGCCAGTTCACGAGTAGTTTGATACGGATCGGCTTCCACCTGGCCCCGCAGCACCTCCAAATCCAACTCCATTAGGCGTCCCGGACGGTCTTCATTTCCGATGGAATGGTCGTCCGAACTGAACTGAACTTCGTGTGCCACTTGTGAATCGTGCATCTAGCAGGAGCACCCTTCTTGAAAACTTCCTTAATACGTCTATGGGTCTCCATGAGTTCTGGGCCAGATAAAAAAAGAAATAGGATGGTGCTGCGGAGGTGGAGTTGCGACGGCTTGAAATCATGGGGCATGGTTGCAAGAAAGCAAACAGTTAGGCGTGTTTCGTTAACATGTTTTTTGATGAGCTTTTCATACCCTATCTAACAATGCCACGCGCGTCCATTTTCGTCACCTCCTTCCCGAGTTATGATCTCTAGATATCATCGCTATCATTTTGTCCGAGGACTTAAGATTCAACCTAATACTTGGTCAGATGCGATCCAAATTGCTATCGTTTCAAGGCGGTAGAATGACAACGAAATGAGCAAAGGAGCCATTTTTTAAATCAGTTATCCTTAACATTATTCGATAACGATTGCCAGCGCTTTGGGGCAATGCAACTACCCTGGAGGCATTCAGAAAAATTGTCATTTACTGAAAACCGCAGTCGATTTCCTGTGCATCGACAGATTGTGAGCAGATTTACCCCCTTCAGACAAATTTACTTGGGAGGATGACGTTTTTCAAATGGCAAGACCGTAGGAGTTAGGAATAGAATTCAGAGAGAACATCTGGAACAGTTCACGTCCACTGGCTCAATCATCTTTTATAAGAGCTAGAAGCCACAGAGTGATTTCAAAGTCATTATCTACAAAAATAAACAGCCACTAACACAAAAGAAATCATATCTGATCATGCTCCGTTTAACAAATCCCATTAGTACCCTGACCCCTTCCTCTATCGCTATCCTGACACCCAGAAAACTGCATCTACAGTAACTGGGCCAAATGGCACTGGAAATCCACGACAAGGAAGGCCGTATTTGGGAACCGGACGGATGGCACACGATTTTTTATTCATTAAGTCGCTCCCCTCCCTACACTTACCCCGCTCTCCGATCAAATGGGCACATATGGGTTGGGACCAAAAGATGAATTGTATGAATTGCTTTTGCTTGTGCTCCCAGCCTTGCTTTGGCGGTCACCCACATTGGATTTTGATGAAGGCTTCATAGGAGTTTAGTGTTGAAGTGAGGGCTTGAAAAGGTTCACTGATAATAAATAAATCACTTAAGGTACCGCTGATTGCGGCCTTGGGCATAATCTCCATTTCTTCAATAAAAAGACGAATCTAGGGAGGGGACAACACATCAGACAGTCGACAATACAATAACTATGGCAGTTACGACATAGTGTAATAATAAAATGAATAATGAACGGAACTCGCCTTAATGTCAGTTTCATAGTAAGTAAGGGCTTCCTTGTAGCACTCGACCACCATACGATAGTCATGAGCATTACTGTAAATTTCGGCCTGACTGCAGAGTATTTCTGTAATAAATGTGATACATTAATAAACTCAAATGAAAGATGGGCAAAACTGGCTACCACGCTTACTTGGAGATCTCCTTCTTCACCTGCAGATTCGTGACTGAATCATTCCGTACCAGCAATTTCATTTGCAAGTTCTTTGCACTGCAATGTACCATTTACTGTATCCATTTTTTCTAAATATGGGCTGGGTTTCTACCAAATATTGTTACCAAGACTTTGGCGCTTGCGTGATCCTACTTACCGTACTAAGACTATATTCGCGTGTATTGAGTCAAACTACCTCTTTAGGTCAAAGTCACTGTTCACGATAAAAATAGTTCCTGGGTTCTCCCCCTAGCAATAGCCAGTGATCCCCAAGAGTAACAGGAAAAACGCTGGGGGAACCAAAAACTCAACAGCTGGGGCACAGTTGGGGCCCCACTACTATTATAAGCCCGTATGCCAGGCCTATCGACCGATGATGTGTCAGACGAGTGTCGAGGCGGTACAGATTGCATTACTCGCGCCAGGACCCACACGTTCAGCACGCAATCAGATTATCGCCGAGTAGGGAGGCTATGTTTTTCTCTTTTCCTATTATTCTCTGTTAAACTTTTTGCTGCTGCGATCATTTATTTGATTTCCTACGTCAAGAGGCTGAAAAAGTTGGGTTATGCTTGCTGCTACTAGCGTTTTTGTTGGATTTTAAAGGACGGTTTTGTCTACTGTAGTTAGCTATTCGCACCAAGACCCACATATACTCAATGACACACACTGTACAGCAACGTCTCGAGGCACCCCGTTTTTCTTTTGGTCTCCTTCTCTTCTCGTCCAGCCCCTCTTTTACAATTTTTTCCCAAGCCTTTTATCACTTTGGAAACGCCGATTCATGCACTTCTTCGCCCCGTTCTTAATTTAGAATTAAGAAGGATATGGTTTCTAGAGACAGTACACGTACTTTCCCAAGTCGTGGAGAGCTTCTGTGTGTTTTCCTCCGGCAAACTGCACTTCGGCAAGGAGCTTCAGGTACTGAACATGTGCGGAGATTGTAGCCGGATCTGAAATGAAATCTACAGCCATCACTTCAGGCAGTGGCAGAAAGAAATACTTGGAAAGGGCTATTCGAAGTGGTCTGTGAAGAAATCGGGCTCACAACCAGAAAACCGGTTATGAGGCTTATTTCTGAAGCTAATAATTTTACACGACCTTGGAGATTTGCTGTGGGAGAATTTCCCTGGCATTATTACATGGTCCAATTTTATCCGAAAATACTGAAAGTTCTGCTGCATTTTTAGCCCTTACCATGTCTCACGAACAGCCATTGCCCTAACTCAGGGTCCTATCATCTCATCCGAATCAGATACCGCTGGCATAAGTCAACATGATTGGGCTTCCATGGAAGAGCTAAACTCCCCGAGCCAAGGAGAGGGGCCTCCAAATGCAACCTATCCAAATACAATTTACCCTTATTGACTAGGAAAAAAGACTGCGAAATGGACCTGTTGGATTTGGCTCTTCATCAAGCGGCTGCCGAAGAATTCGCATGCATTTTTCGGTGTTACCAAGTCGATGAAGAAGATCGGCGAGCTTCAGACGCATCCGTTTGTCCTTTGTTGCATTCATCACCGACTCGTAAAAGTTCACAGCCTAATAATAGAGAAACAAAATAAACAGAAATCCACTGTAACAATAATTACTGAATATGATAGCCTAGGTGAAATGGAAGGAACTGATTACCTTTGAGTAAAGATGACACAGGACGTAGGCTTCACCAATCTTCTCCGTCAGAGCCATATCTTTACTTTGCATTTTCAGCGCCATCTCATATACTTCTATAGCCCGATCAGGCTGTAATTGAGGGGATATTTGAAGAGCAGTTCGATTTACCACAACAAGGATTGCATCAAATATAAGTTTTGGAATATGCTACTGATTGCAACAACAGCAAAAAAATCCAGGACTAGAATGTAGTCATTTGGTTGCACGTTAGCTGCGAGGTCGTTTAAAGGCACCGTTCGCGATGATTCAATGGGCGGGTGTGTCGATGACGTGTCCGCCTCTCATTCGACGCCACGTGTCTGTCTGACGTGACATCGAATGAGAGGCGGACACGTCATCGACACACCCGCCCATTGAATCATCGCGAACGGTGCCTTTAATTAGTACCTAGACTTGTCTGGGAGGATAAAGGCACTGATTTGCAGATCGGCTAGCCACCGCAAGTCATTCTATAGGCCTTGTACACACTCAATGCGCCACTACAGTTCTAAATTAAAGTCGAACGCGGGCACATCCTTCAGATGGCTTCTTCCAACGCCGAAGACCTTATTCTTCAAACAGCTTGAGAAGCGCAGATGGCATAGTACTTAGGAGTGCCCTCAACTGCTCGTATCTTCGGTTGGAACAAATTCAACTGTGACTAATCAAGTCCCCTGTGTAAGGCAATTACTCTCATGTTTGTGAGGAAGGTTTGACTAGCTAAATGAAGGTAAGGTGACCTTTAGGATCAAGATGATGTAATTACTCTGAGCAAAAAGAGAATTCGCGATGCGCTTAAAAACAATGGAAATACCTCACCCCTTACAGCCCTTCAATTTTGAACTGTGAGCTAAAAGAGAATACCTCTTGAACGCTCATATAAGCGTCACCAAGCAAAGCGTAAGTGGCCGCTGTTGGAGCACTCTTGAGTAATTCCCTGAAAACGATATTTCCTACCACTGTATCTCAAAAAACGTGACATAAACTGGTACATTGGTCAAAACGATTATATCTTTGTTGAAGTTGTTCTAAAACTATTCAGAATTTAATGCGACTCACTTATAGCAAACGGTAAACATCATTTTGTCTCTTTTCTCCTCCAAATAAATTTCAGCCATTTTTATTCGAGCCGCATAATAATTCGGCTGTCCTGGTTGAACCTAAATGCTATTGATGTTTTGCAAAAACAGCTCCAATCAATAATTCAAATATTACCGTATTTAGAATTGCCAGTGCCCCATCGACGTCACCTTTTGAAACCAGTACTTGTGCATTCATAAGAAGCAGTTGCTGCTCTTCTGGTTTACCTTTCCATTGTTCGAGAGCTTCCCTCATTACTCGTTCTGCTTCATGCTGAAATCAATAATTAATCGATAATTCAACGCTTATTTGATGACAAAATGACGAAAAAACTATGCAAATGTTCAATATATTAAAAGGTGGGGCTCAAAAATCCTTCATCAAGCACACCCAGACACCCACCGTCTGCTTCATCGTCTGAAGGCAATCTATCAATTCAAGCTGAATCGATATTCGTTGAGCATCTCCACCTTCTCGTCTCATCAAAAGATTCGTTGAGCGCTCTTTTTGTGGAAGTTTCAAACCAGCTTTCAACAAATCAGCAGCTTTTTCCATTTCATTTCGTTGCTGAAAGAAGGAGTTCATCAGTTTAATTGCCTAAATGCCTAGACTTTTGTTGGCCATCTCGACTTCTATGCAGTAGAGGGGTGAGACATGACTAAATGAGAAGCGGGATGATTATAGGTGAAAAGTCATGTCAGGTCATTGCTATCGAGGGCAGAAGTATATGAAAACCCTTGACAAAAACAAAAATCAAATGGGGCATAGGCTGGTGAGAATGGCTCTACTCTGGCATTCACTTTTCGATCCTTCCAATGTCTATGGAATGCGCTGCAAAGTCGACTCCTGTCAGTTTAAATTTAGTATTTGGTTCAGAATGTCGGGGTGTCTTCACCACTCTGCTTACACCCATTCTAATGGTAAGAAGTAATCGCCCCGTATTGAGTATAGTGGAATGGGTAAAATTTGTTCCCACGCAAATAACATTCGAGCCGTTCTGGTATTATTGACTTCTGCTTTTCTCTGCTTTTTTTCAACCGAATCTATTTATACCATATTTGCTCTGCAAGATAGTGGCATCAGCACAAACAGAGCCAGGCTTCTGCATATGAATATGCATTGGCCTCCGAACCTAGCCTGAAATTGGATGGTTTTACCCAAAGAGTCGGTGGATATTAGGGAGAGAAGCGAGATGATACTTTTTCAACTGATGCCAGCGTTCGAGCATCTTTTTACACTGATTACTTCTATTCGATAATGAACAAACTACCTTATGCACTTTGGCCTTGATCAGATGAAACAGTGAACTGTCTCGTACGGAAAAATTGAAACTGAGACCAGTGTTGAGGCAGCTGTCCGCGTCAGTAACTTGCCCTTTCATCAATTTGATCTGAAATTAAATTTTAGCAATGATCATCATGCTATGCCATCTTCCAATACTCTCTATAGGTCGACTATTTAAACTGATCGCTTTTTGACATTCAGAAAGCACTATATCGAATTGGTAAGGCCTTCTGATCGCTTCCTACACCCCAAACTTTCTTCGTTTGCTTCCTAAACCAAAGCTCAATGGGATGGATCCCAATCTCGACAATGCCGTTGACGTAAGCAGAAATACGCTAAACGCACCTCGGCTCTCAGTAAATATGCATCGGCGATAGTCTCGTTTTTCTGTAGGCACTCTTCAATCATCCTATCCGCTGCATCCCATTCCGAATGAAGAAATAGACAACGAGCAAGAATGAAGTAAGCCTGGCTAATCCCTGAAAGTTGAAAATGAAAAAAGAAAATGATCTCCTACTGACTTATAAACATAGGCAAACTTTAGGGTGTTCGAAAAATACCAAAGGTCCCCGTAAATTGCATGTTGCGGACGTTTTCATATGAATCCTCCAAAAGAGCACTACTCAGTTGTATGCGCATGACATATCTGTAGATTACATGATATTTCAATCGGCTGAGCAAACGAGTCTCATCCTCAACCACCTATTTTTGGCATTGAACATCGAACGAGGGTTGCACAGAAATGCTCACCATTAGAAGATGCTTCATAATTGACATAAGTTCCGGTGGGCACTGGCAGCGGAAAGACCGGATTCGAACTTATAAAGACGTATGCGTCGAATGGGTGGACAGATCAGCCATTATCACCTGTCGTCCCGTTAATCATCGATTACCTCGAGCGCGGGCTAGTAACGTCTGCATTTGTCCGTATCGCAAGTCAGTGTGGCACAGTGGATCGGCCCCGCTTGAGGGGGAAGAGGCATAGCGTTTCTTCCGTCCAAAGTTTTCATGAAGAAGCCTGACCTCTGTCTTGGCGTTACTTTGACGTTCCGAGAGCTCCACTCCCTTACCACACTGGTCCAAATGTCATTATAATATCGAATAATGTGTCCGGCCCACCTGATCCGCCATTTAGAGGTAAGGGAGCAAGGAAGGGGAGCCGGATGTTATGTGCATACAAGTGGGTAGTGTCCTTGTATAGCGATTCCATGAAACTTTCAAAGTATTAAAGAAACAATGTGGAGTTTTGCGGAATTTTCGCAGACACCTTCCAGATGACCTAAAAATACCTGGACTGTTGTCAATAATGATCTTCAGGATTCGTTCAATAGTCTTCAACGTCTCATCAGGAGCCTTCAGTGGCTGAAAAGTAGTAATCTTCTTGATTTCCAACTGACCACGCCAACTGAATGTTCACTCACTATCAATCGACATTTTTTTTGCAACTGTGTTGCTACATGGCTCATTCCCAAAGTGTGTGTGTAAAAGGAAGCGCCACAGTATATCTAAGCAATGGCGAAGCAACTGGCAGCGGGATTATTGCCATCAATGAAGCTCGTGGAATTTGTGCCAACTTCTACCCACCACGCGGCTAGCTAGGGACAGGACCAGGAACTTTTCCATTTGCTGCTTGTTTCGGGTGTGATGCGATTCTATCATCGAGGTGATGGATTCGCGCCGCTTTCGACCCGCCACTAATTTTGATACTCCTCGGCAAAAGAAAACCCGGCAATATTTACAGAAATTTTTTTGCGATTTAAAAGAGAAAGTAACAGCTCACCATTGGTGGTGCGTAGTCCATCAGCTGGTAGACAAGGCCCATTAGAAAATCAGCGTCCAAGGCTCGAAGGTAATCCACACCAAATGGGATTCCCTAAACAAAAGCAAAGACAGTACGCATTCTACACGCCCATTTCCCTATAGAAGAAAAGCAGACGCCGACCAAATCGGTTTAGAGCCTGCTCTTTGACCCTACATCATTGAGTACTTTGGATAAAAACAATGAGGAAGGAAAGGAGACAGCCTAACGGCTGCTTTCAATTTTATCCGAGTAATTTACTTTCTCTCATTCTTTCTTGCTTTTCTACCAGGTTCAAAACCTGGTCGACAAAAAGAGCAGAAGGGTTGCTCGTATACTCCTGAGAAGCCGATGATACAAGCGCACATCTATCGGACACAACATTCTCACATGCTGATGCACATCGACGGTGACATACTCTATTGATCAAAAAGGATCACAGAGAGAACTGATAAATGCAAGTATGGCAGTACCTGTATTTTATCGAAATGTACTATTATAGCATCATTCATATTCTGCATGAATTGCTCATACGAATTCTTCTTGTTCTTCGCTATGACTGCCTCGGCAAAGTGATAAATCTGAAAAAGAAAATTATCTACAGGTAAAAGTAGCTTTACGGTAAGCTTTGATACTGAACAGCAGGATACGGATTCAAGACTACTTTAGCAGTACTTCAGGCTCGCTTCGATTACCTTTGTATGTATTAAGGTGGTATCTCTCTGTGTAAACAAAATGTTAAGTGATAATATCACTCACTTTTTTTGGAAAGTTTACATCCACAGAAAGAAAAAAAGCGATGCTTGCATACAACTAGCGATTATTTGCTGTTAGACAATTTTTTATCCATTTTCTTTCCTAGCTTCTTTGATTTTTCCTGCTTATAAAACTCCCTACTATTTTTTACACTATTTCAGTGAGCCATGCTATTGTATCATTGACAGCCGCGTACACATACTACCAGGTTTCCCCCCGATTTTCCACGTTCGTTTTGCGGAATTTTTTCCAAATTTTTTTTGGTTGTCCCGGGCTTACCGTATTCAGCCCGCCTCCCGCCGATCGATAGGACGCAATAATTTTCGTTGACTGCCTTTCTTTTCTTTTGATAAGTTTCAATTGTTTTTTCTGTTTCTTTTTCGTTTTCATGTTCATTAGACTTGATTGTTTGCAATGACTCCTCCTATATTATCGACGATCAAGACTGCATCGGAATTGAAGACAGCGGCAACTTCAAATAATTAAAGAACGCCCTAACTCACGAATCGCGCGCCCTAATCTCCATCGCAATTCTGTGATACGCGGGGGATGCGGCGAGCGGGGTGTGGTGTGTTAGGAACGAAATGGTCGCGTCGCGGTGAGAGGGGCGTCGCGCGCGAAGGAGTGTAGCAGGATGCAGCAGTAGGTAAAGAAATACAAGAATAAAAGTACTACTAGTAGAATTATGCATAAAATAATGATCGCATATCGATTGATCTGTATGAAGAACGCTAGAGCTGTAATAACGGCGAATGGGTGGTCCGCGACAGCCGCGTGCGGCAAACCGATTACCCAAAATCGTTCCTAACGCCCGTCTCCCCGGCGAGCGCGAGGCAGTGTTTGGGGAGAAGATACCGAACCCACAGTGCCATAATATATCGCAAAAAAGGACTTTTACTCATGATTAGAATGCGGACAGAACCTACCGGGTAGTTGGAGATGCTCGGGTTTGCTTCTTTCATAAATGTCAACTGTGCAGCAGCATCGTCGATTTTCCCGTTCATCAAGTTCGAAAGCGTCACTCCTTCAAAAAATCATATCACTTACATCACGAATAAAATTTTAATTTTTAGAGCATACATTACACATTAGCTAACAATGGGTAGGCATGAGCTAATCATGCCCTGGTGTGAACACCAACGAAAAAGAGATCCCTTGGCAAATTTCTTAGCCATGGGAGTTGAAAAAAGCAGTAATGATCATATTTATTTGCGAAATCTATAACTTTTGTGTGATGGTCAAATCCGAAAGGGGAGGTTTACATATCTTGACTTCACAAATGGAAATAAGCTCACCAAGTGCAGCATATGGATCATCACAATCCATCGACATCAGCTCTTTCACTTTTGTTGTTACTTCCCGAACATCATCTAGTGATATGGCTACTCTTAGCTCGTCCACAACATAAGCTGGTCTACGTGACTTTTTATTCGCTCGTGCTAGCAGCTCTCTGTAAACGCGCGAATAAGGTGGTCGATGAAGAAGTTATTTCTTCCAACTACGTAGTTTTGTAAAGCAGCAATGAGAATAATTTCATGAAAAAGTAAATTAGTTAAGTAGTAAAGGAATAACGCAGTACCTTGCGAAGGCTAGTACTAGTCTGTTTCGTCCGCCTATTCTATAAAGACAGCTAGCCATCTGACCGTATAAAGCATGATTCTCACTTTCTGCGGTGTCCAAGGCAGTCTGCAACGAACAGCTTAGGCTGATTATATCTAGATGAATACTGTGAATAGAAAATGAAAACCAAATCGGTATATATGAATAATAATGACCAGCCCTTAACTGAAGAGAAAATCAGGCCAGATGAGCGTGAATGGACCTTATGGCTTCCACGGAACAGGGTAGTGAATTTCTGGTTTTCGATTTTGCACCACCACATAGGTACAAAAAATTTCAGTAGCTCAAAGCGATTACAAGCATTTTGAGCGGCTCCCTAACACTCATGCTTTAAACTAGTTATCGATTTCACACGCGCGCGCACCCGCGCTGCACTTCAGAGCTAGTTGCCCTCTGAACGGAATAATCTTTACACTAACCTGCAGCTCAGTGAGCGTTTGCTCGATTCTTGTTCCACTTGAACAAATAGTGTGAACAGCGAACAGGAAAAGTATGAACACATTGTCCGACTGAAACAACTTTTTGTAGGAATCGAAGGAGACTGGATATTTCACAATGAAAAAAGAACAATCAAAAAGAAAAGCTACCTCTACTATATTCGAATTCTGTAAAGCCTGTAAAGCATTATTCCATTCCTTTGCTAGCAGACATGCTCTTGTTGCTTCGACATGAAAAGGCAAGTGACCAAAAGATGCGGTGAGGGCATCCTAAACAACCAGTATTGAGGTTCGGACACAGAAATGAACAAACCAATCGCTACTTGACACCTTTTAGGGCGTAAAGTATGGAGTTCCCTACTCAATAACAGGAAATTGCATTACACCAGCGCATTTTCGCTCCCAGGCCTTAGCTGCGACGAAGACAGCCTTTTATACTCAAATGAAACTCTCGTAGTAGGACCTAGCCTTGAATAGACGATGTTCCTTCACCAGATAAACAAGTGGGGAGTAGGACACAAAACGAAATCATGCTGTACAAAGTGTATTAAGTAGAGCTGAAGAATGAGCCAGTGGCGCCTCCTTCACCTGTTTTGCCTAAGGAACGAATCCTGGATCGAACCAGGTCGATTCAGACAAATTTTCGATTCAAAAGACTAAGTAACTGCAAGCATTTGAGGTATGTAATTATCTCTTCCTACAAAATACATTTATTCAATTGTGTTTGACCAAAGTACCCAGGTAGATGAATCACTTTATGGAGGCTTCACAATGTTCAGGATTCCTAATAATATAAAAACGAATAAAAAAGAAAAAACAGAGATATCTATTGTTTATATTTGTGGGGTAATCGCTAACTACACAAAAGTGACCGACCCTTACTATATAAACCTAGCTGACACTCCCTTCCGCCTTAGCAACCACAAGGATTGAGCTCAACTAGTGCGCCTAGTATATGTATTTGCTAAATACACTCGATTTAAGTCACTCTAAAACGATCTACCTTGCACAGCGATTTGGCATCACTCGCCAGCTGTCTGCATGTAAATATAGCCATTTTGCCGACATAACCGTCGAGATATCCTCCGTCGATTGCTCGCTCAAACATTTCCAGCGTGGATTTTTGATCTTTACCGAGCAAAAGGTCCGTCCATCCCGATAGGCAGACTATCTGCAATCAGAACGATCATTCCACGGAGAAACTATCGAATTTCGATTCTTATTCAGATAAACCACAGGAAGTAGTAGAAAGATAGGAAGTGTAGCTCGTGATGGACACCACGGGTTCAATTCCTGCAAGGCAAGCTAGCACTAATAAAAACCATCTCTTTCTCTCAGTCGCTTGCGAAAGGTAATTTTTTGCTAGTAAGCTGACAAAGGTAAAAGTATATCTCGAATAGTATTGGGTTGTCCGAAAAGTTTCCGCCGATTTTCGATACCCCGGATTTATCAACCGTTGTACAAAAGATCAAGGACCCAACCCAATAACGTTATATGTTTTCTGAAAGAGTAAATCCTCTTCTATATTCCTGTTAAGCTTCTGTCAACATTTGTCGAAGTTTGTCTGTACAGGACTCGTATGAAAATGGTGAACCACTGCGCGCATTTTCAGCATCTGAAGTATTTCTTCTACCGCAAGGCCTAGAGTGCGGCTCAAGCCGCAAGAAAGATATATGACGTTTGAGTAGGCCATGACCTAGAGGATCGTACAGTGCATGACTAGTTTGCAAACGGAGTGAATTTGCCTTCAAAGACCGGCAACCCTTAGGGAGACTATCATCAGTTTAAACGATCAACTCAAAATCTTAACCGGAGCAAATCGGCACATCACTGCTCGTGGAGTAGGACAAGGGCTTAGGGCTTCGAAATTACCCATCCATGTTCATCTGCAGACGCTTGGTCTTGTAAAGCGCCTTGATGTTTAGATATCTCGCGAAAGGAGCGAGCGCGAAGCGATGGACCGCGCCTCCGTTGCTCGAACGGAATAGAAATGAGCCGTTTCTGAAAAGCTTAAGCACGAGGGACAGAAATCGGATTGTGCACAGCAATGAAGAGCGGAAACGATCATGTAGCCCCTTAGTGATCCGCCACAAACCGCTGCAAAAGTCAAAATCCAGGTGTGGATGACTATGCCGAGTTGCTGATGGGATTTCAGGGAAATCTCTCACCATGAGCTATTGTCGCACAAGCAAAAGATGACTTAGGAAAGGTACTATAGTTAGCTAGAAACTATGGAGGCAGCGATGGACCAAAAGCGACCCGAAGTGGTCAATTGTGAGGGCATAATCTTCCAACAGGGTACCTCCAGACCACACGTAATTTCGGCCACTCGTCAAAAGTTGCTGAAGCTCGAGTGGGATGTCTTACCACACCCCTCATATAGTTCAGACATAGCACCATCAGAATACCACTTGATTGGGTTTCTGCAAAATTTCTTGAATGGAAAATCGTTCAATTCGCTGGAGGACTGCAAAAAGCACCTGAGTGGGTTTTTCGATTTTAAGTCTGTAACTTTCTATGGAAGAGGTTAACTGGAACCTACAGGAAGATGGCGAAGCCTTACTGAACAGAATGGAGGATATTTTGTTCAATCAATAGATTTCTCCTTTTAGGAATTTTCATTGAAAGATGAATCAAAAATCGGCGGGAACTTTTCGGACAACCCAATATATCCTTTACTTCTTCACCGTGGCACAACTGCAACCAGTCAGTAGCACTTGAAAACTGCGCTACCAAAGTTCTACCGCCGAACTATTCATGAAAATAATTGAAATTCATAATCTCAGAAGCATCACCATACCAAAGCATTATCTGGATTGGATCTGGCGATTCTGTCAAGAATCGGTTTTGCTTTGGCGTAGTCCTTTTGGAAAAACAGGGCTTCAGCAGCTGAAAACTGCTCCATTGGCGGTGCATCATTGATTTCCATCAAAGCGGATTCAATTTCCATTAACGACTGACGATCTAAAATTGTGAATTCGGACGAAGCACAGAAGAAGGTTGATAAACATCAAAAAGTGATGTTCTTGTAATTTCTCCGTTTGCTTGGAAAATGATAGCTCAGCTCGAATGTTTCAATAATATTAGGCAAATGCGCACTCAGACATGACAGGGGCCCTGACTGAAGTTGGGTACTAATCGCCTCGAGCTCGAGCTTTTATTTCACACCCTTCATTCCCCGGTAAACAGGAAGGATGGATCCAAACTGGATTTTCGTTTTTGATTCATCGCATTGTCCGAAATCGGTGATAGCAGCACGGTTGCATCTCCCTCTTGCACCAGTAGTTCAGTGAGGAGGGTTGTCGTAAAACAACTTCATGGTCACCTTTTAAGTGACGAATTTTCGACAAATTCTTGTAATTTTACCAACAGAGGTTACATGGGCAAAAAGGTCGAGAATCGTGGCAATCACCGTATCACTTAAAAACTAGTCTTATTATCAGCTATGAACCAGCTGCCTAGCGACAATCGCCCTCAACTTCTGGTCTGTCACCAATGGAAGACCCGTCTGAAAGATACCGTTAAAACCTCGTGTAATAGTAGGGGGGGGGGACCTCTTTTCTTAATGCCTTCCAGGTGGACTGTACATTTATTTCGGTCTACTTTATTTATTTGTTCTCAGGGCAGAGCATACTGCCCGAAATAAATGGCAAACAGGTTGGAATGACCCAATCAAGATAATCACTGGACAGATACCTGGATTCTCAGCCTGTAGGTGAGCATGCTTCAGAGCATATAGCGCTCCCATGGAGCACTCGCCCTTCCGTAGAGTTTCCAATAACCGCATTGCCTCGGCTGGTTTTCCTGAAGGAATAAAAGCGATAGCATCACCATCTCAAACAATATCATGGCGAATTTTCAATCTGGGCACAATTACTCCTTACAGTGTAACTTCCCGAAGCCATAGACTATTCTTGAGTAATGCTCAAATATGAATAATCCCAAAACCTAGGAATAGGCATATCGAGGTCCCATCACTGCTTTCAAGGAATCGTAAGATACGAACTGCCTCGGACACGGAGAATACCGCATTTGCGTAGTACATGTCACATGGATAGAGTTGGTCAATCAATACGTATTCGGTCCAGGCGGCAAGTCCTACAACCCATAACTCGGCCTCTACGCAGATGCACACATTTTCAGCTGTGATAAATACCTTCGAGCTATGTATGTCTGCAGGAAAGATGAATAGAAAGTGAGCGTTGCAGAAACTGGGAAAAAAGCGAAACAATAACAGTTATTAGAGCTTCAACCCACAGTAGGGTACTCCAGAAAAGTGCATGACTTCCAAGTTCCCTTAACTCCCCCCAAATAGGAAAGTACATCAAAAATATAAGCCGCACCGTTCAAGATGAGTGCAATCCCTTTGAGCAGTTGCACATGAGGTGAGTCTCCATTAGCTCCACCACAACTTTTCAACGCTGTTCCATAGTATCCTTCACTGAAGGGAGCAAAAAAAGAGCACTTATTGAATGTAATCTATAGAAAAAGGCAAAATGAAGGTGAAAGTCTCTCACCGCAGGTAAAAATGTACACTAGCAATCGTTTTTAGAATACCGTCGGAGTAATCAGTCATACGGAAGTTCGATACAGGACCAGAGGGACCTAAAGTGACTACCATTATCATGACCATCATATATAACAAAAATAATATTGAGCAATGAAATAGTGTAGCACCGTTTGTGCTTGAAAATCTTGGCTTAAAATTTTCATTTTTCTTTTTGCCCTTCCAAAGCCCCATATGAGAAATGAGCGGCAGAAGGAGAGGCGACCAAGTTCGGATGAGCTGGTTGAATTCTCTTTTTCAACTGTTACTTTCTTCTCGACTGTGCCTTCTCAGAATGGGAAATATAAAATGCTAAGCATCCCCCCCCCAACTAAAAATGGCACTAACCCTTAAAATACTATCTCGAATCGCGACTGTTAAACATAGGTAGCCAATTTTGATAGCGTGGCTTGGTCCTTAACAGCTCTCTGATATCTGGTCTTTTACATTTCTGTAATTCATTTGAATAGAGGTTCCTAAGAGTAAGGCTCGAGTGAAAAGGATCGCGCTCATTTTGTATTAAGCCCTCCAGGGAGAACTCATTCTGAGATCAAATATTGAGACTAACACTGAATAGACCAAAATAATGAGCAAGCTTGCAGAAAGTAACAAGTACCTGTCCGGCAAGCAGCGAAGGTCAGCTTTCAGTGCTGGTGCCATGACAACGGACGCGACATCGCAGCGCGGCGATTGAATTCCTTTCACCTAACAGTAGATGATTCGGGTAGGAGCTGTGCCTTCAAAAAAAACCTTAATAATCCATGGTAAAGTGATACGTATGTATAACTCTCCCAGATGTAGAAAGCCCTAAAAAACTTAACAACATTTAATAAGTGAAAAACGAAAATTGGATGTGACGTTTGGGTAAAACTTTCGAAACCACAACTCACCCAGCTAAACAGGCATTCCACTCTTCAACAACAAAAAGGGCACCACTAAAGAGGTTCGATCTCTCAGAAGAAATGGCAATAAGGAAAGCTGACATACACACACCTTCGTGACAACCGGCTGCACATCCATGCCGGGATCTCGGCAACACACATGGCGCATCCTTAGAAAAAAAGGAGAAAACAGTAGGCTTCTCCTTTCTTATATTTAGTGGAATTATCGGTTTCCTGCACAGCCTATAATAATCCATCAGTAAAATGTTCGTATTCACTTGATTGGCCGAGTAGCAAAATACAAAATTCATCAGCGGACCATAGGAGGCACTTTGCTCTTCACGCAAAACTTCGCACCCGTGAAACGGAGGCACCAAAAGGCGAAACCGAATCCAAATAGGATAGTGAACACAGTGTTGCTTACAAAGCATTTTAGTGAACAGTGATTTCGGTAGTACGTTTTATTAAAAGGATCTTCAACAAAAGGGGTGCGTCGAGCTCTTGACATTGCAACGTAAAATTTTCCATGAAAAAACTGATCATCGGGCCGATTGCCGATAATGGCTGGTCATAAGCTTTGTGGGTGGCAGTTGCACAAACACAGCTAATCAAAAACAAACTTCTCCGAGGTTTCAGTAGCGTTCGGTCGTTCAAACTTGTGAATCTGCCAGGATCAACTTTACTTTCTGCTTTAATTGGCAAAGTAATATAGGGCTACTTCTATACAGAAAGTTTCTTTACCTACATGTGTAGCCCGCAACTCTTCTATTAAGGACTTTGATGTGTATCTAAATCATCTGATGATCCCCATTCGCTGACGCCATTACGCTTGCAAAAGGTGCCGAGTATTATTAGGCTGGTAAGGAAGTCATGAGCCTTTTATGTCCCTTGCTGTTTTATTTTTTTCATTCAGCATACAGCGGAATTCATTCAACAATGTAACCACCACTGCTAGTTGTAACAGAGTCCCACCAACTGGGTTGGTCAGCCCCCCTCCTCCCAGAACTGGGAGACCAAGATTCAACGAGATAGCTGACTCTCTTCACACACTCCTTTCCGAATTCCTCAGACTTGGTAGGTTTCCCCATAACTAGGAAGGCCTTCAGAACAAGAAATAAGTGTTTATAATGCTCACAACCTGATTTCATCACTTTGATGATACTAGAAGCGAATTTAATTGACAGTACACTGGTACCTCATGATTTAGTTTTTAAGTAGAATCAACTTTGTCCGAAGCAGTTCCTTTTCATTTTCGTTCATGTAGGGTACGTGCACATTTGTATGCTTATCATTATTATGAACAGGCCCCGAAAACCAATCATGATTTTGCGCGAAAGTTTACAACATGGTGCACCCCGACGGCGGAGTTCCCACAGCAGCACGTACGGGTGCTGCAGTGGTTTCACGGCAATCAACGTAACCATCCACTGGAAATTCTAGTTCTACTCCTACCTTACGTTCTCTGACACCTGGCGGACTGCGACAAGCCTTTCGGGTACAAGATACCTTGCACACAATCGTTTGAAGTAAAGCGTTTCAGTGATAAGATGCTCCGTTTACTAAAGAGGCTGAATGGAATGCAGCTTCGAAAAAATTGGTTATGACTTTCCAATAGCGGTATTTCAGCATTTCTCATCAATAATAAAACGTACTATCAAAAGATTAAGGGAACTTTCCACACTAGCTACTCGCCTTGAATTTCTCTCATTTCAGTTGAGTTTGTTCTCGGCCTACCTTGTGATAAAGCCTATATTGAAAAAGCGGAAGAGTTGATGTAGAGGAATAGTTCGGAGGCAAAGAGAGCGAGAAAATCCGCTTACTTCAGGCTTTTTAAAAGGAGCAGAAGTGGAGGTTGTACGAGAACACCGCGATAGGAATGGCATGAAAGGGGTTTTTGGATGGGATTTAACCGGCTCCATCGAGCAAAGAACTGACTATATCAAACCGTAACTGTCCAGAATTGCCTTCCACTGTCGCTATGGATCATGGCAAGCTATTTGATCTTCCATTATTGGCCCGCTTATGAATGGCGCAACCTTTACAAAGCCGTTGAAACTCGTCCACTAGGGGTGTGGCATTCACACGACACAATTTCTGGTTCCTTATTGCGCCCTATCCAGGAAGTTTCTCCCTCCCCCTTCCCCTTATAACGACAGGTATGGTATAAGGGGGAGCCTCGAACTCATGCTACATATAGGGAAGTCTCAGAAGCCATTCCTATCGTGAATCGTACCTTTAACCCAATGACGACAGCGTGGCCCGCCGGCGGGCCCCTACACCATATCGTGCTCCTGCAGTATTTATTTATTTATCAAGTATTCTTGTAATTCTTTACCATGTTTCCAAGTATCAGTTGAGCTCACGGCCTTCGAGAGAATCTTGAGGCACCGTGATCCACGAATCATTCATTTCCAACCATAGTTATAAGAGAGATAGTTATAAGAGAAAATAAAAGTTAATGTGAGGACAATGTAAAAGGCGCGGTCGCCAATGGGTTAAAAATGGAAAAATTTAAGCCTCAACTGAGAACATGCTGAGTTGAATAGGAAATGTCTCCTTCTCAACTCTAATCTTGTCGAATCACACACATCCAAATACTCTACAATACATTATATTTGCACTAAACTACTTTCCATTATCTGAATCGCAAGTTTCTTAAGAAAAAGATGTTTCCTACTCAACTGACTATTATCATGGAGATTGTTAGCTGTCGAGGAGTGGTATTCGAAAAGCTGGCATCGCTTTGAAACAGCTGTCTTCCTTATGTGTTTTGCCTATGCCCTCGCTTACAGTACTGTGGCGCAGGGTGTATCTCTGAGTTACATCTCGGTGCGCCTCTTCTGGCGTTGTTGTTCACTCTTTTCACGGAGTTATTTATGTCATACTATCGAATAAACGGCAGTGGGCGTTCGGGTGAAACAACAATCAAACATACCGATCAGATTCGAATATCAACCCAAAGTCCCGATCTTCCTACAGAACCGATCAAAATGCTTACTTATACTGAAAACATGACCTTTTACTTTCTTTAGACATCTCACCCGAGTACAACGCCCACGATGCAACGTACCAGTAATGATCACGATATTACTAAAAGCTCTCTAGATGGTCCTTAGGTCAGACGCATTCAATACCACTGAGTGCCAAACGATTAGGTACACAAACGCTTTCTTCCGAAATCCCGGTGAAACGCTTATTTATCCATGGAGACCGGCCAGCGGCAATCTTGTTAGGACCCTTCGTATTTGGATAGTGGGCTTAACTGCAGAGAATGTGATTTTAGCGCTCTATATCCACAAACACTTATCGCCTATGTCCACAAACAACGACTCGCAAGGGGTCTCTGTTAACTCGAAGAACTGGCACACACTATTCCAGTGTTCATAGTTCATCACCGTTCTGTTACTTCGCACTCCGTCACTCGTTCATTTACTGCGTAAACAAGTTACGTCACTTCCGCATAAATTGCATTGCGACAGTGGAGAACTACATTCCATGCGGCAGAAAACAATACTGCCTGGTTACCCTAGGAACCAATCGGGAAGCAGCTGTTGACGGGGAGTTGCACGGTTAGGACAAGATTTCTTAATAGCTCAACCCAGTTGAGGACGCCCGCATAAACACAACCTCATGAATGAGCGTTTCGCAACGGATCGACCCGGTCGTTGTGACGCAACAACTCGCCCTCTTTCGTAACCACCATTTGAATCTGACAACCCCGCCCCCCTTTCAAATTATACGAAGGTTTCGTTCGTCTATAATTTCTCCCAATTCTAGCGGATGATTAATCAGGTCCCCAATTCATCCATAACCCAAAGACTTTGTCGAACTCGAATGATGAGAATGAGTGTGAAGAAGTGAAGAGGGTGATATTGTTAGAACATTCAAACCTTTCGTGTTGCAATTTTATTACATCGACAAGATGAATCGTCTAAAACAACAAAAAAAATTATGAAGATAACTGACGAATAACAACTTCGTCAACTCAAAAATTTAAAATTTGATCCCTTTTGGCTGCATTTTGCACCCCTGTAACAGCTGCAACGTGTGATTCGACAATGCTTCAGACCGAAACATCATAAAAAAAACCGAAAAACAAGCAAAAACCAAAAAAACGTCTTAAAGATAACGTTTTAGAGTCAGAAAGCTTTTTTAAGTTGTTAGGAATGTCGTCGGATTCTATGCGTTGTACGTATTGATATGTAGAAGCTTCTAATCTCACGTCTCTAAGCTTTTCCGTGGGCCGGGTCCTGAGGCGACGGAAAAATTGGCTTCTACTGGGAGGATTGTTTACATCGCTTTTCTGGGAGTGAATGTATCGATTCCTACTCTCTCCCTACGAAGGTTCTCTAGTTGCTATGTGGTTTTGTATTCAATATCTGTTTTTGTGTTAGTTTATGGATTTATCCCTGCAACAATCGCCCCAACAGCTTTCTGCAGCCGCAGACCGGCTATCGTTCCCTTTCAGACAAGGCTAGACCTTTTCAAACTTCTCAAATTCTCAGACAGAGCTCTTCAGGGGTAGGGAAGTGGACAGACTTTCTGTTGTCGGGTTTTAAGTGTTGGAGACTTACCCATCCTTGTAACCCCAGGGATGTTTCTGTTCAGAGAAAGTCTCGTTTGATTCGTAGCCTGGCCACTTTGCTCGTTAATTGGCTCAAGAAATGGAGCGGCCACGGGTAATAACGCATCGTACCCCATCGGTCTACATGGGGTCTGGGTCGTAGCGGGAGTCCCAGGTGTTCCATCGTGAGCGACCACCCGCGGTGCTGTAGAATATTCGAACGTCGTTACGTTATCGCTGCGTTTCCCGCGCAAATGGGAGGAACCCCGAATCACGCGCCAAACAGCATTTTATGATTGTGGTGTGGGTGGGTGGTGGCCGGCTCTGGCATCTGGGGATTATGTCTGATGTACAGCTCTAGACTTCAGTTAGCTTTCGGTTTACTTGATATTACTTTAAGTTCTTTGTGAAACGGTTGTTTCTTCGAAATGAAATGGTGTTTGACCGGGTCTCAGGCCTTGCTTTTCAATAATTTCATTACTTTGACATTGTTAAATCTGAAAATTTCGTGCCGAATTTGTTGAATAACTGTAATCTATGTAAATATTTTCAGATACTAACTTGTGTTACTTAAAACAAACTAACAATGCAACGTCATACAAGCACCTACGTCGTGAAACGAGGTATGTTCTCCTACAAATGTTTTTCAAATGAAATATCTGTGATCAGCTAGGCTTCGTCCATGTTTTGTCCCTATAGCCTCATACTGTTGGGAAAAATCAAAACTAAAGTATGCCATGCTTGACTGTCTACCTATGTGGCCCGTCATCGTGTGGGCTAGGCCTTCATATCTTCCTCGATCAACGCCGATTGTGAAGTTTATTAAGTGTTACCCTAGGAATGTTGTGATAATTGATGCCTTTGTTATTTCTGGGCCTAAAATAGCCCATTTTGTTAAGCGCGAACGTCCCAATCTATTGGAGAGCCGAGTGGCATGAGAGAGATGTATAATAGATGCTGTAGGAGAGTCGAATGCAATAACGAAGTCTCGGTGTGAACCCTGTAACCTCTCCCAAAACCCGTCATTAGGGGAGTTAACAGGCGCATTGCTATATTGTATCTTCTTTTTTTAGATGGAAGGAAGGAGACGGTACATTTCGACAAAATCACGGCTCGTATACAGAAGCTATCGTACAGGCTGAATATGGATTACGTCGACCCGGTATGTTTTTTTCATTGAAAAGCATTTTTTTTGCTATGAACCATATAAAAGCATACATCTAGGTATTGGTAGCGATGAAGGTTATTGCTGGACTCTACAAAGGAGTATCTACGGTGGAACTGGACAATTTAGCCGCTGAAACTGCGGCTTCGATGACCACTCAGCATCCTGACTATGCCATTCTTGCTGCTAGGATTGCCGTTTCCAACTTGCATAAGAAAACCGGCAAGGTAATCTTGAACTTTCGTGATCATGCTATCCCTTGACTGCACTCAGATGTTTTGAGTGCTACTGTTTCAGGTGTTCTCTGAGGTTATGGAGAAGTTATACCAGTTCCATCATCCTTTAACTGGCGAACACTCTCCAATGATAAGTAAGGAAACCTACGACATCATCATGAAGCATGCAGATGTAAGGTTTTCAAGCCTCGACGTACTTTTCTCCAAGAACTTTCAGCGTCAATACGTAGTATTTATGGTTTAGAAACTGAACTCGGCCATCGTTTACGATCGCGACTTCTCGTACACCTATTTCGGCTTTAAAACTCTCGAGCGTTCCTATCTTTTGAAAATCAACAAAGAGGTGAGTATAGCTGCTCTGCATCCACATACACTTTTCAAAAAGGAGGAACCGATCTTTTTAAAATCCCCTTTAGTGAGCAATTCGAATTTTAGGTCGCTGAACGTCCTCAGCACATGCTTATGCGAGTCGCTATTGGAATTCATGGAGAAGACATCGATGCAGCAATTGAGACGTACGATCTAATGAGTGAGCGGTACTTCACCCATGCTTCTCCCACGCTTTTCAATGCGGGAACTCGATGGTTCGTTCTCTTCCCGATATAAGGGGCTAAGGGGTTTTTTTTAATTCGTTCGTAGCTTTCGAATATCTTCTTTCCGACTTCAACTAGTTTACCATTTATATTTTTCAGGCCACAGCTTTCCTCTTGTTTCCTTCTTACAATGAGCGAGGATTCCATTGCTGGCATCTACGACACTTTGAAGCAATGTGCACTGATCTCTAAGAGTGCCGGTGGAATAGGTCTGAACGTGCACAATATCAGAGCAACTGGATCGCTGATTGCGGGAACAAATGGCACATCCAATGGCTTGATTCCGATGCTTCGTGTATACAATAACACTGCCCGTTACGTGGACCAAGGCGGTAATAAGCGACCTGGAGCGTTCGCAATCTACCTGGAACCGTGGCATGCTGACATTTTCGAGTATGTTCCATACATCCTTTTGTAGATCACCTGCCCTTAAAGTGTAGTTGCATATTCAGATTTGTTGCATTGAAAAAGAACACTGGTCCCGAAGAGGAACGTGCCCGTGATTTGTTTTATGCTCTCTGGATTCCGGATTTGTTCATGAAGAGAGTGGAACGCGATGAGGATTGGTCGCTTATGTGCCCTCATGAATCGCCTGGACTCCATGAGTGCTGGGGAGAAGCCTTTGAAGAGCTTTACACAAAGTAAGCGCATTCTTTGCTTGTGAAGCCAAATTCCATTAAAGGCCAAGTACCTTATACTTAGATTTTATTTACCTCATTAACAGACAGAGCGTTTCCAGATATGAAGCTGAAGGTCGCTATCGCAAGCAGGTTAAAGCTCGCAAACTTTGGGAACATATCGTGTCCAGCCAGATTGAAACTGGAACCCCTTACATCCTATATAAGGTAGCGTGGGCTCTCACATTCATTCACCTAGTCATTACTTTGTTTTGGAAGCATCAGAATACATTTTAGGATGCCTGCAACCGAAAGAGTAATCAGCAAAACTTGGGTACAATAAAGTGTTCCAACTTATGTACGGAGATCGTGGAATACTCGAGTAAAGACGAAGTTAGTTTTATAGAATTGCATCATTGTTCACAGGCTCATTGCTGATTATATCTCACTTTAGATTGCTGTGTGCAACCTCGGCTCAATCGCTCTTAATAGGTTCGTCACAGAGGACAAGAAGTTCGATTTCAATAAATTGCATGAGGTGGCAAAGGTATGATTTTGGTGTAGGTTGCATTGGTTTCAGTCAGATGGTTCTGTTAAAAAATCGTGTTTAAGGTACTGACCCGTAATTTGAACAAAATAATCGAGGTAAATTATTATCCCGTTGAAGAGGCTCGCCGGTCTAATTTCCGTCATCGTCCAATTGGTCTTGGAGTACAGGTAGCACCCCTTCCTTTCAATTACAATTGTAATAAGCCATTCTTGAGATAAACCATTGGTGATCCTTCGGAGTAACTTGGGTTAATGCAGGGTCTTGCTGATGCGTTCATGTTGATGCGCTATCCGTTCACTTCTCCCGAAGCTCGCGAATTGAATCGAAGAATCTTCGAAGTGATTTATCACGCCGCTCTTGAAGCATCTTGTGAACTTGCTGAGAAATACGGTAAGTATAGTTTTCAGTGGATTTCTCTGATCCTTATATTCTACGCATTCTTTCCTAGTATGATCATTTCCAGGGCCTTATGAAACATACGAAGGAAGTCCAGTATCAAAGGGAATTCTTCAGTTTGATATGTGGAACGTGAAGCCATCAGATCAGTGCGATTGGGATACTCTGAGACAGAAGATCAAGAAGTACACCTTTTCGAATGATCAGTGTTTTTGTTGAATCTATGCGACTCCTTTTCAGACATGGTGTTCGCAACAGTTTGTTGCTTGCCCCTATGCCAACGGCGTCAACAGCTCAGATTCTTGGCAACAACGAGTCCATTGAGCCGTACACCTCAAATATCTACAGTCGAAGAGTTCTTTCTGGTGATTTCCAAATTGTCAATCCTCATTTGCTGAAAGACCTGGTGGAACTGGGACTTTGGGACGACGATATGAAGAATCAACTGATTGCTAACAGTGGCTCAATTGCCAAGATAGCCGTGAGTTCTGCTCTGATGGTGTAAGACCCCATGGAAAAATCTATAGCTGATTATTATTATTAAAGGGTATTCCTGATCACATCAAACGCCTCTATCAGACAGTGTGGGAGTTGCCGCAGAAGGATATAATTGAAATGGCGGCTGACAGGTAGGTTTAGGAAGTAGAACTTTCATTAGTGTGATCCTCTGAACCACTTTGTTTTTAGAGGCGCTTTCATTGATCAATCGCAATCGTTGAACATTCATATCGCTCGACCAAGCTACGCAAATATCACGTCTATGCACTTCTATGGATGGAAAAAGGTATTCAAATTTAAACCTTGTGTGAATTCTATTCATTTATTCGTTTGTTTATTTATTATGGTCGCGAGTTTGTATGAAATGGCATTGTTTACTTGTTTTGAGGGTTTGAAAACTGGTATGTACTACTTGCGTACAAAGCCTGCTGTGAATGCAGTTCAGTTCACAGTTGACAAGGAAGCTCTGAAAGCGAAGGAACAAAAAGATAAGGCGGTGAGTTGCCTCATCCCTTCTAGAAGTCGACTTTTAGATGGATTTGTTTGTGGTTTTTTGATTAAAAGTTTACCTCTCAGGCCGGTGATGCTGCTCGAGCCATGGCTTCGATGAGCGTCCAAGATGAAGGATGTCTTATGTGCTCCGGTTAATAGCATATAAATTAAGTAACCTCTCTCTTCCGTGTTTTCACTAAACGGTGTGATCTTATTCTGTTAATTGTAGTGAAACTAATGTATTCATTCCAACTGACTTATCCCCACTAACGAGTAAAATGACCTCATATGTTAATGTTGTAAATATTGTTACTTTCATGGCTTTAGCTATTATTTGTCTCCACAATCTTGCATGTTACAATAAAACGGTTCAACATAAAGCTGTTCAAATCGCTGCTTTTATAAGGTTTTCAAGCGTGATTGGTGAAAAAATGGCACGATATGGACCGAAAGTAATCTTTCGCTCAACTGGTAACATTATAGAAATCGGTTGATTGAAATTGAGTTAGAGACATGACGCTAGAGGGCTGCCAGAAGCTACCTAGGCATGCGGGAAATTGAGGGGTCAGGCTAGCCTTCCACATTTGGCCAGGGTTGGGAACACAGAGCAAAAGTATTTGTAGCTGACCACCATGAGAGCGCCTCCTAGTGCCTTCGAAATTCTGTTTAACACCCTTAGGGTAGGAATTTTGAAGTGCCTGAGAGGCGCGTGCATGGTGATCAGCTAGAAACTCCCTTTCTTCATCTTACTGCTCCCTAGCAAATTTTGGTAAGGCCCTTTTAGGCCGACGTTGTTTCCCGTAATGGACGGAACCGACAGAAGCAAAGGAACTTGGAGCCGCTCTTATAAATGGAGGTTGCAGTTGTTGATGTATGGATTACTGACACCATATTGGGGACCATCCAGCCAATCTACCTCAAAGAAAGTAGCATGAATAACTATTTCGAGCGACGCATCAAAGTCGTCAGCTGCAGAGGTTCACTTTTGGGTTCGTTTCCAGACTATCCTATATATCCCCTAACCACCAGCGAGCTTTTCAATCCCACACCACCCCTTTTTCTGCTTTTCAAACGCAGTCCATTGTGCAAACGACGACGGCGGTGGGTCTGCCGTTTATATTGCCAGAATCGGTGAACTTCGATCAGACTAGCTATTGAGCTATTGATTGGCTAATTTCAGCCGACTTGTTGCCATATGGTGCAGGAAGATACGGAAACACCTGGAGTGACAGTAAATTAAATGAGCACCGCAGTTTCGTTCCATGGCGCCCGTCTATAATTTCATCTTTTTGTGGCGATTTCGATTTCCAGCCAGGGAACGCATATTGCTTTCTCATTTCTTTACCGTGCATTCAATAGGACTCACTTCCACGAATTTTCGTTTCATTGTGGGTCTTTTCATACTGAGGGATGTCAAGGACCAGGGCGGGACCCCAGGCAGCGAATAGGGCAAGAGCCACCATGTACATTGTTGAAGTGTAGGTCGATTCAGGGTATAAATCAACAGGTTGAATCGTCCCATAATTTTCAACCATCATAGGCAGATCCCTTCCTTGAATCTCTACCCATTCTATTCCTTTTACTCTAATTTTGTTTAACAAAAAAAACCAATTTTAGCGTTTTTGAAGTGAACGTTCTCAGGAAGGCTTTGAAACTTCTTAGAAAGGGGTAGGTAGCCCTTTTTGCGAGCCCGTAGTAGTGCTCAGGAACTTTTCTTACAATTAGTCACTAAAATATGGCTTTTTCAATGCTAAGCCTCCTGAGAGAAGGAGCACGGGGGAAAGTGAGCTGACTGGGTATTCTGTTCCTAGACATGCCAACTTTTTGCCCAAAGTAATCATCTCACTCACCCATATGCTCCCCCCTCCCCCACCGGAATGAGTAGAAACCATATTCTTTCAGCTGAGAACCATCTCGGCTAACCCTCTTTTTCTTCGCTAAATCAGAGAGACGAGGGGTGGCCCTACCCCTTAACTACATTTCCACCACACTAACAAGTCATGGTATGGTCCTATAAAACATTTAAAAGCTCCCCAGTGAATGGGCGATCGAGATTTCATTTTCAGGTTTTGTGGGTATGCCTGGCGCACTGCGCTTCTGGAGAACCTGAAGAGCACATTATAACAATCTTGGGCTATTCCTAGATGGCCCATTTGGTGAAACCCAGTAGCTCTCCCAAGAAGTACAGGCAAACTTTCTGAATGTAGTGCATTCAGCTCTCGTGGTACTAGGAGCTATCTCCTAGTTGTGATAGATCGCAGAAAGCAGGGAAGTTTAAGGGCGTTTTTGCTAACCATGAGATGGAAAATTTCTTATCTGCTGTGTTATCTCAGTAGAGTACTGGAAGACTGAATATGAGGGGGAAAAACGAGCGTAGAGTATTGATTATGTTCCATTGATTACAACATGGGGAAAGCAACATGTCAGGTCCGTGGGCAAAAAAGCCATCGTCAAATATCTCATCGGAATAGGAAGTGGTATATTTGTCCCAAATTGACCTCTAACTAGGCGGATCGGACCCCTTCCCAGTTTGCGCTAATCCAGCATGCCACCAAAGTTTGGAACTCTGCCACAAGAGCATCCTCCTGGTTTACAGGAAGAATGCTCTTCTGACAGGGATCCAGCCTCTGCCACCTCTACCTCTTACCTCCGCAATTCGCTTTATACTATCCGGCGTCGAATTGTGGAGTATGAACCGACTACTCCTAAGATTCGAACTCCTAGAAACAGTTGGGAGTCGAGGGGTGATAGTTCATAGGAGCACTGCTGAGCAGCTAAGGAACATAGCTGAGGAGCCTATGGTCAACTGAGCCTTAAAGGCAAAGTTCACGATAAAAATAACTTTTGAGATATCCCGTTAGAATGAGTTTGCAGGGCCCCGTATACCGCATGTGGCGCTGTTATACCCAAAAACAGCCTCGATAGTTCGTTGTGAAGGCTCAAAGATTGTATCGTGTGTACCCTCGGACGAGTTTCACCGGCATTGTAGAGGCTGCACCAATCGCAAAGAAGCCAATGTAGGGAGATTAAACAACTTGCCATGACCAATAGCGACAGTAAAAGGCAGTTCAGTACAATTCCTGCTTGATGTAGTCAGCATCGCGTCTGAATAGCCCTTCCACGTTATTTCCGTATGCCAACCTCTACTATCCCTAGCTTTGAGGAGCCTTATTTTCTTAAAATCGGCGAATTTTCTCGCTTCCTTCATTACCGATGAACTATTCCCACCTTACACTTCCGCTTTTCGACTAAAAGAGGTACCTCAAAATTATCATGAACTGTGCCTTTAGACAGCATTTCCTGCGGTTAGCCTTCCAAACTTGGAAGGTTCACTTCGTGTGTTTTCGTTTCCAGTGAGGCCCCCTTCTAAACGGAGAGTCCCAAGCCACGGGAAGGCTGCCGTTTTTCTAGTCAGCGGTATGAGGCTAGACATTGCCCTCTTGATCGTAGACTAGCAGGCTGCTTTCGCCAGAACCATAACGTAGTGAGTAAAAGCAAGTGAAACATAGAAATTTTAGAAGGAGTAGGTGTAAAAGCATTTTAACCTTAGAAACGTATCTGTTATCTAAGAAGAAGCTTTATTTTCCTGACTAGTATAGTTTCGACTTGTTTTTTTCTCCATCCCTGAGTATCCCATAATCCAGTGTATAATCCGAATTCAATATTTGTCCGTGTAAACAAATGACAAATGAGAACAAAGAGTTTTGAACTTTTTGATGACACGTGGTACAAACACAATAGAAATAACCAGTTTAAAATTTCTATCAAACTGTACTGTGCAGCAAATTCAATTCTCAATCGTTTTTATTTTTTCATTCCCTGCAACTCTGTAACCGTCCCAAACGTCCAAGATTGCACTTCCTTTCATGTCGACAATATTGACGGGGATGGGATATCAATACGCCGTCTCAATCCAAGAGAACACAATCTGAGCACTTTTTTCCCTCGAAAACGTAGAGTTTCGACTGCGCTAGGGTAGGGGGGGGGGACAGGCACTAGGATCGGTTTTGTTTAATTGAATCGCCGCGCGCGCGGCAGTCGCGGACTAGTCGCCTCGTTATTACAGTTCGAGCGTTCTTCATACAGCTCAATCGATATGCCATTATTATTTTTGCATGGTTCTGATGTTACTTCTTTAGTTTCTGTCTTTCTTACTTGCTGCTGCATTCCGCAACATTCCTTCGCACGCGACGTTTCTCGCCGCGACGCGACAGTTTCGTTCCTGGTGCACCACATCCTAGATCAAGCAATAGAAGAATTCAAATGCATATTCACGTCACGATATTTAATCAGTTTTTGTATATTCCTATTTTATTCGCTAGCTATGCAATTTAATACTTGGTGTCTTTTTCCATACCGTTATTCCTGCTATTGAAACTTGCTCTTTGATCAGATCCTGCTTGAAAAGCTGATAGAATCCGTAATTTCGCCTACCGCATCCCTGTGCTTTCTGATAACATCTATCCCCTGTACGCTTGAACAGTCGCTACTTCCCATTTTGGTTGATTCCTTGAAAATGAATGCGACTTCCAGCAGTTTTCTTTTGACAGGCTCGAACAGATCGCTGATTGTGTGATTGTGACGCAGGTATGCTCCATGTTCACTAACATCATCGACTTGCTCCATGCAATATTTGACAGTTGACGAGGATTTATGGAGCGGCTCTCGTGGCTCTCGGCGGTTTGTTTTTATGTTTTCGATCCAATAGTGATGGGAATCCTTTATAACATGTCGAGATGGCCACTGATTTGATTCTAGATTTTATTACTGCTTTATTGTAAACAAAAACGTAAACAGGCTATGGCTCTACTAAAGGAGAGCCGAAAGGCTTCCAAAGTTCAACTCGAGCTCAGAAACGAGAGGTTAGACTCAAGCGCCTGGCGCTCGCCGCTGCAACTGTCGCGTGTTGAAGAAGTTGAAAGAGAAGATGGCGGGTGGTTGGAGTGTAGAGGCTCGATCGATTGCCGGGTAGACGAGGGGACGGGCAGTTAAATCGGTTTTGAGTAATCAATCCGCCGCACGCGGTAGTCGCGGACCGTTTTACAATTCTAGCGTTCTTCACGCATCTAAATCGATGTGCGATTCTTCCGTTTGTCCCTGCATTTCTTACTTGCTGCTGCATTCTGGTACATTCCTTCGCGCGCTGCGTCTCTCTCACCGCGAAGCGACAATTCCGATTCAACTGCCCCTACCCCGTGTAGATCAAAGCGCTAGCACCGTATTCTCTTGCGCTGAGTCTCGTCTTCGCGGGCGAGGATTTGTCGCGCGCTCGTGCAAGCCAGTCGAATTCGAGTCAAACGATCGGGCATTCTCACATCACCTTTGGCCAGTATAAGGCTTTACTCTTACACTGCAGGCGATAAGACAACTAACAAAGATTTGTCGCATGCCGCGAAGGTAGAAGTTTGGGGTAGAAAGGGGATACAGTTCCCCATTTACGACCGTATGACTTCCCTATATAGCGGGATAGAATGGTTTATTTTTAATAAATGTACTGGATGGAGTTGCGAACGAACTTTTTGAATGAAAGGGCATCAATTGCTAGATTCTGCCATATTTGATAGTAACGACATTCTCCGTACATGGCCATTTTGAAGCTTTGGTGGTGATCTATTCATTTTTCTATCAAAATAGCGTTTAGAAAATCTGTAAAATGCGGTCCCACTACACTAAAAATCATAGCTTTGGTATAACAGCAGTCTGCATGGTTAAGCTTTTCCGTGATTTCGTTCAGTATTGATAACTTATATCATAACTGTACCCGATGTTTCTCTGCTCCTTCCCTTTCCCTCCTTCCATTGCTTCAACTAAAGGCTTTTCAAACCAGCGGTGTGATTGCCTTATGTTTGCATTGCCTGAATGGCATATGAAATCAGCTGCAGTTTCGTCTTTTCGTTTGCCGAAACGGAAGCCATTTTTTGTGTCGTTTGTCTCTCTGTTCACCCCTTCCTTGACAACAATGAAAAAGTACCAGACCATATGATCGGTTTTTTTCTAGAAACTTCTCTTTTACAGTTGAGATTGCAGCTGGTGAATCTGGAATCTGATGAAAATGTTAATCATCTCTCCCACCCCGGAGCTCCTCCCCTAACTTTTAGAAAGAGAGGAAACAATCCCTGTGCCCTAGCGCGGTCTCTATGCACTGTGCCGTCTGGGTTACGTGACTACTTAAGCTTTCTTTGCGTCCCTGACCGTAAGAGGCTAGAGCGCAGAGAAAAACACCCCATGTGAAGACTACGGCGGAGGTGGTGGGGGTTTCATTGGACAGGCGAGCACAACACTCAATGATTACATCAAACGGGAGTGCGTCAGACGAGGGCAGAAAAATGACGCATCCGACGAACTTGAAGGAACCGAGTTCAAGTAGTCCGTAGGCCGTGCCGCCTGGGGTCAGAGACGCAGAGCACAAAAGGGCGCTGCCACCCCCAACTACATTTTCACCTGGAATTCCAAAAAAAATAATTTAGAGAGCATGATTTTCAAATATTTTTCTCAGAATTTTTGAAATAACTGTAATAGTATAGTATATAGTATAGTATAGTGCATAGTATTATGTGGAATAATAAATTAAATTTGAATAAATGTAAAATCAACTTTCGCCTCACCTTATGTGTGTTTAGTTTTTCGGAAACGGCTCATTAACAATGAAATTCGTCGTTCATAACTTCCTTTCTCTGGGTGCTTTCAGACTCCACCAAAGTGCCTTGTTTCCACCGATCGACGGACCCATGGGCCGCTTTCAGACTTCGACGACCATCCGTCCATCCGACGCGTGCGTGCTGCGACGGCGGTCGCTAGAGTAGTGTTGACAGCGCTGGCACGTGACCTAGTGTTGTCAAAAACGGTCAGGCGCCGCCGTCGCAGCACGAACGCGTCGGACGGACGGACGGACGGTCGGATGAGTCGTTGAAGTCTGAAAGCAGCCATGGAGGGTTCTGGCCACGTGTTAATAACACAAGATAGATTACGTTCAGGGCCGTATGAGTCGTGAGGGCGCGTGATCCATCAGTGTCCAGTGTTGTCAACACATAGCCAGCAACGCCGTCGGTCGGCCGGCGGGGGTCCGGGAACTTCTCCCCTAACACGGCGTCGCACACACCGCACCCGCCGCCTATCGCAGGATTGCGATGGAAGATTGGAGCGCGCAATTTGTGAGGTAGGGAGCCCTTTAATTATTTGAATTGGCTGGCCGCTTTTTTCAATTCCAATGCGGTCTTGATCGTCGCTAATATAGGAGGAGTCATTTTAATTTATCAAGTCTAACAAACATTAAAACTAGAAAGAAACAGAAGAAAAACGATTAAATCTGATGAAAAAGCAAGCCAGTCAAGGAAAAATATCGCGTCCTATCGATTGGCGGGAGGCGGGGTGAGTACGGCAATTGCAGTAACATTTGCCGCATGCCGCAAGGGAGAATGCCGCGATAGGGGAGAAGTTCTGTTACCCGGCCGGCGGAAACAATGCAAGTCGGTGGAGTCTGAAAGTCGTTGAAAGAAAACAAGGCCTCCGATACATGGGAAGTAACCAACCGCTGACGGTCTATGGCATCCTCTGTAGTCGACGATGCTCCAAAGCTCAGAGAAAAGGTTTGCAGAGCAGGGGCGAGACCGTATGCTCTGTAAACTCGCAGCGAGTACTGACCACAAGGCAGGTAGGAACCATGCAGGGCAACATCATCTCGGCTTGGAAACGAGGAAGCCAAGACGGTCCCTTTCCGGCTGAAGATGAAAGAACAGGGCATGGTATGGGCACGTGCAACGTAGATGCTGGTATCACCCCATTAGGGGAGCTCAAAGCGCAGTGGGAGCAATCATGAAGGAGGTATGTGATCGAGAAGGACAACCTCAAAATCACGACCACAGATCGAAAGAAGTGGCAACAGCTCACAAGTACCGCGAACCCTGCGACTGTGCAGGACTAACGCCAGGGAGAAGAAGAGGAAAGAAAATAATGAGACACAGGATACATGCTTTTCCCCCTAACTATGCCCCGATTTGGTTCATTAGAGGTTATTGGCACAGTTGTTTGAACACCTTTGTGTGGTGCCGCTTCGTTTTTTTTTGTTCTCTCGATAACACCACTGTGGTTGTTGGCTGGTGAGCTGATGTCGACGTCATCATTTCGCAATGCTTCACACCATTTGGTCGAACTCCCCCACCACCCCTCCCAGCCCCATCGTTACCATTTATAATACTTTATTATTTATTTGTCCTTCATTAGCTTCTCTTTTTAGCTTTTGTTAGAGAACAAAGCAAACAGCTATCCACCCACAACTTTTGTGTAGTAAATGTTGATGGGTACTGAAAATGTACTTTTAGGGAGTGGGTGTATGGAAGCGAAGGGGTCACCCTCGTCGGTATACTCTGCCAGCGAGGTAGTATCTGACCGGTCAATGCCTCTATCATCTCACTTTTTTGCATGAGTGGTGGTGGGGCGACTGGTGTTTTTCAGCATTAAGGGCTACAAGGGGGATAGCCAATTTTTCTTGTGCTTAGAGACGGTCCTTAGCGAAAGAGATATAGTTTCATCCAAGTTCCGGCAAGGGAGGGTGCAACGACCTACATGTATCACCTGTTGTCCTGTTGATCATCGATTTCCTTGAGCGGGCACAGTCACGACTCCATTCGTCTCTGTCGCGAGCCAGAGTGGTCCAGTGAATCATCCTCGCTTCAGGTACACGAGGAGGAGCTATCCTTCCGTTCAGAGCTTTCATGAAGAAGTCTGACCATCGCGTTCGGGGCCGTCCTGGTGTTCGTTTGACGTCCCGAGGGATCAGTGCGATGATTATCTCGCACAGAATGATGGGATACAATAGGAAGTGATCATTAAAATGTAAAACCGGAAAGCCCCCCTCTCTTAAGACATAGACTGAAAATGTATTTTCTCGGCTAAGAAACGTTTTTAAGCAATATAACGGGTTAACAAAATTGGCTACCTTCCTTCTCTACGCTTAATATTGAGGAAGAACGGTGCCTCCCCTCACTCATCAGACCATGCGCATTTTCACCGGCTTGTCAGCTTGCCAGAAAAACGGGTTCTGTTTAGCCCGACGCGACTGCTCATAAAGAAACGAAAATTCACTACGGGCCCTCGGCTCTTACAGTAAGCACCTGGCTTACCCACCAACCACCCCCGTGTCCTTTGCCCAAGGCCCCTTTTCGACGCGTCGTATATGTGACGGGTGAAAAATTCTTATTAACCCTCTGACGACAATGGGACCCACCGGTGGGTGCCACTATGACTGGCACATGGGAAGTCGGCACCCAATTTTAGGAGCCACCATACCTTCTTGTTTCTTACCAATTGCTGAGTTCAGTGGGCCAATGAAAGAATTTTCTCCTGGGACAGTGCCCCCACCACCGGTGGGTGCGAATCGCGCGCGAAAGGAGGGGAGCGTGGTCCCATGGGCGCGTCGCGTCGAAATCCGCATTGTCGTCGGGGTTGGATTACTGTAAGAGTCGAGTGCCGTACTGAATTTTCGCTTGTGTCTGCTCATAGCCATGGTTAAGCTCAGCTCCGCACGAAATGGCGTTTTAATTATGGTAGCACAGTAGGGTGGAACATCACCAACATGTGCTAACAATAACAGTTTTGATAGGAAAGGAAACAAACGAGCGAACGAAATCGAGAAATTGGCCAAAACGAGGCTGTTGGAGAATGAAATAGAGCTGGCGCCAATGAAGCAGGGGATCGATAGTATCGACGGTAGATCATCACGGACGCCAGCGTAGCAGGTATCGGACAGAAGGGAGGAGAAAGGTCGTAGATCAAAGCTGAAATGGACATGGAGGTACTACTATTGAAGAAATGCGTTCGAATTTCGAGAAAAAGATTTCTGAAATCCTTGAGGTTAACCAGTTCCGGGCTAGTTCCATAACAAAAATCGTATTCGCCGTGGAATCAACTCGGAATCTACTAGAATTGGAAGAATTTTCGCCGAACTGACGTGGTAGATGTAGTTTGAACACCTGGACTTCTTGACGATTTCCCCGAATGGGACCATAGATACCCCTTCGGAGCTCAGACTTACCACAAATGCGGGTTATGCCAGAACTTTCGTCTTTAACGATCGCTTCCATCAAAACTTTTCTGTGTCGGAACGCCGAAAAATGTATTTGAACAACTATTGTTCGTGACAAAAAGGGTTTTTTGTGTTGTGAAATCAGCTGTGCTTCGTCGATACCGCTCGATTAGGCACAAATGGTGAGCGCCCATGTTGGCGCGGCACTTTACGTTTCCTCTACATAGCTGTGTCCCTGTGTGTCCAATTTTATTCTGTGTAAAGGGTTACTACAATTCAGAAGCTCAAGTAAGTCAAGAACTCAATTATTCATGAGCCTTTTTACTGATCTATGTATTTATAATTATTTTGTTTATGCGTTTGAGACATTGTTTCAATTGAAAATATTCGATTTTGAAATTAGTTGTTACTTGTACGAAAGTATTCAATCTTCTGTGCCCAATAGCCCAAAGAATCATTTCGACGGGTTCGTTGTTCGCATGGCTTTTATAGAGAAGTTTTTTTTCTAGTATTTTATTTCGTCGAGAGTTTCTGTTAGCGTTTATACTCCCGGCTCATACACACGCTTCCTATTCTCACGATTTGACGCGTGAGAAGAAGTATAAACGCACTCGCTCACTAGGACATACGTACAGGACACCAAACTAGAGTTTTTAGCTTTCCCGTACCAGGACCAAACCACTAAAATCTCTGCAGGGGTCCATATTTGGTTACTGGGAAAACTGGATTTCACTGACACCGATAAATTTCACCTTCGCTACACCTTTTCCCGATCGAAGCTGTTTGAGATTTGAATAAATATAGATGATCGTATTCCGAGGATAAATTGAAAGGTTGTGTGAACCACGATTCTACCTGGTGCTTTTTCCCATATCAATCGTTTTGAACTCTTGTCAACAAATTTGGCAATTGATATCTATAGGTGAGCAACCCCGAAGGAGCTAAGACGGATCTAACAAAAAAAGTAGACTAAAGTTACGATTCCATCCCTAAGACTTGATCTGTTGCTCATAGCCACTCACATTCAAAGGAATCCCTAAGAAAAGCAGGATACGTGGCGTATTTACGAGGGAATCGATCGGCGCTGAACCATTTTCAAGATGAATACAATAGTGCCCACCTCTCATAAAGCCTACCTATCGATTGCTATTTGCAGTAAACAAAATTTCAATCTTCACATTAGCTGTACTGGATTTTCATGAGATGTATGGGTGGGTAGTCGAATGAGTGTTTTTTTGCGATTCCGAATGTTTCTTGTTTTTTTAATATCAACTCTACTTGGTAAGGGGGGGGGGGGGTTTGGTTCGTGAGTATTCAGAGGAAATTTTAACGCCACCTCGCCACCTTATCTCATGGATGATAGATGGATGCTGGGGAATGTCATGAAAGTGGACTGGGGAGCCCACCACCTCACCTCTTCGATGCTCCCGGGGCTGAACTCATTTGGTCCTCCTTTTTCGACTAATGTTCATAAGTTCATAATATTGCTAGAGAGGAAGTTCCGTTTAGTCGGATAGCTCCCAGATCAAGTATTGCAAGCACTTTCAGGTCTGTGGAGGAGACGAGAATTCGAACTGTAGCTACCCTGTTTTCAAGGCCCGACGACAAGTCAATACCATATGCGTGGCAAAAGATGTAAACACAGTTTGACATAGAGGGCTGATGTTTCAATAAAGGCCAATAGAGCTGCTTTTTACATCTGTGTCTTCTCACAATATCCATAAAAGCCATATACCTCATGATGGGATCATTCATACCGGCAATGCCCTTGCTTTCATCTTATTCCTTCGTTCCTGTTCCTATTCTTGCGATTTCAACCCCAGCCGTGGGGTTTCATGGTGAATGGCGTCGTCCTCGAAATTCAAAGCTCTTTCTAAAGATATGGAATAAGTATGGTGCTCATTTAGTTACTTGTAATGTGCAGATGACATCTATCTATAAACCCGATTTTTCTGTCCTTGATCCTTCCTAAGTTCTTGAGCCATTCGTCTTTGTGATAGCATGGAAACAAAAACTTGAATGGGATGCCTTCCCTATTCAGTAGTTGTTATCTATGCTATTATAATAAAGAGCGATTCAAATTTCTTTCAATCAAAAGTTTCCCGCGGCAAGCGGCAGTGGTTCCGCACCGACTACCGTATCCTTCATCTGGAGGTCCGAATTTTTCCCTTCATAGCGCGCGACCGCGCACGACTGGTTGCGGCAAGTGCGACGCGATTTTCGGGGAGAAGATACCACACCCGTACGTCCATGGGGTGCGCTCCCTTCAACTACCTCGATACCACTCAGAATCGTAGTGACGTATTAAATGCGTATGGGCCTATACAATGACCTGCGGTGGCCAGCCAATGTACAAGACGTTGTTTTTATCCTCCACGCATCCGATATCAATTAGTTAACCTCAGAGGGATGGCAGGTTTAGTTGTTCTAGACGGTAACGACCCGGGCCTCGAACTCGCGTCCTTGCGTACGTGGTAGTTACCATCTGCTTCCGCCCTTTTCTTTGCTTATCCTTTCTGTTTGAAAGTTATTTTTCTTTCAAATACTTCTTTACAGGCTGACACTTCCACAACTAGTTGCATGCATTCTACTTTCAATAACAAATAAAAAACGAATCAATTAGAGATTGCGTTTGCGTGGATATTGAGCAGCCGACTTTCTGTTTGCCTCGGTAGTTCAGCTGCAATCAATGCATAAGCCTTTCAACCAACTCCTTCGTTTGGTGCCATTTAATCATCCCTTCAACCATGTTTCATGTTCGAAGAGTTCATTTTTAACTTCATTTCATGCATGATTTTTGAAAGGAAATTTGGGGACTGACTTACCTACTTAGTTAATCTAGCAATTTGACCTTTAATACGAATCGAAATATTTCGATTCGGCCCATACAGGGTCGATGTAGGGCCAACACATCAGACCTAAAGTCAGTGTTTGTACCATCCAGTCTGACATCGATCATAAGACTTAGAATGGAATCAAAGTCATTGTGCTGAGCTATACCCTACCAGAGATATTTAGGAAACTTTCCCTACATAGTAGGTCTACTGTATTTGGGTGTTTTTCTTGAGTCATCTGGCCAACTGGATTTGTGCATTTCCCACTATAATTATGTATTTGTTCATTCACTGACGTTTTGAGCTAATCGCCGTCTTAGAACTCGAAACTGATTGGAAAGCCTCCTTTGATATTTAATTGGTAGAGTGTCCTATTGGCATAGGATTCCTACAAGGGCTTCATGGAAACATTCACCAAAGGAGCGATCTTGTTCGCACTATTTTTGAACTTTCCCTACATAGTAGGTCTACCGTATTCGGGTGTTTTTTAAGTCATCTGTCCAACTGGATACGTGCATTGCATTGCATTTGGCCATGTTATTGATTACTAGTTTGTCCAGCGCCTTTTCTCGCCAAATTTTGCGAACGCGTCACCGATGGGAGTTTATGAGCGATTACCATACTCGTAAGGCGCTTTATGTGTAATGATCCTCTAATATTGAATGAAGGGAGAAGAGCTATGGAAAAACCATGGCCCAGTTCCGGTTGAGCTGGGTATTCACACACTTACAAAAATAATTATTCATACTCGCAACAGTTCAATCTTGTCTTACCTACCCACCCTCACATTCCATCATAAGCCCATTCCTCTCCCCTTTCTGAAAGCTGATTTTTCATTTGTGCCGTATAGTCGTTCTAGAAGTGAATTTATTAAGATATTCAATTAAAACGTTATTGAGAGTAACACGACTTTTTTGGGCAGAGGTAGGATGGTACCACCTTGTGCGGTGCCGCTACCGTACGTTTGGTCAATGGTTTGAATTCTAGCTCAGTACCAACCCAAGCTTCTTTTTGTTCCCGATTCGGTACCACCTTCATCTAGCGGAATCCCTCTGAATTCGTCTAATTGGTAGAAGGCCGTCTGGGAAAAGGAAAACAAACCACTGTAAGATTATCCAGCTTGGGGGCAGGGGTAGCACACCGATTCTCTATGCCAACCAATATAGTGTTTAGGAAGAACGTCAACATTGGATTGGGCCAAAATAGCGCTGCCCCTTTTGGAAGCATACCTGAGCGCTTTAGCGAATCAAAGGAAAAAAATGAAAAGGGTTATCGGGGAAAATCTTTGAAGAGAAGGGTTCTGAAGAAAAAATTGTCCGCGCGCCAACTTCAGTGTCCGAGGCGAATACATACGAAATTAACTGTAATAGATAAAAAAAAAGTTGCATGACAAAGTCTTTGAGCGTCGATCTGAGGGATGTGCCCCGCACTCGACACCTATTCAGGTGTCGTAGTCACAATTGAATACGCTCGTGGCCGTGGATGGAAGAGTTGGCTGGGCTAAGTGGATATCGATTTGGGATTGAACTCGCGATGATGCGTATGTTATAGTGCGCCACTTGCCTCTACACCAATTCTGACAACTGACTGTTCATTTTTCTTTGCTATCTGTCTATATGCCTGCTGTAGCGGAAGCGTAAATCCAAGGAATTCACAGAATCTACAACTACTTCCTCAGACCAATTTTCACACAAAAATAGCGGGCTTTCACTGTTATTTGGCTTTTTCCTTCAGCACAAATCGATACCCATTTTAGACATGTGGCTCGTTCCTCAAATGTTTTCTTTTTCAGGATGACGGACTCTAACAGCGGCGCAACAGCTAATGGTCAAACAGATCGAGCAGAGGAAACGACCGACAAGGTAGTCGGACCAGAAGGAGAGAGCAGTAAACCGCCATCCAGTCCACGACTACCAAGAAGTGTATCTGCTAGTCCAGAACCGAGAAGGAAAACATCGTCGAGAAGAACTTCGATAAGTTCCCGATCTGGCACACCACAACCGTTGAGGAGGATGTCTGTAATGGGATCAACAAATGATGTTTTCAACGTTACTCATAAAGTTTCCCAAGTAGGCCCACCACAACCATTGAGGAAGATGTCTGTAGTGGGAGCGACATATGATATTACTGGTAATACTCATACAGTTTCACAGCAAAGAAAACGGAGCACAGCATCGAACGGCACATCGTCACCGACAAAAGCTGAGCCACCAGATACGATCCCACCAAAAGCCTCACCGAGAAGCAGTCAATCGTCTACCGGTTTACCTGCAGCACTCCATTTATCAAAAGTCGAGTCACAAACGACATCTTCACCAAGGGCAACACCAAGAACAAGTAATTCCTCTTCTTCTTCACCGCCGGCAGATTCACCAAATAGGGCCGGAAAGTATACATCGATCGACCTCGAAAATGATTTGCCGGAGATCTACAGGTAATAATTTCTGATATCATGCTCTTTCAGTCAGTATCAAAGTGGAGCCGGTATGCCCAAGAACCGATCAGGCCCTGGGAATAAAATACCAGCTAGAAAGGAATATCCAGTCGGACCTGGAAGGGTTCAAGTATGGGCATAATAGCGGGGATGCTGATTGTTAGGCCACGGCAACCAACCCCTGCTGGATCGCTTAATTGATACCAGCCCGGTACGGGAGGGTAGAGGCACCTACTTGTGAATCGGTCAGCCTCCCCAAGTCACTGTGTATCTCGCATTCGAAGAGTTTTCTCCATTCTTTCTTCGTCAATGAAGTATTGACTAACTAGTCGGACAGACAGTTAGATCCACACTGCCCGACTGCATCAACAAAGCAACTCATCAGAGCAGGGTAGCAAGTAATTACGACGAGAAACTAAAGTGGGGTGAGGGTAGGGGAGGGGGAGGGGGTGGGGATCGGTTTTCAGCGTTCTTGGTGGTCATTCGACTCATTGCCAGTAGCATAGCTTGGAATCCCTAGTTCTAGAGTATTGATTACCACAAGCTACCCAAGTGAAGTGGTAAGTAGGTAAACCTGTACCATGCCGCTTGATAGGAGCTTCTTTACCTGACTGTACGTACTAACGAGTAGGTGAGAGAAACCACCTCTCGAGAAAGCGGTTCATACGAAAAAAAAAACAAACAGGAAAATGATGTTTGTACAATCGGTTTTCCCAGCACGTCTTCTAGTCGGTGTTCTTTTAGATTTTAGTTGATTTTGGAATTTAATCTGGCGATAGTAAACCCAGAAGTGTATTACAGGACGCAGCTGAATCCGGATCTTGAGGATCCTGATATGAGCGAGTTCTTCTCACGACCACCTCCGTTCTTTAAAAACGCTCCACCAGTTTATTACAGTCGAAAAGGTATATTAGAAGTTCTATCCATTTTCTGACAGTTATTGCTCCTGACAAACTTACAAATACGGTGATTTTCGGCTGAACGACAGAACAGCAAGTGCAGATAATACTGCTTCATTACTGATCACAAAAGACATATCCAACCTTCATCACCATCCCTTCGGGGTTGGCCAAGTGACAACTACTTCGTCTGAAAGTTCTATAGCACTGAATTGTACATAGCTTAGCTCTCCTCAATCATTCAAACAATCGCATCCAAAGCTACTGCGGTCCTGAGTAGGGAGGGGATCCGTAGGCCCATCACAGGATGATATTGATTAGCACCAAATTCATCTATCTTTTTGAATCTGCAGATATAGAACGTCTTTTTCAGCATCACCGTCATCCACCATTCAATCACACGGGCGGAAACCAGGAAAGTTTCGTTTTCCTGACAAGGAGACGAGAATGAGGATCTGTCTGGGATTATTTGTATTCGTCTTCTTCATCATTCCAATCATGATGATTTTTTTGTTTCGTGTGATTCCTGCTTTCACAGAATAATTCAGTCCATAAGTGTAAATCTATCAGCGGCAATTGTACCGTATCTTCCTTATTATATTTATCGGGACTGTTATGATTCGGTAATGGCAAAACTCCAGAATTATGCTTTGCTCTGATTTTTAAACTTCCACTTCTTTGTATCGGCATAGGTGAAGATAGAGTTTCCATAGACAAACAAGTTACCCAACATTGATGTGTAAAGATGCTGGAGATGATGAGAGAAATGATAAGTCGAAGTATGGATACAGTTAGCGGGCTCTGTGGGTTTATACTTAGCGTGACCTGGTTTCATACCTGTAAAAGAATAAGCCTAGAGGGGGAAGGGTCCCTGGGAGGAATTCACAGAATAAAAAGGCGGGAAACGTCACTGTCGGCTTGGTGAGCCGGTCTTTGGCTGGTAATCAATCGATATCCATAATTGCTGCATCGCCTTGTCCGCTAATTCGCTAACTATGATCACGATTTGAGATTTTTACGGGCGCGGGCTGCAATCCATGCCGAGCGCATGCAAATATTCGGATGGGTAATTGTAAAAAGTTTTAAGGTTTATGAAAAATATTTTGTGCCTGTTAAACCTACCTTATTTCTTTTCTCGTCTGTATAACTGCATAGTCTCAAGGTCGCCAGGGGTTTTGGGTGTTTTAGGAGTCACTTGGTTCTTATGTAAATGTTATATACAAAGAAAAAGTAACTGTCTATAATCGCTTTGAGCTCAGTATCTTAATGTTGCCTTGATTTAGGGTGGTGAGCGGTTCAAACAATTAACAATCAGATAAATGGTAAATAACAATACAATCAAATGAACGAATGTTTTTATCTGAACAGCTTCTTAAGAAGGTGGTACAATTGTGTCGCAGTAGCTGGAATTACACTCTGAGGACTGACTCTTCTCAAAAAGACAAATTCTACATGTTCAGGAGATTATTTATGTATATCAATCTGAACATTATTGAACAATAACTAATAAATCTTTACTGTTATTCGCTTTACCTAATCTATGCCTTGTGTAATTTTCAGGGACTCGTAGGGACCTCCACAAAAATCTGAGAGCCACAGTTCACTTGAAAATGCTTCCTGTGATTTCTCCCTTATTTGATCCTGTGATCCCACAGGGTAGCCTAGGGGAAGGTAAGTTGCGGTTCACGCGTGGAGATGTTAATGTTATTTCGCGTGAAGGGCGGGGCCTGTGCGCCGCGGTGCCGTGGACGAGACGCACCATAACATCATGCATTCCATATAGGAAAAACCAGAAGGCAAGTCTTAAAGGGTATCCATGCGCCGTATTCACTGAGGCTACTCTCATGAGCATGATTTCATAGTAAAAGTCGCGATTCCCAACACAGTAGTTATGCAAACTTGCAAGTAAAGCCAATTGCGATATAAGAATGCACGGCCCCATTCTAGCTCTCCTCGGAGAAATGTATAGTCAAGAACCAAATATAGACGTTGGTTTTTTCTGGTTGAACTTGGACGAGGTTAATATTGGGTTGTCCGAAAAGTTTCCGCCGATTTTTGACACCCCACACTTATCAACCGTTGTACACGATATCAAGGATCCAACCTAATAAATTTGTATGTTTTCTGGAAGAGTAGATCCTCCTCTATATTCCTGTTAAGATTCTGTCAAAATTTGTCGAAGTCTTTCTGTACAGGACTCGTATGAAAATGGAGAACCACTGCGCGCATTTTCGACATCTGGAGTATTTCTTCTGCCGCAGGGCCTAGAATGCGTCTCAAGCAGCATAAAAGATATATGACGTTTGAGTGGACCATGCCCTAGAGGAACGTACAGTGCATGACTAGTTTGCGAATTCCAAACAGAGTGAATTTGCCTTCGAAGACCGGCAACCCTCAGGGAGACTATCATCAGTTTAAACGACCAACTCAAAATTCCGACCGAAGCGAATCGATACATCACTGCACGTGGAGTAGGACAAGGGCTTAGTGTTTCGAAATTAACCATCCATGGTCCTTTGCAAACGCTTGGTTTTGCAAAGCGCCTTGATGTTCAGATATCTTGCGAAAGGAGCGAGCGCAATGCGATGGACCGCGCCTCCATGTGCGATTTGTTGCTCAAGCGAAATAAAAATGAGCCGTTTCTGAAACGCATGAGTACGAGGGACGAAAATCAGATTGTGCACAGCAATGAGGAGCGGAAACGATCGTGTAGCCCCCTAGTGAGCCGTCACAAACCGCTGCAAAAGTCAAAATCCAGGTGCGGATGACTATGCCGAGTTGCTGATGGGATTTCAGGGAAATCACTTACCATGAACTGTTGTCGCACAATCAAAAGATGGCTTAGGAAAGATACTATAGTTAGCTGGAAAATATGGAGGCAGCGGTAGACCAAAGCGACCCGAAGTGACCAATTGTGAGGGCGTAACCTTCCAAGAGGGTGCCTCCAGACCACATGTATTTTTGGCCACTCGTCAAGAGTTGCTAAAGCTCGGGTGGGATGTCTTACCACACCCTTCATATAGTCCAGACATAGCACCACCAGAATACCACTTGTTTGGGTTTCTGCAAGATTCCTTGAATGGAAAATCGTTCAATTCGCTGGAAGACTTCAAAAAGCAGCTGAGTGGGTTTTTCGATTTTAAGTCTGGAACCTTCTATGGAAGAGGGGAACTGGGACCTACAGGGGGATGGCGAATCCTTACTGAACAGAATGAAGGACATATTGGTAAATCAATGGATTTCTTGTTCTGGGAATTTTCATTCAAAGATGGATCAAAAATCGGCGGAAACTTTTCGGACAACCCAATAAAAATGAGTGGTCCACCCAGCCGGCAAAGAAGGCGACTGTACAATCGCAGGAGTGGTTACAAGATCTCATATTGCAGCCGTGGAGAGGTGTACATCGGCTAGACACCAAGACTGTTATGCATACACATCAAGGAGCACTTAGAGGGCAAGATCAGGTCACGCATGCCATCTGCCCCAAGCGCCCGCAGGGTGAAAACACATTACAAGTCGATTTCGAGGTCATCGCCGAAGTCTTGGCGTGAGGATCGCCAAATAGAGAGAGCGACATATGTAAAGGTTAGTATACAAGAGAAGACAAAAAAACCAAAAATTGTTTCGTTTCGCCTCTTAAACATACGAACCAATGTAAGTCATCACTCGGGGCTCTTCAGTGATTAGGTGATAGCTACTAAAATAGTGTTGATATAATTGTTTATCATTGCAATATTCTTGTGCCGTCCGAGGTTGTTAGGTGGAGCAATTTATTAGGTAACGGACTAAGGTTTCGAAGTTTTCGTCCTTTTCAGAGGCCAAGGTTCCACTCGCTGGAGCGGATATAAAATCCGCTGTCACCACAGTAGAATAGCAACACTACTGATATACTTCTGTCAGTAGCGAAGTACTGACAGAAGTATATCAGTAGTGTTGATATAGATGTCACAATATAACGAAAGGGAGATATCAGTCAGTAACCAATACGTGAATAATAATAAGTAACAAAATTTACGTTGGAGAAAAAAATCGAGGAGACTGAACATATAGGTAAATGTTGAGTCTAAATAAGATATCTTACCAACAAAAACCGTCTTAAAGGGCTATCTATAGAAGTGAATTGTGTCATAATAATTTGACCGGAGCATTAATTTAGATTAGAGTTAGTTAGAGTTAATTAATAGTAATTATCAGTGAAGAGGCAACCATTAATCATGTGGCATCATTAACTAATAACCAAAGAATTTTTTAATTTTATTTTTAAACAGTATAGACAGGCAGATGATTATTTAAGTCTAGTGTTAACGAACTTTTCAACCTCTTTGACGTTGTTAATTATTCTAAATTTATAACCAACATAATTATTTCTATATAGACATTTGACAATACTGATAGCAATGAACTCTTTGCTGTATCCATTGAAATTGAGTATAACAATCATATCCTTCAACATATTATTGAATGTCACTAAATTATTGAATGTAACATTAGTCACTTTTATTATATAGGGAAATAATTATTCCATTCTTCTTTATGGTTATACTTAAATCCAAGGAAATACCGTTATTTTTATCGGTGTTCGTTTTTTTGAATTCAAATTTTCCCTCATAAACTTCTCTAAGTTGATTTTCTTTTTCTTCTTCTTTCTGATTATGCACCGCTAACAAGTGTCCATATTTTGAAGGGATAAATAACTTTTTAGAATTAAACTCACAAGTTGCGCTATAGATGAATTCCATGACAGCGAGTGTAAGGTCTGCCGACAGCGGAGTAAAGTTTCCCTTTTGTGGCAACCTTTAACTATGTTTATACAATCTTCAATTAAAAACGCAGTAACTGTTGTCCAATAAATAAGTACATTGAATTCTATTTTTCATACATTGTGCAAATATTTTTGACACTTTTGCCGTCTGAGTAGGAAACGTTGAAACCATTAGTAGCTATCATATCCCTATTATCGTACGCAGACATATTCGAACCAGATTTCGAATGTTCTTCATGATGAGGCCATGTTCTAGATCAGTGAACATATCTGTAAAGTCTGCTGTATAAGTCTTTAAGCCAGGCTAGTGCATTTTCTTGATTCTTCACTAGTCTTAATATTACCAGTAGACTAGTAATTCTTTATGTATTTTTTTAATTCATGCTATATTTGTATATTTCATAGAATGTGTTTTGATAATAGTGAGAATATTGGACATCGCTTTGACTATTGTTTTCGTACACTTTCTCCAGCACTAGTAAAATATCAGAACTTTATAGGATCCTTATATAATTATGGTAAAGCGTAAACGATTGGAATTGAAGCTTTATATGATATTTTGGGTTTATTTCATACATAAAAAACACTTCATGTTTCGAGATTAAGTCACATTCATTGTTACTTTTTATTTTTTTAGGTGTTATTAGTAATGTCGTGTAAACACACGCAAACCCTCGAGGCATTTGGATCCAGGTCATTGGGCCAAAATCGAAAATCGAGGGAAGAATGCCTCCCAATCACGTGGGAGTTGAGGCCATATGTAAGGTTGGCCTTTTACTAGTGAGCCTGGATCACATCCAGTCTGAAGCGCTTACTGGACCACTGCTGACTTCTAAGTGGTCGCGAGGATCTGCGGTAAGCGGCTCAACTTACAAATGCTTGATGACTTTTGATGTCTGGAATTTCCGTAGGGTAGTTGAGGCGTTTGGTCGGGTAGTCATAAATCACTTCTATCTTTTCAGGCTCTAGAGAAAACGATCTCGCCGAAAGGCAGGCTCTAATAAAGGATTTTCAAAAACCTCGTCCGAGTTCGAGCAGAGAAAACCAATGTTTGCACTATTCCGAGGTTTAGAGAAAGCGGTACATGGCGTAAATAGAGATGCATTGCGATTTGGATGAAAGCTGTCGGTATCCTGATGAAGGCTTGCCATGTCAATAGAAAGTAAAACGTTGTAATTTCATGAAAGTCTAGTTATTTCAATGACGCACACAAGAAAAAGATGATGATGATGACTTAGAATAACTTGGAACAAATATTGGCTAATGAATAAAAAGACCTATGCCGAAATTCGTTATGTTCGGGATTCGGAATTGTTCATGTGAAGTCGCATGAAAACTACTTTAGTGAATAGTTATATCACAAGGATGAGAAGAAACTTTTCCCTCATACTTAGTAGCAGTGGTGATTCTTTCTGCTCCTAGGCCAAGTTGGTCTCCTTTCCTTATTCCAAGTTTTTATCACGTATTCAAGCCATTTATTTAAATTAGATGCTCTTAGAGATGCTACTGCTTCTTATCCAATTTGTGGGTGATAACATGAGCGATCACATATCGAACAACATTCAGAGGCTGTTTTTTTCGTTCCCTCAGTGGGAAAAAAAATTTCTGTTAATGAAAGCCCTGTAACCAAACAGAAAAGAAAATTCAGTGCGGGCACTGGGCTCTCACAGTAATCCCCTAATCGATTATGTTTGTTAAAACGGTCCCCCCAGAGAAAATTTCTGAAAAAACTTGCTATCTCAGAGATCCGATTCAACAAACCGTATGCATACTAGATGTATTTTTTGACGTTGAATCGATTGCAACTTATCCCAGGTCTCTATCTTGCCTAGAAACCGAGATATGACCGATTATATATGTTAAATTATATCGCAAGGTTTTCCAATTCATCTGGTTTTCGATTTGTATCTATGACAACATCGTTCAGCCAGGTACTCCAATTTTTTCGCCTGTCTGAGTGTGAGGAAATCCAGATGATTGACCACAGGGTCCATTTCTCTAAGAGAAAGCCAATGTGGAGTAACTGTAGCTGTATAGCTGTCTCCCAAGAATTCTGCATGTGCTACACCAGAAGTTGCCGAGAGTATTGAAGACAAGTGATCGATCTCTGATTGACGACACACCGTGAGCCAATCTGGACTTGATTCAGAAGCTACAGCCGGAAATTCTGATTCTGCAGGAGCAAATGATGAATTTCGATTAGAAGTCGACTTTGTAAGCACCTACGTGGCAAATCCTCAGACAACTGATACCTCACTTCCAGTTTCTGGAAAGGTTCATTTCAGTTTTATGCTCGATGGACCCTAACCAGAAAGGTCTGTGCTCCGTTTTCCAGCTAACGTTCCTGCCTACTCATTAGGCTGACAGTGAGTCCATCACGTGGCTATGTAAGAGACTTTTAAGTCTGCCCGACGTATCAATTCGGTCTGATCGGTCCAATAAAGGAATCCGTGGACACGACATTGACTGCTTTGTATTTTCGTGCAACGAGCTCACTAATGGCGAAAATGGTAAACACCGTGTCCGATTCAGCGATACACGTACGTTTCTGTTTATACGAAATAGGAACGAAACGTTGTTTTGATATCAAGTTTATCACGATTCACTCCGTAGGCGCCTCTTAAGGCAGTGCTTACGAAATTCCGTGCTCGGCAGTCTGTTGGTGGAAAAAATTCCAAATAACCCTCACTAAAAGTCCTCGACCTAAGGATTGTTCATCTTTCTCATGAAAGTTGAGACATGAGACAATGACTGGGCGTTACAACTGGAGTTCTTTGTCTTATTCACCACTCTCTCGATATTCTTGAACTAGTCGGTTCGCCCCGTAAGTGCCGGGCTTCCCTCCCTCTTCGGCAAAGTTGTAGTAATCGGCTAACTCTCCACTCTTTCTTTGAGTCAAAAAATAATTTCCCGTTCACAGGACTAACAGAGCAGTGCAAATGGTATTCAGTATAAGTCGGTGCTTACGCCTTTAACTGAGAGCCTCAATCTTCTGCTCCCAATGATGATTTAACTGTAAGGTGAAGAAAGCCTTCGGCGATACTCGCAAATGTTTCTAGTGATGATAACACCACTATCAGATGTTCTAATCGGTGAACCTTTCACTCTACAGAGATATCATTAGTTAAGAATTCCAGATAGCTGGCGGTCGGTTGGGTTTTGTTGTGAATAATATTGAACAAAGAGGACCCTTCATCAAGTGACAAACCTGGCCGGGTAGCGGTAGTAATCTAATAGCAAGATATGAACAAAATTCTCATTTGCTTTTCGCAGTGCGGCAAATGGCTCCCTATTACTGCCCTTGCCACTCACTTCTGCCATTCTTCTCTACCATCCCGTCTTATCTAATAAAACATACTGAACAGGCAAAGTAGCATCGTAAATACCGGAGGCGTTATGCTCTTAGGCCCCTTATCTTTTCTTATCACTTGCTATCAGCTCCCGTCGATACCTACGATCCCGTCATATCACAAATGACCTATTAAAAGGTCGTGGTCTCATTGTTAATACGAAAAGCTGTAATCCTATCAAATTCGAACTGTTTAGGTTCACGGGAACAGCAGCTATGAATTTCCGCTCGAACATTTACTTTGCGCAAACCCCGCCCCTTGTAGGCTGAGCCTGGTCCTGCTACCTGCCATGGGTGTTCCTATCCTACCTATGTACTCCTACCAAATTTCAATGCTCCAGGTCCACTGGAAGAGGAGTTATTAATTTGCGGTCGAAAACTTCTCTCGTGCACCCCCGCCCCTGTGGGCAGTCTGGTCCTGGTACCTTCCATGGGTAATCCCACTATCGCACTGTACTCCTACCAAATTTGAACGTTCACGTTGATAGGAGTTATGAGTTTCCAGTCAAAAACACACCGACACACAGGCACACACACAAACACACCAGCAAACCAACAACAACAATACTTAGCGAATAATATATACGAATAGTAGTAGGATGCTCCCCATGCGGCGCGTTTCCTTCTGCACAGCTCCGGAGCTAGGTCGTTCATCATGTTGACTTCCCGACCTAGACGCATATAGCTAGAGCATTGGGAGATATTCGTTCTGATTGGCATGAAGGGAGCATCAGGTACCAATCCGTTTTTCATGAACATCATCTTCGGTAAACTCAGTCTCAAGCCGATCTTCCACAGCCTGATGTTCTCCAGAGCTACACTGGAAAGTTTGGGCAAGGTTGTATCGCCATGCCGGACACCTCTCTCCACGTCGATAATGACTTCTTTATAGAATGGTGAAATCCTGGTCGTGAAATTGCCGTAGAGTTCACGAAGCATCGTTATATATTGAGTAGAAACACCTTGGGTGTCCAGAGCTTCAACTACCTTTTCTGTCTCAACGTATCAAAGGCTTTCTTTAAATCGACGAACGTAAGACATAACGGCATTTTGTACTCTTGTGATACTTCAATGAGTCTTGCAAGAGTGTGGATATGATCGATTGTACTGAACCCTCTCCGAAACCCTGCTTGCTCTCATGGCTGTCCATCTAATATTCTGCCAATCTTGTTCAGGATGAAGCGAGTGAAAAGTTTGTAGATTACAGAGAGCAGGAAGATTGGGCGATGATTGCCAATGTCGTCTGGACTTCCCTTTTCATACAGCAACACATCCTTGCTAGTTTTCAACGACATGGGCACTTTGCATTCCGACAAGTACCGCCTAAGAGCCTAGAAGAGTTCTGACGATAACTGGTAGAGTTCTCTTCAGATGTTCTGGTCCGATCCCATCGGGGCCGGGCGCCGTACAATTCTTCATCGACGTACTGACATGCCGAATTTCGGAAGCGAGAACTGAAGGAGCGATATATTCGGCTTGCCTAAGATGGGGGGTAAGCAGGTAGACGTGACTGCCGAAGAGATCCGAGCAGAAGTCGTAGATGACTTTCTACATTGACCTTCGAGATGCAGTAACTGTTCCGTCAGGACGACGAAGGGAAGTAGTCTTGGTTTTGTAATTGGTGAAGTTCCTTCGGGCTTTGTGACTGCTTTTTCCAGCCTCGGCGCTTCGTCCATAACATTTGCTCTTCTCTCCTTCAGATCTTCCCTTATCGCTTCTCTGCATAGCTTTGCAAGTTCGGACGTTTGTTGGTCATTGTCTGGAGCTCGTCGCTTGGCTACTTGTCGGCTCTCTGCTTTCCTAGCACTATCGTGAAGATGTTCGACGGGTCGGTTATATTCTTCATCGGTGTTGTCGATAACGGAATCTTCCCATTAACTCGCAACGGAAGCGAAGTGGTCCCTGTTGATGGCTGTCTTGCAGCTTCGTTTTTTAAACTTCATAGCTCTCTCCACGCACTGAGAAGCAGAATCTAGCGCGGAGGAGACGATGGTCCTATCCCGTATAGGACTTCGGAACGACAGCGACGTCAGTCAGGGAAAATCTCCGATTGAAGATGATGTGGTCTATTTCATTACGGAACTGTCTACCAGGTGACCCCACGTCCAACACAAATGATAGGACTTCTGGAATAGCGAGTCACCATGGATGGTGTTGGTCGGCACTCGGACACTAAACTCGGACAGCCTTTCACCCCGCTTATTCCATTCCATTTCTTGAGTTCCGATGTGGAGCTCTTCAGCTGTTTTTTTGGGGCCAATCTTGTCGATGAAATCATCAACGATGTCCTTGAAGATGGTATGGTTTTCTCTGTAGAGCCTCCTCAGATCCCCATAGAACGCTACCAACTCCTCTTCTTCGTAGCTTGATGTTGGTGCGTAGGCGACGAAGATGGTTAGAGCTGGGGTTGATCCACATCGTCTTAATCGCACACGTCCGATTCGGGTTGTTAAGTTGTTAGTTGAAAGTTTAGGGCAGGGCAGTGATGCTTGAAGCTTATTCTTTTGTGTCCAGCCGCTTTCAGTGCCGTTTCTTATGGAAAGAAACTGTAGAAGAGTACTCGTCGTGTAGAAGGAAAAATTGTGGTTGCAAATTCATAGCTGGAAATCCTTGAAGAATTGATTCCTCGAAGCTTTCTTCGATATTCCTTACCTTTCTTGGCTACATCTTTGGTAATCGGGGCGGAGGTGGCGCACTATCTTACTCGCACAATCACGGATTCGGATGCCGGATCGACCTTCATCCCTTCGGGATTGGTGAATTGGTGCCAGACTCGTCTGGGATGATAAAAGCACCCATTTGTGCATTGGCTGGCCACCGCAAGTCATTGTACAGGCCGCATACGTATTCAATACGTCACTACGATTTTTAATGGAAGTCAAAATGCGTGGACGCAACCCTCAGACGGGATTGATTAACATCCCAGGCCTTTGTCCTTTACTTTATCCTTAGATTTGGTAACCGCTCACATCATTCAACATGTTATTCAATGAAAGTCCAATGATCAAAAATGCATCCCCTCCTTTTTGAACAGCCTGTTGTGGGAGCTTTGCTTAACAGAGCCTGCATAAGATACGTATGCCAGAGTTTTCTTATTCAGAGCATTGGCAAGGTTTTGAACGATACGAGCAAGGTCAAATCAGCTGTAGTCAGAAGTCTAATGGAATATGTAAGTGATATTTTCATTAGTCTTCTTAGCAGTTTGTCTTCAACAAAGCCTACTTTAAGCCGATGGCATTTGCAATGCTCGCATTATGGGTGCTTCTCGCCGTACTAGTATTGATGTCGATAGGCTTTCACTTCGCTTACAGACTTCGACATCCTCGGAAGGTTAGGATAAGCCTTAATACCTCGATACTTTTGTTATTTTTTTTTACAGAAGTCTCACTTGAGCTTCATAGTCTTACTCATCTCAAAGGGGAAGAAGGAATACCGGCGCGGGCTGGACCGGATTTGTAATCTGCTAACCGAACCACAAAGCCCACTGACTCTCTAACATAGTCGAATTCTAACTATACGCTTTTTCATGGGAACAATGGCACACATGTGGTTCAGGCATGTCACGCTGGCCGCTTTGCCGAAACTAGGTTGTCCAATGCAACAGCCTCTATAAGTTCTCGCTGTCTTCTCCCTGTCACGGTTTACGCTCCTTCCAGTCCGGTCGAAGCGGAAATCACAGCTGTAGGAATACCGCAATTCGTTGCGTACTCAATCATCCCCATTCGTGTATCACGACTGCTCAAGCGGGCAGTTTTTATAGTTTATTAAGATTTTAAAATGTTAGAGCCTCCTTCTTATGCCATTAGTTATCGCCTCCGTTAAGGTTCCTGAGTTATTGAAAATGACTGTAAAAGCAGGTTTTCTCTTAACGGCAGCGCATGTGACTTTGAATTCCAGCTTTTCAAAGCAGTACTGAAAATTGCAGCTTTACACTTCAGTTGCATAACTGCCAATCGTTTTTATACCACTGAGTTCTGATAGAGTCAAGGAATAAGAACGATCACGGGTTTGGGTCCATTAATAGCACAGACCCTAGCCCGGGATCCAAAAACTATGTGCAAAGAACTTGTAGTGTCTCACGTAGTGATCTTTTCTGAGAATAGCTTGAAAACCAGTATAAAAGAAGCCTGTTCAGAGCAGGCGGCCCGGTGGTCAAAGACTGCTCTGGACAGCTTTGGCATTTGGGCTCTGTTTCGTAACGTCACTCATTGGTCTGACGCTCTACTCTATTAGCCTATTTCGAGTCCAAGAAGGTATTGAAACATTGCCTTTGCAGCTGAGAAGAAGTAGTTATCGTGAGTTTTCCTCGCACATTATAATATGTGTAGATGCGCTAGTTTAATCAGACCAATGACCGTAGGAAAGAGTTGGTAACTAGCATCACAAAGTACGATTAATTTTGAATAAACGAATCACAGTTATAAAATGGTTCAAAGCGTACTCAGTTTCGACTACAGCTTCCTTACCAATTGCTTGTCGCATAAAATCAAAATCACGATCAATAAAGTCACACTTGTAAGCAACGCCTCGATATCAGCAAAGAATTCATCTGAGGCTGTCGCCCTCGCATTGCTCAAAGGTACAGTTCACGATGAGTTTAAGGTATCCGTTTTTATACAACAAGATTAGAAAGATTAGGAATAGTTCATCGGTAATAAAGAAAGCGAGAGAGTTCGCCGGTTTCGAAAAAATATGGTTTCTCGAAAGTAGGGAAAATAGAGGTTGGACGAGATTGCCATGACGGAAATAATAGGGAAAAGGTATCCGGATGGTATATTTTAATTATTGCTATTGCACAAAGAGCTGACTACTTCAAGCCAGAACTGTACAGAACTGTCTTTTACTGTCGCTATGAGTCAGGACAAGTTTTTGAAGTTCCTACATGGATTACCTTGTGATCGGTGCAGCCTCTACAACGCCGGTGAATTTCGTCCGAGGATACACACGGGCCAATTTTTGAGCCTCCATAACTACCTAACTAGGCCGTTTCCCGACCTAATGGTGCCAGATATCGTATACGCGAGGGCACCAAATTCATTATATGGGGAATCTCAGGTGTAACGGAACTTCTCCCCGATTGCGGCATTTTTCTTTGTGGCATGCGGCAAATGTCAGTGCAATTACCGTACTTACCCTGCCTCCCCGCCAACGCAATATTTTCCGTTGGTTGCCTTTCTTTTTTTACTAGATTTGATCGTTTTTTTGTTTCTTTTTCGTTTTCATGTTTATTAGACTTGATTGATTAGAATGACCCCTTCTATACTAGCGACGAACAAGACCGCATTGGAATTGAAGAGAGCTAACCCGGGAAATTAAAGGACTCCCTTCCTCGCAAATTTCGCGCTCCAATCTTCCATCGCAGTCCTGCGATACGCGGCGGGTGCGGCGTCACGACGCCGTTCTCGGGGAGAAGATCCCGGACCCGAATCTCAGAGAACATTTTTATATGAACTGTGCTTTTAGACCATTAGGTGAGAGGACGGCATGTTATCGTTATAGATGTATCCTTCCAGTGTCAAAGTGTAACACAAGTAGAAAATCCTTATCTATGGTGAAACTTCTTGAAAAATCGCCATCACCCATCATACTCAAAAGCTGCCGATCATTTACTCGTTTGTGTACTCGATCGAGTGGCATCAATGGGCAAAAATATGCGTGCAGAGATTATGAGGCGAAGGAGAAAAGCATGGGCGGCAGTGGGAGTCAACAATGAGGGAGATGCTAAGCTCGCTTTGAACAAGATTTCAGCTAAACTATTCTATTCTATGCTATTGGGACCACTCTGCTTCGCATCTGAGATGTCTGCAGACGTCTACGCTGATGATGACTAGCGCACAAGGAGTAGACGCTGCAGTGTATACGTGGACTCATTAAAGGGATGTGCCGGACAAGTGATCAAATGCACATTGGACACTCGTACCTTGTTCCGGCACCCATGCGACGTTATGAGTACACATTTGCGAGCCTCCATCCGAAACTTCAAAAAGCTGTGCGCCAACGCTGGTCCCGAACCTCCGAAAGACGGTGGGAAGCTCGCAGGCTGAAGATCATCGGTCGACAGCGAGCGTCCGAGTTTCGTAGTAGAAGTCGATAGAGCACACGTACTGCTTCGCACAATTGAAGTCCACCTGAAGGGTGGAGATGTTGTAGTGGCAAGTGGCGCACTATCTCACATGCAAGGTCACGGGTTTAGATTGATATCCGCTTAGGTAAGCAAGCATATCTTCCTAAAGGGACAGCTAAGTGGTACCAGACTTGTCCTAGAAGATAGAAGTACTGACTTTTATATTCCCTGGCTACTGCCCGTCATTGGATAAACAACAAACGCATTCGGTACACCACTACAATTCTGAATGGAAGTCGAACGCTGGGTGCATACCACAGACGGAATTTGTTGACGCTCTAATACTTTATCCTCCTCTCCGAACAATCGCAAATAGGATTGTAAGAAATTTTGCTAGAAAATGTATCGACCGTAATTGCGATTTTGGGTACTCACGCCACTTATGCTGGAGGTTGGGGTAGAGTTTGTGAAGTCTCAAAAAACATAGGCCTATCGAATAACGTTGGACTGCTTTTCGTTTGAGCTGTGTCGGTTTTCCTCTACTGCATTGATCCTCTTTACAGAGGTGATGGATTTTACAAACCTTGTGGAATGGAGCGCCGAATGCCATCTTGAAAACATCTATAATGATCATGTCATAACAGCGAGAGGTATAATATCGGAAATTAAGGAGGCACTAAATAAGAGCCGAATACGTTTCAATGCAGAATGGTTGGAACAGGTAAGCGTTCTGCGGTCAGAATTTTTGTGTTTTTAGGTAGCATCCTATCTCTTTAATGGAATTATGTGGGTGAGAGAATTTTTCTTCCTTGTATTGTACATCTTACATATCTCTTCGTTAATATATCTTTTTCCTGTTGATAATACTCTTTGAATTGGGAAAATATCCGGAGCCTAACAAGATCCGATTAGGAAAGGGAAACGTCCTATTAAAGGGAAATTATCCGTTAGAACCCAAAAATATGTTGCATGAGTTTTTTGTCGCTAGCTGCTACCTAATGTCAGCGTCAATGTGCTGACTTCTTCTGAACTACTATGTTCTGAAAAGCGTAAGAAGAAAATTTGTCACAATGCTTCCGCTCAGAGATGCAGTTTTGTCGCGCTTCCGCATTCCTGGCGGCCTCTCTGCACACGTTTGCAAAGTATGGATGCTTGCAGCGCGTAACAAGTGCATCATAAAGTATCAAAAAGTATCATTTTTGTCCCCCGTCCTTCTGTAATCAGCGTAAATACTAGATTGTCTCTTCGTAAAGTACGTGCCATAAATTTTGCAAATCTGGAAGTGTTTCTGAAGTTTCTGAAAGTTTCCACGAACTTGTTATATGAAGACTTGGTAGGAGAAGTAGATTACTCACTTGTAACCGCATTACATATGCTGCTCTTTCTTCCTTGTTTATTCACTCATACGAGACCGAAGTGTCTACCGGAATTCGACACATCTCTTTAGAGGCGCAGTTCACGATAATTTTGGGGTATCCGGTTTTTGACGAAAAAGGTTAGGTACGGCCTACAGTAGTACAATGGAAAAGCAGAAACGCGAAAAACGATGAATAGAAAGAAATTCGAAGCTCAAAAAAAGAAGAGAAAAGCGGGGTTGGACGAGTCACACGGCAAAAAAACGGCGGTTAAGGAAATTTTCAGACGAGTAGACGAATGCGACGTAATGTCTGCAATTGTACACAACACGCTCAAACGGCTGATTAGGCTTCTTCATTGTTATTATTTATTCTTCTACTGATATTAAGCTAGATTATTGTGTCTGATTCTTTTGATGACGGCTGAGAATAATTAAGCGGTCGATTAGCTTATTGATTTTTCACTAATGTTGCTCCAATGCGAAAGTGGTGAACGGCAGTTAGATTTCGTAGTCAGCCTGGCGAGGGGCGGAGTCGTGCTTCACTCTCCGGCCCCCTATTGTGCCCTACCCAGAAGGTTTTTCATCTACATTCCGGCACATATGGTATCAGAGGGGGCCCGAATTCATACCATGTGCAAATTTCCGAAACTATTTTTATCGTGAACCGTGCCTTTAACTGGTTGCATGGCCTACGATATAAATTGCAAAATACTGGGCGGAAAACCCTGTATGGTCTTCAGAGCTTAGCAAGGTTTCATACGTAGCAGTAGCGTAGTTCTGAATTGAAAAAAAACCGATCTTCATGAGCTATGACCGCAAGGTTAGAGCTTCATGAGGTCCCCGCCGTGCGTTGAGGCAATAGTTGCTCATTCTTTCAAAGCAAGCTGAAGTGTCGAGGGAATAGGGTGGATCTAATTTTACCTCATGTTTCGGGTTGCATAGCAGTTGAGAAACAATGTCGTTGACCAGACTCGCGTATGAGAAGCAAATGAATTAAAGGCACCGTTTACGATAAATTAAGGGTACTCTTTTTTGACGGGAATTGATAGAACTACTCTAAAATAAAGCGATAAGAACGAAAAAAGCACAAAGAACGATGAACAAACAGAAATAGAAAGGGTCAAAAAAGAGTTGGAAAGAGGGGTTGGATGGGCTTCACATTGGAAAACGGCGGTTAAGGGAGTGTTCGGGCGAGCGCACGAAGGCGACGCAATGTCTGCAATAGCAGACAACACACCCGACCAGCTGATTTAGACTACAGTCTTGAACCTGGCAATTTCCCAACCAGCTTATCGTTTTTTCACCAACTTCGCTCCAATGCGAAAGTGGTGAACGGCAATTAGATTTCGTAGTCAGCCTAGCGAGGGGCGGAGGGCGTTCGTGGCTCACTCTCCGGCCCCTTATTGTGCCCTATCCAGACCGTTTTCCGACCTCATTCCCGCGTAATGGTATCAGAGGGGGCGTCGAATTCAGACCATGTGCAAATCTCCGAAACCATTTTCTCGTGAACAGTGTCTTTAAGATTCTTAAATCTCTTATCTCCTTTTCCAGGTCCAAAACGAGTTTTATGAATATAAAAAAACGATTTCGTCTTTAAAGATCCAGTTGAAAAAAGTTGAGATCGAGGGATTCCGGGATGCCATGGAACCCATCGTTGTGAGCATTGATCTTCAAAATGTTCTATCATTGCCAATCATTTTGGTATTAAATTTGCAGGAAAAGCTCCATGAATTAGCGCTGGCTCTCACAGCGCTTATTTCTGGCCTTTATTCCGAAACAATAGACACCAATAAAATGGTAATGTTTTGGCGTATATTCCGCTCATGAAATAACCGACGTACAATTCTTTTCAGTTGCAACGTGCGCTAAAGGATTTGAACAGTGACGGAAGAATTGCGAAGCGAGCGATAAGGAACTACACTTACATATTTTACGACGTTTGTTTTAATTGACATTACAAATTCTTGAATCATTTTTGAAACTTCGAAACTTTGGTAGCGTAGTTTATTTGAAGGCACAAATCACGTAAGGAATGCGATTCTTCCCTTTAATGAACCTGCGACCCTCAAGGATAATCTTGGGTACACTGTCGGGTTGAAAACGAAAAAAGATAGGGCGTTTTAAGGGCCCTGAAACCGACTTAGTACTTACTTAAATTACACCCAAAGCGTGGTTGCACCATTCGCATCTGGACCCACACATTGCACGCACAGAAAGCTGTGTGCAGTAACGCGCACAATTTAACAGCTCGTCCAAATATTCGTTCCAAGCAACTTCTGTCGTCACATTCTCGCCCAACTCGTAACTTTACTTTTTTGCCTCATATTTCTCTAAATAAGTAGATTTCTGTGTTTTCTCGGCAACTTTTGCACTGTTCTGGACTGTCACCTCCATTCACCTGAAACTAGATACCCCAAGATTATCGTAAATCATGTTCTTGATGTGAGGTTTTCTTGTAATCAGAATTTTCTCGCTGAGTGGTAGCCCTAAAGGTACGGTTCACGATAAAAAAAAGGCTACTAAATTCTTCCTTTAGGAATACTCAGCGCCTCCATGGGTGGTAGATGGGACCCTCCAGCTCCCATAATCTCGGCGCTTAAGGCATAGTGGAAGCCCTATTGCTGCCGTGAATGGCTTTTCCACCCCTTGATCGATGTCACGTCAGACGAGTGTCGAGACAATCACCTGTATCACCTGTCGTCCCGTTGATCATCGGCTTCCTCGAGCGGGCGCCAGTAACGTCTCCATTCGTCCCTGTCACGAGCCAGAGTGGTCCAGTGAATCGTTCTCGCTTCAGGGCCACGAGGTTCAGCATTCCTTTCGTTCAGAGCTTTCGTGAAGAAGTCTGACCATCTCGTTGGCGGCCTTTCTGGAGTTCGTTTGATTTCCCGAGGGATCCAGTCAGTAACCGCCCTGGTCCAACGGTCGTCACTATATCGCATAACGTGTCCGGCCCACCTTCGATTTCTTGGCGTAATCAACGGCATCCCTGATCTTCGTTCGGTGACGGAGCTCGGAACTCCGGATTCCCTTCTGCACTTGCGTGTATAGGGAAATTCCGAGCATCGTCCTTTCCAAAGCGCGTTGAGTAACCCTGGCAGCATGCTCATCCTGCTTTCGTAGAGTCCAGGTCTCCGAGGCGTACGTCAAAGCAGGAAGGACAGCAGTGTCGAAAAGGTGAGCGCGGAGCCGGATATTCTTTGTCTTCTTCACTACTCCCTCGATATTCTTAAATGCTCCCCACGCGGCGCGTTTCCTTCTGCACAGCTCTGGAGCTAGGTCGTCCATCATGTTGACTTCCTGACCTAGATACACAAAGCTAGAGCATTCGGAGATATTCGTTCCGTTTAACGTGAAAGGAGCATCAGGTATCAGTCCGTTTTTCATGAACATCATCTTCGTTAGGTTCAGCCTCAAGCCGATCTTTCCACAAGCACTATCGAACTCGGCCAGCATTCGTACCGCCTGCTCGATGTTCGGTGTTATAAGCACGATGTCGTCTGCAAAGCGGAGGTGATGTAGGAAGCGGCCGTCGACCTTCACTCCCAAGTCTTCCCATTCCAAGTGACGCATGATATTCTCGAGGGCGGCACTGAAAAGTTTGGGCGAAATAGTATCGCCATGCCGGACACCTCTCTCCACGTCGATAATGACTTCTTTATAGAATAGTGAAATCATGGTCGTGAAATTGTCGTAGAGCTCACGAAGCATCCTTATATATTGCGTAGGAACACCCTGGTTGCCCAGGGCTCCAATTACCGCTTGTGTCTCAACGGTGTCAAAGGCTTTCTTCAAGTCGATAAAGGTAAGACATAGCGGCATTTTGTACTCTCGCGATACTTCAATGAGCCTTGTTAGGGTGTGGATATGACCGATTGTACTGAACCCTCTCCGAAACCCTGCTTGCTCGCATGGCTGTCCTTCATCAAATATTTTGCCAACCCTGTTTAAGATGACACGAGTGAAAAGCTTGTAGATTACGGACAGCAGGCAGATTGGGTCTTATACAGCAACACAGTGTTGCTAGTTTCTACGACGTGGGTATTTTGCACTCCGACAGGTACCGTGTGAAGAGCCCAGCCAGAGTTTTGATGATGACTGGTGGTATACTCTCCAGATGTTCTGGTTTGATCCTATCGGGACCGGGCGCTGTACAGTTCGTCATCGACGTGATGGCATGTCGTATTTCGGAAAGGAGAACCAAAGGAGCGATATATTCGTCTTGCCTAAGATGGTGAGTAGGCAGGTAGACGTGGCTCTCGAAGAGATCCGAGTAGAAGTCGTCGATGATCTTCTCCATTGCCCTCCGGGATGCAGTAACGGTTCCGTCAGGACGACGAAGGGAGGTCATGTGTGTCTTGTAATTGGCGAAGCTCCGTCGAGCTTTGTGAATGCTCTTTCCGGCCTCGGCGACTTCGTCCATGACTGCTGCTCTTCTCTCTTTCAAATCTTCCTTTATCGCTTCTCTGCATAGCTTCGCAAGTTCGGACGTTTGTTGATAATTTCCTGCAGCTCGCGCGACTCCACGCTGGCGTATCAGCTCGAGAGTCTTCGCAGAGAGTCGTCTTTTGGCTACTTGTGGTCTCTCCGCCTTCCTAGCGCCATCGAGGAGGTGTTCGACGAGCCAATTGTATTCTTCATCGATGTTGTCAACAACGGAATCTTCCCATTCACTTGCACAGGGAAATGAAGTTGTCCCAGTTGATGGAGGTCTTGGGGCTTCGTTTCCGAAACTTCATAGCTCTCTCCCCACGCACTGAGAAGCAGAATCTAGCGCGGAGGAGACGATGGTCCGATCCCGTGTAGAACTTCGGAACAACAGCGACGTCGGTCAGGCAATATCTCCGATTGAAGATGATGTGGTCTATTTCATTATGGGACTGTCCACCAGGTGACTGCCATGTCCATCTTAAAGGCACCGTTAGCAATGAATTTAGGGTACCCTTTTTTGACGGGAATTGATAGAACTACTTTAGAATAAAGCGATAACAACGAAAAAAGCGCAAAAAACGATGAACAAAAAGAATTACAAAGGGTCAAAAAAAGAGCTGGAAAGGGGGGTTGGACGAGTTTCACATTGAAAGAGCGGTGGTTAGGGAGTGTTCGGGAGAGTGCGCGAAGACGATGCAATGTCTGCAATAGCAGACAACACATTGCGTCTCTGGCAATTTGCCAACCAGCTTTTCGACTTTTCACCAACTTCGCTCCAATGTGAAAATGGTGAAGGACGATTAGAACTCGTGGTAAGCTTAGCGAGGGCGGAGGCCTCCCGTCCCCCACTGTTTCTGCCCTTATTGTGCCATATCCAGCCGTTTTCCGACCTCATTCCTGCACAAATGGTATAAGAGGGGGCTTCGCATCCAAACCATATGCAAATCTCCGAAACTACTTTTTCGTGAACAGTGCCTTTAAATGAGATCTGGAACTGCGAGTTACCATGGATGGTGTGGGTCGTCATGATAAACTCGGACAGTCTTTCACCCTGCTCTTCCATTCCACTCCGTGAGTCCCGATGTGAAGCTCTTTCGTTCTTCTGGGGCCAATCTTGGCGTTAAAATCACCGACGAGGATCTTGAAGAAAGTGTGGTCTCCTCTGTAGCGCCTCTCCAGATCCATATAAAACGCTTCCAACTCCTCTTCTTCGTAGCTCGATGTTGGTGCCTAAGCAACGAAGATGGTTAGAGCTGGGGTCGAGCCACTTCTTCTTAATCGCGAACGTCCGATTCGGGTTGTTAAGCTTTCGTACGAATCGACGCTCATGGCCAAGTGCGTATTGACGAGGACACCTACGCCGCCGACGCCTCTACTGTCGCATGTTCCAAGGAACAGTTCTCCTCCAGTCTTAAATACAGCGTGCAGCGGGCGATGCCTTCTCGTCTCGGTCAGTCCGATGACGTCGTACTTGATCTTCCTAGCTTGCATCATCAGTCCTTCTATACACGCTTCCGATGCAAGCGCCCGTGCGTTGAAAGCACAGATCGCCACCCTAGTCCTTCTCCTTTTAGGCAGCCTGTTTTGGCCCTGAGATTTTAGCAGCCTCTCCCGAGCGGTCTTCCCAACGCTGCCGTATTGGGGGCTCCCTCAGGTTCAGGGAAATGAGGCCCATTTCTATTACTGTTTTTGGCGTGAAGATACCCAACGTGCAGCTTGCCAGGCTCTGACGTGGGGGCTATTGACTTCGGGGCTTGCCAGGCTATCCCGAAGTCAATAGCCAAGTGTCGAGACAATACAGATTGCAACCATTCGTTCTAGGACCCATACACAATCAGATGATCGCCGAGTGGTGAGGCGATATTTTTCTCCCATTCTTTTTCCCTCTGTCATTCTTTTTTGCTACTGCGATCCCTTATTTAATTTCCTACCTCTAAGATGAAAAAGGTGAGCTACTCTTGCTGATACTAGATTGTTTTTTGTTCACTTATGCTTATAAGTGAATGAATTTTTGCTTACCGTAGTCTGTTATTCGCGCCGGGACCCACACGCTAGCAGTAAATCACATTGTATAGCTAGTCCGAGCGCCCAACTCTTCTCCATTTTTCTGGTCCCATTCGCGTCCAGCCCCCTTTTTAACGGTTCTTGGAAGCATTTTTTCACTTTGGCAACACCCATTCACGCACGCACTATTTTCGACCTTATCTTCCATTATTCATCACCAAATGGGCTACGCACGCCACAATGCGTGCACCACATGCCCGCGCATACGCCTACGGTTAAAAGTGTCAATCGGTTGCTCTTCATCTTGAAAATAATGAACCATTAAGGTTTGACTGATAGGCAACCAAAGATTGCGTAGTACTCACAAATGTTCTCAATTGATAATAACACCATTATAAGATCTCGTTATCACTGGACCTTCTTTCCTCCACGGGTACATCATTAGTTGAGAATCCCAAATTATTGGCGGTCGGATGAGCTTTGTTGTAAATGATATCAAAACATCAAGTATCCTTGTTTTTCCACCGCGTTACAAATCTTGCTGGGTAGCGGTCGTAATCTATATAATACTCGTAATCATAACTACATCGTAAATACCATTGGGGTTAAATTCAATAGGTAAGTGCTCTTATCAGTCGCTATCAGCTGTTAGCAGTTCCTATCATCGGTCGTCTACATCTCGCCATACTCCACGTCACACGCCAAACTGTCAAGACACCACTATTAATGCCATTATTATAGTGGTTCTACGCTTCCGAGGGTTTTCATTAGCCCTTATGAGCTCCTGGCCTGGCACCAACCGTTCTTGATCCCTTCCCCGAGTACCTACGATCCTATCACACCTTACTTAACCTATTAATATTCCAAGTTTCCATTATTGACAGAAAGTGCGTTACCGATCTAGTGGCTCTCGCCTTCTATAGTTTCTTATCAGTCCTGTCAGTTGTTATCAATCCTTGTTGCTAAACATTTGCGGTCCTTTCGCATCTCACACCACCTATCAAGGTGCCAAGGCTTCATCGCTAATACGAAGGTAGTTAGAGATCCTGAGGCTTTTGCCTTCTAAGGTTCCTTATTCATTTCTAACGATAGTTGTCACTTCCTATCATGTGCCATCAGTGTTCCCATCCTGCCCCCTATCTCTCTTTCAAATTTGAATGCCCTAGGTTCATTGGGACAGGAGTTATGAATTTCCGGTCAGACAAACACACAAACACACCAACAGACACACTTAGCCGATTATATAAGTAGGATATTACTTCTCCACCAAGCTCATGTGTTATTTCACTTGAATCCTTGTCGTGCCTACGTGGCGGACGCACAAACGGGCATACAAACAGACACACAAAGTTAGCGGTTTATATATATCATGGATGGATGGATCATGGATAATCTGGATTACCTATAATTATCGTGAACTGTGCCTTAAATATGCCCCAAATTCAACGACATTCTTCAAGAAATCGTCGTAACATTAACACCTTCAGGCAGTAACATTCGTGAACGAGTCTACAATACGAGTGCTGGAAGGAATCACTGATGTCGTTTCTAAAAAGGCTTGTTTGATTATCTCGTCAATTCTTTTCATTTGAGCGTGAGAAAGCGTACGTTACAGTAATCCATGAAATATTAGATTAAATAACATTAGGGTGTCTTTGGGTCCGAAAAATCCTACTGATCGATATTTTAGGATTGATCTTTTAGTGGGCTTTAGCGTTTTCCGCTGGGTCTGCTTTAACGATTGAGCAATATAATTTTTATAAAATTTTTGTAATTTACGCTCGATTTGAAAAAGTTTGCCGTTCTTTTCACAGCCATGCACTACATTCCTTGTTTCAGATCTCTTTAGATCTCTTTAGATCTTCTTTTTTGACACATTGTGGTTGAATTCTGAGCTTTGACTGGGTGACCGTCGAGTTTTGAATATGATGGATAAGTTTGTGTGTACTGCCGCAAACTGATGGCAAAATAATACATTTTAGGAGAGCAGTGGTATAATTAAAATCCTCGGATACTCAATTCAAATTCCCGTGATTCTTGTGATGCTCTTCATTCTCGCTCTTGGATTAGTAATGGCCGGGTGAGTGAGATATACCTTAAGTTCACAGGAAAGTCCGCTTAGACTTATTGGATTCAGTTGGACGTTTCATATGGGCCGTGACCGTTACGATTCACGAAGGTCTCGCCGCGGTGCTGTGGCCATTGTGGCTGCGTCTGTATTGGGTGGGGCAGGATATACAGCGATGGTCATTGGAGCAGTACTATGTGTTCTGGTCGCGTATGTGAATTTTTCATGTCGATGAATTACTCGATTTATCATATTAGGTAACCACAAAAGTGTTTTTTGCATGTGGATAAATAAATATACAAAAAAAAACGGTTCAACTAAAGATTATTCCGAAAAATAGTCTCCTATAGCAAGAATGGCTTTCTCCCGTCGCGAGACAAGCTGGTATACTGCATTTTTATAGAAGTGTCGATTTGGAGTTAAAAATTGATTTCACTCCCTTTCGAGCTCTACTATCCAGGGCCAAAAACAGGAGATAGTCGCTCGGGGCAAGATCTGGTGAATACGAAGGGTGAGGCAGAATCTCCATCGTAAACAGGCCGAAATTTCCCGCGTGATTCTTGCTGTGTGCGGTCTAGCGTTTTCATGGTGAAATAGGGCACCTCTCCTGTTCGTCGAAGAGAGTCGAAGGTTCCTCCTACCACAATCAGTTTACTAGGTTGAGTCATAAGTCCGCGGACAACGTGATAGTGATGACTTTTAGAGAAAATAACTCGGGAAAGAGTTGACGAAAATAGACGCGCGAGGCATCATTAGATAGAGTATAAAAAGCTCTTCCAAATACATACCAACGAGTACACCTGACCATTCCCTGCGCTTGAGCGTGAGGATAGAAAGTGCCATGTCGGCGCGGCAGTCTATGTCATACTGCTTCAAAGCATGAGACACCCGTCGACCGAGCTTTCGCACCTTGCCGGTTGACTTCAATCCACGAATAACTGTGGACTGACTCCCTAGGGGTGACTGCCAGTTCACGAGTAAACTGATACGGATTGGCTTCCAACTGGCTCCGCAGCACGTCCAAATCCAACTCCATTGAGCGTCCTGGACGTTTTCATCTTCGATGGATTAGCCGATCAGCGCAAACTTCGAGTGCCACTTGTAAATTGTGCATCTAACAGGAGCAACCTTCTTGTAAACTTCCTTGATACGTCTATCGATGTCCGCGGACTCTTGGCAAGATAAAAAAAGAAATAGGATGGTGTTGCGGAGGTGGAGTTGCGACGACTTATCACGGGGCATGGTTGCAGGGAAGGAAACAGTTAGGTGTGTTCATAGGAATGTGTTTCGAAGAGCTTCTCATACTCTATCTAACAATGCCATGCGCAACCATTTTCGTCTTCTCTTTCCCGAGTTATGATATCTAGAAGTCATCACTATCACTTTGTCCGAGGACGTATGACTCAACCTAATACATTGCATAGAAATAATAAATAATTATTTAGAAAAAACCGCACGAACTTTTTTGGTTGCCTAACAGTACGAATGAGTAGTTGTCTTGTTCTTCAACCCGCATGCTTGGAACATCTTTCATCTCCTGATTCAAAAGCACAGTTCCCGATAAATCTGGGTAGTCCAGATTATGACGAAAAATGGAAGATAAGATGGAAAGTAGTGTGGTGAAGGCGAAGAAACTGCGTGAATCGATGTTTCCAAAATGAAAAGAGACTTTGAAAATTCGGTTAAAGGGCGACTGGACGAGTATGCTATCAGGAAGATGAAGTAGGAGTGTATGGACTAGCTATACAACACCTGTCATTGTGTACGTGTGGGTCGTGGTGCAAATAGCTGAATAGTAAGCAGAAAGGTCCTTTGAGATCCATCCACTCATAGGCACAAATTTAAAATTAACACTATTAACAGCAATAACAGCCCACTTTTTTCATCCTTTTGAGGTAGAAAACTGGACAAAGGACCGCAGCAAAAAGCGTAACAAAGAATAATGGAATAGGGGAAAACGCCGCCCCATCACTGGGCGATTAGCTGATTGTATGTGGGTCCTAGAGCGAATGGAAACTAAACAGGAACACTATTACACACACATTTTTGTTAGTTCGTACTGCATCTTGGTGGAAGCGAAAAGTTGATTTTCAGGTTCTGCTTTCTTGTCAGCTTTGCAGCAACGATTGTTTACTTGGGATTTTTCGTGGACGATTACCTCCATCTTTTCAATGTAATGTTTTCTTTACTGTCAGCAAGCATATTAATTAATCGGAGACTGCAAGATGGTACTGAATGGCGGTACTTCTGACATAAAATTTCCTACTTACAGTCAAAATGTCGTCTTTCTCACTTATAAGCTGACAGATTACCCAGCTGCTATCTTCCTATTCCTATTAAATCATCAGAATTTCCACATGACTAGCGGCAAAACTTATTAAAGGCTCAGTTCACGATAATTTTGGGGTATCTGTTTTTCACGATAAACGATAGACCCACGTCACAGTAGTGCTTTAGTAACGAAAAAACAGCAAAGAACGACATTTAGAAGGAATTACCAACGATCAAAAAAGAAGGAAGGGGTCAGGACAAGTTTCATAATGAAAAAACGGCGTTTAACGGAAGTTCCGGGCGAGTGGACGAACGCTTCGCAGTGTCTGCAATTGCACACAACACACCTAGACAGCTAATTTCGCCTTTATTGTTGAAAATATTTATTATCCAGCTTATATTTCACTGAAATATTCTGTATATCTAATTGGCCTGGACGCAAAGGTAAGTAGTGAGAATAATTTATTCGAGTAGAACAGAGTAGAATAATAGTACAATAGTACGAATACAGTCGAATACTATTACCAGTAGGAGGCAGTCGATCAGGTTATCGATTTTTCACTAATGTTGCTCCAATGCGAAAGTGGTGAAAGGCAATTAGATTTCGTAATCAGCCTACCGAGGGGCGGAGGCTGACCGTGCTTCACTCTCTGGCCTCTTATTATGCCCTATCCATAACGCTTTTCGACCTCGGTCCGGCACATATTTTATCAGAGGGAGCCTCGAATTCATACCATGTGCAAATCTCCCGAAACCATTCTTATCGTGAACCATGCCTTTAAAGGCACACCTGTGATGACTTTGGGATGTCTATAATAGTTTCAGATAAAGAATGGAGGTGATGGTTCAGATTAGTTGGGGAGTAGTGAAAAAAACGCGAAAATTGAAGCATCTAGAGAAGTATAAGGCTCAAAAAAGTAGTAATTTAGGGATTGGACGAGAATGTAACGACAGGGTTGCATGGCAAAGGTATTTGGACGAGCTGTCCATGTGTGTGTGCTATTGCGTACAGCTGGCTTCAGTAAGCTGTCTGCGTGCAACATGTGCGTCACAGTGCGGATGGCACAACCTCTACAGCCTTCACAACGCTTCAATAACTCGTCCGCCTTTGGTTGTGTACGTTAGCTTAGCCGGTTTAGGAGCCTTCATAGGCCTTGATTGGGTCGTTTCTCAACACGACAACGCTCTTTTCGCTATCCGTAGGGTCACACGCTCATTTTAGAGAGAAATTTCGAAAGCATCTGTAGCTGTGTCTTTGCATCTGTTCAACGGTGGCGTGTAGACGTAAGGGGTACACTACCTGTGTGTGACATGTTTCAGGCTATTCCAAATTTGCACTTCCGCGCCGAATTGGGCACCCAAGAAATAAACTACTCACTTCAGTAAGCAGCTGTACAGTTTCCACTGCAACTGCCATAGATGTTTTCAAACACTAATCTATTCAGTGATACTTTTTATAACTGCAAAAATGGCTACCGGTTTTTTGACGCATTCAATGGGTCTCATACAATTGCCGCAACAGAAGTCGAAAAGGTAGGTCAATTTGCAGAGTAATCTATCAAACATCGTTTGTCACAGCACTCATGACAGGACCTTCTCAGCACTTGAAAATGTTGCGGTGTGTGTGTGTGAGCGGATGCGGATGGGGGGGGGGGGGGGGGGGAAGGGAGTCCCCTCTGTATCCTACACACTCACTCATTCATTCCTGGTTTACTCGTGAAACAACTAGAATGTGAGATTCCCACCCTCTATTTTTGAATATTATTTATTTTACTTATTATTATTATTATTATTATTTATTTTTACAGCAGTTCAAGCTCTTACAAAGAGGAGAAGACCTTGCCCTCAAGCTGCTAGGGAATGATATAATTATCAGTTATAAAAAGACTTTGAATTCAAGTTTATCCGAAGCAATAGTAAGTTTGTATAATGTCCCTGTTCTAGCGCTGGATCAGATTATGTGCATAACCTAGAATGGTGAACTTTTGCTGAGATTCTTCAAATTCAAATCAAAATTAGCACCTCCGTACATCATGAACGAAGTTCTCATGAGAGCAGGATAGTTCCAAACTTTTGGCAATCGTCTTGTCTCTCTCCACGAAATTTTCTAGAGGGGACGAGCCCGAACAAACTGGACAGCGAAATTTTTCCGATATTCATGCTTCACCGTCATGGGAAAAAAATATAGGTACATATAAGCCTAATAGATATGTTGGTAAGGCGCTGAAGAACAATACAACTTATATGGTTGATGTATAATTATTGCGGATTTTTTTAGCAAGTTTTACTTAAAGAAATGATAGGAATATCTAGCAAAGACATGTTCAAACATTTACTCCGGAACATATCCACCACCTACGTCACGCACTGCTTCACATTTGCTAGGCAATCGAGTTCCACAGGCGAAGAAGGTTCGATTCTTGGAGACGATCCACGCCTTGACGTCGACCATCAAGTCAACCATTTCGTCGAAAATTCTGTTTGTTAGCCAATTTTTAGACTTTCTCGGCACATTTCTGTTGAGGAAAGTAAGAGAATTCTTCTATCAAGTCCCGAATAAAGTACTCAAATTGTGTCGAGAAAAAAGAAGCCGCGAAAAAATTCACAATATTTATGCATCAACCTATTATTATGTAATTATGTATTATGTGGTTGCTGCCCATGAACCGTAGCTGAACCCTTTCTCGAAATGATTAAGCGTTTGACGTGGAAATCGTGACTACAAAGGCTTTTATATGTTGGTGAAGTATACTGCAAGCAAGGTCAAATTGTTTACCCCCATCCAGCTCTCAGCCAACCCGTCTTCAAGTTGGTTTATCAGAAACAAACTTTTCATCAAAAAAAGGTCAAAGACACTGTTCGCAACAATTATGAATTCTACGATTTTTAGATAGGGGAGGACCCCAAAAACCGGCTTAGAAGAAGCGCGAGTTCTCACAGTGTTGTAGGGGCTGTAGAGGACACGTTGCCTGCAGGCAGCTTAATTGTAGTCAGGTGTACGCTAAGCCACATTCAATTGGACAACTCGTCCAAATACCCCTCCCATGCAATGTTTGTCTTCATAATCTCATCCAGCCCCTAAATTTACATCTTTTTTGAAGCCTCCTATCTTTCTGAAGACGCCGATTTCCGCATTTTCTTCGCCACTTTTGCATTATTGTGAACTATCACTTCCACAATTTGTCTAGAACTTTCTATTCCCAACATTATCGTGAACTGTTTCTTCAAAATGAAAATATGGTAGGGTATCTAATCGTATGAACCTTCTCTCGGCAAAGTATCTGACCTTGCATGCCATCATTTCCAACTCGAATCCTTTTTCCAAGTCCTAAGAGTAGCTAGATTTGAAACATGTTTCAGAGATTGCATGAGGAGGTTTATGCAATGTTCGACCAGTTTGTTGAGCAAAGACGTGCAGAGGGTAAGTGATAGTTACGGGTATTGTACGCTGTTTTTTTTTAAGATCAGTAGCCAAGCTTTTTGATGTTCGTTTGTTGTTTTTATGTTATTCCGATTTCACTTTCAATGCGCGAATTGCTCCACATTTCCTTTCTGGTATGTGGGAACTATTAGAAGGTCGAGTATACAAAAAGGTATGTTATCCTTTTTAAACAATTGGATACATGCTGGCAAGGATTCTAAAGCCTCAGAAGAGAATCACCACAGATCTTCGCATCATTTCAAACCTATCACTTTTTGAAGCATAGATTTGATTGGACTTCCTTTGTTCAAGTAGTCTTGCGTTTGTTTCGATGTCGTCGAAGAATTTCGTCTCCTCGCTGTGCCTCCTCCCTCTGTTTTGTCGGATGCTTTTGTACGACACTTTCCCCCTACTTCAACAGCTCCCTGCTTAGCTAGGCACGAATGAGCTACAATAAAAATCACCTTGTATCCCCTGCCGTCCCGTTGATCATCGACCTCCTCGAGTGGGCGTCAGAAACGCCTCCGTTTTTCCTTGTCCCGAGCCACGGTGCTCGTCTCAGCTCTGAGGCCAACAGGCATAGCATTCGTTTCGCGAAAAAGTGTGACCGCCGTGCTGACAGCCGTCCTGGTGTTCGTTCGACGTCCCGAGGGTTTTAGTAGGTCCAACGGCGGTCACAATATCGTAAAAGTTGTTTGGCCCACCTGATTTCCGTATAATGAGATGTGCAACTACTATTGTACAGCGATTACACAACAAGTCCAACATTTAGAAACACACAGAAGCATCTTTTCCATTTAGGCGCACAGGCATACACACACGTATACATACACACGCACGTACACACACACCTGTACGCCTGCTTACCTATACACCCGCTACCCGCTTCTGAGCGCACCTAGACCTACACCTACGCACCTAAACCCCTACTCACATACCCACACACACACGCACACACACATGCCTACACATCTGAGTGCATACATACACACATACCGACACCTAGACACCTACACAGACACAACACAAAGAGATATATATACAGTAACGACTCCAGTGAAGTTGACAAGCGAAGTCTGTTCTGTATAGGATTCCCAGATTGCCCAGCGATGCCTTTGCAATAAAGTTTAGAGGTAAACTTTAAACTTTATTAATAGGTTTTTGGCGTTAATCAATCCCGTCTGAGGGATGCGCCCCCGCACTCGACTTCCATTCAGAATCGTAGTGGCGTAATGAGTGCGTACGTGGCCTATACAATGACTTGCGGTGGCCAGCCGATGTACAAGTCAGTGCTTTTATCCTCCCAGACGAGTCTGGTACCAATTCACCGACCCCGGAGGGATGGAAGGCTTGGTTGGCCTAGGCGGGCATCGATCCGGGATTCGAACACCTGACCGTGCGTGTGGTATAGTGCGCCACTTGCCACTACACCACCTCCGCCCGCCTTTGCAATAGTTGTTAATATTATCAAAATAATCCATGATTCACATCAGTGAATGATTGCTATCACATTGGAATTTTTTATAGCCTGTACCTGTGTCAGACAAGGAATATCGAGATCATTACGCCAAACTCCTCAATAACAGTATTCTTCGACTGAAGTACACAATTCCGACCACATTTGCAAATATGTCTGTACGTATTCCTTATTCGATTAGTTTTTTTGAACTGTTCACGAACCAAAAGATGCAAAATCAAGGGTCGCATTAGTTCTACCAAGAGTAGCAGTCTGCAATTGCATACTGACAGCAGATAGAAGGGCTAGCCCATCATTTTTGTCAGCCATACGACCACACGACCCATGTACCACATCTACACCCATAGACCATGGGCAAGCACAGGAGGGGTTGGTGAATGCTGCGATTGCGGACTACTGGGTAGACATAAGCACCACCAAAACAAGTAAGAAAAGGATGGATGCCTTTGCCTGAATCCTTTTAACAGGAGATTGAAGAGTGCTTCAGAATGTTTATAGTTTGTGTGGTATGAGTCTGGGAGTTATCCCCGTCCACAATAAGCAGCTGTTCCTATTCCATCCTTTCACTGCGGCCCATTTTTTCATGCAAAGATACCGCCGGCTCTTTGCCAAGAGTAAAATAATAGCATTTTTTACCCTGTCACAGCGTCTAGTAATCCCAACCAAATGTGTAGTCCCCTCATTCAAGTCGCGATTCCATTCCTACGAGGTATTCCGCATGACCAAAACTTAGCAGAACAGATGTTCTGCTTGAGAACATCTGTCCAAACGAGAATTCATTCGAATACAATTGCGATCGTTCAGGGCGCACTCTCCGATATATCACCGAAATGTGATAACATAATTAGAATATGGGATGTTATGGGATATTATGTGGGTAATTTTATTATGGCTCCAGTACAAGGATTATGGGTGGCATACAGTAAGTGATGTGAAATTTCTCGGTCCGCTCCTATAATTATGCTGTATCCGACCAGATACTGAAGCAAGATTCATGGCAATTGGAGATTTATTTTGTTGATTTCTCTCTGATCGTTCAAATGATGGGCCAATTCAAGGGACAAGCAGGAAGTAGAGAACTAGAACCTTAAGCATTTCTCTTTCAGTGATTTGTGTTATTGGCTCAGCACCTATCTATCATTCATTCTTTAGCGCCTCACAATTTCTACAGGATTATGCCGAATCTGTACGAAAAACGTATCTTCGGGAAACCCAACGTTTGGAGGAGGTTCTTTTTGCTGAGCTTTTTTATTTTCCTATATGCTGTGCGGAATCGTTCCATGAAAGTCTTCTTTTCTGAAGTTAACTTATTCCGTTGCCTCTTTGTAATCTTGAATGGAGTTGAGTGCATGGTGCGTTGCAAGCTGTGTGCAATCAGCATCGATAATCTTTTTCCTTAAACATTGTCTTCGAAATTATGTAACTTTTCCTTGCACGGATCCAGGGCGTTCATTTGAGGGATAACGGAGAGTAATTATTACGATAGTATGCTCACCCTCTTTTGAGAAGTCCACATCATGATGAAGCGGTGATCATGCTCCCGAAGAGTACAAGGCTTTTGTAGGTGCTTTACTTTTCCTAATGGAACCTCGCGCATCCAAAAATTGTGAAGAACGCGATTGTTCCCAAATCGCTGGCTTGAAAACTACGACTATGTTGAGCTTAATGGACTGGTGATGAATTGTTCATTGGCCAAAATAAGCTGTGCTCCGCTTATAGCTTCTCTTTTTTTCCCCTGTTTCTACTCCTGAAACTTGGAAACACTGCTTGAAGTTGAAAGAGGTCACGGTCCTGGTAGTTGGTGATAGGGGTGCTGTTCTTTACCGAAAACCACCGTTGATATTAAGGGTGCATAGCTCTGAGTATCACTACAGGAAGACTATATTAAGGTCATGGGTGAAATGACACGGTGACTTCCCTACAGCCAACATTTTTCTAATTGTTCGCTCCAATTTCAGCTTCGCTACGTGCACCGAAAAATGGCTGAGCTAGAGGAAAGTACTCAGGATGATCTAAGTGAAGATGTATTGGACCCTTCGCAAGGCTCAGCTGCCACTCCTAATGATAGCGTCGGAGGTGCTGGAGAGACACAAAAGAAGAGTGATTTCTCGAACGAGGTGGCTTTGGAAGGAAAGGAGAGTAGTTTCTCGAAGGAGACGGACCCGAAGAAAAAGTGAGTTTAACGCATGCTTGGCCACTGCTTGCTGTCTAATCTTGACTTGACTTATCACTCGAGAGCGCAATGAGTTCATCTAAGTGTCTGATTACTGCTATCACCAACGGATCCCCCGTCTTGAAGTGTTCACGGTATTTTAGAGACATTTGTTTAGAGGCTTAGTTCACGATAATTTTGGGTAATCTAGATTATGACGAAAAATGGAAAGTATGATGGAAAACAGTGCGATGAAGGCGAAAAAACCGCGTGAATCGGTGTTTCCGAAGCGAAAAAGGGCTTCGAAAAAATCGTAAAAAGGGGGCTAGACGAGAATGCAACCTGAAAAGTGAAGAGGAATGGGGCGTTTGAAAGAGCTATACAATGCGTGTCAGCGCGTAAATGTGGATCCTGGTACGAATAGCTGACTACGGTAAGGGAAAATTCATTCACGCCTAAGCATAAGTTGACAAAAAAACCCTAGTAACAGCAGAAATAGCCCACCTTTTTTAGCCTGTTATAGAAAACTAGATAAGGGATCGCAGCAGCAAAAAGAATAACTTAGAATAAATTCGGCAATCAACTTACTGTATGTGGGTCCTGGTGCGAATGTTTGCAATCTGTATCGCTTCGACACTCGTCTGACGTGACATCGACCGAGGGGGGGGGGAGTCCGCGCAAGCCGGTAATGGGGCTTCCCCTATGTCCTCACCGTTGAGTTTTTGGGCGCGAGAGAGTCCTTCCTATTACCCTTGGGGGTCACTGGGCATTTTTAGAGGGAGAACTCAGTAACCATTTTTATCGTGAGCTGTGTCTTTGAGTGAAATAGTGGAAGTTATGGTGTAAAATGGTGCAGAGTTGGCGAAGAACGTCGCGTAGAAACAAAAAAAATCGTAGGACTTTAGTAACATGAGGCTTTAAGAGTGTTAAAGAAGGGGTTGTACGAGGTGTCGACAGAAACGGCAAGTACAGGTACTTGTACAAGATGCGACTAGCGTCGTAGCGTAAAGAACTGGCTAAAGAGACCAAAATTGGCCAGAATTGCCTCTTTCTGGGTGCACTCTTAGCACTGACGACATAGTTTATAGAATATAAAACTGCTTACTTGAATAATAGAGAAGAGGTATGAGTGTGTGTTCCCTCGCCGTCTGTAACTGTCTGGGTATCTCCCACATAGAAATACTTTTCGTCGGCGTCCTAACGCTTGGTTGTGAATGGTGCAGTTATAAGAATGCCTCCATGACACGGCCACCTTTGGGTATGTACGTGAGCCAAACCGGTTTTGGAGCTCCTCTTACGCTCTGTGAAGATCGTTCTTCGGCCCGGTAACGTGCCATGTACTATTTTTGACAGCCACAGGTTCATCCCAGAAGACCATTCTTCATAAGCTGTGAACCAGGTGATACAGAATTCTCCTTTAATTTGAGGCGATGAAACACGATTGAGCCATGCTTATGATTGAGACCATTGCAAGTTTTTAGTCCTATCCATAACCAAATTTCTTTATGAGGTTACAAAACATTTCATGCATCATTACTAGGACGTAGTTATCCATACTCAAATAGTAGTGGATTTTTCAACAGAGCCACCGCAGCCAATGGCTGCTTTCATAGTCCGCAGGCAGGCGCGCTGGCTGGCGCGCTGGCGCGCGCGCAGGCAGTGCTAGGGGGGAGGAGGGAGGCAGACAGTGTAAGGCAAGCAGTCCACGCCCCTTCGAGGGGTTGAAAACAAACAACCTTCGAAGGGGCGTGGACTGTTTGCCTTACACTGTCTGCCTCCCTCCTCCCCCCTAGCACTGCCTGCGCGCCTGCCTGCGCGCGCGCCAGCGCGCCAGCCAGCGCGCCTGGCTGCGCGCCTGCCTGCGAACTATGAAAGCAGCCAATCAGCAAAATACTTTTTGATGAAGACTTCGTAAATTTTTCTCATTCTGACTGGTAATTTTTCGTGCTCTATTGAAGATTTGCTGCGCGCCAGCTGATGATTTTGCTTTAAACCCTATGTACCTATGAAATCGTAAAAATTTCAGGGCTCCATGAATCAGATCCAATAGAAGACACTCAACCGCCAATTCAAATTGTTAAAGAAGGGTAATTCAACTTAGAAAAGGAAGTATAGACGGTTAATATTTGGAAGTGTCGGTCGGTCATTGTTTGAAAAGGCTTTATATAATAAATATTTGTTTTTGTTATTATTTACTGTATGGTTACGGTTGTCAGGAACGTGTTGATACTTGTCGGTGCATGTGTAGAAGAATCGTTGGTTCTGTTAAATGCGTGCGAAACTGTCAGTTCCTGTTATGACGTGTTAGAATCCCTTTGTATAAACCCTAGACTACACATAGTAAGAAATATTGATTTTGTGCGGCAACCTCAACTTTTCGATTCTTTTTTTTTAATTACAAGCCTTTCCCAAATTTATTTAGCTATTTAATTCCTTTTGTGAGTTAGATATACCATTGAACTACACTGCACTTCAATCTCGACAAAGCTCCAACATGGGTAATTATGTAGGAGACCTAATTTTAAATAGGTATCTCGACCTAAGATTGAGAAAAAAGGCATGCAATCAATGGACGATTCTGTATGTTGCTTTGCATGAACTCTCGCCTTTCTGGCTCGCCATAGTTTGAGATAAGCTTTTCCTCTGTCCTCTGCAAACAATGTGCGACATACCCTGATGGATCAATACCCTTCATTTCACCAAACCATGTTCAATCTGTATGATGTGAACTATTATTCTTGAAAACAAATGCTATGCAGTGATGCATAGCTAAGCTTGATTTCAAAGGCACAGTTCACGACAATTCAATGGGCGAGAACTTCAATGGCTTTCCCGCCTCTCGATCGATTCACGTATTCACGTGTCGAGACAATACAGATTGCAACTATTCGTTCTAGGACGCACACACAATGAGCTGCTTGCCGAGTGATGAGGCGATGTTTTTCTCACATTCTTTTTTCCTCTGTTATTCTTTTTGCTGCCGCGATCCCTTATTTAATTTTCTACCCCTAGAGGCTGAAAAGGGTGGGCTACTTTTGTTGTTACTAGGGTTTTTTTTTGTTTACTTATGCTTGTAAGTGAATGAATTCTTACTCACCATAGTCTGTTATTCGCACTAGGACCCACACGCATGCTGTGAGACACATTGTTTAGCTTGACGGTTTTTCGAAGCCTTTTTCCACTTTGGAAACACCGATTCGCGCAGTTCCTTCACCTTCATCGCACTATTTTCTATGTTATCTTCCACTTTTCGTCATAACCTGGATTACCCAGAATTATTGTGAACTGTGCCTTTAAAGAAAGCAATAATCCATAAGGGGTGAAAATGTAGGTGGGGGAAACCCTCGTCTTTACGGCGCAGGGGCGCACAGGGGTAGGGGAAGCCGAATTGCGAACACGTTATGGTGCTTAGGAACGTTTTTCAGCAAGGGGTATCTAGTTGTTTACATGAGCTTCAGTTCTATATGAGCACCGATTGATTCGATTGAGTGTTCAAATCTCACCACATCCCAGCTTTTCTAGCTTTTTCTCGAGGGAATATCTTACCCACACGGTGCTCCTCCCTCCCTAATGCTTGGATAGCAAGCCACGTTCCCTGGCTAAGAATCGTACCTAACCATAGATGAAGTGGACTACCTCTTTTCGTGTGCGCCCTGGCCCTCAGTGGTGAAAACGATTGGTGCTCTCTTCCTTCCAACTCACTTTCTCCTCATCATGAATTGAACTCGCTTCTTTCGGTTCATCTCCTTGGAAAAATCTTTCTTACTTTCCGAGCGAACTATTTCTGATGATATGGGTCCGCCACCCCTACAACGCCGTCATGATTCCTGATCGGAGTCAAATCTGTGTCGCATCCTTATAAATATGTTTGTTGAGGTCCCAGGATCTTATTTTGGTTCGATTAGATAAAGTGTTTTAGTTAGGGTACAATCAATAGGAAGTTGCTTGAGTTGACGAAAATGGAACGTCAATGATGGGTCAAAATGGGAGATTGAATTGATCCGATGGGTCTAGATCATTTACTAGTGTCTGATTGTATTTTTTCGCTAATTTTCAACGCTATCTAATATCCAGTATCGAAAATAGTCATATTCACTCTCATATCTCCAGGTTCTGAATTTAGACGGGGAAGAGGACTTGTGAGTTTGCAGTCGGTTTCCCAGAAACCAATTGATCTACTCGATCGACAAGACTTCACAAATCTAGCAAGAGGCGTCAGTCTGCCGGAGGTGCACCAATCGACCGACTTCTTTCTCTCGTTTTTCATAATTTCACTTTTTTTCTTGTTTTTCTTTCTGTCATTCTCCACCATGGCTTTCTACTTGTTTAGATTACTTCGAGGTAGGGGAGCAACCTTAATTCTGAATGCATGTCCTTGTGGGTCACTTATTTTTTCAGCATCACCCATCTACATCCTTCTAATCGGCGCTCAAACGATTTTATTCTCAGTAAAAAACAAGGACTATGACTAAAAGAGAGCCAATCGCTGTTACCCTCCGAAAAACGTCATGGAAGCCACTAAGGTTCATTCTCTTCGGTTCAACGTCAACCTATACCGGAAACTCAGGTGAGTTAAGTGAGTGTTCGGAAAAGTGGTCCGTAGAATTGTATTATAGTTAACAACGGTGAAATTTTTAGGAAACCTTACCTTCGCAAACTGTAATGCATCACTTGGTAGACCTTGAACACAGCTCTTTGAGCGTTGTTGAATTTACTGCTTCAGTAAATCTGGTAGATGCTGAGAACTCCTGGTGATCTTGTAGCAGAGTTTTTTTTTTCTTAAAAAGGCATGGCTCTGTAAAAGTTTGCCCACTTACTTCTAGCTGTCTCTGACCATTTTCGCATTCTAGAACGTCTTTGAAGAGAGCTATGAGTCTTTGGTCTTAGCCTCGCTCACCTTGATGCAGACTCCGCCCACTTTAGAGGTCTGGTAACAGCAATCAATGAACCAAACTTCCATCTTTTCATGATCCAGTCGGTTCGTCCGTCCAACACCGAGCTTCCCTTCTTCTTCAGGAAAGTTGTAGTAATCGGCTAACTCTCCACTCTTTTGAAACAAATAATATTTTCCTGTACACGAAGTTTGACACAGGACTAACGGAGCAGTGCAAATGGTATTCACTGTAAGTAAGTGCTTACGCTTTCACTTGGGAGTCTCGATCTTTTGCTCTCGTTCTTAAATATAAATACCCAATAAAGATTCAACTGCCAGGTAACCAAAGCTGGGCGGTACTTACAAATGTTTCGTATGGTGATAACGCCATTATCAAATGTCTTAATCAATGGACCTTTTTCTTCCTAGAGATATCATTAGTCAAGAGTTCCAGATAACTGGCGATCGGTTAAGTTTTGTCACAAATGATATCGAACAATAAGGACCCTTCATTGGGTCACAAACCTTGTTGGGTAGCGGTCGTTATCCAATAGGTTGATGCATAATTATTGCGGATTTTTTAGCGGCTTCTTTTCTCTCCATACAATTTCAACATCGAAGTCGAGATTTTCATAGAAACAATCTACTCGCTTTCCTCGATGAGAATATGTCTAGGAAGTCATCTTCTTACTCGCCACAATATGCTCTATTACTTTGAGAAATGATGGAAGCTGGCACACTCATTACGCGATCTCAACGAACTTTTTGGCGGTGGAATTGTCGGCCAAAGCCAATTGAGGACTGGGATATGCTCCTAAATCTCCATATTGACCCACAGAAACTCCTGAGTGATCACGTCACCCGTTCGTTGAAACACTGGCTAGCAAACAGGCCTTGCGACGAAATACGTAGATGACGTGGTGGCCGATGTCAAGGTGAGGATCGCCTCCAAGAACCGAAACTTCTTTGCCTGTGGAATCCGGCTGCCTAGCAAATGGGAAGCAGTGTTTGACGAGTATGGCGGATACGTTTCAGAGGAATTATTCGAACATGTCTTCGCTAAATATTTCCATCGTTTCTTCAAGCAAAATTTGCTGGAAAAAAAATCAGCAATAATTATGCATCAGCATAATAATAGCAAGAAATGAGAAGGTGAAATGAGAAGGTCCTTTTCTTGCTAAGTTTCTTATTAGGTTGAGTCATAAGTCCTTGGACAATGTCGAAGTGATGACTTCTAGAGATCATAACTCGGAGAAGAGGTGTTGAAAATGGACGCGCGAGACACCTTTAGATAGAGTATTAAAGGCTCTTCCAAATATATACTGAGATATACGCCTGACCGTTTCCTGCACTTGAGCGTGAGGAGGGAAAGTGCCATGTCGGCGCGGCAGTCCATGTCATACTGATTCAAAGCATGAGGCACCCACCGAGCTTTTGCACCTCGCCTATTGACTTGAATCTACGAATAACTGTGGACTGACTCCCTGAGGGTGGCTGCCAGTTCCAGTGAATAGTTTGAAACGGATCGGCTCCCACCTGGCTCCGCAGCACGTCGAAATCCAACTCCATTAAGCGTCCCGGACGGTCTGCATTTTCGACGGAATAGTCTTCCGACGTGAACTTCGTGTGCCACTTGTAAATTGTGCATCTAGCAGGAGCAACCTTCTTGTAAACTTCCTTAATAAGTCTATCGATCTCCGCAGATCTTCTTGGCCAGATAAAAAAAAGAAATAGGATGGTGTTGCGGAGGTGGAATTGCGACGGCTTATCACGGGGCATGGTTGCAGGAAAGGAAACAGTTAGGGGTGTTTGTTAGTATGCATTCCGAAGAGCTTTTCACACTCTATCTAACAATGCCAGCGCGTCCATTTTCGTCTCTCTTTCCCGAGTTATGATCTCTAAAAGTCAACGCTATCACATTCCCCGAGGACTTATGACTCAACTGATAGTTTTTCTAGGTATTATGTAGAATTGTTCCATGGAACTCCCATGAAATTCTTTTCCGTTTTCCCCTGTTTCTACTGCTTGAAGTTGAAAGAGGTCACGATCCTGGTAGTTGGTGATAGGGGCGCTGTCCTTTAACGCAAACCCCGTTGATATTAAGGGTGCATAGCTCTGAGTATCACTACAGGAAAACTAGATTAAGGTCATGCGTGAAATGACATGGTGACTTCACCTATAACCAACATTTTCCTAATTGTTCGCTCCAATATCAGCTTCGCTACGTGCACCGAAAAATGGCTGAGCCTGAGGAAAGTACTCAGGATGATCTAAGCGGAGATGTATTGAGCCCTTCGCAAGGCTCCGCTGCCACTCCTAATACTATAACACCGTCGAAGGAACCCCATGCTCTGACATCTGGTAGCGTCGGAGGTGCTGGAGAGACACCAAAGAAGAGTGATTTCTCGAACGAGGTGGCTTTAGAAGGAAAGGAAAGTAGTTTCTCGAAGGAGACTGACCAGAGGATAAGCCAAGAAAAAGTGAGTTCAACGCATGCTTAATCATTGCTTGCTTGACTAATTTCAACTGAGCGGTATTGCCCGTGAACTCAATAAATGGCTCCTCTTATTACTCGAGAGCGTAATGAGTTCATCTAGGTGTGTGATCACTCCAACTAAGGGATCGCAGCAGTAAAAAGAATAACGGAGGGTAAAGGATAAACCGGCGCCAAAGCCAATTGAGGACTGGGATATGCTCCTAAATCTCCTATTGACCCACAGAAACTCCTAAGTTATCACGCCACCCGTTCGTTGGAACACTGGCTAGCAAACAGGCCTTGCGACGAAATACGTAGATGACTTGGTGACCGATGTCAAGGTGAGGATCGCCTCCAAGGACCGAAACTTCTTTGCCTGTGGAATCCGGCTGCCCAGCAAATGGGAAGCAGTGTTTGACGAGTATGGCGGATACGTTTCAGAGTAATTATTTTACCATGTCTTCGCTAAATATTTCCGTCGTTTCTTCAAGCAAAATTTGGTGGAAAAAATCCGCAATAATTATGCATCAGCCCAATAATAGCAAGAAATGAACAAAATCCTTATCTGCTAATCGTATTGCCGTTAATGGGTACCTATCACTGCACTTGCTACACACTTTTGTCACCATATTCTACCATCCGTCTTATCGAAAGAAACATTTAACGGACAAAGCTACATCGTAAATACTGAATGTGCAAGGATTTTGATCGGTAGGTGGCCTCTCTCAGTTCCCTTATTTTCTCTTATCATTTATCGTCGGTTAATGTCACCGAGTACCTACGATCCCGTCATATCCTACATCACCTGTTATAACCTACAAAATTTGAACTCTTTAGACTCAAGGAAACAGAAGTTGCGAATTTTGCTCAAACATTTACTCTGCGCAAATCCTGCCCTATGCAGGCGGAGACTAAACCTGCTACCTGTCATGAGTGTTCCTATCCTGCCTCCTGCATTCCCATCAATTTTCAACGCTCTGGGTTAACTGGAACAGGAGTTAGGAATTTGCAACCTAGCATTCCTACCGCGCACGCCATCCCTCTGCGGGTGGAGCCCGGTCCTGCCACCTATCATAAGTATTCCCATCTTGCTACCCGTACTCCTACGAAATTTAAAATTTCTAGGTTCATAGGAACAGGAGTTATGAATTCACCCAAACACACACACCGACACACACGCACACACACATGCCAACAGACACACCTAGCGAGTTATATAAAGTAGGATAGAGTTTTATCCGTTCCGTTTTATATGTATCATCTCCTTGGGCTCGGTGGGTTAAGTCGGATGGACTCGAAGAACGGAATAGTTGGGCAGTCCCGGATTCCTCAAACTTGTTCCTGTTGTTTGACTGTTTCATTCGGATGTTCTTGATCGAAATCTGTAGTTTGTTTGGGCCGTCCTACGTGTAAGAAACTCAGTTTAGATACAGTGAGGTGAGGGTCACGTTTGAAAAGAAGCCTTGCTCTTCGGCTTTGCGGATATACCAGTACCACCTGTAGTTCGGTCACTGATTCCCTTGAGTGAGTCCCAGTACCGCTTCTATTCATCGCTCTTGCAAGACAGTACCGTGCAATGGGATCTCCTGGCTCGAGTAAGACGGAACGTATCATTCCTTTTGTTCAGAGGCTGTTTCGTGGAGTTTGTCTGGTCATCATGGCGACGTACATATGTCAGGATGTTTACCTGACAGTGGAGGGATTAAATCCTAACCGTCATGCGCAAGACCGCCGTGTCAATTGTTCTTTCTGTTCACAACCTGGATAGATAAAACAGCCTGTCCATCAAGGCTAACCCAGCGATTACCGTAGAATCGCGTGATTATCCAATTCATCTGATCTTCGATTTGTATCTACGACAGCATCGTTCAGCCAGGGACTCCGATTTTATTGCCCGTCCGAGTGTGAAGAAAACCAGGTGATTGACCAAAGGGTCCATTTCTCTGAGACAAAGCAGATGTGGAGTAACTGTAGCCGTATAGCTGTCTCCCATGAATACTGCAACTGCTCCGCCAAAACTGCAGAGAGTTCTGGAGACAACGATTTTCTCAAAAGTGATCGATCTCTGATTGACGACACACCATGAGCCAATCTTGAGTTGATTCAGAAGTTACAGCCGGGAATTCTGATTTTCCAGGAGCAAATGATGAGTTCTGATCAGAAATCGACTTTGTAAATACCTACGTGGCGAATTCTCAGATAACTGATACCTCACTTCCAGTTTCTAGGAAGGTTCATTTCAGTTTCATGCTCGATGGACCCTAACCAGAGAGGTATGTGCTCCGTGTTTCAGCTAACGTTCCTGCCTACTCATAAGGCTGACAGTGTGTCCATCACGTGGCTATGTAAAAACTTTTAAGTCTGCCCGACGTATCAATTCAATGTGATCGGTCCAATAAAGGAATTCGCGGACACGACATTGACTGCTTTGTATCTTCGAGCAGCGAGCTCATTAATGAATAAAATGGTGAACACCGTGTCCGATTCAACGATACACGTACGTTTCTGTTTATACAAACTAGGAAATGAAAGTTGTTTTGATCACAAACCTATCACGATTCACTCCATCGGCGTTTCTTCGAAGACGCAGCTTACGAAATTTCGTGCTCAGCTGTCTGTTGGAGGAAAAAATTCCAAATGATCCTCACTGGAAGTCCTTGACCTGAGGATTGTTCATCTTTCTCGTAAAAGTTTAGCCCATGAGACAATGACTGGGCGTTAAAACTGGAGTTCTTTGTCTTCTTCACCACTCCCTTGGTATTATTAAACCAGTCGGTTCGCCCTGTTAACGCCGGGCTTCCCTCCTTCTTCGGCTGAGTTGTGGTAATCGGCTAACTCTCCACTCATTGAGACAAATAATATTTTCCCGTTCACAGGACTAATAGAGCAGTGCAAATGGTATTCAGTGTAAGTCGATGCTTACGCCTTTAACCCCAACGATGATTCAACTGTAAGGTGAAGAAAGCCTTAGGCGATACTCACAAATGTTTCTAGTGATGATAACACCACTATCAGATGTCCTAATCAATGAACCTTTTACTCTACAGAGACATCATTAGTTAAGAATTCCAGATAGCTGGCGGTCGGCTGAGTTTTGTTGCGAATAATATTAGACAAAGAGGATCCTGCATCAAGTCAGAAACATGGCTGGGTAGCGGTAGTAATCTAATAGCAAGATATGAACAAAATTCTCATTTGCTTTTCGCAGTGCGGCAAATGGCTCCCTATCACTGCACTTGCCTCTCACTTCTGTCATTCCTCTCTACCATCCAGTCTTATCGAATGAAACCTACTGAAAAGTCAAAGTAGAATCATAAGTACCGGAGGCGTTATGGTTTTGATAGGTAGGTGGCTCTTGCTCTCTTAGGCCCCTTATCTTTTCTTATCACTTGCTATCAGTTCCCGTCACTGGGTACCTACGATCCAGTCATATCCCATATGACCTATTGAAAGGTCGTGGTCCCACTGTTAATAAGAAAAGCTGTAATCCTATCAAATTCGAACTCTTTAGGTCTACTAGAACAGCAGCTATAAATTTCCGCTCGAACATTTACTTTGCGCAAACCCGGCTCCTCGTAGGCGGAACCTGGTCATGCTGACTGCCATGGGTGTTCTTATCCTGCTTATGTACTCCTACCAAATCTCAATGTTACAGGTCCACTGGAAGAGGAGTTATTAATAACTCCTCTATCGTGCACCCCCGCCCCTGTGGGCAGTCTGGTCCTGGTACCTGCCATGAGTAATCCCAGACTATCGCCCTGTACTTCTACCAAATTTGAACGTTCACGTTGATAGGAGTTATGAATTTCCGGTCAAACACACACCGACACACACACACACACACACACACAAACACACCAGCAAACCAACAACGACAACACTTAGCAAATAATATATAGTAGGATGCTCCCCACTCGGCGCGTGTCCTTCTGCACAGCTTCGGAGCTAGGTCGTTCATCATGTTGACTTCCCGACCTAGACACATATAGCTAGAGCATTGGAAGATATTCGTTCCGATTGGCATGAAGGGAGCATCAGGTACCAATCCGTTTTTCATGAACAACGTCTTCGTTAAGTTCGGGCTCAAGCCGATCTTCCACAACCTGATGTTCTAGAGAGCTACACTGAAAAGTTTGGGCGAAGTCGTATCGCCATGCCGGGCACCTCTCTCTACGTGGATAATGGCTTCTTTATAGAATGGTGAAATCCTGGTCGTGATATTGTATTGAGAAGGAACACCTTGGTTGTCCAGAGGTCCAATTACCGCTTCTGTCTCAGCTTATGAACGGCTTTCTTCAAATCGACGACGTAAGACATAACGGCATTTTGTACTCTCGTGATACTTCAATGAGTCTTGCAAGAGTGTGGTTATGACCGATTGTACTGGACCCTCTCCGAAACCCTTCTTGCTCTCATGGCTGTCCATCTAATATTCTGCCAATCTTATTCAGGATAAAGCGAGTGAAAAGCTTGTAGATTACAGGCAGCAGGCAGATTGGGCGATAATTGCCAATGTCGTCTGGATCTCCCTTTTCATACAGCAACACAGTCTTGCTAGTTTTCCACGACGTGGGCACTTTGCATTCCGACTGGTACCGCCTGAAGAGCCTAGCCAGAGTTCTGACAATAACTTGTGGAATTCTCTTCAGATGTTCTGGTTTGATCCTATCGGGACCGGGCGCCGTACACCTTCTCATCGACGTGATGGCATGCCGAATTTTGGAAGCGAGAACTGAAGAAGCGATATATTCGTCTTGCCTAAGATGGTGGAAAGGCAGGTAGACGTGACTGTCGAAGAGATCCGAGTAGAAGTCGTAGATGACCTTCTACACTGTCCTTCGAGATGCAGTAACTGTTCCATCAGTACGAGAGGGGAAATCATCTTGGTCTTGTAATTGGCGGGGCTCCATCGGGCTTTGCGAATGCTCTTTTCGGCCTCGGCGGCTTCGTCCATAACTGCTGCTCTTCTCTCTTTCATGTCTTCCTTTATCGCTTCTCTGCATAGCTTCGCAAGTTCGGACGTTTCTTGGAGATTGCCTGAAGCTCGCGCGGTTCCACGCTGGCTCGAGAGTCTTCGAAGAGAGTCGTCTCTTGGCTACTTGTAGACTCTCGCTTTCCCAGCGCTATCGTGGAGGTGTTCGACGAGCCGGTTGTATTCTTCATCGATGTTGTCGATAACGGAATCTTCCCATTCACTTGCAAGGGAAGTGAAGTGGTCCCAGTTGATGGAGGTCTTGGGGCTTAGTTTCCCAAACTTCATAGCTCTCCACCCACTGAGAAGCAGAATCTAGCGCGGAGGAGACAATGGTCCGATCCCGTGTAGAACTTCGGAACAACAGCGACATCAGTCAGGCAAAACCTCCGGTTGAAGATGACGTGGTCTTTTTCGTTATGGAACTGTCCACCAGGTGACTCACATGTCCCTCAGAATGAGAGGGCTTCTGGAATTGCGAGTTACCATGGATGGTGTGGGTCGACATGATAAACTCGGACAACCTTTCACCCTGCTCATTCCATTCTATTCCATGTGTCCCGATGTGAAGCTGTTCAGCCGTTCTTATGGGGCCAATCTTGTCGATGAAATCACCGGCGGTGTCCTTGAAGATGGTACGGTCTTCTCTGTAGAGCCTCTCCAGATCCAAATAGAACGCTTCCAATTCCTCTTCTTCGTAGCTTGATGTTGGTGCGTAGACAACGAAGATAGTTAGAGCTGGAGTTGATCCACATCTTCTCAATCGCAAATGTTCGATTCGGGTTGTTAAACTTTCGTTCGAATCGATGTTCATGGTAAAGTGCGTATTGACGAGGACACCTACGCCGCCGACGCCTCTGGTGTCGCACGTTCCTGGAAACAGTTCTTCTCCCGTCTCAAATAGAACGGGCAGCTGGCGATGCCTTCCCGTCTCGGTCAGTCCGATGACGTCGTACTTGATCTTCCTAGCTTGCATCATCAAGTCTTCTATACACGCTTCCGATGCAAGCGTCCGTGCGTTGAATGTACGGATCGCCATCTTAGTCCTTATCCGTTTAGGCAGCCTGTTTTGACCCTGAGATTTTAGCGACCGCTGCCGAGCGGTTTTGACTCCTAACGCTGCCGTATTGGAGACCCCCTGAGCTTCAAGGGAATGTGAGCCATTTTTATCACTGTTTCTGGTGAGTGAATACGTAACATGTAGCTTGCCAGGCTCTGACGCGGGGCTGGGTTGACTCCGAAGGCTTGCAAGGCTATCCCGAAGTGGACGAGAGACTTCTGTTTTCGGAGGCGGCTCCGAATCGCCCCCAGATACTTCTCAGCCACTCGAATGTAAGCTTTTGACTGAGTCGGTGGGCAGTGATCAGGCTCCGCGCTCGCCTTTTTAACACTGCTGCCCTTCCTGCTTTGACGTACGCCTCGGAGACTTGGACTCAACAAACGCATGATGAGTATGCTGTCAGCTTACTCAACGCACTTTGAAAGACAATGCTCGGAATTCCCTTTTGCAAGTGCAGAAGGGAATCCAGATTTCCGGGCTTCGTCATCAAACGAAGATCAGAGATACCGTTGATTATGGCAAGAAATCGAAGATCAGGTGAGCCGATACGTTATGCAATATCGTTTTGACCGTTGGCCCAGGGCGGTTGGTGACTGGATCCCTCTGGACATCAAACGAACTCCAAGACAGTCGCCAACGAGATGGTCAGACTTTTTCACGAAAGCTCTTAACGAAAGGAATGTTGAACCTCGTGTCCCTGAAGTGGGACGATCCACTGAACCATGGAGATGTTACTGGCGCCCGCTCGAGGAATTCGATGATCGACAGGACGACAGGTGATACAGGTGATAACTGGGGTATCAACATACAGTCTTACAGTCAGTCGCAGTGTGAAAGTCTGTAGGCAGTCGATGAATCACTGGAGAGCATGAGATCAGTGTTAAGGAGAAGAAGAAAGGGGATTAAATAGTCAGATGGCACCTTATCTTTTGCGAACCCTACCTGTCCGTAATTTTGGATAGGTCTGACCATTGTAGGTGAAAGTTTAGGGCAGAGCAGTGATGCTTGGAGCTTCTTCTTCCGTGTTCAGCCGCTTTCAGTGCCGTTTTTTATGGAAAGAAACTCTACAAGAGTACTCGTCGTGTAAAAGAAAAAATTGTGGCTGCTAATTCACCGCTGGGAATCCTTGATTCTTTGAAGCTTCTTCGATATTCCTTATCTTTTTTGGCTACATCTTCGGTAATCGGGGCGGAGGTGGCGCACTATCTCAGTCACGGATTCGGATGCCGGATCGATATCCGCCTGGGCCAGCCAAGCTTTCATCCCTTCGGGGTTCGTTAATTGGTGCCAGGCTCGTCTGGGATCATAAGAGCACCAACTTGTGCATTGGCTGGCCACCGCAAGTCATTGTACAGGCCGCATACGCATTCAATACGCCACTACGATTTTGAATGGAAGTCAAAATGCGTGGGCGCAATCCTCAGACGGGATCGATTAACGCCCCGAACCTTTATCCTAATCTTTGGTAACCGCTCACATCATTCAACATGTTATTCAATGAAAGTCTATTGAACGAAAATGAATTTCCTCCTGTTGAATGAACAGCCTGTTGTGTGAGCAGCGCTTAGCGGAGTCTGCAAAAGATACGTGTGCTGAAGTTTTCCTATTCAGAGCATTGGCAAGGTTTTGAACGACACTAGCAAGGTCAAATCAGCAGTAGTCAGAAGTTTAATGGAATATGTAAGTGATATTTTCATTAACCTTCTTAGCATTCTGTCTTTAATAAAGCCTATTTTAAGCCAATGGCATTTGCAATGTTCACATTATGGGTGCTTCTCGCCGTATTTGTATTGATTTCGATAGGCTTACACTTCGCTTACAGACTTCGACATCCTTTGAAGGTTAGCATAAGCCTTAATACCTCCATACTTTTGTTATTTTTTTACCGAAGTCTCACTTGGGCTCCATAGTCTTACCCATCTCAAAGGGATAGAGGGAGTACCGGAGCGGACTGGACCGGAATGGTAATCTGCTCCCGAACCACAACATCCATTGACTCTCTAGTCTACTCGTATTCTAAATATACGCTTTTTTTTTCATGGGAACAATGGCACACATGTGGTTCAGGCATGTCACGCTGGCCGCTTTGCCGAAACTAGGTTGTCCAATGCAACAGCCCCTACTAGTTCCCGTTGTCTTTCCCCTGTCACGTTTTAGGGTCTTCCCAGACCAGTCGAAGCGGGAATCACAGCAGTAGAATACCTCGATTTGTTGCGTACTCAATTTTTCCCACTCGTGTATCACGACTGCTCAAGCAGGCAGTTTTTATAATTTATTATGATTTCGAGGGCGGAGGTGGTGCAGTAGCAAGTGGCGCACTATATCACACGCACGGTCAGGGGTTCGAATCCCGGATCGATGCCCGCCTAGGCCAACCAAGCCTTCCATCCCTCCAGGGTCGGTGAATTGGTACCAGACTCGTCTGGGAGGATAAAAGCACTGACTTGTACATCGGCTGGCCACCGCAAGTCATTGTATAGGCCACATACGCACTCATTACGCCGCTACGATTCTGAATGGAAGGCGAGTGCGGGGGCGCATTCCTCACGCGGGATTGATTAACGCCAAAAACTTTATCCTTTATCCTTTATTATGATTTTGAAATGTCAGATCCTCTAGACGTTTGCCCTTTGATATTTAAAAACTATGAGAAAATGGCAATCTTTTTTGGGAAGAGCTTCAAAACTAGGTCAAGAGAAGACTATTCAGAGCAGGCGGCCCAGTGGTCAAAGACTGCTCTGGGCTGCATTGTCATTCGGGCTCTGCTTCATAATGTCACTCATTGGCCTGGCGCTGTACTCTATTAGCCTCTTACGAGTCCAAGAAGGTATTGAAGATTTGCCTTTGCAGCTGAGAATGACTACTTATGGTGAGTTTTTCTCGCACTTTATAATATTTATGGATGCGCTGGTTTAATTAGGTCGGAGGAGTGAGATGTGTAAATGAAGCACGACCAACTTTCAATCAACTGAAGAATAGCTGAACAATGATGCTAAAGCGTATTTGCCGTCAGTTTCCAGCACAGCTCCCTTTCCACTTTATTGCGGCACAAAATCAGTTCCACCATCTATAATATCACACTTATAATCAGTTAATGTCATGATATAAGCAAAAAGATTCATCCAAAGCTATCGCCTTTTCGTTGCTCACACTGATCAGTGAGTAGGCATTATAATATTGCTTAAGATGCTTCTTCTAACGTTAGAATGCAACACAAGCAAAAATACTTTTTCATGATAAAATTATTCAAAAAAATCGCCATTAAACATCACACTCGGAGACGTCGCACCACCGATCACCTACTCCTACGCGGATCCTGAACGACTCGCCTCCACGGACGAAAACTTGCGTACGAAAATATGGAGGCGTCAGAGAAACGCATGGACTGCAATGGGAAACATCAATAAGGCTGCTAAGCTCGTTTCTAACAAGAAGTTTCCAGCTGACCTATTCGACTCTTCAGTATTGCACACACTCTGCTACGCATCCGAGATGTGGTGGTGAAAACAGTACGATGATGATGACTCGCGCACAAAGGGTGCTGGAATGGCCATTGCTGAACATAGCCGCAAAGAGTAGAGAAGCTGCGGTGTTTACATGGGCACCATGAAACGACATGTCGGACACGTGGTCAGATGCACGGTAGTTCGTTGAACATTCGTATTATATTCTGGTACCCATGCGACGTCAAGTGCCCATAATGGCGAGACTCCATTACGAAACTTCAAGAAGCTGGGTGCCAATGCTGTTCCCAAACCGCCGAGAGATGGAGGGAAGCAGGTGCTCGCAGGTCGAAGATTATCGGCCGGCAACGAGCATCCAAGTTTCCTTGTCAAATTCAATAGAGTATACACACTGCTCTGTATAATTATAAGTCCACCTGAAAGTTGGACGTAATGCATTGTGTCTCGCTCTGCGTGACCCTTTAACCCTCTATAACCTTTTACCACCGTTGTCACCATTGATAAAGCTGTACACTATTTGCCCCTGTGACCTTTGATAACCTTGCCCTGTAAATGCCATTGTAAAACCACAGATAATCATGAGAATGTTCGCTACCCATTAACCTTTTGTATGTTTGTTCCCCGTATCGGCTGGGTATAAATACCCGCCGCATTGCCGATACGGGGCGTTCTTGTGTACGGTAAGATCACAATCGTGAATTGAGGTAGACGTGGAGTGCACCACTATATCAATGAAATTCACAAGAGGAGTTGAAACAAATTTATTAAAAAAAACACAGAACAATTAATCACCGGCAAGAGAAAACACAAAAAAACAAGTTCAGATCAATTCCCACAGGTCGGTCGAAGAGAGAGTTTCGTGGCGACGGCCCCCCTGAACCCACTCGCACTGGTATCGGGTTCTCCAACTCACTTACCCCTAAGGGTTACCTCGGGATCCACGCTTAATCGGCCACTAAGCCGCTACCACTTCTGCCACTCAGGCTAACTCTGGCCACTAAGGCCCTACAACTATCCGGCTTCGGCCACACAGGCCCTAAATAGGCTTCGGCCACAAAGGCCCTCAACAACTGACTTGGCCACAAAGGCCACACAGAGCAGAGATGAGGAGAGACCTCACCTCAGACGCGCACACACGTCAACTGCCTCACTCACTCAACCACCTTACTCGATAACTTCACTCCCCCGCGCGATCAGTTCCTGACCTATGATCACCTTCAGTACGCCCTGCGCTTAGGGGGTCGCCTATTCTCGTGCTCTCTCTCTTCGGCCCTTGCTGTTGCCGACACGCCCCCCCTCGCGGTTGTCGATGTCCTCATCGACCGTTCTGTCTCTAAAAAGGGTAACTGAAACTGTGGCACTCTGCAGCGAATATTTTCATACAAATACTTAGCCGCGGCCACCCCAGGGTACAACCTGAAAAACTGCGATGCTGTTTCTGGGCATCCCGCCTCTAAAAAAAATTTTCCATCGCAAAGCATATTACTCGCCGTCGTGACAATTTGATCAGGCCCAGCAAACTTCCTGAGCGTCGCGTCGATTGTACTCCATAATTGGGACATAGAAATCCATTCTGCAAGCGTTTTTGCTGTCACCGGCGTCCAAACGGTGACTATCCTGCCACCCTCCTCCAAATGAGTTTTTGCGATCTTCACGGTCTCCTCAATAGTGGAACCTTCCGCTTTACGCTCCATTGGCAGCACTATTATCCATATGCCATACGTGGTCCAGTCCGCGAGAGTACTCCTCAAACTTTCGAACGACTTCACGACTCTGGTATAAACGCCTCCTCGGGGCCCATCTTTTTCAAGAAGAATTGCCGATTCTGGTGCGGCAAACCCTATCGGCCCAATTTTCCGTGGTCGTGCGGCCTGAGCTTCTTCCTTCAAGTCCTCTTTGACTTTTTCGAAAGCAACTTCATAGAATTCCTCCACATTGTGGTCCTCGATCCGGGGGTGCTTCACGATCGCCTGATTTCCACATATGAATTCTGTCCAATCTGTACACTGGTCGTAGGCCAGTCTCAAAATCGCGCACAAGGCCTGAGTTTCGAGCATGACTCGTTGTGGAGACGAATCTTCTCCGTAATCGACAAGTCGCTCCTGATAAAAATGGAAGCTATTCTCCATGCTGACCAAACATTTTCAAACGGCTTTCGAGCAAAGGCTCCAGGGAATGGTATTCCTTTTATGTCCCCGAGTTTTGTGTTCCTGAAGCAGTCGTCCAGACATTCGTACAGCAAATGTCCTCTGTCGGTCACACTAGTGATGGTGGCTCTTCTGAAAGAAGTACATTTAATTTTTGCCACCTTCACCTTACTTTTTCTGCCTTTACGCCCTCTTACGTGTACAGTATCAATTCTATCGTCCGAGATGCTCATAGGCACTATTCTCAACATATCAAACTGAACCCTAATCGGTTCGCTATTTTCTCCTATTCTGGTCACAAGGGCCGAATTGCTGCTTGTCTCAACTACTCTAAAGGGCCCTGCCCATTCACATACTAGTTTAGGATGTGCGTTTCGCGCTTTCTCATTGGGCGAGAAGACATATACCCGGTCTCCCACCTTTGGGTACCTCCTGCCCTCCACTTTGTGTTTACCATCGTAACGCTGCTTCATCTGTTGCCTTACCCGACCGTTATACTCCTCTACCCTCTCGTGGGTTTCCGCAATGGCTTGCAATATTTCCGTTTTGTAATCTCCCAAGGACTTATCCATAGAATACCAACTTATACCTGCATTTGGTAATACTTCCGACGGAAACACTGGATCTACGCCATGGAGCAGAAAATAGGGAATTTCTCCTGTCGCACTGTGCGGAATCATATTGTACGCCATCATACAAAATGGTAGCCTGGTATCCCATTCTGTCGGAATGAGCGTACATTTCCTCAACATGGCTACGATGGTTCCGTTCAACTTTTCCGTTAACCCATTCTCCCTGGGGTTATATCCTTTCGTCGTTATGTGTTTGATTTTCGCAATTTTTGTGATTTCCTGCATAACTTGGTTCACAAACTCTCCGCCTTTGTCAGATAGTAACGTCTTTGGCCACCGACACCCGTCGGCGATCCATCGGAAGAACACGGTCCTTGCAATGGTCTCTGCCGATTTATCCGGCACAGGGTACGCAGCTGCATATTTGGAAAAATGGTCTATCACTGTAACAGCGTACCTATTGCCTTTGGTGGTTGGTCCTAACTCAAGCACATCAACTCCCACAACTTCATATGGTTTCGATGTAACTATGGGCTTTAGCGGAGGGACCATCGCCTCCCGAGGGTTGTGAACAAAACATTTCTGGCACTCTTTTGTCCATCTATGCACATCCTGTACCATTCCCGGCCAATATACTTCTTTAAGCAACCTTCCTACTAGCTTCTGTGCACTAAAATGGCCTGCGAACAATCCGTTGTGTGCCTCATGAAAAACTTCATACCTGTGCGTTTTCGGAACAACATACACCGTTCTGCCATCCTCCCGGTACAACTTCAGCTCCCCTTCTTCCAAGGCGAAGTCAGCTATTCGCATTGGTCGTTTTTCTCCGGCAAGCCGCACTATTTCTTCCGTTTTCCCTTCTTCTACCAGTCTCACTACTTCCCCTAGCTGCGGGTCGTTTCTTAATTCTGCCAGCCACTTAGACTCCTTAGCAGTCAGAGAGTTTACGACCGCCTCATTCAGACCCTCCAGAGAATCCGACTCCACCGATGCGGGTATTCCTCTACTCAGGGCATCTGCCACCGCATTTGCCTTCCCCTTCACGTACTGTATCTCGAGATTATACCTCTGGAGCTCGAGAGACCATCTTAAGACCCTTGCTGACACGTTACTACGCTTGAACAGTGCAGTGAGGGGCTGGTGGTCGGTCAACACAACGGTTGGAAGACCATAGATGAACATGTGGAACCTCCTAATCGCGAAAACTACGGCTAATGCCTCCAAGTCCGTTATATGGTACCGCCGTTCCGCCTTACTTAGACTCTTGGATGCAAAGAAGATGGGATGTACTTGCTTATCTTACCCTTCTTGCGATAAAACTGCACCTAACCCATAAACCGACGCATCTGTACAAATAATAAATGGCTTTTTCCCTGTCCGTGCTCCTTCTATATCTGGTTGTTTGAGCACTGGAGCTGTGCTAATCATTTCCTTCATCCTTGCAAATGCCTCCTCGTGTTCTTTTTCCCAGGACCACTTACACTTCGAAGATGTCAGATTGAAAAGGGGTCCCGCTTGCTGGGAGAAACCGAAACAGAACTTCCGGTAGAACGATGCCATACCGAGGAACGTCCTTAGTTCTTTCACCCCTTTAGGGGCAGGGTAGTCGCGAATCGCTGACACCTTATCAGGATCCATATGAACCCCTTCCTCATCTACGATATGGCCGAGAAACGACACCTTCCTTCTTAACAGATGGCACTTCTGAGCCTTTAGCCGTAGCCTTGCCTCCTTCATTCTCTCAAATACCTGCCCTAGCAACTCCAGGTGCCGCTCTTTTGTGGTGGTACACACCATAATATCGTCGATATAACAGAACACCTCTGTCCCCAGAAGGTCTCCCAAAACAGAGTCCATCAACCGCTGAAACACTGGGGGACTCGTGCTCAATCCAAACGGCGTCACTTTAAATTGAAACAATCCTTCCGGTGTCGTGAAAGCAGATTTCTCCTTCGCTTCTTCTGCCAGGGGAATCTGCCAATACCCACTGCAGAGATCCAAGGTTGAAAAATACCGCTTCCCCGAAAGACTCTGCAGAACCGCCTCTATGTTGGGAAGTGGGTATGCGTCCAGCTTAATTTTCTTATTTAGTTCTCTATAGTCAACACATAGCCGGATACCGCCGTCCTTCTTTTCCACCAGCACAATCGGAAACGCCCAATCCGACTTACTGGGCTCTATCACATTCCTTTTTACCAAGTCCGATAAAAGTTCTCTCAACTTGGATCTTACCCCTAGTGGGACCGGTCTTGCTCTCATCTTCATTGGGGGAGTATCTCCCGTATCTATGTCCATATGTACCAGATCCGTTTGACTCAGTTCCTGGTCTGAAACAGCAAATGCCTCTGCATTTTCTCTTAACAGTTTCTGAAGATCTTCATCTATTTTCCCCGACTCCATATTACTCACTAGTACTTCTTCCAACACATGCACTCTCTCCGGCCCGCTAAGGTTGCGTTCTCTGTCCTCTAACGATAGTTGGTTCTCTTCCTCCCATCGTTCGACCCACTTGTCTGTTCCCCACCAACCAATCTCTTCGCCCTCTTTCCAAAGTATAGGCTGGCAACTCTTGTTAAATACGGGGATTGATGTTCTCCGGTCTTTAGTGGTGAAGACTCCCGCCACTACGCCTTGCTTACTCGGCCAGATCACCCTTTCTGCTTCGCATTCTGTTTCACCTTGACATAGCACCTCTACCAGTGCCGTGTCTCCTGGGGGTATATAGCGTCTCTTCGCTACCACAACCCTGTTTCCATCTGCCTCTTTCCCTGAGCTGTTGACTGGGCCATCCTGCTCTTTTCCAATCGCTATGTTGATACCCAAGCGAGTTAAGGCATTGTTTCCTAATATTATCTCCATCTCCTTGCTTGGGCTGATGTGAAATGCTATCTCCTGGGTCATCCCTTGTTCCATTTTGACTTGCAAATAAACTGCCGCAAGGAAATCCATCCTGTTATTTGATGCGTCGACGACCGGCTTTAGCTTTGATTTGGGCACCATAACCAAAGAATCCAAATCAAAACCTTTATCTTGGGCTTTCGCCAATAGCTCCACTGGGACAATACTTATCATCGATCCCGTGTCGATTAGCGCCTCACACTTTTCATCTAGAAGTTGAAGGGGTACCGTAACCCTGTCTCCTACGAGATCCGGCACGCTCTTCTCTCTCACTGCCAACCCCATGCATCTAGCACTACTCACGATAGCCGACAGTGGCTTATCCTTCCGAGGGGGTGGCACGTCCCTCGGCTCAATCTGGTTTACTCTAGCCGTCCGCACTGGACAATCCCTTGCCACATGCCCATATTTGGAACACCGGTAGCATTTCCTATTCTCGACACCCTCCTGCGAAGGCCCATGCTGGATTGGCCTCGCATTCCGCACCTGTCTCTGAGGTTCCCTGTTGCTACTGACTTGGTAGTTGCCTCGTCTGCCACTTTCCTCAACATTTGCTGACGCCTCTCTCCCTTGTTCTGGCCTATTCCGGGCATAGCTCATCTCTCCTGCTCTCTCCACCGCCCAGTGGCTGCGATATTGTGCGGCTCTTTCTTTCCATTTCGGGTCTGCTGTCTTTCTACCGCAGCCAAACATTATTTTCGATTGCTCTATGCTAAGAGCCAATTGTTTCACTTCCTCATATGCCCTCCGTGGGTCTACCCTATGCAATGCCCCTACCAATTGAAAATGTTCAGGCCACTCTTTGAGGTTGTCCAACAAAATTTGTGCGTATTCCAACGATCGGTCTTCGACCGTGCATTCCGGGTTGGCCTGTCGTCCCAGCTTCTCCAATACGGCGCAGAGTTCGGCTACTTTCTGATGCGGTCTCAACTTGAGATTCCGCAACTCCGTGAGCGCCCTCATCCGACCTGCTGTTGAGTCATAGGATAACAGCCTGGCCATTTCCCTTGTCACTGCATCGAGCCCCTGCTCTTTCGTTATCCTCGGAAGAGCCGCGAATATGCTTTTCGCCCTGCCTGCCAAGTGGTCATCGCCTAATATTTCTATAAGGGTTGCTTCGCATTTGATGACCTGCTCGTACTTCCTTTTGAACCTTCTCAGGAACTCTTCAAAACTTTCGCCCTTAGTGCCTCTGAACACCCCGGGGTCACTACATGTCATCGATCTTAGGTACATCACCAATTGCTGAGAAATAGACGAACCTGCGTCTTCCAACGCCGGTGTTGTCGAAGCCATCGATGTTGAATGTCGTCTCGAGCGATCTGCATATATCTGTCCAGTCGAAGGCATCTGCAACTGATTGTTGTAGGATTCTTCACCCACACCACTAGCCTCGACTGTCCTACCTTGAACCTCCATTGTCTCATCTTTGCGCCCCGCTTCGCGCTGAAGGCTCGCCACACTACTTTTTACCTGCAATACATCTGTGTTGAGCATTTCACAAATGCCTGCTAACACTTCTCCATCTCTTTCCATAGTATTTATGTACTCGTGCCACTCTTCACATGACTCAATACCTCTCTGAGTCAACATCTTACTCACCTCTCTCTCCAACTCATGGGGAATCCCCTTCTCACTACTGTTGTCCGTGGTCACGCCTTCCATCCCTTCCAGTTTCTTGAAGGTGGCCCCAAACTCTTTTTCGATCTCCGTTCTCTTTTCCCTTGATATACGGGACTCACACAAAATCTCGCCCACTTTCTTTTGTAACTGTCCTAGCAGGGCCACACATCTGTCCCTCATGTCTGCTATCCTCTTAGGCGAAAGTGGCAGACTCTTTCTTACCTCCGTGGGATCCACATTTTCATCCATATCTTTACTAACACAATCTTCAACGGCGACGGGGCTCTGCCTACAATCGTTCATCTTATTTTCCTTTTCTACTACCCCAGTGACACCGACTCACGCAATTGCGGGTGCCCTCGCGTGGTTCTTGCTTTACCACTTTGGAACTCAAAAGGCTCGGCTACCCTTGCTTTGCGGTAGTCTCGAATGCCACACGACACGAATAAACCACGCCAATAAACCACGAAATCGAAAAAGGAAAACAAAAATCGCGATTCGATCACGAAATCAAAAACGAAACAAAAAAAATCGCGATTCAAACAATTCACGCGCAAAAGAGAACAACCAGATGCGGATGTTTGGCGTCTGGCCCGCCACTCAATCAATGATCAATATGACGTCACGATATATACACTCCAGGCACTACCCAATCACGACCGGTTCGGCCCCCATGTACAGTAAGATCACAATCGTGAATTGAGGTAGACGTGGAGTGCACCACTATATCAATGAAATTCACAAGAGGAGTTGAAACAAATTTATTAAAAAAAACACAGAACAATTAATCACCGGCAAGAGAAAACACAAAAAAACAAGTTCAGATCAATTCCCACAGGTCGGTCGAAGAGAGAGTTTCGTGGCGACGGCCCCCTGAACCCACTCGCACTGGTATCGGGTTCTCCAACTCACTTACCCCTAAGGGTTACCTCGGGATCCACGCTTAATCGGCCACTAAGCCGCTACCACTTCTGCCACTCAGGCTAACTCTGGCCACTAAGGCCCTACAACTATCCGGCTTCGGCCACACAGGCCCTAAATAGGCTTCGGCCACAAAGGCCCTCAACAACTGACTTGGCCACAAAGGCCACACAGAGCAGAGATGAGGAGAGACCTCACCTCAGACGCGCACATACGTCCACTGCCTCACTCACTCAACCACCTTACTCGATAACTTCACTCCCCCGCGCGATCAGTTCCTGACCTATGATCACCTTCAGTACGCCCTGCGCTTAGGGGGTCGCCTATTCTCGTGCTCTCTCTCTTCGGCCCTTGCTGTTGCCGACACTTGTGCTCTAATAAAAGTTCACAAAAGCCACTGTTACACGCATAGCCCAAACCCAAAGGGCAAAGGCAAGCTAGCCTTTAACCAAAAAAGCTCTTGTCCCCATACCGGGACACATTGTCTCACACACATGGTCACGAGTTCAAAACCCGGATCGATATTTGCCTGGGCCAACCAAACCTTCCATTTCTCGTGGGTTGGCTGACCGATACCAGACTCGTCTGGGAGTGTAAAAGCACTGGCTTGTTCATCGGCTGTCCACCAAAGTCATTGTATAAGCCACACTTGCATTCAGTACGTCACTACGATTTTTAATGGAAGTCGAATGCGGAAGCGCGTCCCTCAGATGGGGTTGTCTCACGCTTTAAGACTTGAACCCTAATCGAGGGGTTTTGCTGGAAAAACGTGTCTACCATAAATGTGTTTTGGGTATCAACACTAGCTATTTCTTTGTAATAAACGTATTCTTCTTGCGAGGATTTCCTCATCACAAACATTCTATTATGAGAATTTTCACGAAATTTCCAGTTTGGCTTATATAATGCTAGCCAGCTAAGATAGTTTGATCGATCAGAAACAGGAAGCGCCAATTCACGAATGAGCATAAAGTATGTAGCGGAAAGTGGATAATTACAATGCAACGGTCCAACGACTTTTTTTTATCTTAAAGTTTCGAGAGGTAGGGTAGTAGCAGCTGATACTGAATTATAATGTGGAACTCGAGGAAAATTTATTTATTTATTTGGCGCACGCGTTCCACAATTCCATGATCACATTAATTCAACAACCTGCAATCAAATGAAAGTGAATCATGGTTCAAAACAAAAGATAGGAAAATCTCCAGTCAGGTGTGTAGGAGAAAAAAAAAACGAGCCGAAGCAGAAGTGCACTACGGAAAGTTTAGATAGGTAATAAGAGCTGTATGGTAGTTGGAGAGCAAAATCACTCTGCATTGTTCTGACCGTCTTCCGCAAACAATTTCAGAATGTCAGGCTATTATTAGAGGTCTGTGAAATCTCAAAAAAAGAAAAAAACAGGCAGAACGATGGACTTGGACTGCTTTTTGTTTTAGCTCCCTTAGTTTTCCTTCATTGCATTGAATCTATTCGCAGGTATAATGTCTTTCACTAACTCTTTGGACTCGCACGCCGGCTGCCAACTCGGAAACATTTATGGTCATCGGCTCAATACAATCATCTATATGCAATCGGAAGTTAGCAAAGCACTAATGAACAACAAACTATTATTATCGTTTCCAGCCCATACGTTGAAACCTGTAAGTGTTCTGCTTACAAATTTTCATGATTCTGAATATTGTCCGAGTTCTCCGAGTGTGCTGACGAGAACATTCAGCCGGCCTTGAATAGTATTAGGTTGATGCATAATCATTGCGGTTTTTTTCGCGGTTTTTTTTTTCTCTACATAGAATTTGAATATTGAGCTCGAGATTTTTCTAAAAGTGATATACTTGATTTCCTCTACAAGAATATGTTCGAAAAACCATCCGCATGTTCGCGAAATTAGGCTTAACTACTTCGAGAAAGATTGGAAGGGGGCACAGTCATTCCGCTATCTCAATAACTTCTAGGCGATGGAACAATCAGCCAAAGCCAACAAAGAAATGGGATCTGCCCCTAAATCTGCCATATTCACCAGCAGGAACTTTTATGGATCATCTCGTCAACCGTTCATCGAAAAAATGACTAAAGAATGGAAGTTACGTCGATTTGGATGACTTGATAGCCGATGTCAAGGCGCGGATCGCCTGTAAGGATCAAAACTCCTTCCCTTCTGTGATCCGACTAACTAATCAATGGGAAGCAGTGCTTGACGTACATGGTGAATAAGTTCCGGAGTAATTGTGTGAATATGTCTTTGCTTAGTATTTCTATAGTTTTTTAAGTGAAATTTGCCGAAAAATATCCGCAACAATTATGCCTAAACCTAGTATAAAGAGGCAGGTGAAATGCAGGGGAAATAGAAAATATCAAAATAATCGTGTTTGACCGCCAGGAAATCATGTGTACCTTCACTAGATCATCTAATGAACGATCGCCGAAAAGTTGCTGAGATCGCGGAATGACTGTGCCACCTTCCAATCTTTCTCGAAGTAATTAAGCCTGATTTCGCGAATATACGGATGGTTTTTTGAGTATATTCTTGTAGAGGAAATCAAGTAGATTATTTCTAAAATAACCCGAACGCAATATTGGAATTCTATCAAGAGAACAAGAGACGCGAAAAAATCCGCAATAATTATGCATCAACCTAATACATCTGAAATATCTTCTCGCCGGCATCTTTTTCGAATACTGATGTTCTTGAATATCTTCAAATGGAAAAAAATACGAAGGATAACAATATCCATTGGGAAGGGAAACTCCCGACCGAAAAAAGATCATGGCTTTCCCTATCGCTGGTAAAACTCTAGAGCCTCAAAAGCTGTCGTATGAATTTTCCCAGAAACTTTGCCAGGGGCGACCCAATTTCAGTGTGGGCAGACCGATCTCTTCAGAACCACGTGGTTCTGAGTAACGTAAGGAAGAAAATGGGTTACAATGCCTCTGCCCAAAGATGCAGTTTTGTCCCGTTCCCGCCTCCTGAAGGTCTATTTGCCCACGTTCGTATCTGCCCACGTTCGCAGAGTGTGGATCGCTTGCAGCGCGGAATGAGAGTATCATGAAGTATCAAAAGTATCATATTCGTCTCGTGTACTTCTGTAATCAGTGTCAGTAACACATTAGGAAAATATCTGCCATGAATTTCGCAATAGTCCAGTTTTTTTTGAATGTTCTGGATGGGAGTTGTTATATAGGGACATCACTTGTAAGCGCATAGCATATGTTGATCTTTCCTCATTGTTCATTTAATCATATAATGACTGAACCGTCTGCTCATATCTAGCACGAACCTCTTTATTAATTCGATGTAGTTGCCATTGGTACGATATTTAGGTTGATCCAATCCAATCATTTAGCTTATGCCGGACTATGATGCTCCCTTCTTCATGCTATGCAGAGCTGCCGGGGAAACGGAACTTCTCCGCGAATTCCCACGGCCTGCGGCAGCGGTTCCGCGGCGACTCTCCGTATCCTTCCATTGGGTATTCAAATCTTTCCCGTCATAGCGCGAGATCGCGTGCGACGGGCGCGGCCACGCCTTTCGGGGAGAAGATGCCAGACCCAGAGCTGTCGCATTATCCGGATCCACTTTTCTGAAACAGGCTAAAGTGTCAAGGAGACGAGCTTGGACCCAGACCTCCGTCGTACTTCATGCTACATGGCAGTTCAATAACAACGTCGTTGACCATCAGGCTCACGAATGAGACGCAAGTAAAATGTGATTCTTGAATCTTTCACTTCCTTTTCCAGAGGATGAATAATATTTTGATGATCGAGGACAACTTGTCTTTTCTGAAGATCCAACTGAAAAAAATTCAGAACGAGGAATTCCGAAATGCCATCGAACCCATCCTGGTGAGCATGATTTTATTCGAAATATTCTATCGTTAGTAGTTATTTTGATATTAAATTTGCAGGAAAAGCTTGGTGAAGAACTGCAAAATGCCAAAGCGATCGTATCTAGCCTTATGAACTTTGATGAAATGGTAATTTTTTGGCGTCTTCTCGTAAATGAAGTAATTGACGAATCACCTGTTTCCCTTTTTTCAGTTGAATAATGCTCTGAAGAGTTTGTACTGGGACGTAACAAATGGGATGGAAGCGATAAGCAATTATGGTGGCATATTTCACGACGTTTGTTTTAATTCGCATTATGAATTCCAGAAAAGTTTCTGAAGATCTTCAGTAGCGTGTTTATTCAAACGCACAACTCATCAAGAATGACCCCTGGAGAAGAAAGGAAGTCTTGGAGACACGTCGAGTCGAAAAACGACCTATTTAGGGCGTGCTAAGGATCCTAAAATCTTCTTGACCGATGCACATATACAACGCCGACGAGTTCCTAAGTGTTGTATAGTTTCAGATGTTGCACCACATTTCTACCAGGACCCACCCCTTACACGCAGGATGCTTTCTGCAACCAGCTGTATGCAGTGGCGCATAGATTTGAACAGCTCGTCCAAGTAACCCTTCCATGCCACTTTTGTCGTCACATTCTCGTCTGACCCCTGATTTTATTCCTTTTTCAAAGCTCTAGATTTCTTTGAATTTACCAACTTCCGCCACCCTTCGCCACTTTTGCCCTATTCTGGACTATCACTTCCATTATTCGTCTTAAAGTAGATACCCCAGAATTATCGTCAATTGTGTCTTTGATGTAGGGTTTTCCTGTACTCAAAAACGTCTGGCTGCATGTGTAGCCTTAATTTGCCCCAACGTTAACGATATTACTCAAGAAATCGTCACAATATTAATTCTTTCAGGCAGTAATGTTCGTGAATGAGTCTACAACACGTGTGCTAGAAGAAATCGCTGATGTCGTTTCTAAAGAGGTTCGTTTGACTATATCGTTAATCCGATTAGTTTGAGCGTTAGAAAAGTACGTTACAGTGCTTCATGGAATACAGATTACTTACTATATATAAAGCGCTCGCGTCTGTCTGTCTGCCTGTCTGTTTTTGTTTGTTTGTTTGTTTGTTTGTTTGCACGGCAATTCATAACTTATCTCCCCGTAGACCTAGAACGTTCGAATTTGGTAGAAGCACAGGCGGCAGGATAGGAACACTTACGGTGGGTGACTGGACCGGACCGCATCCACAGGGTGCGGGATTTGCGCCAAAATTGTCAATTTGGTCCTAGGGCGTTCAAACTTGGCAGGAGTATAGGCGGCATGATGGGAACACTTATGGTAGGTGGGAAGACGGACCCGCCCATAGGGGGCGGGGTTTGCCCGAATTAAATGTTGGAGCGGGAAAATCCTGTCTCCGTGGACCTAGAGAAACAAATTTTGTGAGAGTACAGGAGGCAGGATGGGAACATTTATGGCGGGTGGCAGGACCGCAGCGCATCCACAGGGTGCGGGATTTGCGCCAAAATTGTCAATTTGTTCCTAGGGCGTTCAAACTTGGCAGGAGTATAGGCGGCATGATGGGAACACTTATGGCAGGTGGGAAGACGAATCCACCCATGCGGGGTGTGCGCGAATACTTTCAATTTGGCTCTACGGCTCTTGAAACGTGATAGGAGAACAGGCGGCAGTACGCGAACACTCATGTTGGGCAGTAGGGCCGGACTGCGCGCACAAGGGACGGGGTTTCCGCAAAATAAATTTCTGAGCGAAAACTCCTGAGCTCGTGGGCTTGGAGAGCAATATCAATAGTAGAGAGGGCAGGATGAGCACACTAACCATAGAAGAGGTCTTAGAGAACAAGATCCAATCACCAATTATATCCTAGCGCCTTTATTATTTACGATCTAGCTTTGATTCTTTCATTTGTTCCATTCGTCAAGAAGGGTAAGCGCAGTGATAGGGGCCGATTATGAAAATTGGTTCACTTCTTGGCCACGACCGCTTCCCAGCGAAGTTTGCGATTCAATGAAGGGTCACGGTTCCTCTCTGCTTTGATATCATTCATGGCAGAGCCTATCCGACCGCTAATAATCTGGGAGCCTCTATTAATGATATATCCTTAGAGAAAAAGTTCCATCGATAAGAGCCATTTATTTTGCAGCCTGCTTCTCTTTGAGGTATAAAGGGTCACTATGCCTTTGGTAAAGAGACTTTGCTCATAGATATGGTGAGCACATCCAACTGTTAGCAGCGATAGAATAAGCTCCTTTTACCTTCCTACGGAGTAAAGCTCTGTGAGCTAATCATCAAAGTACCTTCTATGTCGAGTGCTGCTTTCGACTACATAATAGCACCACTGCGTATACAGATCAGTTGATTAATTAATGTGGCGCGCGCGTTAGCGTGCATAGCCCAACTGGTAAATGATCACGCATGAGTTGTTTGTTGTACTTGTTGCTGTAGAAACGTTGTCTTGTTCGTGATGAACAGTTTTTTGCAAGTAGTTATCAAATCCTGCAACTCCTTGTAAATAATATTAAAGGCACGGTTCACGATAAAAATGATTACTGAGTTCTACCCTTAGAAATGGCTTCCCTGGATGGTAGAAGGGTCCCTCTCGCTCCCAAAATTTCGACGGTTCGGTTATAGTGGAAGCCCGTTGCTGTCTTGAGTCGCTTTCCCGCCTCTCGATCGATGTCCCGGTGGACGAGTATCGAAGCAGTACAGATTGCAAATATTCGTTTCAGGACCCGCATACAATCAGCTATCGCCGAGTGATCAGACAATGTTTCCTCCCATTCTTTTTTCCTCTATTATTCTTTTTGCTGCCGCGATCCTTTTTTTGATTTCCTACCCCAAGAGGATGAGAAGGGTTAGCCATTTGTGCTGTAACTAGGGTTCTTCTTGTTTACCTATGCTTATAGGCGGATGAATTTTTGCTTACCGTAGTCAGTTATCGCATCAGAGCCCACACGTACGCAAACGCACTGTGCGTAGCTTGTCCAAACACCCCGCTCTTCTTCTTTCTTCTGGTCCCATTCTCGTCCAGCCCCCTTTCCACGATTATTCGAAGCCTTTTCTCACTTCGGAAACCCGATCCAAACAGTTCCTTACCCTCCATCGCACTATATTCCATCTTATCTTCCATTTTTCGTTTGGGCTAGCCAAAATTATCGTGAACTGTGCCTTTGAGGTATCCGAAAATTTCGTCATCCGATACTCAAAGATACATCTTTTAGTGAACTTCGGCTTTTTTCACTGGCTCTGCTTCAATGATGATGAAACTAGGTTGATAAATTGTTTGCCAGTGTGTGACCCATAATGGATAAGGACCAGTAGCATCCTTCATAGTTGGTTAGGCGAAAAAAAAGCTCACGACTGAATAGAAAACAGGCAGTGGTAATGGTTTGTAATAATGGCAAAAGTTTATCTCTACTGACAGTTGGATCTTGAAAGCACTGAAGGAGCACCCAACCTTTGTTTCATGAACATTCGATAATTAGGTTGAATTCAAAAGGTTGCGAGTATTTTCACAGCTTACCACTACTTTCTTTGTTTCTAGTTTTTTCCCATCTTGTTCTATTACACTACCGTGGTTGAATTCTGAGCTTTTGAATATTCGAATATGATTGATAAGTTTAAACCCACTGCCGAAATACTGATGGCAAATCAATGCTTTCAGGAGAGCAATGGTATAATTAAAATCGTTGGATACTCAATTCAAATCCCTCTGATTCTTGTGATTCTCTCCAATTTCGCTCTTGCATTAGTAATGGCCGGGTAAGTGAAATATAAATTAAGTTTACAGGAAAGTCCACTTACCAGGAAAGGATACCAGGTCGCAGTGGTCATTTAAGATAAGATGTATCCCGGCGTAGGTAGTTTCAAACGCTGATCTCAAATCTGGGTTCCAGATCTGCGAAACGATTCTGGGAACGGGCCGGAATGGGAAGTTACGGGCCCCTTTTCCTCAAGCGTTATGTCACTTTTTCGCTTTTATACGAGAACCAACCAATATCACTCATGCGGCGATGGCGCAGTTGGGAGGACGACGGACTGGTAGGCGTGGCACGGATGTTCGAGTCCTCGATGAGAGCGATTGTTTTGCTTTTTCATAAAAAGTGTCATTAACGCTTGCAGAACCCTTTTATGCATCATATAGATCATTTACAGCCCTCCTTCACATTTGCACAGCACCAGACATGCTAATACAGGTACATTTTTTCGTCGGCTACACAGACCGAATAGGGAGGGGTTACATAGTTACATAGAACCCTTCTGTTCCCGGCACTTAAGGTCACAATACAGTCCACACGACGAGCAAGTAACTTATGCTTGATTGGGTTAGAAAGTGCGCTGCATCAACAGCTTTACCTTCAACCTACTGGTCGTCGCCTCATGGAGCTCGTGCAAGGACCATGAAGCGGTTTAGGCTGCTTTGCCAACTGACAAGGAGGTGAAAGTGCTCAACATTCCAACTGACGCAACTTTTCAAATTGAGCCTCTCATGTGTATTTCTCCTTTCTAGCTTAAGGCATGTACAAGCGTACTGTCTCTGCCGTAGTTGTTCATGATCTATACTTCCACGTCAACAACCGCAACTCCATAATTCGCCTTATATCACTGGTGTACTTCTTGTTTAGGGTAACTAGATTCAAAAGAATTCTTTCTTACTTATCGTTTGCATGAGGGTACCTGGATAGGGACCTGGGAGAATTTGAAGCTCCTGTAAGAAGTTGTTTCTCATCTCAACTAGACGGGAACTGTGAGTTATGGGTGTGGTCAAGTTTCTATCATGCGTTGCTCTCATGGAGCTCTCACGAGTCATCCGACAGCGCTCTTTTGAAAGTGCATGGAGCTGCTCAATTCCTTGGGTGCCGGGAGCAGAAGGGTTCTATGTGCACCCTTCCTAATCGGTCCGCGTAGCCGACGAAAAAAAAAATACCTGTACTAGCATTTTAGTGCTGCGCAACTGTGAAGGAGGGCAGTAAATGGTCTATATGATGGGTAAAAGGGTTTTGCAATCGGTTAGGACACTTTTTATAAAAAAGGAAACAAGCGGACTCTTCCAGGGTTTGGACCTCCGTGCCACGCCTACCAGTCCGTCGTCCTCCCAACTGCGACATCGCCGCATATGTGGTATCGGTTGGTTCTCGTATAAAAGCAAAAAAACATAACGCTTGGGGAGAGGGGCACATAACTCTGTCCCCAGAATCGTTTTGCAGATTTGCAACCCAGATTCAAAATCAGCGTTCTAAACTACCTACGTCGGTATACAATCTTATCTTAAATGACCACTGCGACGTGGTATACTTCCCTTGTTAGACTTATTGGATTTAGTTGGACGTTTCATATGGGGCGTGACCGTTACGATTCACGAAGGTCTCGCCGCGGTGCCGTGGCCATTGTGGCTGCGTCTGTATTGGGTGGCGCAGGATATACGGCGATGGTCATTGGAGCAGTACTATGTGTTCTGGTCGCGTATGTAAATTTTCAAAATAGATGAACAACTCGATTTTTTGAAGGAAAAATAATAGTAGTCTTTTTGTCCAGCCCTGCACACTAGGTGCATCTTTCGCCTTTTGATTTAGCGTTTAATGGACCTCAGATCTCATCCCTCTGGCAATTCCTTCTGTCTACACCACCTTCTGCCGTCCACTTGATTTCAGTGAAGTCCTCGATCACGTCCCACAACCCTTCCCTCAGGACTCAACCCGTAGCTCCCTTTGAACTTCTATCTTCATTGCTTTCCTCTATTCAAAGGCGCACTTCACGATAATTTTGGGGTATCCGGTTTTTGACGGAGAATGATAGGTACGGCCTACAGTAGTACAATGGTAAAGCAGAAATCGCGAAAAACGACGAATAAAAAGAAATACAAGGGTTAAAAAAAACAGTAAAAAGAGGGTTGGACGAGTTACACAGCGAAAAACGGCGGTTAAGGGGAGTGTTCGGGCGAGTCAAACGAAAGCGAGGCAGTGTCTGCAATTGCACACAACACACCAAAACAGTTTACTTTGGCTTCTTCGCTAAAATTATTTATTCTCCTGCTATTAATTAGCTGAATTATCCCGCAGAATGAATTCGCCGGGTCCAGAAGGTAAGTAAATTTGCTTTCATTTATATTCTTACGATTATTCTTATACTTATACCTATTCTGCATATATTGCGTTGTTTTGTGGATTTTATGCAAGGATTTTTAATTTTTTTTTGCACTGTGTGTTCTTTATTTGGGGCATTGATGTGTTCTTGTGCAATGTCAAGAACACTCATTGACTTTCTTTTGAAGAATTATGTTTGATTGGAACGTAATATTAGCATGCCACCCCACCCCTTCCTCTCTCTCCCGTATATTCAACCCTCCTGCAAATCTACCGCTGTCATTCACTACTTCTCGAATGAAAATATTTAATCGCTGCGATTGTCGAGTGGAACAGGTAAGTTTTCTACGTATTTTATAGTTTTTAGCATGATATTTTGAATGACTCATTTCGATTAATTTTTATTATTCATTATTCGCGCGATCTTTGATTGAGTATTGACGGAATGCTCTTTAAAAATGTCTAGAACATTCCTAAAAACCTATTAAAGGTTGCCGAGATGTTTTGAGTTGGGTATTGCTTGCAGTTGTTTAATTAATATTGTATGTGAAACTCGCTGTTCTCGTTGGAATAGCAACGTGGTAAGTTTCATTTGATTACTCTATCTGATAATACTTTATCCTTTACGCAGTCTTCATTATGGTTTGTTGAATGAATACTCTGAAAAAGTAAAAATGAAAAAAATAATGAAGTTAACGTTCAAATAAAATTTACCACGTTGCTATTCCACGAGCATTCCGTCAAAACTCAATCAAAGATAGCGAGAATAAAAAATAATAAAAATTAATCATCATGAGTCATTCAAAATATCACGCTAAAAACTATCAAATACGTAGAAAACTTACCTAATCCACTCGATAATTGCAGCAATAAATATTTTCGGTAGAAAAGTAGCAAATAGTAACCAAAGAACAGCAACAGGGTCGAGTATAACAATGAGTTGCGGTATTTCGACCAGCTGATCGACTTTTCACCAAAGTCGCTCCGATGCGAATGTTGTAAACGACAATTAGATTTCGTAGTCGAGGAGCGGAGGCCTCCCGTCCCCCACTCTCAGGCCCCTTATTGTGCCTTATTTAGGAAGAGGGAGCCCCGGATTCATACCATGTAAAATCTCTAAAACATTTTTATCGTAAACCGTGCCTTTGAAGACGCTCTTTACAGTGCGTGGACATACTACCGCAGGCCGTCGTAGGAAATGTCGCTTGCTTTCATGTTTCTAATTCGTCCCATAAGCCGCAAGTACGGCTTCTGGATACCGTTACAAACCATAGGCAAATTGAGGTGAATGTAAGATGTGCCACTCAAGTTGTGTCTGTGGTGGAATCCAGAGTCGCTGCGCTCCCATTTATGAAAGCCGAACAAGAAGACTACTACTCCTAAATATTTGTTGGCTCAAACTACATCTTGGTGAAGGACAATTGATTTTCAGGTTTTGCTTTCTTGTCGCCTTTGCAGCAGCGGTTGTGTGCTTGGGATTTTTCGTAGATGACTACCACCGTCTTTTCAATGTAATGTTTTCCTTTACTGGCAGCGAGCATAGTAATCAATCGGAGATATCATGACTGTATTGAACGGTACCTCGGACGTCAAATTCGCCACTTACAGTAATGATAAAACACGAAAAGTGCTTATAGATATATACCCGTGATGAGTAATCGTGTGCTATTACGTGCAGCTAGCTTAAATATGCTGCCTGCGTGCAACATGGGCCTCCCGGGAATGGTGCAACCTCTGTAGCCTTTACGACGCTGTGAAATCTCGCCCCCCTCTAAGGACGTACGTTGGCCTACCCGTTTTTGGGACCCTTACTGCGCCACTTCTTGGTCGTTTCCGGACCCAACCCGTCCCTTGTGCTGCTCTTGGAGGTAACTGCATGGATCTCATGGGCCATTTTTATCGTTTTTTGGACCTTTAATTCTGTTCAATATGCATTTGGTCAAGTGTAGATGTAAGCGATTTTCTGCTGCACATATTGTGATTCAGGCCATTCCAAATTTGCACTACAGGGCCAAACTGGGCACCCAATACATGAACTACTCACTTCAGTAAGCAGATGTGCAGTTTCTACTATTGCAACTGTGGTGAATGCTTTCAAACACTGTCTTATTTAGCGATACTTTTTATAACTGCAAAAACGGCCATCAGTTTTTCGACGCACTCAACGGGTCCCATATAATTGCCGCATCAGAAATCAAAAAGGTGGGTCATTTTTGCAGAATATAGGTTCTTTTGTCGCGCTGAAAACTCGCGAGACGAGTGAAATTTCGAGAGTTCGACCATTTCAACGGATCCTCTGCCAAACATCATGTCATGCTGGCGGTCATGCTGGAATTTTTTCCTAGCATCAACACTGCTCGATCAGGTGGTCCGCTATCCTTGTCAAACGTCGACACTTCAATACCGAGTATCCCCATCCTATGTTTCAATTCGGGTGTGATCCTCAGCGATGCGATGTACCTCCAGCTCTTTATGGGACTACCTATACTTATGGGACTACTTATACTCACTTGTCTAAACTTCGAAGCTGTCTCGGTGGATGTCTTGTCAATTCAGCAGAATTCCATTTCATTGGAGGCGCTTCTTATTCCCCCCCCCCCCCATTGAACGAAAGTCATACGTATGGTTATTCTGGTGTCCTCCTTGCAGTTCCACCCCTATGCCTTCAGACACAAGTTCATTCTATCGTAATCACCTCATCAGAGTGAATTATGTAGCCGTTCATGATTCTTGCTTTTTTCGCTCCCTCATTTCACCAAAGGTCATACTTAGTGCCATCGCTATGCCGTACATCTTACCCTTAACGTTTTCACGGGCATGGTACTGGGCACTGACGACTAGAATATGAGATCTCCACCCCCCCCCCCCTGTTTTTTGATTTCAATCGTTATCTTTCCAGGAATTTCAGCTCTTACAACGGGGAGAGGACCTTGCTCTTGAACTACTGGGAAATGACGTGTCTATCAATTTTCAGGAGACATTGAGACAATATATATACGAATTACGAGTAAGTTTGTACAATGATCTTATTGTTAGCTTTAGCGCTGGCCGGGCGGTTCACTTTCTCTGATATTCTTTGGATTCAATCCGAAATTAACACCTCCATCCATCAGGTCCATTGGGAGCAATGTTTTCATTGAGAACAAGTATTTCCATACTCTTGGCGAATGAGTATGGCTCGCCTTCACATAGCAACAATATTGAGACTGGGGGTAAAACAAAGTAGAACAAGGGGAAGTTTTAGGGGACTTTTCACAAGAGAAGAATAATGATGTGAGTGAGATTAAAGTAAAACACGATAGTGACCCTAAGTGCCAATATATTGTGAAAGAGACAAGTCTAAACAAAGTGTGCAGATGAAATTCTTTCGAAATTTGTGTTTCACCGTCATGGGGGAAAGGCGGTTGGATATCAACTTTATCGATATGCTAGCGGAGTGGTGAAGAGCAGCCCAACCTAAATAGTGGAGCCCATAGCTGAACCCCTTCTCAGCATAATTAACTATGTATCGTATAATTTGTGATCAAAGAGGCATTTGATCGCTTGGCTGGTGCAGTATACTGCAAACAAGGCCAAAGGGTCACCCCTGTACAGCCCCCAGCCAACGCTGTCTTCAAGTTGATTTATCAGAGACAGACATATTTCTAAAAGTGTTGAAGAGTTTACGATAACAATGGATTCTGCGTTTTCTCCTTAGGTGAACGACCCCAGAAATCGGATGAGCTGTCTTGCGCATCTTAAGACGGAAGAGTTCCCACGGTGTTCTAGGGGCTGTAGAGGTTCTATCACCCGCACCGGGACGCACACATTGCACGCAGGCAGCTTGGTATAGCCAGCTGTGCGCTAAGCTGCCTGCGTTCATTTAGACAGCTCGTCCAAGTACTCTTCTCATGTAACTTGTATCTTCGTAATCTCGCCCAACCCCTGATTTCAATTCTTTTTTAAACCTTCTGTTTCTCTGAACACGCCGATCTTCGCGATTCCACTGCCACTTTCGCACTATTGTGGACTATCATTTCCACTATTCGTCTGGAACTAGACACTTTCCAAGATTATCGTGAACTGTGCCTAGTAGTGGTATTGATGGTATGAACAAGGTCCTTTTCTCCGACAAATACCTAACTTTGCATGCAATCATTTCAATTTCAAGTTCTTTTTTCATGTATTTTTATTTTTATTCTATTATTTTTTATTATTATTTTATTTTTATTTTATTCTAGTATTTTTCAAGTAAAACAAGTGGCTTTGATTCTTTTTCAGGCACTGTATACAGAACTCGATAGGACTGGATCCAAGTTTTATTCTTCCCAGAAAAAATATGATGACCAGAACCGGAGTAAGTGATAGTTTTACGAGTACCAGTCAGGCCGCCCGGCTAACGCCGGGCTACCCTCCTTCTTATGGGTTCGCCCGGCTGCGCTGGGCGCTCCTCCTTCCTGTGAGAAATTTGCTATGCGTAAAAAATACTTCGGATTCTCCTTTTTTCATCGAAAGTTTTACACCCTCAGTATTAGCTCCGAATTGGGAGCGATTTTTTGTTTGAGCCATATTCGCTGTGACCGAATAGAAAATCGCATAATATCACAAAAGCGGTTACTCAGAGAAAAAAAAGCATTCAGAAACTTCATCGCGGCTGAGTCTACTATGTTAGCTACCATCAATGTTCCCAGCCAACTCCTCGTGCTTTCAAGTTTTAACGGTCTGGGTCCGAACTGACAGTATTTGTTCACGCCCAGCCCTTTGGGGCAGAGTTTAGTCTTGCAACCTGTCATCACTGTTCCTATTTTGCCTCCTGTATTCCTACCAAGTCTGGCCGCTCTAGGTCCGTTTTGAATATCTCTGTAAGTCTCGCCCCTTGTAAGACTTATTATTTTCCGCTCAAACCCCACCCATTGTGAGCGGAGTCCGGTCCTGCCACAGACCATAAGTGTTCCCATCCTGCCGCCTGTAATCCTACCAAATTTTAATGCTCTAGGTTCACGGGATCAGGAGTTATGAGTTTTCGCTCAAACCCCACCCATTGTGGGCGGAGTCCGGTCCTGCCACAGACCATAAGTGTTCCCATCCTGCCGGCTGTAATCCTACCAAATTTTAATGCTCTAGGTTCACGGGATCAGGAGTTATGAGTTTTCGCTCTAACCCCGCCCACTGTGGGCGGAGTCCGGTCTTGCTACCCACCATGAATGTTCCCATCCTGCCGCCTGTACTCCTACCAAGTTTGAACGCTCTAGGTCCAAGTTCAACTTTTTCACACAAACCCCGCCCCTTGTGAGCGGAGTCCGGTCCTGCCACCCACCATGAATGTTCCCTTCCTGCCGTCTGTGCTCATGTCAAAGTTGAACTTTCTATGTCCACAGAAACAGGAGTTATGAATTTCTGCCCAAACCCCACCCATTGTGGGCGGAGTCCAACCCCGCCACCCACCATTAGTGTTGCCATGCTACCGCCTGTACTCCTACCAAGTTTGAGCGCTTTAGGTCCACTGGGACAGAAGTTACGACTTCCGCTCAAACATTTATTTCGCACAAACCCCGCCCCCTGTGGGCGGAATCCGGCCTCACCACCCTCTATTAGTGTACCCATCCTGCATCCTGTACTCATGCCTAATTTGAGCTTTCTAGGTCCACAGGGACAGAAGTTATGAATTTCTGCCCAAACCTCGCCCATCGTGGGCGGAGCTCAATCCTGCCACCCATTATAAACCTTCCCATCCTACCTTTAGTACTCCTGCCAATTATGGACGCTCTAGGTTCACAGGGACTGCAGTTATGAGTTTCCGCACAAACCCCGCCCCTGTAGGTGGAGTCCGGTCCTGCCACCCACCGTAAGCGTTCCCATGCTACCGCCCCTGTACTCCCACAAAGTTTGAGCGCTTTAGGTCCACGGGGACAGAAGTTATGAATTTCTGCCCAAACCTCGCCCATCGTGGGCGGAGCTCAATCCTGCCACCCATTATAAACCTTCCCATCCTACCTTTAGTACTCCTGCCAATTATGGACGCTCTAGGTTCACAGGGACTGCAGTTATGAGTTTCCGCACAAACCCCGCCCCTGTAGGTGGAGTCCGGTCCTGCCACCCACCGTAAGCGTTCCCATGCTACCGCCCCTGTACTCCCACAAAGTTTGAGCGCTTTAGGTCCACGGGGACAGAAGTTGTGACTTTACCCTCATACATTTATTTCACACAACCCCGCCCCCTGTGGGCGGAGTCCGACCCAACATTAGTGATCCTATCCTGCCGCCTGTACTCCTACCAAATTTGAACTCTCTAGGTTGACGGGGATCCGAGTTATGAATTTCCGGTCAGCACACACACACACAGAGACAGACAGAGAAACCAACAGACACACTCAGCGCGGTATATATAGTAGGACAGCACTAAATTGTTTTTTAGAACTGTAACCAAGTTTCTTTGTGTTCAGTTAACGATTTCGTTATCATTATGCAAACACGTATAAAGCCGTTGCGTGGATTATTGAATTATGAAGGCCTGCATTTCTTGACGAAAGTGGTATGTTGACCTTTTGGAGCAATCAGATAGATGCTGGCAGTAATTGTAAGCTTACAGAACAGAATCCGCGCATATGTTTGCACAATTTCAACTTCTACATTTGCTAAAGTGAAAGCTTGAATGGATTTCTTTTTTTAAGGAGTTTTGCACTTGTCCTGATATCGTTGAAGATTTCGCGCCTCTTTACCTCCTCCCCCTCCCCCCCTTCTCCGGGTAACGGAACTTCTCCACGATTGCGGCATTCCCCCTTGCAGCATGCGGCAAATGTCACCACAATTACCGTACTCACCCCGCCCCCCGCCAATCGATATGACGCGATATTTTTCGTTGGTTGCCTTTCCTTTTTATTGGTTTTGGTCGTTTTTTATCTTCCTTTTTCTTGTTTTTACGTATATTAGACTCGTTTAATTAGAATGACTCCTCGTATACTAGCGACGATCAATACCGCATGGGAATTGAAGGGAGCGGCCAGCCAATTCAAATAATTGAAGGACTCCCTACCTCACAAATTGCGCGCTCCAATCTTCCATCGCAATCCTCCGATACGCGGCGGGTGCGGCGTGAGCGACGCCGTCTTCGGGGAGATGTTCCCGGTCCCCCTCCCCCCCATACTTTTTGTCGGGTGCTTTTGTGAGACTCCCTTCTACTTTTTTGGATATCCTTGGCAAGATACGAATAACGCTAGTGGCCGTACAATGAATCAGTAAGTCACCTTGTATTACCTGTCGTCCCGTTTGTCATCAACTTCGTCGAGTGGACGTTCTTCCTTGTCCCAAGCCAGAGTGTTCCCGTCGGTTCTTTTAAGGACACGAGGCATAGCACTGCTTTCGCGGTGTGACTGTCGTGCTGACAGCCATCCTGGTGTTCGTTATACGTCTCAAGGAGTGCAGTCAGTCTATCGGTAAATACAATACCTCATAGCGGGTCAGGACCACTTAATCTTCGTGGGATGGAATGAACACCTACTATTGTACAACAATTTTACAACAAGACCAACATGTAGAGTAACTCGCACAGAAGCACCTACAGATCACATCATATACACACCGACACAAACATATCTATACAGACACACATTTTGGCACAAAGATAAACACACGCAACATATACACTCAATCACACCCAAACACACCCACACCTGCACACCTACACACATCTGCGCGCACCTACACATATCAACGCACGCACCCACACTTAGGCTGCTTTCATAGTCCGCCGGCTAGGTCGCGCCGGCGGGGCTTACCCCTTGGGCTCGCTCGCTCGCTCGCACACGCGCTTGTGGGTTGGCCGGCGGACTTTGAAAGCAGCATTACACACCTACACGCCTTTACACGCAGCCAGTTCTATACAGTGTTGACCCTAGAGAAACTCTCCACTGAAGGCTGTGTAGGTTGCTTTATGTAGTCTTCATAGATTGGTTACGGTTGCCGTTGCATTATAATAACAATTTTTAGTAACTAGTTATTCACAGTCTCGTCATAATTTATGATTTACATCAGTAGATGGTTATATTCACGTTCGATTTTTTTATAGCCTGTGTCAGACAAGGAAACTCGGGATCAATATGCCAACTTCCTTAATTATAGTATCTTTCAACTGCAGCACATGATTCTGAGCACATTTTCAAATATTTCTGTGGGTTTTTCTTGTTCTACTGTTTTTTTTTTTGATTTGTTGACAGCTGGCAACTCAAAAAATGCAAAATTAAGGATTTTCCTACCCATGGTAGCACTCTGTAATTGCGTACCAACAGCAGATGTAAAGGGTGTCGATTCGTCGAATATGGGGGACGGAACATTCACCCAGAACTGGATGGACGCGGCAAACCGCGCGGCGAAATTCGTGGTGATTAAAAGGACTCTGGCGCCTATCATTGGGGCACAAATTTGAAGTGGGATAGATAAGTAACCTAAGCTGGCCCTACTTATCCGACCTACTTGAAACCCGTGCCCCAATGATAGGCGCCAAAGCCGTTTCAATCACCGCGAATTTTGCCACGCGGTTTGCCGCGTCCATCCAGTGCTAGGTGAATTTACCCATACCCGTCGAATATTGTATGACACAGATGGATCTCTAGACATCCATCTGTACCTTTTATTCGACGAATCGAAGATAGATCTTCAGGGAATGCTGCAATTGTGAACTGCTAGCGTGAGTAGATATAAGTAACACGGGTATGGGTACTTACGTGCGTCCGAGGATGCGCGCGGCAAATTGCGCGGCGAAGTGCGTGGTGATTCGAACGACTCTGGCGCCTATCATTGGGGTCCAAACTCGAAGTAGAGTAGTTTAGTAGGGCCAGCTGATACTAATAACCTACTGTACTTCAAATTTGGGCCACAATGATAGGCGTCAGAGCCGTTCGAATCACCACGCACTTCGTCGCGCAGTTTGCCGCGCGCATCCTCGGACGCACGTAAGTTCCGTCCCCCAAGTGACACCAACCAAGTAGCGCTAAGAGTTGCTTCGACCCAGATTTCCCTTCACAACAGATTGGGAACTGCTTTAGAAGGCCTTTGGTTTATGGTTTGTGTAGTATGGGTCTGGGTGTTATTCCTTCCGTAACGTGCTGCGCTTGATATCCAATTCTTTCGCTAATTCCTACTTTTACTGCAGGGACATCGCCGGCTCGTTGCCCAGAATAAAATAGTATTTCCTATTTTTGTCACACACTCTCGCATTTCCAACCATATACGGGGTGTCCCAAAATTATGACGCCAATTCATGGAAATGTATTTAAAAATTCACAGCTGAGAATGACAATGGAATCTATATACACGTTTACTCGCATCATGTGCTACAACATGCTACATTCACATTACATAATATCACCTATGGGCGTGGATACATGCCCAAAGTTTGCTCTCGAACACCTCGCATGTTGCACGCAGGTGACCTTCCCATTTCTTCTCGACCATTCATCATTCTTGCTTTCTATGACCCCAAATTGGGACTGGAAACCAGGCAGGTCCTGTTCTAATCAGGGACCATACGGAGGAGTCAAGTGAGTTAAGATCTGAGAAGCAGGAACGGCTATCTATCCCTCTTTGCTAATGAAGTCGGGCAGCTAACGTCGGCACCACCCACGGCTTTGTGGACTGGAGTACCATCCTGCTGGGAAGACTACGAGCTGTTTTAGGTTCATTCATTATACCTTTTACCCACAGATCTTTCTCAAATCCCCGCCGGCACCGACGAAACCACGAGCGTCTTACCCTTGCCAGTGACTCCTTCAAAGAACATCATTTTGCTGTTTTTATAGTAGCTTTTTGTGAGAGGTTGCACGTGCGATAATTCTATATAAAACGCGATCGTTTTATTTTTGGGAATGGTTTTTGCATAAAAATTTTTGAGCTAGAGAAGAATGCGTGTCTCAACTCAAACGAGTCAACAACTTTCTGCATTTTCTCACCCTACACTGTCTGTTGAGACCGGAAATGAGATGGCATTGTTGCATACGATAGGAATGGCAATGAAGCTTCTGCATGACATTCTTCCATCGCGATAACTCCATTAAGCCGTGCCCGTTGATTTCCTTTTAATGGGTCACCGCGGATCACGACCGACTGGCAGTTGGACCGATTCATCAGTCTTATCTTTAGAAACATTGGCCTTTCTACCTCTTCCTGGTTTGTCTCCGATTCATTCTTCTTTTCTATATCGTTTAGTGGCTTTCTAACGGTTGCCGTATAAATCTCAAGGAATTACATAAGGTCCTTTCACCTCTCGCATGCCAGCGATTGCAAGTGGTATTGAATGAGCCTCCATTCGGAAGATATTGGGAGTTTCCCTTCAGTAACCATGTATTTTGCAAGAAAACCCTATTATGCAGTTATTTGGTAGTGGGTGAAGGGAATTTGACAAATTAATTCAACCTTTGAAGATCCTGAATTTTGGCGCCCATAATTTTGGGACACCCTGCAAGTACATTGTTTACTCATTCGGTTCGCGACAACGAGTTATTCCGTATGATCGAAACCTAGCAGAACAAAAGTTTTCTTGATAGCCTTCCAATCAAGAAACCAGGCGAATACCATTGTGATCGTTTAGGACACACTCTCCGATGTATCACCAACGTGTGATAACATGATTGGAATATGGAATGTTATGGGAACATATGTGGGTCTTTTCATTACGGTTCCAGTCCAAGGATTGTGGGTGGCATACAGTAAGTGATGTGAAATTTCTCGGTTGTATCGAAAAAAATTGCTCCTCTGCTGTCCTACCGACCAGGTATTGAAGAAAAATTCCATGGCAATCTTAGATTTTTGTCTGTGATCATCCAAAGGATAGGGCAATTCTAGGGGCAAGTTGAAAGATTTCTGAGGCTTCAAACATTCTCCTTTCAGTGATTTGCGTTATTGGCTCAGCACCTATCTATCAGGCATTCTTTAGCGCATCACGATTCCTGCAGGATTATGCCGAATCAGTACGAAAAACGTATCTTCGGGAAACCCAACGTTTGGAGGAGGTTCTTTTTGCTGAGCTTTTTTATTTTCCTATATGCTGTGCGGAATTGTTCCATGAAAGTCTTCTTTTCTGAAGTTGGCATGAGGATCTGCGATTTACAGTATGTTGAACGGAGTTAAATACATGGCGCGTTTCAAACCGAATGCAGTCAACGTCGATAATTTTTCTTCCCTGAATTTCCTGCCCCAGAATTCGTGAATCTTTTCTTTGAACGGATTCAAGGGATTCGTTTGAGGATAACGGAGTAATTACTACAATTCCTCATTGTAATCCTACCTTCTTTTGATTCATGTACCTCTAAAAAGTTCATGTGTAATGAGGCGGTCCTGTAAGTGACAAGCTAAAAGCATCCTCCAGTACTTTCCATCTTACTTAAATACATAGATGTAGACTTCATTGGCTGATGTTTTGGCAAAGATCGCCTTCTATGGTGCTCCTGAAGAGTACAAGACTTTTGTAGGTATTTTATTTTTCAAATAGAGCCTCGCTTCGTCAAAAATTGTGGAGAACGCGATTGTTCCCAAATCGCTGGCTTGAAAACTACGATCATGTTGAACATGATGGATTGGTGGTGAACTGTTCATTGGCTATAATGTCCCATGCCTGATACCCTTTCCGCTTTTTCAAATTTTCGCTGTTTCTGCTCCTGTGAACTTGGAAAATCTCCTCCAAATATGAACGAGGTTACGATTCTGGTAACCTGGAAATAAATGATTCAGGATCTGATCTTTTATGCAAACCCCCATTGATATCAAGGGTGCATAGCTCTGAGTAGCACTACATGAAGACTAGATTAAGGTCATGAGTGAGATGACATGGTGACTTCACCTGTAACCAGCTTTTTCTAATTGTTCGCTCCAATTTCAGCTTCGCTATGTGTACCGAAAAATGACTGAGCTTGAGGACAGTACTCAGGATGATCTAAGTGAAGATGTATTGGGCCCTTCGCAGGGCTCAGCTTCCAGTACCCCTAGTACTGCTACTCCTAACACTGTAACACCGTCAGAGAAACCCCATGCTGTGGGAACTGATAGCGTCGGAGGTGCTGGAGAGACACAGAAGAAGAGTGATCTCTCGAAGAAGAAAAGGTGAGTTCAATCATACTAGTCACTGCTCGTAACTGATTTCAGCTGAGCGATAACTGAGCGATATTGCTCGTAAATTCGATAAATGATTTCCTTCATTACTGGAGAGCATGATGAGTTCATCGAAGTGGGTGGCCCCTCTCACTACCAATGTTCCATGCTTTAAGGGCACAGTTCACGGTAGTTTTCAGGTATTAGTTTGAATGGAGGAAGTTGTTTTGCAAAATGGTGCAGAAGCAGCGAAAAGATGTTGAGAAGAAACGAAGAAAATCGCCGGAATTTGATAATATGTGGCCTAAAGAGTGTTAAAAAAGGGGCTGTCGACAGAATCGGCAAGGAAGGGGTGCTTATACAAGATGCGACTGGCGTCGTAGCGTAAAGAGCTGGCTACAGAGAACAAAATTGGCAAAGATTGCCTCTCACCGGGTGCATAATTTATAGCATAGAAAACTGAATCTTTGGAAAAAAAAGGAGTATGTAGACGTATGATTGCAATTTTCCGTATTAGTGCATCGCCGTCTGTATCCGTCTGAGTGTCTCCCACACAGACCGACCATTCATCGGCATCCTAACGCTTCATTCTGGATAGTGTCACAACACTGCCACCTTTTGGTCTTTTCGTCAGGCAAACCGCAAATCGGTTTTGGAGCCCCTCTTACGTACTTTGAAGGCCATTTCCAGCCCGGTAACGCGATATCAATTCCTCTTCCGATTTGAGGCGATGAATTTCGTTTGGACCATGCTTATGATTGAGAGCATTGCAAGTTTTCAGTCCTACCCACATACCGGATTTCCTGTTTTTGAACTCCCAAAACATTTTATGCATCATTACCAAGCCGTAGTACGCCATACCCAGTTTGTAGTGTTTTTTTTTTCGGAGCTAGTCAATAATAAGACTTTTCTGCGGAGAACCAGTTGAGATTATTTCTACTGATGAAATTTTTGGGTATTCTGTAATCAATTTTCTGCCAGCTGATTGCGTTGCCTTAAATCCTATTTACTCGTTGAATCTCAAAAATTCCAGAGCACCATGAATCAGATCTCATACAAGACATGCTACCGCCAATTCACATTGTTATAGAAGGGTAATTCAACAAGCAAAAGAAAGTATGGACGGTTATTATTTGGAAGTGTTGGTTATTATTGGAAAAGGTTTTATGTAATAAATAAATATGTATTTGTTTTTGTTGTTATTTACTGTAAAGTTACGGTTGTCAGGAACGTGTCAATACTTGTTAGCATTTGTGTAAAAGAATCGCTAGCTTTGCATGATGCCAGGGAACTTGTCAGTTCCTGTAATGACATGTTAAAATCGCGTTGATAAACTCTAAAGTTCAGTACCCCAGGGAGGACATTCTGAATTTGCGCGGCAAACTCGAATTCTCGATTCCTATTTCTTTATTACAATTTTTTCCAAATTTGGTTCCCTTTTTTCAGTTAGATATGCCATCGAAACCCTGAACTCTTCGAGTTCTATGAAACTCAAACATGGGTACTATTGATTTTAAAACTACTTTGGATTTTGAAGAGCTATTAAGTTGCATAATTATTGCGGAAATTTTTTTCTGCAAATTTTACCTAAAGAAACGATAAGAGTATTTGGCAAAGACGTAATCACATAATTGCCCAGGATCATATCCACAATCTACGTCAAGCGCTGCTTTCCCTTGACGTCGGCCATCAAGTCATCCATTTCGTCGAAAGTTCTTTATCCTTCATGTCTAAGATCAAGCGCTGGAGACCAAACCATCCAAGGGAACTGACTTGGCGAGTCCGTAGTGGCACCAAAAACGTTCCGTGGCGAGGGCAGAATGCTTTCCTACCTGAACCTCAAAGGGGAAGGAGCATCGAAGTGGTTAAGTCAACAGAACTTCCAATTCTCGTCTCAATCCGTGTACTTTTTGACAAGAAATTATCTTGCCAACCCCGATGCCTCCCTCCCAATGCGTACATGAAAAAAGCTATGGTCTGGCTGGCTCAGAATCGTCTTTTAGCTGAAGACAACCCACCGCTTCACTCTTGTGCTTCGTGTTGGAGGCTTTCCTCCTCCCAACTACATTGTCACCTCATCATGTATTTTACCCATTTATTTGAGTCCATCTTCTGCAGGGAATTGTTCTTTTTCCTTTCCAAGCGAATGATTTCTGATGTTGTGGGCCCGCCGCCCTTCCGACGCCGTCCTGATTCCTGGTCCGAGTCAAATCTGTGTCGCATCCTTATAAATATGTTTGTTGAGGTCCCAGGATCTTACTTTGGTTCGTTCAGATAAAGGTTTTTCGGTTATGATACAATCAATAGGAAGTTGCTTGAGTTGTCGAAAATGGGACGTTAGTGATGGGTCAAAATGGGAGATTGAATTGGTCTTATGGGTCCAGATCATTTACTAGTATCTGATTGTATTTTTTTTTCGCTAATTTTCAACGCTATCTAGTATCCAGTGTCAAAATTAGTATTTTTTCACCTCTCATATCTCCAAGTTCTGAATTTAGACGGAAAATAGAGGATTTGTAAGTTTGCAGTCGGTTTTCCAAAATCAATTGATCTACTCGATCGACAAGACTTCACAAATCTAGCGAGAGCCGTCAGTCTCCGGAGGTGCACCAATCGACCGGCTTCTTTCTCATGTTTTTCACGATTTTACTTTTTCACGTGTTTTTCTTTCTCTCACTCTACATCATAACTTTTTACTTGTTTAGATTACTTCGAGGTATGGGAGCTACCTATTGATGGGAGCACTGACGTGAGTATTTTTAATAATGGGATCTTAGATAGATTAACTACAAGTAGATTAATTGCCATTCCATTGAGCTGATGGATTTCTAAAAATGAAACTGAAGTAGCCGGGTAATTTCTGAGCTGCAGGCCAGTTCGAATTCTATAGTGAGATTACTGTATCACTTACATTGCTCAGCTTCTGTCTCACTCTATATACATTATTAATAATTCTGACTATATGTCCTTGTGGGTCAGTTATTTTTCCAGCATCACCCATCTACATCCTTCTAATCGGCACTTGAATGATTTTATTCTCAGTCGAAAACGAAGACTATGTGTAAATGAAAGCCCGCCGTTAGCTGCCAAAAAATGTCGTGGGAGCCACTAAGGTTCATTCTCTTCGATTCAACGTCAACCTATACCGGAAACTCAGGTGAGTTAACTGAGTGTTAATTTTGTTCGGAAAACGAAATTTTAGGGAGCCCTACCTTCACGAACTGTAATGCATCACTTGGTAGAATTTGAACATAGCTCTTTGAGGGTTGTTGAATTTACTGCTTCAGTAAACCAGGCAGATGCTGAGAATTGCTGGTGATCTTGTAGCAGAGTTTTTTTTAGGAAAACATTCAGCGGAATGTTTGATGTATCATAATGAGATAGTTTCTTTGAATCTGAACAGTGGTACCGCTTCGAGGGCATCCACCTGACATATTCATTCGGGCGGAACTATTAGTGGTTGGTCATAGCTTCGTCCACTTCGCGCAAACCTCTCCCAGTATAAAAGTTTGACCACCTTTTTTCTAGCTGTCTCTGACCATTTTTGCATTCTAGAACGTTTTTGAAGAGAGTTATGAATTTTTGGTCTTAGCCCGCCCTCTTTGGTGCAGACTCCGCCCACTTTAGGGATCTGGTAACAGCAATCAATGTATTAAACTTTCATCTTTTCATGACAAACCACTCGGTTCGTTCGGCTAAGCCGGGCTTCCCTCCTTCTTCGGGAAAGTTGTAGTAATCAGCTAACTCTCCACTCCTTCGAAACAAATAATATTTTCCTGTACCAGAAGTTTGACACAGGACTAACAGAGCAGTGTGAATGGTATTCAGTGCAAGTCTGTGCCCACGCCTTCGGAAGTCTTGATTTCTCGCTTTCTTTCTTGAAAATAAATACCCAATAAAGGTTCAACTGTTAGGTAGCCAAAGCTGGGCGGTACTCACAAATGTTTCGTGCGATGATAACACCATTATCAGATATCGTTATCGAATGACCTTTTTCTTCACGAAGATATCATTAGTTGAATATTCCAGATTACTGACGATCGGCTAGGTCTTGTCTTAAATGTTATCAACCAAAGAGGATCCTCCATTGAGTCATAAACTTTGCTGGGTAGCGGTCGTAATCAATAACAAGAAATGTACAAAACCTTATTTGCTTATCGTATTGTCGTTAATGGGTTCCTATCACTGCACTTGCTACTCACTTTTGTCACCCTACTCTACTATCCCGTCTCATCAAATGAAAGATTCTGAGCAGACAAAACTGCATCGTGAATTCCGAATGCGTTAGATTTTGATCGGTAGACGACTCTTGCTCTTTTAGGCACCTTATCTGCTCTTATCAATTATTATCGGTTCCGTCACCGAGTACCTACGATACCGTCATATCCTACATCACTTGTTGAAGGCCGAGGTTGCCGAAAAGCTGTAATCCTAACAAATTTCAACCCGCTAGGACCACGTAAACAGGAGTTACGAATCTGCAGTCCAAAGTTTCTATTGCGCACACCTCGCCCCTATAGGCGGATTCCGGTCCTGCCACCCACCATAAGTGTTCACATCCCGCTTCCTGTACTCCTACTAATTTTCGACGCCCTAGGTCCATGTAGAAAGGAGTTAAGAATTTGCGGTCCAAAATTTCCATCGCGCATACCCCTCTCCGTGTGGGCTGTCTTTGGTTCTGCTACCTGCCACGAGTGTTCCCATCCTGCCCCCCCCCCTCCCCTTATTCTTACCAAATTTGAACTCTTGTGTCCGCGGGAACAGGAGTCATGAACTTTCAGTCAAACACACACACTGACACACGCACCGACACACCAGCGGACACACTTGGCGAATTCTATAAAGTAGGATAAGCTTTAATCAGTCCCTAGTACTGCACTGACCATCATTAGTAGAGAGTCCTGGATTATTGGCGGTTGGATAAGTTTTGTGGTGAATAATATCAAAACAAAAAGGAACCGTAATCAGGTGAATAATATCAAAACAAAAAGGAACCGTAATCACTCATTGAGTTACAAATATTGCTGGGTAGCGATCATAACATAACAGCAATAAGTGAACCGAATTTCATCCCATCATAGTAAAGAAGCTTAAAACGGTCCCTATCACTCCACCTACCACTAACTTTTTGTCACCGTACTTTACAATTTCATCTTATCGAGTGAGGCATACTAAAAAAATCAAAACTATAATACATTCCTTCAACACCGGACTGATTTCTCCGTCGGGGTTCTATTTCGTAGATGGGTCTTGCTTCCTGTGGCTACTTATCAGCTCTTATCAGTTGTTATCAGTTCGACCCCGTCACATCCCACATGTCACCTGTTTTCCTATCACCTATCGTCAGTGTTCTCATCCTGTCACCTGTATTTCTACCAAATTTGAACGCTCTAGGTTCAGGGGAACAGAAGCTATGAGTTCCCACTGAAGCCCCCCCCCCCCCATGTCGGCGAAGTCCGGTACTGCCACTCACCATAAGTGTTCCCATACTGCCGCCTGTGCTCGTACCAAACATGAACGTTCCAGGTCACGGGTACAAGAGTTATGAATTTCTGTGCAAACAGACAGACAGGCAGACGCGAGCGCTTTACATATAGTAAGAATTGTATCGCAACACGGTCCGCCTTCCGAGCTTGTAAGGTACGATGCACATCATTCTTTCCATTCGAAATTTCCTTACATCGAATAGCCTCACTACCGAGGTTCATGGAATCACAGTGAGAACACTCTACGTTTCCGGTCACTAATCTCAAATTCATTGTCATGTCCAGTAGCGTCTCGTTCGTTCCTAGTGAGAGAGTTAGCAACTCCTAGTTCGTTTCTCCACTTGTGCATACAAAGGAACTCCGAGAATGGTTGCTGTGACGTATATTGATGCAGCAAAGACCGCAAAATGGGAAGTTTAAGTGCAAAGCTTCTTATGCCATGGTTAGGCGTGTGCGAAGTTGAAGCGTCGGTAACGAGGGACGAAGTTCCGGTTGTCGACCTATGTGATGGAGGCCAGCTTCCCTCGAGTGAGTAGTGAGGCTATGTGTGTTTGGCGATTTCTGATTGATCGAAAAGTTGTGGCCGAGGGTATCAATTCAGTTTTTCGAGAGCAAATGACCGGTACTGATCTAGGATCGATTGATTATACTCCTCAGATAGCTGACGTTTAGCGATTTTGGTTAGGTTCATTTCGGTGTTTTGCTCGATGGAAATCCCTGCGGTCATTCAAGAATGGATCCGTGCGGAACCGGGTCTGTGCTTTAATTCATCATACTCGCCTATAGGCCAGAGCAAGCATGTAACGTGTCCAAGCTTCATAGTATACTCCTCAAGTGAACCTAACCATGTAAGATTTGCAGTCAAATACATTTGTCTAGGGTACTCATTAGCAAAATCCGAGAGTATGACTCGGCAGAATTCATCAATCCTAGTTCCGGGTTGAACATCCCTTCTTCTTTCCCAAGTGCTGACAGCATTATGGTCAGTGCAATCCCGTTGATGTAGGTATGAAAGCCGATTAGTAAATAAATGTTGGCGAAGGCTTATGAAGCATACGGTCAACCACACCTCCACATGCTATTCGCTCAAATGGTTGATTATGTTATCAACAGAAACTTCAATGTTCGATCTTGATGATATTCTTGATGCCTGGACGTGTGACATAATGTTTCATACTGCTTTGCCACACAGATTTGTCATGACAGAATCGCCTTATTAGATCGTCTTTACGAACGACTTGTCGTCTTCATGGGCCTGAATAAGGTTCGAATCTCCTGATCTATGGCACCCGACCAAGCGCCCAAACGCGCTGGGCCAGTTGCCACAACTCCCAGGAAGTCGAACACCAAAAGATCCCAGACAAGACACTAACCGTATGCTGTTACACTAGCCTTGTCGTCCCAGACTTTCATGAGCGACGAGGGATCAATGAGAGACCGTTGACGGTCGATGAATAAGAGTTACGCGATGGGCCGAAAGCTCACGAAAAGGAGTGAATGGCAGATTGTTACAGCGATAAACTCATTGCGGCTGCTCAGCTGAGGATCCCTTTCGCGGATGTACAACGCTTCCAACATTTTTTGATTACAGACTCATTCGCCACCATTTTGCTCAAATATCAAAATCTTTGCCCTGATGTTCTTTTCTAATCATTGCCTCCCGAGTGGCGCGAGTAGGCTTCCTTCATCTTTTGCCTGCAAAATGTTTTGGATGCGCAGCCCAGCACCCTTCTCATCTCACGTATATATATTTCGTCCCAGGTCGAACACTGAAGCTAATACGGCATGCCAAGCTGTGTGAAATCTCCATTTCTTCCAAATGAACGAACAACGTAGTCATGCGTCGTGAATGCACGACCACAGAGTCTACTATGGTCTACGATTTGCCCCGCGAGCAAGGGTGCCCGCGGGTAAGCGCCGCCCCAATCGCTCGCTCGGTCGCTCGATCGCGGGCCAAACCGTAGGCTATGACCACAGCCAGAGGCGTCTGGTACTGTCTGCTGGTTCGTTTATCAAGACAACGTCATTAGCCATATCCGCTCGTGCAATGCATTACAGTATTTTTGCGCTGAGTTTGTGTGATATGAATGGTGATATATCACAGTCTCACGACTTCTCGCCGAGTACCCTTTTCAGCCTGACCTTCCGTTGTATCCTGCAGCCATCAAGGTTGCAATCCCATATGCTAGTCTACGTGACTTTTCCCGTTCCACCTCGTTTTGTACATACTTCTGTAGCTGTTCCGTACAAGTTAAAACCTACTGCACATTCCACAGTTCCGGGGTGAACAGACTTCGCGTGGAGTGGGATTTTATTTGAGCTGTCCTTCTGATACCACTTCACACTGTACCTTCCATTTTAGATGTTATCTGCGTGTTGAATGAGGAAGCCAGCCTTTGTGCGAAACTCTCTTGTGATTGATATACTATTACTTACGGTTGAGAACTTCAAACAGTTTATCACTCTCTTGTACTGTCGCCACATCGATGACTGCTGCATTTGATTGCGCAGCAGTCACATTATAGGCATGCATGCTATACTGGTCTTTCTACTCTGTTCATAACACAGACTGGTACTAGCCACTGACCCATGGCAAGCCCTCGGTTTGGAAGAATTCCGCCCGCTCTACTTGACAACATGACAGTTAAGGCACTCCTCGATCGACCTAGTCATAGGGTAAGATTCGCTCAGACGCAACGTCACAATTTCTGTTTCATGCTCGTCCAGTATTTCGAAAACTGCCTGAAGAGCTTTTTTTGTTTACATTCGTATAAAGCGCAAAAACCTCGAACCACTCTACTACGAGTTTTTTTGGATCCTAGGCGAACACAGGCGATCGAAAAATTCGTTAGTGCTGGGCAGATGTGGGGGACGTGTTGGAGTGATTGACCATAAACTTTATTGAGGAACCACGCAATACGGTTCGTTGGACCTCACAGCTGATAGTGGGTCTTCTACAGTGATCGATAGCATCAAATGAGTTTTCACCCCCGTTGGACGATTCATGAGTACTGATCAGGCTGTAGAAGACCCAGCACAAGGGTGTATCCAACTTTAATCATCTAATTAGCCTTCTATCCAATTTCGCTGTCTTTCCCATTGATACCCACAACACATTGCTTCTGACAATGAGGAACGTCTTTTCCGTGGAGTGACTGTATACGGAAGTGCCACTAAGGTGAAGTTCAGTGATTTCTCCATCTAGTGAACGAGGTAGAGCCACAGACGCTCCTCTCTTGCCATTCATGGAAAGACGGATGTAGCATCTGCTACACGCTCCGTTTTCTCGCAGTTCTTCCGATTGCGCGTTCGTCATGTTCGAAAACCTTTCACGCCTATGTCCTCTGAAGATTTTAAGGTCTGAGAATACTCGAAATTTTATTTCCTAAATGGAGGGAGGTTATGGTTTTCCATAGGACGAACATGAAAATGTGATAGGCGACAGCGTAAATTCTAAGCTAGCGCGCTGAAACTCTGCGCATTGCCCTTCTTATAGGCTAATCTTTCAGTCGATGAAGCCCTGTTACCGCCTGGCGGCACGTGGAAGGACAATCTGACAATAGCCGTCTACAATATTCTTCTCTCGAACAACTGGAAATGATGGCTCAAGAATGAGGAGATCCACAACTTTTTCCGATAATGATGCGCTGCCCATAACATTAACTCTTTCCTGGCTCTGCGAATTGATCATTTCTCAAGTGGTCCGTAGTGGACCTCCGTACCGGTTTTTCGTTGTAGAGCTGTCCTCATTGCTGTAACCACTACCGTGTTGTTAGCTGCTCATGGTGTTGTACTTTGCACATAGTGTTGCTCTTGCCTTGGATCGGATAGAGTCTACAGACCTCCTCCAAACCACGCTCCTCCAAACCTCCTCCACCGCGCTGCATTTGTTCGGTTTGGTTCGAGAAGGAGGAATCTGAAGAAGGCTATTTCAGATCGTCGTTGGAAAGCAGTTGAATGTGGTTCGAAGGAGTTTCGTGGCTCTATCTGATCCAAGGGAAAAGCAACACTGGGTGCCAAGTTCAAACCCCCGAGCAGCGAGCAACAAGGAATTGGTTCCAGCAATGGGACCAGCTTTCCTAATAAGCAACGGTACGGAGATACGACCACATAGGTAGTTTACAATTCGCAGAATCAGACAAGAGTCCAGAGGGTCGGTCGAGTGCGCCTGCGGATGCTCGGAGGTCTATCACCTCAATCCTGACGCGGTTACGAGTAGGGCCTTTCAACCCTCAAACCGATCTGATGACGGTCGGCGAAGACGGAAGGGACGAAGGTACAAGACGTCTACCAAGTAGGCGAACGTCTGGCTGGAGCGACGAAGATGAATGCCGGAGAACTTGCAACAAGAAGCGGAAGGACGGTGGAAAAGATAAATGCGATGGACGAGTGTGCGAAAAGAATGCACCGATGTTGAGTACACTCCATATGATAACCCACTGTATAATAAAGGGTAAATACCAAAACTGCATACAAATGTATTAATAAATAATGTGATTACCGGTAAACTCTAAGCGATTAGTGTGGTATGGCAACTATTGTATGCTACTAGTGGACGTGCAACTAAAGGAAGCAAGAGATCAAAACCAATCAATGACTAAACTATGGTTATTGCATCACTGCGAACTCTAATGGTTAGTGGCTAATAGAAGCCCTACCTGAGATCAGGCCTCCCGGCGCGATATGCGGTGGTGGTGCCACTCGCGAGTCTCCATCGTGGCGAAGATGTCGGAGCTGCGCAACCAACCGAGACGACGTGCAATGACGAACTGACACGTGATAGCGAAATCATAGAAAATTACCCTAGTGATACTTTTGTATGTAGTCACTTCACGGGAGGGGTGTTCCTCAATCAATGTCCTAGGTTGTACGCGTTGTGGGTGTCAATCGGAAAGATAACGATACTTGATGGAAGGCTGACTCGGAGATTTAAGTTGGGTACACCGTTGTGCCGAACTTTCTATAGCCTGCTCAAGCTTATAAGTTGAGGGAGGTGAAAGCTCAGTAGGTGCGAGTGATTACGAATAAGACCCCTTGTTAAATATGTAGGAGGACCAAAGGCTCACAATAAAATTGTTGGCGAACTACCCGTTACGTACCCTAACAACTGCCAAACACGACGGAATTCCTTGGTCGGCTGCATTGTAGGCTACAAAAAAGTGCGTAGTAGAGTCATTTTCTGTGACTGCGCCTTATACGAAGGTATTAATCTCTCCAAGCGGTTTCTCCGGAATGCTGAAGGAGCATGAAACAGAAGTGATGACGTTCGTGTCGAGCAAGGTTCACATAATGGCTCTTACTAAAAAATGCCTGAACTGTAATATATTCATGTGGATCGGACAGCACTTCTCTAAAGTACGAGGACTTGCTAGGGCAATTGTCTTAGCTATTTGTCCTATGAGCAGAGCAGAAAGCCCAATTATAGGAAGCATGCCCATTACGTATGGTTGAGTAAAAGGTTTTGATAGACTCTTCATCTCTTTCTAGCTTCTTTCGTAGCACCGCTCGGAAGGACTTCGCAACGGGTCATGGTGGACTGATCCATAACCTATACTTTCAGAGGGATGTATAAGTATTCCCTTGCAAGTGCTTTGCAGATATGACTTCAACCTTCAATTGTCGTCCGAAGCTGTCTGAGAGCTATCGTCTGTCACGAATAACAGTATGGGCATAATCCACCGACGGTTTTTGCAAGTATCTGTTGTGCATCTAGAAGAGTCACCGTATCTCAACTCGCGGGTGCCTCGTGAAGAAACACCTTCAAGACAAGCAGAGAGAGGACTACGTCCGAGGAAAGTTTTAGTGTGTCGTCGGTGGGCATTCTCAGGGAATGCTCTACTTTGGATAACTTAACGAGTATTCCACCGTAACCACCGGGAGCTTCGGAGCTCAGCTACGGAGAAGGGAGTGTACGCAGCGAAGAAGTGTTTGTCTTTGTCACGACAAAGCTCAACGCATGTTGCGAAATTTTTTGTCAGGAAATTGCTGAACTTGGGTGAGAAGTACTGCCCCACTCTCCTTATTTGCCAGGTCACGCTCTGTCTGATAACCATTTGTTTCTTGCTCTGAAACGTTACCTTCGCGATAAAAATTTTGATGATTGCTCGGAACTCAGAAATGAAATCTCCATGTTTTCCGAAACGCAGCCGCCGTCGTTCTGGGCTTCAGGAATCCTCAAACTGCTACATTATTAGACATATTCGGGGACAACCATGATGTCTATATCACTAATTGAGATCCTCCTCCAATGGAAAGAAGACTTTTTAAAGTGAAGGTTGAAAAACCAATGAAAACTTTCTACTCAACCTATACTATCGGTACATTGATGACTGCTGCAGCAAGGGAAGTATGAATTTTTGACATCCTCAATCGGCAGCTACAGTACATCAAGTTCACAAGCTCAGTCCTGCACGAAGGCTTGTTTCCTTATCTTAACCCACAGATGACCATCCCAAGGTACAACTTGAAGTGGTATCGGACGGCAGCCTGAAGAACGTTTTACTCTACGCAAAGACTAATTACCTCGGAGCTTTGAAGCGTGCAGTAGTTCCTGACATGTGCAAAACAGCTACAGGAATGTGTACAGAGCGAGAGAGAGCGAGAGAAGTCACGTAAGCTAGCGTATGGGATTGCAACCTTGATGGCTGCAGGACACAGCATAAGGTGGCTCAGAAGGGTGCTCGTCGAGAAATCGTGAGGACATGGTGCTTCTCCAGCTCCATTCATATCGCATACATAGTCAGCGCAGAAAAAACGGCAATACTTGCACGAACGGGTTTGACTAATGATGTTGTTTTGATAAGCGTACCAACAGGCAATATCAAACACTTTCCGACTCGCCATAGACTCTATGATCGTGCACGTACGACGTATAACCGCATTGTTTTTCCGCTCAGAAAAAAATTGAGATCGACACAGCGAGGGATGGTACACTATTTTCAATGTTCTGCCTGTGACGGAATATACAATATATTAGTAAGATGGGAAGGATGCTAGGCATATGCGTCAAAGAATATTCAGCAGGAAGAAGCGCGAAAGTACTCTCGCCACTTGGGAGGCATCGACTAGTGGAACATCAGGGCAAAGGTTTCGATATCAAATGCAAAATTCTAGCGAATGAGATTGGTGCTAGAAAAATATCGGAAGTGTCATACATCCGCGAAAGGAACCCTAAGCTGACTAATCGCAACGAGTGCATTGTTGTAAAAAGTGAACTTCGCCATTCTTTCCCTTCTGTGAGCTTTGGAATCATCGCGTAATTTTTATTCAACCGTCGATGGCATCTCCTTGGTTCCTTGTTGTTCACGAAATAGAGTGGGACGACAACGCTGGCGGATTGACAGAAAGTTTGTGTCTCGGCTTAGGTGTTTTGTTGTTCGAGTTACTGCAGTTGGCCTAACGCGTTTTTTGCGTTCGCTCGGACAAGCCACAGATCAGGAGCTTTAAACCACTTTCGCGGCCTCTAAGACGTCAAGTCGTTCGAAACGTAGGCCTAATAGAGCGGTTCTGCCGTAACAAACCCTTTGTAAAAAGCGAACGCTCACTTAAGGTAACACCTGAATGCAAATTTGCTTCTTTTCTTCAACACGTGCGCGTAAGAGGTCATTTAGGTTTGCTTTGGTAGCCGACAAATTATCAGAGCGACTGCCACTTAGACATGCACTTTGGTGACCGCAGCAGTTTAAGTCGCACGCCAATAGGTCGGGCGAATACGTCGTTTGAATTCAGCGTACGTGGGACGCTTTTTGAAAATTAGTTCTTTGCATAGTGTAAGGGCATGAGCACTGAGTATAGAACCATGGTCCATTTCCGCTAAATGGCCTTCTGAATGCCAAATAATGAGTGAAAATGATTTTGTCAGGAAGGTTTGTTGCCGTTTTAACCTACTGAGCGACGTCTGTTTCATTCATGGAGTCGCATGTCCGCACAGTAGAAGGCGTCAGTGGTCTGCGCTTTGAAAGTAACGTGAACGGTAGCCAGAAAAAGGGAGCCACATGTTGCAAAGTGCGAGAAAGTTTCATATGTGCTCTTCACAGCTTAGCTGCTGGAGCGACGCGTTGTGGTGGATAATGACGTGGACTTCCAGTTGGGACGACTAGGCTGGGTTGGTGGTTCGGATCAACTAGGCTCTGCCGTTTTTGCATTTTATGCTGCCACCTCCAGATTGGTTTCATATTCCACCAGGGCCAAGGCAAGTGCCTGACTGGTCATGGTCGTGACCAGGGTCAACAATATCCTCTACAATTCGTTAGAATTTGATTTGTGGAGCACTATAAGTGGAGGAGCTTACAGGCTTCACACTTCCAGGAGTAATGGGGTCAAAATCCTATAATCTGGTTCCTGTTCGGTGGAAACTGTCCTCGAGCTCGTTCATCAATGGAAAGGCAACGGGGTTCTCATATTCATTCCCATCTTAGTTCCCGCTTCCGACCTTCCCCTCAGCGTCAACCGCGGACTTCTGTGAAGAAGAGAATCAGATTCCCTTTCTACTCGTCTTCTTGCTCAAGCATCAATAACCATTAGGCTTGATATAAAAAGCTGTCACTCCTAAAGGAACCCATGACTGATGATGGGTTTGAGCGATACCCGTTCCCAACGTACGACCCCCTAACTCGGCGTCCTGCTATGAAGGGCTGGCAGGACGCGATAGAGAAGGAACATTTCCATTCTGAATCGCATTAGATTTGAAAATTGGATTGATTCAAAATCATGGGAAGGAATCTTGAATCTCGTGATACTAACTTAAATTGGAACTGATCAGATCAGCTTGCTCAAGGCTCGGTTTGATTGTTGTTTCATTTCGACCGAATTCCTTCAAAATTGCTAGAAGGCGCATCTAATTTCGATGTTTTCACCGTTTTTTACCCTAGCGTTGATCTCGCACCGTTGAAGGGTTTTTGTCCTTTGTTCTGGTTTGTCATCTCCATTTTTTCTCTCCTTACGATCAGTATCTTCTGCTGTTACCTCGACTTCAGCAATGCCCTTCTTGATCGCGTCCTGCTGCCTTTCATAGCAGGACGCGCGATCAAGAAGGGGATCGTATGTTGGGGAACTGACATCGCCCAAACCCGTCATCTAGTCATTAATCTAGTAATCCGGCGCTAGAATGATTTCCTTCACGGGTGACAGCTTTTTATACCAAGCCTAATGCTCATGAATGCTTCAGCAAGAAGACGTGTTGCACCAGGGCTTTGGCTCTGGTGGAATATGGAGCCAATCTTGAGGTGGCAGCTTAAAATGCAAAAACGGCAAGGCCTAGGGGATCCGAACCATCAACCCAGCCTAGTCGTCCCAATTCGAAGTCCTCATCCTATCCACCACAACATCCGTCGCTGCTAGCAGGTCACCGTGGACAGCTCATATGAAACTTCCCCGCACTATTCAACATGCTTCAACATGTTGCTCTCTTTTTTGGCTACAAGTCACGTTATTTTCAAAGCGCAGTCCACTGACGCCTTCTACTGTGCGGACAGTCGACGCCATGAATGAAACAGACGCCGCTCAGTGGGTTAGAACGGCAATTCCTGACAAAATCATTTTTACTCCTTTTTTGACATTCAGAAGGCCATTTAGCGGAAATAGAGCATAGTTCTGTACTCAGTGCTCATGCCCCTACCCATGCGAAGAACCATTTTCAAAAAGCGTCCCACGCCCTGAAAGACCTTCTTGTGTGGGATGCGCCCATTCACTCGGTGCTTTCACCCTCCCGGACCACTATAGTGTCAATTAACTGACCCCGGAGGGATGAAAGCTCACTTACAAATATCGATATGGGATTCGAACCGGTTGCCATGCGCGTGCTACTTGCCACCAATCCGCTTCCGCCCTAATTTATACTATTGGAATAGAGTCGCCAAAGCGTTCCTCAAATACTTAAACTTAATACTTGCATACTGTTCTCGTGGAACCATGTGACTCTGTATTCCTGGTTCCTGCTCATATGTATCCATCCAAACCGGACGCATTTACGCGTTTCACTTACTCGGCACATCGCTTGACTCTGTGACGGCAAAGATTGTCAGTGCATTCACGAATTTGGTCTGGAATTCTGCTTTTTTTAGGTACCTATACTACATACCCATGATCGTTTTCCATTCTGTTCACATCTCGGTCATTCAACTCTGCAGAATTGCCGTTGCATTCGACCATCCGATGCTTGGTTTCGTCTACTGTCTCTTTGTTGTCGCAGGGAACGTTGTGAATACCACCCAGCTTTTTTCGTGTCTATTCCCCCTTCGTTGAATGTTAGCACCCATTTTTTCGACAGTACCTTAGTGAATACCATGGTTTGCAAATGTCGATCCAGCTCATAATGGATTGGAGCTACAGGTTTTCTTTTTACGACATCCCTTTGAGAACCTCGTTTACCTACTCATTTTCCCAGACCTGGTTGGCTATATATGCTAGCTTCCGATCAAAACAACATCGACGGAGCCTTCCTTCTCTCACATGACCCCTTCAAATGTATGCGCACTTCTGAATAAAATGACTTCTTACTTTGCCAATTTTCTCAAAGAGAATGCTTTACGAGGTTGGGAGGAGAAGTTAGCAATCCGTTGCACGACTGAGCTTGAAGGACTAATTTTTTGAAAAGTGCTCGAGTAAAAGTAGAGACACTTAGGGCAACATACTTGCGTCCTTTGCATACAAGCAACGAACTTTGGAGGCTTCGTGTTTTCTTTAATGTATTCTGTCAAGATTTGGGTGACTTCTCCAAAATCATGGGCTTTGTAGAAAATTTCGGTGTATGAGGCTTTGAGTCGTGAATATTCATAGAAAGCTCTATTTAAACGTTTGGCGGGAACAAAATTAGGGGTAATGCGCCAGTTGTTGGAAGGAGTTAAAATTTTAATTGTTGTCTGATATGATGTATGACTCCTGACTTGATGCTTAATATTTCCATAAAAACCTTAGATTTAGATGGATCATGGGTCGACGCTGAAGTTAGTGAGTAAATAAGTAAATGTAAAATAAGAAACAAAAAAAACCTGAGAATTTCTTGTTGACTTACAGTACTGTCGGTCAACATTGACCGACATCGTCCCACGAGACGGACTGGCTGTCGGTCAACATTGACCGACATTGTCTTCAACGTGTTAACAACGTAAGATTCGAATGTGCTAAAATGCAATATGTTTTTAAGTCTGTGTCATGAGACCATTTCACGTGAAGAATCCTATAAAGAAGAACTTGGGCTCACTGATGGCCTTCTATTATCGCGGAGCAAGCTCCTTAATGGAGACAATGGTAAACACCGTGCCTGACACAACGATTTACGTGCGTTTATGCTTCTTTGAACTACAGAATAATCTTTTTATCATTGAACTATAGTAAATTTAACTCACCAGCATACTTATGACATATATGAGTCCGATTTGGTGGTTGGAAGGGAAGCGATCGCGCTGAGTAGTCTCTCAATTCAGGGAAATGCTCAGATGATTCCGTGAAAGTCTTTCGAATAGGTCTGAGGGTGAAGATGGGCTGTCGCCGTCGTCTCATTTAAATCAGGGTTCCACTGACCGGCATTCCGGGCTAACTGTATTGGACACTTTCTACCGGTATGGGGACGTACCCACAGGTTAAAGATGAAAGGGTATTGAGGAAATTGATTCCGTGGCGCATGCAGCAATCTAATTTCAGCAAAGCGACTGGAATAGATTGTTTTGTTCCAAACTGTGAGCATGTCCTTATCTTAAGCTGGCTTTGAGCACGGAACGATTCAATCGCTTCCTTAGGTGCAACGATTGCCCTAATGCAACCAGCTGTTGGGATGTGATGTATGTATTATACAGGGTGTCCCAAAATTATTTGCGCCAAAGTTCAGTAATTTTTAAGGTAGAAATAATCTATCAAATTCACATAACCTGTTATTAATTAGTTGCATAAGAAGGTTTCCTTGCAATATGCATGGCTACTGATGTGGAACTCCCAATATCTTTCAGATGGAGGAGGCTCATTCAATGCCACTTGCAATCATTGACGCGCGAAAAGTGGAAGGGCATTATGAAATTCCTTGGGATTTTTCTAATAACCGTATGGGAGTCTATTAAACGATATAGAAAAGAAAATTGAATCATAGATAAACCAGGAAAGATAGAAAGATAGAATGCTTCTGAAGATAGGACTATTAAAATGGTCCGTATGCCAATTGGTCGGGATCCTGGGTGACCCATCAAAAGGAAGTCAACGGGCACGGCTTACAGGAGTTATCGCGATGGAAGAATGTCATGCAGAAGCCTCACTAACAGTCCTATCGTTTGCTCCAATCCCGATCTCAACAGACCCTGCAGGGCCAAAAGATGCAGAAATTCGCAGACCCACTTGAGTGATGACACGCAACCCTTCGTCGTTTTCTCTGGCCAAAAAAATTTTTACGATAAAACCATTCCTCAACAACCAAAACGTTCGCGTTTCGGAAAGAAACATCCAGCGTGTAATACCTCACAAAAAGGTTGCTATCAGAACAGTAAAATGATGTTTTTCGAGGAAATCACTGGCCAGGGTAATCCGCTCATGCTTTCTTCGGTGCAGGCGTGAAAATTGACCAAGACCAGTACTCAAACGGCGTACTGATGGAAGTACTGAAGCACTGATCAGGCTACGTTTTCTGAAACATCTCGTAGTCCTTCCAGCAGGACGCTACTCTAGCCCACAGAGCTAAGCTTGCCCGCAAGTGGTGCCGAGGACAGCTGCCCTACTTCATTGGTGAAGAGGAATGGTCATCCTATTTTCCAGAACTTGACTCACTTGAATCCAACGAATGGTCCCTGATTAGAAGAAGACCTGTCGAGTTTGCAGTCCCAGTTTGGAGTCCTAGAATGCAAAAGCTGGAGGACGGCTGGGAAGAAATAGGGAAGGATACCTGCGTGCCACATGCGATCAAGTCAAAAGCAAACTTTGACTTCTATTCGCGCTCACGGGGGATATTTTAGAATGCGACTTTAGCATGCTGTAGCACATAGTGTTAGCTAGCGTGCATAGAAATTCCATCATCTTTTGCAGTTGAGAAGTTTCAAATATATTGCTATAAATCGGCGCAAATAATTTTGGGACACCCTGTACATCGTCGTCGTCATCTCTGAAGCAATAAGATCATTGAATCTTCCCAATTCAAGGGTATCATTCTTATAGAATAGGCATAAGAATAACTGGAACCAACAAAGCACACCGAGCGATGCAAACTATTGCACCTTCTGATTGCAGTAGACATCTGTGATAGAAGAAGACTCATCCTTCTAGCCCACCCCCTAACGCAATACTCGTCCTGCACATCTTCCAGAAGGATGAGCCAAGCTTCCAATCTAGCGGCTACCATTTAGAACAAGGCAACTTAATCATTGTGTGATTCCGGCATCCGGTCACGGTGCGGCGACGTTTAAAGAAGGGACTTAAGGTAGTGCCTGGGAGTCAAGAAGCAGACTGGAAGTTGTACGGTCATAACGTTACCGTTCGCAACGTTATGACCGTACAACATAACGTTCGTCTGGGTTGTATCTCGAATTTTCACTCCCTCCCAACGTCCTATGGGTCCGGTAACTGGAGACCACACCATGGGACAGTGGAACCCTTCATGATTCTGATGCACGCTTCTCATACATGGCTTATCGCTTTCTTTTTCATAATAAACATGAAAAGAATGCTAGATATATAAGTGGGTAAAGAAACATTTGGACGAGTTGGCCCATTGTCGTGCATGCATGCGAACCCAAATGATAAATAAATAAATAAACTTGTTGGTTCAATGCGCGCCATGTTCTGCAAGTCTTCTTTATTTTTTGGAATGGCATGCTGAACAGTCGCTGAAATGAGCTATCTGGCACCACTTCGTTAATAAGATTTTTTTCAGAGGATTGGTAAGATCTTCGGTAGTACGGGTAGGACCAAATCTGCAATAGCCAGCAGTCTGGGAGAAAATGTTGGTGACACCTATATTCAAGTTTTTAGCAACATGTCTGTAACACAAATATTTCAAGCCGATTTTGATTGTAATCTTCACTGTATGGCTGCTTCTTGCTGGATTTTTTCTAGTTTTGATAGGTCTACACTTTGTTTGCAGACTGCTGTATTCTCGGAAGGTCAGCACGAGCATTTCATTTCAGTTCCTAATAATTTGTTTGCATTGTGCCCTCTGTACTTTACAGTTTCCCTACCTATCAGGGGTCAAGCGCACTGTTTGGACCATTCGAACTCATAGTACCTCGAGCGTCACAACCGTACACTCTTAAAGAAACAGAGAACTACCGTGGTTACCCATCAGTTTTCGCATACAAACAGTACAGGATGCTGTCTGTTTGTAATTCTGGTTATGCTCACATCTGTTTTTCCGAAATGAATAATAAAAGGTGCGGGAGGTTGGGATCCGCCAGTGCGAGACTTATACGATTGTAATGGTGGGTGGCTTCATATAGGGCAGGTTACTTGACTACTGATGATCTGTGATGTAAAGACCACCACTGGCTTGGGTTCCTTCTGGTGTCAGAGCTTTACCCGAAACTCGAACACCTAGGTAAAGGTAAAACTCAGTGTTTAACGAAATGACAATAGTTTACTAAAAAACTGAAATCGTATGAAAATTTAGAGCATGCAGCTCAGTGATCAACGAATGCTCTGGGCGACATTGTCATTCGGGCTCTGTTTCGTAACGTCACTTATTGGCCTGACATTCTACTCTACTAGCCTCAGCCGAATTCGCGAGGGTATTGAAGATTTTCCTTTGCAGCTGAATCGCACTACCTCTGGTGAGTTTCCTCACAAAATACAACATTTCAAGGTGTAGTAGATTGTCCACTGTGAATCAACAAAATCCTTTCTCCCAGTCACTGCGGGGCTTATTCACCGTAATTTTCGATTGCTGCTTTCCAATTGCTTGCGACGTACGATCTGTTCTGAGGTGATTTCAGTTCTTTAGCATCTTAGCCAAATTATCCGTGCATACACTGCGTTTCATAAATATAGGGCCACCCTAACTTTTTGTGATTCCAAAGTTGCTGTGCATGTTGAAAAAATGCTGTTATCACCAGTAGATTGCTCATGTCGAAAAACCTTGGTAACGTTTTTCTGAGAAATTTTCTACTCCAAATAACCCAAATAACTTACCCTGAACGAATTTTCTGTGTATTATGAGTACTCGTAAAAAATCCCCGTTCTCTTCTTCCATAAGGGGAAATCGGGATGCTGGGTCATACAGGAGATTGCTCGGTTTCGTTCAATTATGCCGCGTGCTACTCGTCTCTCTAAACAGGAACAAGCTCAAGTCAGAGCACTGTTTGACGCCGGATGGTCGAGAAGGAGGATTGCCGCCCATATCGGCCGGTCACGCAACTGCATTAACGAGTACGTGCGGAATCCTTATCAGTACGGAAAGAAGAATAGTCCAGGTCGACCACGGCTGCTTTCTGCCCGAGATGAAAGAACAATTGGACGTGTTTTGTCAAATTCAACGAAGAGCCTGAACAGGGTCCGCGCCGAAATGCGGCTTCGTGTGAGAAAAACCCCTGTCTGGAGGGTAATCCAGCGGAGCGAAAGCATCACCAGAGAGTTGATGAGGCGGGTCCCAAGACTATCGGAACGATACAAAGTCGCACGTCTCCAATTCGCCGCGAAAAATGCCTCATTTGATTGGACGAAGGTGCGGCTATTTCGACACTTTGCAGTCGTTAATTCCATATCTTTATTTTACGGTTTAGGTAATCTGGAGCGACGAAAAGAAGTTCAATCTAGACGGACCTGACAGCAGAAGAGGGTATTGGAGGGATCTGCGCAAAGCACCCATGGTTTTGGAGCGATGTAATTTCGGTGGGGGATCTCTTATGGTTTGGGGCGCCTTTTGTGCGGCTGGACAGCTTGGACTTGCTCTTGTTTCCTGTCGTATGGATTTCGTAGAATACCAGAGAGTGCTGGAGGAGCGACTTTTACCGTTTCTTCGACAACACCGTCGTCGTTCATTGATTTTTATGCACGATAACGCAGCTGTCCATGTCAGTCGCTCCACTTCGGATTGGATTGCAAGTAGAAATATCACAGTTCTCGAGTGGCCTGCATGTTCTCCAGACTTGAACCCAATAAAGAATGTCTGGGCCTTCATTGTCAAGAAGATCTACGACGAAACGAAGCAGTACAACACAGTCGAAGAGCTCAAACTGTCCATCCTCGACGCTTGGACAAACTTGGACCCCAATTTGATAGCTAGCTTGGTTGAGAGCATGCCAAGACGCATTGGTGAAGTCCTTGCGAATAATGGAGGACCAACCCATTATTAAGAAGTTGTAACATCCACTCTGTTGTAATAAATTTTTTCGTTAAAGAATGTGTAGTCATACTCATGAAAAGGGTGAGAGTACCTTCTAAGGAAATTATTTCAACAATTCTAAAGTGAAATTTTTTCCACAAAATCTGTACTAAGGCTTTCCGTTATGAGGAATCTATTGGTTATGGCAGGATTTTTCAAAAATGCGCTGCATGCTTGGAACTGCAAAAATTTAGAGTGGCCCTATATTTATGAAACGCAGTGTATTCAAAGCATATTCACCTCTCACAGAAGATGTTTCCTTGTGTACCGTTAAATTGGGGACATGTGTAACCGCTTATCCTCTCTTCTCCGACGTTTATCGAAGGAACTATTGTCAAACATGCTTTAAAGGCACCGTTCACAAAAAAGTTAGGGTACCCTTTTTTTGACAAGAATTGATAGAACTACTCTAGAATAAAGCGATACCAACGAAAAAAGCGCAAAAAACGATGAACAAAAAGAATTACAAAGGGACAAAAAAGGAAAGGAAAGGGGGTCGGACGAGTTTCACATTGAAAGAACGTCGGTTAGAGAGTGTTCGGGCAATTTGCCAACTTGCAATTCAGAGTGGGTCCAGACGCGACTACATGACACTGTGTCGTCTCGACACTCGTCTAACGTGACACCGATCGAGGGGCGGAGACGCGAACTACGGCAACAACGGCGCTGCCACTATGCCCTGGACGTCGAGATTGAGGGAGTGAGAGGGTCCCTTCTACAACCCATGGGGACCGCTGAGTATTAATTAGGTAAGAAGTCAATAACTTTGTAATCGTGAACGGTGCCTTCAAAAATGTGATGTTTACCGTTCATCGTTAATGTGAAAATGAAAATTTTCATCAAAAAAAGGAGGCGACAACTTTTCAAAGAAAAAGGAAAAAGGGAAGTGGCGGCAGTAGTAATGCTAAAACGAAATTACTATTTTCCTATCAATGTTACTTCATTAATTTTACCGTCTATTTCCGAAAATTGCCCTGCATGTGGAAATTGTCGGAACAGAACAAGCATGAACGTAGTGAATAGTGTTAAAGGGATAGTTCACGATAATTTTGGGTGACCCAGATTATTTATTTATTTATTTATTTATTTTGATGCACGCAGCGGTGCGCTGAAACAAATACAGTGAGCTAAAAACATCAACGGCATAAGCGAATCAGCCTTACAACGGTTGGTCAAGATTTGTTCGAATTCATAAGGAGGTAGTTAAGCTAAGATTCGGCGAGTGAAACTCAGTAGGCGGATGGCGCTAGGGATAACGCCACTCCCAGAGAGCATGAAATATGTATATATACATATATGGAATCCGAAACCGAATTTTCGGATGTTAAGTATTCCCTAGCCCTAACAATTCAGTTTCAGACCCGCCCTTATTTCGGATTCGGCCTAGAGTTATCATTAAGGCTCTCTCAAGTTCTTTGTAGATAGTACTACACCGCAATCCTACGGTCTAAAGATCTTCACCAAGCGCGTAAGGCACAAATATTGGAAAGAACAGTAAACTCAACGTTACAGAAGCTGTGAGGTAAAAGGAAAAACAAAAACAAAACAAAACAGAATAGAATAGAAATCAAAAGACACCGAAAGGCACACATATCACTGTCTTCTTACTGAGTCGATCGATGTTCATTTCTGGAAGGAGGGGTTTGCTGGAAAAAAGCTGACAATTATCGAAATTCTCAAAAGTCCGGTATGTCAAGAAGTAACAAGAGATCAATTTCTCTCAATTTCCTCTTGAAAACACCAACGCTTTGTGCTTCTTGGATCTCGGCAGGTAGCAGCTGAAGCCACTTCGCACTACGAAAGAAAAAAGACCAGCAGACCCTGTTGCATTTTTTCTTGGCTAGTTCAGGACAGGCTATGGAGAGCATTCTAGTACGTCCCCGGCAAGGCCTGAAGGTCCAATACTTGTTCGGCTTGAGCTTCAGTTCGCCCCGGAGCACTTTGAAGCCGAAGACGATGTCGTTAAATACCCGTCTATAGAGGAGCGTCTTCAGCTTGAGCCGCTGTAGGCGTTCTCTTTCATCAGGCATGCCAGCAGGGTACGTGGGACTTGGGTAACATCTGTATATCAATACTTCCGTAAAGGTTTGCTGGACTTTCTCAATTTTCGCTTGAAGGTTTCTAGTTTGCGGGCTCCAGATTTGTGACCCATACTCTAAAATCGGAAGAACATAACATCGATAGAGTTTCAGAAACAGTGAGACGCTATTGTTATGAATGTTTCTGAAAATCGTAAAAAGGACCCTGAATGCTTTTTGCACGACAATATTGATGTGGTGCACGAAACTTAGATCTGAACTAACATGGAACCCAAGATCTTTGACGTCTTCGGAGACAAGCAGGGTTGTATCGCCGAAAGTGTATGGGATCCTGTGAGCATTCCCGAGATGGAGAACCATAGTCTTCGTGAGGTTCACAGGTATATCCCAGGCCATAGCCCAGTCCATCATGTTTATGATGGATTGGGTTAGGGCCTGATGGATAACTCCCTTAGTGTCCTGGTCATATACTCCATACACTTTGATGTCATCTGCGTAGATACGCACGTTAACCAAGGGATGTGTGATCAGACATTTTGGTAAGTCGTACGTGTACGCCAAGAATAGAAGAGGCGACAGTACGCCACCCTGGGGAACACCACTCGTACACGAATGACGTTCTGAGAAGGAGTTTCCGACTTTAACACACATATGTCTATCACTTAAGTATGACTGAATCCAGTTGAACATTGTTCCGGAGACACCAGCTTGTCTTATTTTTATGAGAAGCTTACTGATATTAACTTTATCGAAGGCTTTTGAGAAGTCAAAATATATTACATCAACACCTTGGCTTTCGTTGACAGCCAAGCTCCAGTCAAACAAGCAATCAACCATCAGAGTACTAGTAGAAGCGCCTTCCACAAATCCATGTTGCTCCAAAGGTACTAACATGTTTTTGCGAAAGTGAGTTGCAAGTTTATCACGTACCAGTTCTTCCAAAACCTTAGCTGCTGGTGAAGTGATACTGATGGGGCGGAAAGAGGAGACTAAGTTAGCATTTGGAGTCTTAGGAATAGCAGTGATGATAGATTCTTTCCAGATCTCCGGGACTTCTCCGAACATTAAGGAGATATTTAGTATCATACAAATGGGTTTATACAGGGCGGCGGCGCATCTTTTATATACTATTTTAGGGATGCCATCGTACGGCAATGAACAAGAGCTTTTGAACGACTTTAGAACTCTGTATACTTCCCAGGGAGCTATAGTGACATCGGAGCGAAAATCTAGTGGAAGGTCAACCTGTGTGATATCACCAGAACTAGCTATAGGCGTTGTAAAAACGGACGCAAAAAAGCTTGCAAGTGCTGCAGCCTTCTGAGCATCAGTAATGCACAGATTGCCAGCAATATCTTTGAGAATCGGTGTTGTCGGCCTTGTTTTCAATTTGTTTTTCATAAGAGCGAAAACTGCTTTCTTGTTGGCACTGGTTATTGCTCGTTTTTCTCTTTGGCCAAGGAATCTTTTGAGATGGTAATCAAGCTCAGTACACACTCGTTTATACACGATAATAGAGAGAGGGTCTTCCTGTAAGGTGTGAAAGAGACGAGCTTTTTGATTCACCAAATTGTATATGTGTTTTGGGTACCGTATACTCGAATCTTTCAAGGGTTCAAGAGGTACAAATTGGGCAAAAGCAGTGTATAGAATACGACAAAATCTTTTATACATGTCGTCAACCGATTGATACCCTTCGAAAGCTGCCCACCAATCTATGCAAGTTAAGTAATGTGAGAGGGCAACGTAATCCGTTTTCATAAAATTAGGCAGGGGAAGCTGCTCCGGTTCATTCAGTGAAACGGAGACATCAAAAGAAACAACGCAATGGTCAGATGCAGCGAAGGGCGGGCATACGTATGAATTTTTGATGATTGGTGTGTTAGAAAGTACTAAATCTAAAAGCGATTTTCCTCGAGTCGGTTGAGCAACATGCTGAACTAAGTGAAGGCATTCGAAGAAATGAAGGAATTTGGCTGAAGCGGAATTGTTGGCTCTTCTAGCTGACCAGTCTATAGCAAGGTTGAAATCACCCAATAAGATCAAGTTTTCAGTTGATGTGCCAAGTTCGAGCAAAGAATCGAGAAGATTTTCGTCTTCATCCGAAGTGGAGCTTGGTGGTCGATAAATTAGAATAAATCTGGTCTTTTGATAAGAAAGCGTGTCAAGCGTATCAATGCAAAGGAGTTCCGAGCTCAGAAGAGAGGGGGTAGCAGCAGCAACGAGATCAATAGTGCTTTTGGCTAAGCAGGAAATACCACCTCCTCTATTTCTTTTACGGTCAAGACGGAAAATGCTGTAAGGCCGACCAGACAGAATTTCAGTATCAGAAATCTTAGAAGACAGCCATGTTTCGGTGATAAAAACGAGATCGGGGTTGTGTGTATCGACGAAAAACTGTAATTGATGAAGTATGTTGGCTAGGCTTCTTGAATTCATAAGAAAACACTTGATCGCCTGCCGTGTACCATGCCGAGTTACGCGTTTTCCGACATCCTAGACTTACGGAGCTCGTCGACACGACTCAACTCACCACGGTACACAACCCACTCTCGATGACCCAGTTGCTTATTGCGCGCCCTGCACTCTTCCGCGATTGTGCTCTTCTTTGGTTGAGCTGCGGCGCACAAAGACATTGGGCCAGCTCGAACTGCGTAAACGATGACTGTTAGAGATAGCTGTGATCCAATGACTTTTCGCCGGCAAAACCAATTTCACTAGGCGTGGATGGGGACCTCCTGGTTTACCCATGCGGTAAACTTCAACAGGCCTACACTCCACACCTAGGACATCCAATATCTCGGTGTCCTTGGCTTCAACCTCCCGCTGTTTGGTGGAAGGTGGAAGTTCGTCGGCTGATTCGGGTATGCCATATATGACTAGGCTGCGTCCCCTTTTCTCCCCTTCCACAGCCTCAGAAATAGTTTGTGGAAGCTTCGCAACGAGCGCATTGATGTATTGACCCATTATTGGGTCACGGATTTGCTCGTTGCGTTCAATCATAGAACTCACTATTTCATTTAAAGACATTTTAGCAATGTCCGAATCAAGCCTACTTACGTTCGTTACGGTAGTACCTTGTTTTTCTTTAGCACTCTGAGAACGCAATTTTCTTTGTGACATTACTCGCTCTACTCGATTTGATCACCAATCTATTGGAAAAAAATTGAACTTAGCTGCACCCAGTCGCTGTCATCACTGCAATGCTACGTCCAGCAAGTCGTTCCTCTGATATGTTACAATTGTCGTTATAAGAATACCAAGTCGTAACTATATCGAAGGATAGTAGCGAAATTGAGTTTATTCGGGCAGCCGAACAGAAGATGCGACCGCACGATAGGATGGAGAGAAGTCTGGACCTGATTATGACGAAAAATGGAAGATAAGATGAAAAATCGTGCGATTGAGGCTAAGGAAGTGCGTGGATCGGTGTTTCCGAAGTGAAAAAAAGGCTTCAAAAAATTGTAAAAAAGGGGGCTGGACTAGAATGAGACCAGAAGAAAGAAGAAGAGTGGGGCGTTTGGGCGTTACGCACAGCGCGTCATTGCGTACGTGTGGGTCCTGGTGCAAATAACTGATTACGGTAAGCAAAAATTCATCCGCTTATAAGCATAAGTAAATAAAAAAGCCAGTTGCAGCAAAATAGCTCACCTTTCTCAGCCTTTAGGAGTAGGAAATTAAATAAGGGATCGCGGCAGCAAAAAGAAGGGTCCGGGAACTTCTCCCCTAACACGGCGTCGCAGACGCCGCACCCGCCGCCTATCGCGGGATTGCGATGGAAGATTGGAGCGCGCAATTTGTGAGGTAGGGAGTCCTTTAATTATTTGAATTGGCTGGCCGCTCTTTTCAATTCCAATGCGGTATTGATCGTCGTTTATATAGGAGGGGTCATTCTAATTAATCAAGTCTAATAAACACGAAAACGAAAAACAAACAGAAGAAAAAACGATCAAATCTAATAAAAAACAAGGCAATCAACGAAGAATTCCGCGTCCTATCGATTGGCGGGAGTACGGTAATTGCAGTGGCATTTGCCGCATGCCGCAAGGGAGAATGCCGCGATAGGGGAGAAGTTCCGTTACCCGCAAAAAGAATAACAGAAGTAAAAAGAATGGAGAAAAACATCGCCTCTCACTCGGCGAACATCTGGTTATGTGTGGGTCTTAGAACGAATAGTAGCAATCTGTATTGCCTCGACACTCGTCTAACGTGCATCGATTGAGAGGCGGGAAAGCGAATCAAGACAGCACAAGGCTTCCACTATGCTCTGACCGTCGAGATTTTGGGAGCGAGAGGGACCCTTCTACCACCCATGGTGGCCACTGAGTATCCCTAAGGGAAGAACTCAGTAACCATTTCTATCGTTAACCGTGCCTTTAAGCTAAATGATTGAGCTTCATTTTCCATCCATCGCATAAATAATTTTTTCAGATTTCTCTGGATTTATACTTTATTTGAACGAGACCATTAATTGCCAACATGAAAATGAATATGAAGATCTGCTCAAGGAAATCAACAAAGTATTAAACGAAATTCATGGAAAAGTGCAGGAGATTAAAAGTATGATGAAAGTTTATGAATTGCAAAAGGTTAGTGATCACTCTTCGGACCAACCTTCACTGTGATATCTTTTGCTGAGAGAATAACTTTATTTTCATTTCTCTCTCTGCTAACATTCACAACTTTCATCTTGAAAGTATTCAAGTTATACGATGAATGACGGAAAGGAATCAGAAAAAGAATCGTCTTGTTGAAGAGAAAAAAAAAACGATTGTGCTATGGCTAACGGAATATAAAACCTTCAGGGTGTCCGGTCGCCCAGTGCTGCCATTGAGTAAGTATACGGTAGCTTGCGGCTACCGTATCCTTCCCTGGAATCCAAACCTCCCCCCCCCCCCTAATAGTGCGCGATCGGGTGCGCCAAGCGCAACGCGATTTTCGTGAAGAAGTACCCACACCCCAAAACTCTAACTGCATACAATCCTTGAGTAGGATCGAATATGTATATGTATGGTAAATGGTAATTGTGGGATCGCGATTGCTGACGACCTCGCGACAATCATCATGTGGTAAAAATTTTCAAATTTGCCGAATGATCCCTCAGTTCTCCACAGCGCATTCTCTCCTCCAGCAAAATGAACGCTGGCTAATGCCATTTCAATGCTATACTGTTGCCATGGCTGAGTCGAACCAACCTTTTTCAAGGAAGCCGGAGTGTTGACGAAATTAATGTGAATGAAAATTTCTTGTCTCTAGTTCAAAGTAGAGAAGCAATGTCTTCGACCATACTCACAAATGATAAACAGTTAATCTGTAGTCAATTTTTTGCCCTTTCTTCATTTCAGATTTTTGACGAATTCGTGCCAGTGCTAAACCAAACATTAGATGCCAGACGTTATGTGAAAGTGTTCAGTGAAGAAGATTACATAGAATTTTTTGAAGCGCCCCTTGTGAGATTGAATTTACTTGAAAATACGGTTAACGATAAATTGGGATACCCTTTTTGAGGTGAAAAGCTGAACTGTAGGTGGAGAGTGATAGCGGAGAACGCGAGAATTACCGTCGATTTTGCGGAAAAAAAGCTCTTAAAATGTAGTGAAAATCGAGTTTGTACGAGATTACCATTAAGCAAATAACATGAAAGGGGTATTTGGACGACATTCCAATTGTTGCAATGGCGTAAAGAGCTGACTAAATTAAGCCATAGATGTCCAAAACTGCTTTTCACTGTTGTCATGGGTCACGTCAAGTTTGTTAAAGGCACTGTTCACGATAAAAAGGTTACTGACAATGAGTTCTTCCCTCAGGAATACTGAGCGGCCCCATGAGTTGTAGAAGGGACTCTCTCGCTCCCACAATCTCGGCGCTAAGGGCGTAGTGGAAGACCCGTTGTTGCCGTAGTTCGCGTTCCCGCCCCTCGATCGGTGTCACGTTAGACGAGTGTCGAGACAATACAGATTGCTACTATTCGTTCTAGGACCCACGCACAATCAGCTAATCGCCTAGTGATGAGGCGATGTTTTTTTCCCATTCTTTTTTCCTCTGTTTTTCTTTTTGCGGCCGCGATCCCTTATTTAATCTCCTACTCCCAGAGACTGAAAAAGATCAGCTACTTTTGCTGTTACCAGGATTTTTTGTTCATTTATGCTTATAAGTGAATGAATTTTTGCTTACCATTCGCACCAGGACCCACACGCGCGCAGTGAAGCACACTGTTTAGGTCGTCCAGACGCCCCACTCTTCTTCATTTTTCTAGTTTCATTCTCGTCCAGTCCCCTTTTTTAACGATTTTTAGAAGCTTTTTTTTCACTTTTGGAAATATATGCACGCAGTTTCTTCACCTCAGTCGCACTAGTTTCGATCTTGTCTTCCCTTTTTTTTTATCATAATCTGGATTATCCAGAATTATCGTGAACACTGCCTTTAAATTTCTACTATGGGTTTTGTAAAATGGTGCAGCCTCACGATGCCGTTGAAACTCGTCCGTCATGGGTGTGGCATTCAGTCGCTGCAACATCTGAGCCTTTACAAAGCCTTATCCAGACCGTCCTCCGAACTGACAACGCCACATATGGTTGACCCTGGACGTAACAGGTTCATCAGAGGGATACGTCTCAGAATATATTTTGATCGTGAACTGTGTCTTTGAAGCGATTTATCATTGACAACTGCTCCAATGTGAAACTTGCAGGCTGAGCTTGAAAAAAGATTGATAACTTGTAGAAATTACATTTATGATCTCTTCTGGAGAGGTTTGATCATTGGAGGAAAGGTATTGCTTTGTCATTCATTCTCCACATAAACCAGTCGTCTGCCCACTTATTACCTTTTTTTTAGTTGGACCAAGGTTTACGAGAGCTGGACCAAGACAAGCAAAAGGCTTTTGAAGCGATAATAGAATATAAGAACGCATTCAGCGATGTGTGTCTTTACTCTCATTGTAAATTCCAAAATTATCTCCAAAAATCTGAATTTTTACAGTACAGTGCGTTTCATAATTATAAGGTCACCCCAGATTTTTGCGATTCCGGAGAAAGCAGCCAGAATGAAATTTTTTGGCAAACACCGGTAGATTCCTCGTCACAATGTACCTCCGTACTCAAATTTTGGTCGCAATATCTTTCACCTCAAATTTTTTACGAATTTTTTAAAGATAGTGTCGGCTTTTGCACCGTTTCATAATTATAAGGTCACCCTGAGGAAGAAAATGTTTTATCAATGTTAATGGCATATGTACAACAGTTAATAATCTATAGCTCCTCCTTGTTTAGAAGCAACATCAAAGAGCCTGTGTGACATACTAGAAACTAGTTTTCGAAGATGTTCCTCATCGGTTGCTCTCCATGCTTCGATGAGTGCTCGCTTCAGCTCTTCTTTGCCCTGGAACTGACGGTTATTCGCATAAACTTGTCTGAATATTATGTCCCAGATATGTTCCATCCGACTGAGGTCGGGACTGCAGGCTGGCCATGGTAGGACGCTTATTTATTGGCATTGCAGCCACTCATCCGTTGCACAGCTCACATGATTGTAGGCGTTTTCTTGTTGAAAGACATAGTTGAGATGACGGCGATGGCATAGAAAAGGTACTAGATGATGCTCCAAGACTTTCTGGTAATCCTTGAAATCCATACTGCAGCTCACGACAACACGACATCATTGCAGAACGCACCACGCACCATAGGCTTCCTCCACCGAAACTGCGATGGCTGAAGCAGACTGGTTTCTTCCTCAAGTCGCGTTAGTACCGCTTGTTTCCGTCAGATTGAATTTCTTTTCATCCGAAAAGACGACCTGAGTAGAAATTATTCAGCTCTATGGTGAGATTTCGATGCAGGTCTACCTTTGCCCAATCTCTCCATAGGTTCATCTTTGCAAATCCGAGCCGAGCCTCTTTGTGACGATCGGTGATTCGTGGCACCTTCTCCATTGCTTGTCTGATGATGATCTCGCATCTTCTCACTGCTCTTCAGACTGTAGTTTTCGACACAGAGAGGTTTAATTCCGATCGGATCTGGTTCAAGGAGGACATACTGTTGGAAACAGTTCTCAGATTTTCCGCTCGTCACGGGTAGTAATCTTTCATGGGTGTCCACAGTCGGTGTTATATCTAACGACATGAGGACTCTCTAGAAATCTCCGAAGGGACCAAGGGGATCTCTCTATTTGCCTGGAAATGGCTCGAGTACGGAGCCCACCTTCATGATGAGCCTTCTCATCAGAGGAAAGCAGATGACTACGAGCCATGTTGACAGTCAGGTTTAGAAATGCCTTTGCTACACGTGCTTAACTTTACAAGTATCTTCAAACACGAAATTTCCTCTCTTTCGTTAATAATTGTTCACTTTCTCAGGGTGACCTTATAATTATGAAACGGTGCAAAAACCGATAAACTGTTCTAAAAAAGTTCAGAAGAATGCAGCAGCGGCTAAGCAACGGATACCTAGGTTATTCGTGCTGGGGAATCTGTTCATGATGCTAGAAAAAATCCTTAATGATTACTTTTTTTGAAAGTGCAAAAATTCAGGGTGACCTTATAATTATGAAACGCACTGTAGTAGTTCACTCAATGAGTTCAGGCAGTAGCATTCTTCAATGAATCCACGATACGAGTGCATGAAGAAATCGCCAGAGTCGTTTCTCGAAAGGTGAAATCGACTTTAATTCAGAATAGTAGTGGCGTAGTGAATGCGTATGTGGCATATGGAGGACGTCCGTTGCGCGCGTCCGTCGAAATAGGTCACCCCGCCCCTTCACGCGCGGCGCACCCCGCTGAGGCCTCGAGAAGACATTGCAGTACAACCAAAAGTCAGTGGAGCGAGTGATTTGCATTATGTCGTGTTATCTTCTCTGTTGGCTGAATGCCGTGGTACAATCGCAACTTGTATGCCCCGTTGTCAGCGGCGACGTTTGTCAAAGATCGCGGGCTGAATCGCCGCGTGCGACCTAGTTTCGACGGACGCGCGCAACAAAGCGCACCCGTGGCATATACAATGACTTGCGGTGGCCGGCTGATGTACAAGTCTTTGTTTTCATCCTCCCAGACGAGTCTGGTAGTACAACTGACCCCGAAAGAATGGAAGACTCCATTGGTCCTGGCGGTTATCAGTCCGGGGCTCGAACCAATGACCATGCATGTGTGGTAGCTACAGCCACTTGCCATTACACCATCTCCTCCCTTAACTACGAAATTAGTTGGGATAATTATGAAATCAAATGGAAAAATTGCTTACGATCTTTCGATCAGCTCAGCAAGGTTTCATACGTAGCAGTAGCGTAGTTCTGAAATGAAAAAAATCCGATTTTCATGAGCTATGATGAAACACTGCATCTAAGTACTAGGAGGTGATTCGAGACGGCAACAAAAGAACCTGACGGCAAAGCGATTTCATTTTAGAATTGCACTCGTATAAGTGACATCCTTGGCTACACGATTTATTTCCCCATCATTCTTATGATTCTCACTACTGCTGGCCTCGCAGTTATAATTGGAAGGTAAGTGAGATGTGTCATTAGTTTGCGACAGAATTTACTATTGCCTATCAAATTCAGCTGGAAATTCTATCTCGCAGATATATTTGGCAGGTAAGTGAGCTGTGCCATTAGTTTGCAACGGAATTCACCGCTGCTTATCAAATTCAGCGGCAATTTCTATAAGACCAATGAGCGTTTCGAATCTCTGAAATCAAATCACGACATCTTGGTTCGTATGGCTGCTTCTGCGTTAGCCGGGGCCGGTTATGTTGCGATGATCATTGGAGCACTATTATGCGTTATAGTGGCGTACGTAAATTACTCTCTTTTCAGCTCTTTGTCTGCTTCTTGGAGGAAAGAAAAAGAATCGGGTCGGAATATGATTTTCAGGTTCTGCTTCGTTATGGCGTTTGTTGCAATGCTTGTTTGCATGGGATTCTTCCTTGACGATGATCTTCGCCTTTTCAATGTAGTGTTTTCGGTTTCTGCTAAGCAAATTTTTTATATCTAGGAATTGAAAACCGATTTTCTTCGACATTGATTCACTCATTTTGGTAAACTACAAGGAACCAGAAAACATCGTGGGTTCAAATCGCAGTGACCTTTGTACAAAATCCTATAATCGGGAAAAATCCCTTTAGAGTGAGTAGGGAGGCAATGATGAAACCTTTATCTTTTTGGAAAACTAGTCGTTGTGAAAATAGAATCAACGAACGTCTCACAATGGAAAGTGGCACTAGTGTATTGGCCCAGAATATTGGCGTTCTGAAGTCAATGGAGCTCTCCGTTCTTGTGTTGGAGAGTTGAGGATACCGCCGTGTCCGCAGCTATTACATACCTCAGTTACATAGAGATGAGAGATGAAGCCATCCACATAAAATTCATTCAGAAGCGTGTTGACATATTGAATGCGTATTTGGCCTATGCAATGACCTGCGGAGGCCAGTCGAAGTACAAACTAGTGCTTTGTCCCTCCTGAATGACCATCCCCGGAACGACCGTCCCCAGAGGGATGGAAGTCAGTTGGTCTGGGTTGATATCGATACGTGATCTATGGAAATGCGTGTGTGTTATTGCGCCACTTGCCGCTACATCACATCTGCTCTCATGGAGGCCAAGTTTTCGATTTCTCTAGGATGGGGTCCAGGGCCGGTTTCTCCGTGGCTATCCACTAACTTCTCTTACAAGTCAATTGGAGAGCTCATCGAGGTTTATCTAAAGGCGTCTGTTGCACGGAAGGCACTGATGATATTGGGCAACGAAGTGACGATTTCGTTACAGTCTGAAAAACATTTGCGCTGAGAAATGAAAAGGTCAAAGGCAAATGGACCATGCGATTCTTGAGTTTATGCAATACTTGGGGTTTAACTCGCAGGTAAACTCCGTTCAAAAGGGTACTTGCCCGCACGTGAGTAAGATAGAGAATCTTTACGCATCACTGTTTAGGCTGTTCCAAATTTACAGTACCGTGCCAAGTTTGGCACACAAGAAATAAAGTACTCACTTTAGTAAGTAGTTTACAGTTCCTACAATTTGTGAATGAGCTGTTATCTACTTATCAAATCTGACTCATTCAGTTACACTTTTTACAAATGCAAAAATGGCTACCAATTTTTTGATGCTACAAATGGGTACCGTTTAATGGCCGCAACAGAGCTTGAAAAGGTTCGTCGTCATTAATAATAGTACACTAGAGAATTCTACTGTCCCAGGTCCCCGTGACTGTTGGTGCACTAAGTGTCCCATATTGTCAAAGATAGGAATGTCACACGTTTTCATCAGCCACTTAGTATTCTTCCTTTTACGGATACTGTGTCCAGGAAGTGGAAACGTACCCAATTTCGAGTTGGAATTTGTGAATGAGATCCATTTCGAATAGGTCTCCCATTGGAACTACATAAACAACTTCAGCTTCCCTATTGCTCACAGACCTCGTACTTTGATAGAAGTGCTACCAAGTCAGCCGTCTGCCCTGTAGGCACAGTTTACGATTTCTGGGATTCTTCAGTATGAACCAGTGATTTCCCCCTCCCCCCTCCTTCAGAGGTTAGCGAAGGAGACACTTTCGAGTCGAAAAACGCTCTAGACGGTGCGTAATAGGGCCCAATACCGACTGTCGACTACGCATCCAAGGCGGACGAGTTGTCACGGCGTGCCTTTGATGAGTGGCCCGAACCCAACCTTCCAGAGTTTCGTTTTTCACCGATTATGTCTAAACTACCTACTAGTGACCGTCAACTGACTGCAGAAGGGCATGCCGCCAGTGACACAGTTGTTTACAATGAACCTTTCATGCGGGGATCGTTGACGCCTTCTCTCGATCCTTAAAGTAAGACACGTCGTGAAAATTCAGTTTTGGCTAAGTTTTGGAAAGATGGTGCATATTTTGCTCATTGGCATAATCGGACTGTTAAAAAGTGAAATTTCCATCTTTTTTTTCAACATTTATTACATTTCTTCCAGAAATTCCAGCAATCACGACGGAAAGATTTGGCACTCCAATTACAAAAATATCACATGACTCCTGGTTTCATCGAACAGGCGCTATTACGATTTTCCGATCTAGCAGTAAGTTTGTCTTCACGTTTTTTGTGCCTTTTCTATTTCATGATTTTGCGACCTTTCATAATAGTGAGCCTCGCTTTGTGAATTTTGGAACCGATTTCGTAAACTCGACTTTATTATTACAACTACATTTTATTTTAATTTCTTTATCATTTTTATCTCATTCGAACATTCGAGGAACTCAACTGCTTCATTGAAAAGGTGCATGAACCCCCCACTTTTGAACTTCGTAGAATCGGTGGAGTACAGAGTCTTGTATGTATGAGTTGCATATCTTATCTTTTCTAGTTTTGAATTTAGCAGGGAGGGGGAACGTCTATTCCCAGAAAAATCACAATTAAGGGACGCTGATGTCTTTAAGCTTCCGAACAAAATTTTTTCTCAGACGAAATACATGATCCTGACTGCCATCAAAAGTTGCCTCTGATATTTATGATTTAGAACTGGCGAAAAGAGTTTGAGGCAAGGAGAGAGCCATGGCCGGTGCGTTTCATGCGTTTTCGTCGGGATTGGGAATCGCTTTCTGGTGGGTATGAGTTGTGATTTTCGCTTGAAATTTCCGCAAAAAAAACATTGGCCACGGAACCGAATTTTTTTTTGTATTCAGCTAGAGATTTTTTTTGGACAATCCTACAAGATATTGAACCTATTCCTCAATTGGTTTCGAAATCGAAGAACACATTGGAGCAGGCAAGTTGACCGTTTTAGATGGTTACATACATGCTCAAGCTTTTTTTGCTGATTACCCAACTTGTGTTCTCGTCTGTAAAAATTCAGGGAAAAATTTCGTCTGAATAGATGTTGTGTGAATTGAGCGGATGAGAAAGTCAAGTGTACCAGACAAACGAATGGTCCGGGAATCAATTTTCTGGGGTGTGGTACAGTATGAACGAAACTGTCGCGTCGCGGCGAGAGAGACATCGCGCGCGAAGGAATGTAGCAGAATGTAGAAACAAGTAAGAAATACAGAAACAAGAGAACTAACTGTAGAATCATGCCAAAAGCAATAATCGAATAGCGATTGAGTTGTATGAAGAGCACTAGAACTGTTATAATGAGGCAAATGGTCCGCGACAGCCGCGTGCGCGACGAATGGATTACAGAAAACCGTCCCTACTGCCCGCCTCCCAGTTTTCTGCCTTCATATCCGCTTTGTTCAATAAAGGCTTCCATCCCTTCGAAATCCAGTTACTGCTACCAGGCTCATTGTACAGGCCCCGTACACATACAAATACCAGTGCAATTCTGCCTGAAAATTAATCCTGAAGGGCTTCCCGGAAAAGGGTTGAATAATGCCAAAAAACCAAATCCCCTCTCATTAATCAAGTAGTGATCCCAACGAATTTTCTAGATTGCTAATACTATAGCAAAAAAGGAATTTCGAGATGATCAAGGGAAATCACTGCAGAAGAGTGTCTCCACTATGTACAGCTCGTTAATGGAGGCATTTTCGAACATATTTGTGGGTATTTCTCACATTATTGCTTAATTCGTTAAATATAATGAAAAATACAAATCAAATGGTGTCGAGAAGTGTCATGTTTGGGCTGGTATTCTACAAAAAGGACAAAGCCAATTTGCACTTTAGTATGCGGTGTAGTGGTAGTCATCGTAGTGTTATTACCATCCACGATGGACAACAGTTACTATCTAGTTGTCCTAGTGACGCAGGAGTCGCGGGCATGCAGTGATAATACCCGCTACCCACGCCGCAGTCCCTACTCTGACAGATTTCATGATACCCTAGCTGATTGCGGGTATTTCTCCCCGTAAATCTCGTCACGCTCGCCACACCCGATCGGGCACACTCGTGCACTATTGCCGTGGGGATTCGGGGAGAAGTACCGTCACTCCCTAACTATATATGTGAAGTACAAATAATATATTTTGCAGTTTCTAATAGTAGGAATACAAGCTAATACAAATGCTATTGTAATTCAGAAGGCGGTCGGAGAGTTGTCACCACAATGTGAGCACATTATGAGAATATGGTTTGTCTTGGGAGGATATGTATGTGATTGGATTTCGGCACCAGCGCAAGGATTATGGGTGGCGTCAAGTGAGTGACGTGAAAATTTTTTGGTTCTGTCGAAAATATTCATCCTGTACCAATAAACTAAGATAGTTATAGGTACAGGATTTCTTACAAAATGAGGCTTATCTTCTTGTTTATTCCCTGAAAGGCTTTCCTTTACGCTCTAAAAACAGGCCTAACCAGAAGATGTCTTCTTCCAGTGATTTGCGTTCTTGCTTCATCAGCTACATACCATGCATTCTTCAATTTGGCACGATTTCTTTATGAACATACTGAGTCAGCACAGGAGGCGTATCAAAGGGAAAAGCTGTATCTGGCAAAGGTCCAGAGTTTTGTTTTTATTATATTAATTATTTTTCCATATATTACATCATTTGGTCCACAAAATTTAGTGCCCATCGTTAGAGCCGTTCTATTTCTTTCTGTGGAAGGCTTGACTAATTCGTTTCAAGGCGAAGTTTACGATTAGTACCCGTTTTTATTCGGAAAGCGGAAGTATAGATGGGGAATAGTTTATCGGTAGTGAATGAAGCGAGAAAATTCGTCGATTTTGAGAAAAATAGGGCTCTTCAAAAGAAGGGAGGTTGGACGAGATCGCCATGACGGAAATAACATGGGAGGGGTATTTGGACGAGATTTGGGTTGTTGTGATTGTGCAAAGAGCTGACTACATCAAGACAGAACTGTACGTAACTGCTTTTCACTGCTGCTATGAGTATGACAAGTTGTTTAAACTTTCTACACGGGTTCCTTTGTGATCTGTGCAGCCTCTATATCGCCGATGAAACCCGTTCTAGGATACACGAGAGGCAATCTATGAGACTTTGTAAGGCCCTAAATAGGCCGTTTTCCGACATGATAGCGTCGGATATGGTATAAAAGGGGGCTTCAAATTCATCATTTGAGAAAATGCCAGAAACCATTCTCATCGTGTACTGTGCCTTTATGTGCCCCGAATAGATTTTTTGTGCGTGGGCTCACTAAAACTGATTAATTAACTGTAAAAAACCTCATGAACTGGATTTAGGGTCGAAATTCAAAGGATGTGGTTCCAACATTTCCCAAATGACTTCACCCTTTCCATTAGTTCTTTCGAGAAACCCCAAGCGAGTAGGTTTGATGTTACCCTCGTGTTTTGCTAGTAGAAAGCAGCTCTTCGACTGCAACTATTCTATAATTGATTAGTAACCAACAAGCTTGGAGCTGGAAGAATCCCCTTAGATGATCAACAAGCAGGAAACATGCTTTCAAAGGTTTGAACAAAGATCAATCGCCAACATCTTATCTCTGGTAGTCAATCTTTGCAAAGTTCCCGGCTCGTCTAATTCATTCAAGTCCAAACTGCATTCAAAAGTTCGAAATATGAAATTGTTAGTGCATAAGGGACGGAAAGGACGGCAAGCTCCAATGAAATTCAGATTAAAATGTTCCTGAGACGAGCCTCAATATAGTCTAGTGCGGTCCTACAATACTGCTCCTAATTTTTGTGCGACGCTGTGCGACGGATTAATCCGTCGCAAAGCGTCGCATCGCCATAACTTTTGTTAAAATGCTCTGATCAAGTTGAAAGTATGATTAGCTGAAAGCTCTACTCATGAAGAATCCAAATATATAATAAACTTCTGATTTTCTCAAAATTTTCGCCTTCCTTTCCGGGAAAAACGAAAATTGAGTCTCTCAGCACCTGGGGTGTTACTTGCGGATATGAGAGCATCGTAAACCCTCCACTTCAATTGAAAACTTCGTTTCCAGTTTTCAAAGGGCCTGAATCGTGCTATAACTGAGGAGAGCATAGAACCCTGATCATTTTGATACCCTTCATGACATAATTTAAACTTTTTCAGCTGAAAGCAGCGGTGCAAAGCAAATTATCAGGTTTTTTGACCTTTGTTGTTCCTTTCAGCTACGTATTTCGTATGACGACCGTATGATTACTTGTGGGGAACCCTGTCATGTCATGAGTTTTTAAATTTCTTCAATTTTGCAGCATCATTTTCATGGAGGTCAATGAGTAAGTGTCAGCACCTGAGGTGCTTCCTGTAGATATAGCATAACCTTAAACTTTCCACTCCAATAGAAATCTTCATTCTGAGCTTTTAAATACATTTGGAATATGGAAACATGGAATCATGGTTATTTTGATATCCCTAATGATACAGTTCAAAAGTTTCACCCGAAAACAGTGATTTCAATGATAAACTTTCCAGAATTTGCTATTTCAAAAGTGCACTTTCTCGGGAATGAATCATTCTGCAATTACTAGGACTTCCGTTATGTGATTTGATATTTTGATAATAGAAGGATGAATGGCCTCCTAATCGGACGTCGAGCTAATTGACCCCTCATCATCGATCTCTATTGGCCCATCGCCTTCGCTACTGCCAAGTCCAGCCAAGAGTACGCTTGTCGACACATATTGATATGCAGCTGGCAGAATGAAACGACCACGCCACGATAAATACTGTTTCTCTGTGTATATCAAGTTCAGCTGTACTACCTTAAATCGCGTACAAATTTTTGCTTGTTCAAATTCCCATTTTACGGAAACTGTGGGGCACTGACACTAAACACCGGCCAAATTAGCACAGAGAAGCACTCATTGCTTGCCAGCACTGTTGTTCCAACAGTTGCAAATGCTGTGCACGACTGAGGATCTGAACCAGAGAAAATCAGAAGTTTATTATATATTTGGATTCTTCATGAGTAGAGCTTTCAGCTAATCATACTTTCAACTTGATCAGAGCATTTTAACAAAAGTTATGGCGATGCGACGCTTTGCGACGGATTAATCCGTCGCAAACCGTCGGTTGAACAAAAATTAGGAGCAGTATTGTATTTGAAGTAGGACTGTATGTGTCACTGGGAAGTATTGTGCTTTTAAGTGGCACCGTTTGGATGCTATATCTATTTAGTCAGTTATAATACGAGATGTGTTATAAGTTTGCTCAAGAGAGTCCTTTATCATTTGCTCCGAATTTCAGCTTGATTTCGTGCATCGGAAAATGCTTAAGCAAGATGTGCCAGGCTCTGCGCCAGGCTCAGCTTCAGCCAGCCCCGAGGCAGCCACTGTCAGTGCTGTCACGCAGTCCGAACAACCCTCCGCTCAAAAAAGTGGACATGACGCTGGAAAGACAGAAAAGAAGAGCGATTTCTTGAGGGACTTGAAAGAGATGCTAATGCGATTAAAGAAAAACAAAAATTGAAGGAAATGGATTGAACAAGGAGAAGTGAGTTCAACATCTGCTGAATTCTTTTTTTTGTCAGATTTTCTTGCGCTCAATTTCGTTTGTAGGCTAGGATGGCGATTGCTTCTCTTCCTTTGAAGTTAGATTTTAGGGCAATTGGAAAACTCTTCCAAAAATTTTATAAAACTCCTTTAGAAGTCGGCGGATTTTGAGTACGAGATTGCGTTTCTGTGGCCGTCTGCAGCCTCTCATATAAACGTAATATTCGTTGGCTTCCAATGCACTCCATTGCGCTCTATCAAGATTGTTTTTCAACCCTGATTATGCCTTACGTAACACGCGAATCCGAGAATCACGGGTTTAACCCAGAAAGTAATCTTGAAAAATGTTTCTGTCGTGAATTATAAGCTTGAAGGTATCTTGTAAATAAGCCTTATCAGGGATATCTCATAATCTGTGCTGTGCAGAAAACTGGGGGGACGGACAGTAGAAACGGTTTTGTGTAATCGAACTGCCGCACGCGGCTGTCGCGGACCATTGTCTCGTTCTCAAAGTTCTAGCATTCTCCATACAACTCAATCGCTATGCGATCATTACTGATGGCGTGATGATTCTACACTTAGTTCTTTTGTTCCCGAATTTCACACTTGCTACTAATTCTGCTACATTCCTTCGCTCGCGGTGTCTCTCCCGCCGCGACGCGACAATTTCGTTCCTACTGCACCACACCCTGAAAATTGTTGTATTGTGTTAAACCTTACCTAATTATTAATCTTTAGAAATTTCAGGGCTTTATTAATCTAATTTTCTAAAAGAATTGCTCTCACCTGTAAACATCGTTCGAGAGAAGGATAAATCAACTTTGGAACGAGTGCATGAACGGATATTTGAATGATATTATGTAATAAATGTTTGTTTTTGTTGATAATGTGAAGATGTAGTTTAGTTGTTTTCGAAACATGTCGATACGTGTATGCACGTGTGTAAAACCACTTGGAGACATGTTGATTTTTTGTCAGCTTCTGTATTGACCTGTCAAAGTCGCACTATATAAACCCGAAACCAGTACATTGAATTGTTTTTTTTACGTTATTTATCATTCTTCCATATAGACGCCGGATTGGCGTCGCCCAGATGACCATAGGATACTGTGCTTTTTTTTTGAACGAATTTCTGGATTCCTCATTGGTAATTCAAGTTAGTAGCCAAGTATTTACAAAAATGACCCGGATCTATTTGGTTAAGCCGCGTCGCGACTGCTCGCGGCCGATCTCGGCGGACACAGTCGTGGTCACTAGGGTACTATCGGCTGTAGAAGACATCCGAATTGTGAACAGTGATCTTGCGAATGTATTATATGACGGATTAGGACACCTGGGAACCTAGAAACGTTGAGGGGAGAGTAAACACAGTTGGAGTAAACATGAAACGAACTGTGAACGTCTGTTCGAGCTCTAGCTGTTTTCCTGACTAAAGAATCTCTGAAAATTCCCGAAATTAAACGTGAAAATGGACTAAAAATAAGGCTGGCTACATACTAAGCCCTAAGATTTATCACAGTATGAAGCTTCGTTTCAGCAAACGAATTCGGAGCTTTACAGCTTTTTCTTTGCAAATCTAAAGCACTGATCACAGCAGGAGCAGTAGGCGGGGCTGCTGCCCACAGCAGTTAACAGTTGCCTCCCATTGAGGTTATCACTTCCATTCGAGGTTCACGTCATATAGCTCAAACGAGTATTCAACAGTGTCCGAAGTGCGGTGAAAAAGTATACGAGCTCAAGCTAAAGCTGCCCTGTTTGTTGGAAACAAAGGGGAGACGGGTTTTTGGTATTTTACTTTCCGAGTTTCCGGTCCGATATGGCTTGTTGGAAGTATCGTGGGAGGGCTTTTATCGGACCTTTTCAGAGCCGTGAAGTGGTCTACGGTGCATTATTTTGAAGAGCATCGACTACGGCTTGAAGTGGAAATCAAAACCTCCTGGAATCTCACCCAGACCATCTGAAACTCTACAGTTCTGAATAGAGCTATCAAACCATTGCCTAAGTTCGATTATTTGCCAATATTATAGGGATACTTTATCAGCAAAAACCATTCATGGAAATCACCACAATTATCGTAAACGAAGTCCGATTAGAATGGTGAAAACTGATTTTTGCACTGCATATAATTTCGCAGATCCTTATACCCTTTTGATAGCCACCGGAATTCTGAATGGAAGTCGAATGCATGTCGCACCCTGGGCTAGTATTGGATGAAGTCGGAAGGAGCTTTTATTGATTGCTTTGATGAAAAGGTTTCTGATTATGAATCAATCAATAGGGATTTCAGTGAATCGTTGAGAATGTGATCGGCCCACGTCATCAATGATCGATTTGCAAAATGGTAAGTTAAGTTGATCTACTGGGTGTGGATCATTTAATGAATTATAACTTTACTTTTACTGATTAGGAGTGAACTAAATCTTTGTTGGTTGTATATTACGTTTGTGGTATGGGTAGGATTTGAGTCTAGGCGGGAAATGGCAGGTTTAAAAATTTGTCGTCAAGTTCAGTTTTGATCGGTTTGATCTACCTAATCAACAATGCCTCGGGCAGAGGCGTCTGTCTGCCGATTGAGCCCACCGGTGATCGACGTCGTTTTCATTTTTTTCATATTTTCGCTTTTTCCTTGTTTTTCCTCTCTCATTTTCCGTCACAACTCTGTTTTGCTCATCATTTCAACAAGGGTATTTAGTCAGTGATATACTGAGAGACGCTCTGGAAGGCTAACAGACGTATTCAGAAGTTGGGTTGATATAGTTAGAATAATTGTCTTGTACAATTAAACAGTACTGATGATTTTTGTGTTATTTCGGGTTCCAGATACATATATTTCAGTCTGGTGGAATTCGGATTTCGTAAAAAAGGACGACATGCTTTTAACCATCGAGCTACCTTAGTCTACTAGTCCAACATACCTGGAGTAGAAGGAAGTCAAAATCGTCGAGAATCGTGACAGAGAGCTTTTCACATCAAAATAGTGAGTCTCTGAAAAAGCATTGTTATGTTTGCTTGTGAAAAACTTGTCTTTCCAATCACAGCACGGAGCACGGTGTGTGAACGGATACTGGTACTTTTCTTAGTAGTTAATGAAGACCACGGTGGAATGGGATTGTCGTTTTGCGCTTGCCAAAAAGTTCATCCAAACTCCTAGGATCGATTCTGAGCGGCTCAACCCTTTTCGGGAGATCGAGGTTAGTTCTCTTTAGTGTTATTTTTTGTGTGAAAAAAGGAGTTATACCCCCGAGGGCAATTTGTTGTGCCTGAAAGAAAGGTGAGTGAATGATTTCCACTACTTTCTTGCATCGAAAGGTGTTAATGCTTCCATTCATATGATTAAAGATATCGGAGGTCTTTTATCGATTCCTACTTTTGTGGAGAGCGCCATGCGTTGTGCTTCAATCTGAAGCTCTGGGAAATTTTGAAATAGACTTACTTTGAGCAGTATCAATTTGTTTATCCTTATCAAGGAATTGTACGGCCTACAAGACTTGAGGCTGAAAGGCTTCGGAAGACGATTTGACCGAATTCCAATTGGAATAACGATTTTTGTATTTGTTTAAGAGTTTGTATCATTCTCCGTGAGGTAGTTTGTCATGACCATGAGCTGAGGCAGGCATCTGAAAGAATTGCTGGCTCTGCCAGAAAACTTCTCGAAAACGCTTCAAGGCTGTATCATAGGGTTTCTCATAAATATGCTGATGATTCACTATGGAATGAGAGTTTCTCCTTTGAGATCTGGGAGTTTTTCAGCGAGAAAGGCTTCATGGGTGCTTCCGTACCTGCACCGATGTATAATACTACTTCCATCGAGATTTGACTCGGAGGGAAAAATAATGGAATGGGGACGTAGCCACCCCCATGGGCCGGTCTTCTGCAGTGGGCACTCTGCCCAAATATTGCATCAAACGGAAGTGAGGGGCTACTCGGTTGTGTCAGACCCGAGTTTGCAGACAGTGTGATTCAAACACTTTCAGTGATGTCTGGTTGTATAGGATTCCATGGCGCATAATAGAACTTATCGAAAGTCGGTCAAGGAGCACGGAACCACCGAGATTCACCAACATACCGTTATCAGATATTCCACAATCTTGACTAACTCCTCAGTCAACGTGATGATATCACATGGTAATCAATGGAGTTGATCGTTGGTCATGGAAGTGTAAGCCGGAAATGTGAAACTAGCTGATTTGCCCGTTCACCTATATTTGAATGAAGGAACAGCTATTTTAGACTAATCTTTGCTTGCAGTTCCGGTTGTCGACCTATGTGATGGAGGCCAGCTTCCTTCGAGTGAAAGTAGAGAGGGCTATGTGTGTTTGGCGATTTCTGATTGATCGAAAAGTTGTGGCCGAGGATATCAATCCAGTTTTTCGAGAGCAAATGACCGGTACCGATCTAGGATCGATTGATTACACTCCTCAGATAGCTGACGTTTGGCGATTCTGGTTAGGTTCATTTCGGTGTTTTGCTCGATGGAAATCCCTGCGGTCATTCAAGAATGGATACGTGCGGAACCGGGTCTGTGCTTTGTTTCATCATACTCGCCTATAGGCCAGAATAAGCATGTAACGTGTCCAAGCTCCATAGTATACTCCTCAAGTGAACCTACCCATGTAAGATTTGCAGTCAAATACATTTGTCTAGGGTACTCATTAGCAAAATCCGAGAGTATGACTCAGCAGAATTCATTAATCCTAGTTCCGGGTTGAACATCCCTTCTTCTTTCCCAAGTGCTGACAGCATTATGGTCAGTGCAATCCCGTTGATGTAGGTACGAAAGCTGATTAGTAAATAAATGTTGGCGAAGGCTTATGAAGCACACGGTCAACCGCACCTCCACATGCTGTTCGCTCGAATGGTTGATTATGTTATCACCAGAAACTTCAATGTTCGATCTTGATGATCTTTTTGATGCCTGGACGTGTTACATAATGTTTCATACTGCTTTGCCACACAGATTTAATATGACAGAATCGCCTTATTAGATCGTCTTTACGAACGACTTGTCTTCATGGGTCTGAATAAGGTCCGAACATCCTGATCTATGGCACCCGACCAAGCCCCCAAACGCGCTGGGCCAGTTGCCACAACTCCCAGAAAGTCGAACACCAAAAGATCCCAGACAAGACACTAACCATCTGCTGTTACACCAGCCTTGTCGTCCCTCACTTTCATGAGCGACGAGGGACCAATGATGAATGAGAATTACGCGATGGGCCGAAAGCCCACGAAAAGGAGTGAATGGCAGATTGTTACAGCAATACACTCATTGCGGCTGCTCAGCTGAGGATCCCTTTCGCGGATGTACAACGCTTCCAACATTTTTTGAGTACCGACTCATTTGCCATCATTTTGCGTTAAATATCAGAATCTTTGTCCTGATGTTCTTTTCTAATCATTGCCTCCCAAGTGGCGCGAGTAGGCTTCCCTCATCTTTTGCCTGCAAAATGTTTTGGATGCGCAGCCCAGCACCCTTCTCATCTCACGAATATATATTTCGTCCCAGATTGAACACTGAAGCTAATACGGCATGCCAAGCTGTGTAAAATCTCCATTTCTTCCAAATGAACGAGCAACGTAGTCATGCGTGGTGAATGCACGACCACAGAGTCTACTATGCTCACTACTGAATCTTAGTCGATACCGCGGATAAGCGCCGCCCCAATCGCTCGCTCGGTGGCTCGATCGCGGGCCAAACTGTAGACTATGACCGCAGCCAGAGGCGTCTGGTACTGTCTGCTACGTTTATCAAGACATCGTCATTAGCCATATCCGCTCGTGCAGTGCATTACAGTATTTTAGCGCTGAGTTTGTGTGATATGAATGGTGATATACCACAGTCTCACCACTTCTCGCCGAGTACCCTTTTCAGCCTGACCTTCCGTTGTATCCTGCAGCCATCAAGGTTGCAATCCCATATGCTAGTCTACGTGACTTCTCCCGTTCCACCTCGCTCTGTACATACTTCTGTAGCTGTTCTGTACAAGTTAAAACCTGCTGCACGTTTCACAGTTCCGGGGTGAACAGACTTCGCGTGGAGTGGGATGTTCTTTGAGCTGTCCTTCTGATACCACTTCACAGTGTACCTTCCATTTGAGATGTTATCTGCGTGTTGAATGAGGAAGCCGGCCTTTGTGCGAAACTCTCTTGTGATTGATATACTATTACTGTCGGTTGAGAACTTCAAACAGTTTATCACTCTCTTGTACTGTCGCTACATCGATGACTGCTGCATTTGATTGCGCAGCAGTCACATTATATACATGCATGCTATACTGGTCTTTCTACTCTGTTCATAACACAGACCGGTACTAGCCACTGACCCATGGCAAGCCCTCAGTTTGGAAGAACTCCGCCCGCTCTACTTAACAACATGACAGTTAAGGCACTCGTCGATCGACCTAGTCATAGGGTAAGATTCGCTCAGACGCAAAGTCACAATTTCTATTTCATGCTCATCCAGTATTTCGAAAACTGCGTGAAGAGCTTTTTTTGTTTACATTCGTATAAAGCGCAAAAACCTCGAACCACTCTACTACGAGTTTTTTTGGATCCTAGGCGAACCTAGGCGATCAAAAAATTCGTTAGTGCTGGGCAGATGTGGGGGACGTATTGGAGTGATTAACCATAAACTTTATTGAGGAACCACGCAATACGGTTCGTTGGACCTCACAGCTGATAGTGGGTCTTCTACAGTGATCGACGGCATCAACTGAGTTTTCACCCCCGTTGGACGATTCATGAGTCCTGATCAGGCTGTAGAAGACCCAGCACAAGGGTGTATCCGACTTTGATCATCTAATTAGCCTTTCATCCAATTTCGCTGTCTTTCCCATTGATACCCACAGCACATTGCCTCTGACAATGAGGAACGTCTTTTCCGTGGAGTGACTGTATACGGAAGTGCCACTGAGTGAAGTTCCGTGATTTCTCCATCTAGTGAACGAGGTAGAGCCCCAGACGCTCCTCCCTTGTCATACATTTGAAGACGGATGTAACATCTGCTACACGCTTCGTTTTCTCGCATTTCTTCCGATTGTGCGTTCGTCATATTCGAAAACCTTTCACGCCTATGTCCTCTGAAGATTTCAAGTTCTGAGAACACTCGAAATTTTATATCCTAAATGGAGGGAGGTTACAGTTCTCCATAGAACGAACATGAAAATGTAGTAGGCGACAGCGTAAATTCTGTGCTAGCGCGCTGAAACTCTGCGCATTGCCCTTCTTATAGGCTAGTCTTTTTGTCGATGAAGCCCTGTTACTGCCTGGATGGACAATCTGACAATAGCCGTCTACAATATTCCTCCCTTGGACAATTGGAAATGATGGCTCAAGATTTAGGAGATCCACAACTTTTCCCGATATTGATGCGCTGCCCATAACATCAACTCTTTCCTGACTCTTCAAATTGATCATTTCTCAAGTGGTCATACCTCCGTACCGGTTTTTCGTTGTAGAGCTGGCCTAATTGCTGTAACCACTACCGTGTTGTTAGCTGCTCATGGTGTTGTACTTTGCACATAGTGTTGCTCTTGCCTTGGATCGGATAGAGTCAACAGACCTCCTCCAAACCACGCTCCTCTAAACCTCCTCCGCCGTGCTGCATTTGTTCGGTTTGGTTCGAGAAGGAGGAATCTGAAGGAGGCTGTTTCAGATCGTCGTTGGAAAGCAGTTGAATGTGGTTCGAAGGAGTTTCGTGGCTCTATCGGATCCAAGGCAAAAGCAACACTGGGTGCCAAGTTCATACCCACGAGCAGCGAGCAACAAAAAATTGGTTCCAGCAATGGGGCCAGCTTTTCTAATAAGCAACGGCACGGAGATACGACCACATAGGTAGTTTACAATTCGCAGAATCAGACAAGAGTGAAGAGGGTCGGTCGAGTGCGCCTGCGGATGCTCGAAGGTCTATCACCTCAATCCTGACGCGGTTACGAGTAAAGTCTTTCAACCTTCAAACCGAACTGACGACGGTCGGCGAAGACGGATGGGACGAAGGTACAAGACGTCTACCAAGTAGGCGAATGTCTGGCTGGAGCGACGAAGATGAATGCCGGAGAACTTGCAACAAGAAGCGGAAAGACGTTGGAAAAGATAAATGCGATGGACGAGTGTGCGAAAAGAATGCACCGATGTTAAGTACACTTCATATGATAACCCACTGTATAATAAAGGGTAAATACCAAAACTGCATACAAATGTGAATAATGTGATTACCGGTAAACTCTAAGCGATTAGTGTGGTATGGCAACTATTGTATGCTACTAGTGGATGTGCAACTAAAGGAAGCAAGAGATGAAACCAATCAATAACTAAACTATGGTTATTGCATCACTGCGAACTCTAATGGTTAGTGGCTAATAGAAGCCTTACCTGAGGTCAGGCCTCCCGGCGCGATAAGCGGTGGTGGTGCTCCTCGCGAGCCTCCATCGTGGCGAAGATGTCGGAGTTGCGCAACCAACCGAGACGACTTGCAGTGACGAACTGACACGTGATAGCGAAATCATAGAAAATTACCTTAGTGATACTTTTGTATGTAGTCACTTCACGGGAGGGGTGTTCCTCAATCAATGTCCTAGGATGTACGCGTTGTGGGTGTCAATCGGAAAGATAACGATACTTGATGGAAGGCTGACTCAGAGATTTAAGTTGGGTACACCGTTGTGCCGATTTTTCTATAGCCTGCTCAAGCTTATAAGTTGAGGGAGGAGAAAGCTCAATAGATGCGAGTGATTACGAATCAGACCTCTTAAATATGTAGGAGGTCCAAAGGTCCACAATAAAATTGTTGGCGAACTACCCGCTACGTGCCCTAACATCTGCCAAACACGGAATTCCTCGGTCGGCTGCATTGTAGGCTACAAAAAAGTGCGTAGTAGAGTCATTCCCTGTGACTGCGCCTTATACGAAGGTGTGAATCTCTCCAAGCGGTTTCCGAAATGCTGAACGAGCATGAAACAGAAGTGATGACATTTGTGTTGAGCAAGGTTCACATCATGGCTCTTACTAAAAAATGCGTGAACTGTAATATATTCATGTGGATCGGACAGCACTTCTCTAAAGTACGAGGACTTGCTAGGGCTATTGTCTTAGATATTTGTTCTATGAGCAGAGCAGAAAGCCCAATTATAGCAAGCATGCCCATTGTGTATGGTTGAGTAAAAGGTTTTGATAGACTCTTCATCTTTTTCTAGTTTCTTTGGTAGGACCGCTCGAAAGGACTTCGCAACGGGTCATGGTGGACTGATCCATAACTTCTACTTTTAGAGGGATGCATAAGTATTCCCTCGTAAGTGCTTTGCAAATATGACTTCAACCTTCAATTGTCGTCTGAAGCTGTCGTCTATCGCGAATAACAGTATGGGCATAATCCTTCGACGGTTTTTGCAAATATCTGCTGTGCATCTAAAAGAGTCACCGTATCTCAATACACGGGTGCCTCGAGAAGAAACACCTTCAAGACAAGCAGAGATTGGACTACGTCCGAGGAAGGTTTTAGTGTGTCGTCGGTGGACATTCCCAGGGAATGCTCTACTTTGGATAACTTAATGAGGATTCCACCATAACCACCGAGAGCTACAGAGCTCAGCTACAGAGCTTGGCCGACGTTGTTCGAAGGGAGCGTACGCAGCGAAGAAGTGTTTGTCTTTGTCATGACGGAGCTCAACCGCATGTTGCGAAATTGTTTTGTCAGAAAATTGCTGATCATGGATGAGAAGTACTGCCCCAGTCTCCTTATTATTTTCCAGGTCACGCTCTGTCTGATAACCATTTGTTTCTTGCTCTGAAACAGCACCCTCGCGATAAAAACTTTGATGATTGCTCGGAACTCAGAAATGAAATCTCCATGTTTTTCGAAACGCAGCCTCCATCGTTCTGGGTTTCAGGAGTCCAGAAACTGCCGGATTATTAGACATAATCTGAGGACAACGATGGAGTCTATATTACTGATTGAGATCCTCCTCCAATTGAAAGAAGACTTTTTAAAGCGAAGATTGAAAAACCAATGAAAACCTTTTACTCAACCTATACTATCTGTACATTGATGACTGCTGCAGCAAGGGTAGTATGAACTGTTTGATATCCTCAATCGGCAGCTACAGTACATTAAGTTCACAACCTCAGTTCCGCACAAAGGCTTGTTTCCTTATCTTAATCTACAGATGACCATCTCAAGGTACAACGTGAAATGGTATCGGACGGCAGCCTGAAGAATGTCCTACTCCACGCAAAGACTAATCACCTCGGAGCTTTGAAGCGTGCAGTAGTTCCTAACATGTACAAAACAGCTACAGGAATGTGTACAGAGCGAGGTAGAACGAGAGAAGTCACGTGAACTAGCATTTGGGATTGCAACCTTGATGGTTGCAGGACACAGCATAAGGTCAGGCTCAAAAGGGTACTCGTCGAGAAATCGTGAGGACGTGGTGCTTCTCCAGCCCCATTCATATCGCATACATAGTCAGCGCAGAAAAAACGACAATACTTGCACGAACGGATTTGACTAATGGTGTTGTCTTGATAAGCGTACCAACAGGCAATATCAAACATCTTCCGATTCGCCATAGACTCTATGATCGTGCACGTACGACGTATAACCGCATTGTTCTTCCGCTCAGAAAAAAATGGAGATCGACACAGCGAGGGATGGAACACTATTTTCAATGTTCTGCCTGTGACGGAATATACAATATATTAGTAAGATGGGAAGGATGATGGGCATATGCGTTAAAAAACATTTAACAGGAAGAAGCGCGATAGTACTCTCGCCACTTGGAAGGCATCGACTAGTGGAACATCAGGGCTAAGGTTTCGATCAAATCCAAAATTTTAGCGAATGAGATTGGTGCTGGAAAAATATCGGAAGTGACATACATCCGGCAAAGGAACCCTGAGCTGACTAATCGCAATGAGTGCATTGCTGTAACAAGTGAACTTCGCCATTCATTCCTTTCTGTGTGCTTTGGGATCATCGCATAATTTTTATCCAACCGTCGATGGCATCTCATTGTTTCCTTGTTGTTCACGAAATAGAGTGGAACGACAACGCTGACGGATTGGCAGAAAGTTTGTGTCTCGGCTGATGTGTTTTGTTGTTCGAGTTACTGCAATTGGCCTAACGCGTTTTTTGCGTTTGCTCGGGTAAGCCACAGATCAGAAGCTTTGAACTATTTTCACGGGCTCTTAGACGACAAATCGTTCGAAACGTAGGCCTAATAGAGCGGTTCTGTCGTAACAAACCCTTTGTAATCAGCGAACTCTCACTTAAGGAAACACCTGAATACCAATTTGCTTGTTTTCGTCAACACGTGCGCGTAAGAGGTCATTAGGTCTGCTTTGGTAGCCGACAAATAATCAGAGCGACTGCCACTTAGACATGCACTTTGTTGACCGCAGCAGTTGAAGTCGCACGCTAATAGGTCGGGCGAATATGCTGTCTGAATTCAGCGTTCGATTTTTGCCTCCGGAGAGCTACGACGTAATGCCAGTGTTATAAGGTCATCATGATCATAAGCGATAGTGCGACCTTCTTGTGATGGTGCGATGCCATCTATGTCGATATTATGGTCGAGAGGCTGGTGACACACTTCATCAAGGCAGTTTTTATTGGAATGAACGCTCCTTGAAGAATGTTCTTTGCATGGTGTAGGGGCATGAGCACTGAGTATAGAACCATGGTCCGCTGAATGGCCTTCTGATGCCAAATATGAGTGAAAATGATTTTGTCAGGAATTGCCGTTTTAACCTACTCAGCGGCGTCTGTTTCATTCATAGTGTCGACTGTACGCACAGTAGAAGGCGTCAGTGGACTGCGCATTGAAAATAACGTGAACGGTAGCTAAAAAAGGGAGCCACATGTTGAAAAGTGCGTGAAAGTTTTATATGTGCTCTTCACAACTTAGCTGCTGGCAGCGATGCGATGTGGTGAATAACGACTCCAGTTGGGACGACTAGGCTGGGTTGGTGGTTCGGATCAACTAGGCTTTGCCGTTTTTGCATTTTATGCTGCCACCTCCAAATTGGCTCCATATTCCACCAGAGCCAAGGCAAGTGCCTGACCGGTCATGGTCGTGACCAGGGTCCACAATAACCTCTACAATTCGTCAGAATTTGATGCATGGAGCACCATCAGTGGAGGAGCTTACAGGCTTCACACTTCCAGGAGTAATGGGGGTCAAAATCCTATAATCTGGTTCCTGTTCGGTGTAGACTGTCCTCGACCTCGTTCGTCAACGGAAAGGCAACAGGATTCCCATATTCATTCCCATCGTAGTTCCCGATTCCGACCTTCCTCCGGGCGTCTACCGCGGGCTCTTGTGGGAGAACCAATCAGACTCTCATTCAATTCGTCTTCCTGCTGGAGCATCCATGAGCATTAGGCTTGGTATAAAAAGCTGTCATCCCTGAAGGAAACCATGACTAGATGATGGGTTTGAGCGATACCCGTTACCAACGTACGACCCTCTAACTCCGCGTCCTGCTATGAAGGGCTGGCAGGACGCGATAAAGAAGGAACAGTTCCATTCTGAATCGCATTAGATTTGAAAAGTTGGATTGATCCCAAAATCATGGAAAGGAATCTTGAATCTCGTGACACCAACTTGAATCGGAACTGATCAGCTCAGCTGCTCATAGCTCGGTTTGATTGTTGTTTCATTTCGACCAAACTCCTTCAAAATTGCTAAAAGGCGCATCTAATTCCGATGATTTCACCGTTTTTACCCTTGCGTTGATCTCGCGCCGTTGAAGGGTTTTTGTCCTTTGCTCTGGTTGGTCATCTCCATTTTTTCTCTCTTCATGATCAGTATCTTCTGCTGTTACCTCGACTTCAGCAATGTCCTTCTTGATCGCGTCCTGCTGCCTTTTATTGCAGGACGCGGGGTTAGGGGATCGTATGTTGGGGAACTGACATCGCCCAAACCCGTCATCTAGTCATTAATCTAGTAATCCGGCGATAGAATGATTTCCTTCACGGGTGACAGCTTTTTATACCAAGTCTAAGGCTCATGAATGCTTCAGCAAGAAGACGAGTTGTACCAGGGCATCGGTCTTGGTGGAATATGGAGCCAATCTGGAGGTGGCAGCTTAAAATGCAAAAACGGCAAGGCCTAGGGGATCCGAACCGTCAACCCAGCCTAGTCGTCCCAATTCGAAGTCCACATCGCTATCCACCACAACATCCGTCGCTGCTAGCAGGTCACCGTGGGCAGCTCATATAAAACTTCCCCGCACTCTTCAACATGCTTCAACATGTTGCTCCCTTTTTGGCTACCGTTCACGTTATTTTCAAAGCGCAGTCCACTGACGCCTTCTACTGTGCGGACAGTCGACGCCATGAATGAAACAGGCGCCGCTCAGTGGGTTAGAACGGCAATTCCTGACAAAATCATTTTCGCTCCTTTTTTGGCATTCAGAAGGCCATTTAGCGGGAATAGAGCATAGTTCTGTACTCAGTGCTCATGCCCCTACACTATGCAAATAACCAGTTTCAAAAAGCGTCCCACGCCCTGAAAGACCTTCTTGTGTGGGATGCGCCCATTCACTCGGTGCTTTCACCTTCCCGGACCACTATAGTGTCAATTAACTGACCCTGGAGGGATGAAAGCTCAGTTACAAATATCGATATGGGATTCGAACCAGTTGCCATGCGCGTGCTACTTGCCACCAATCCGCTTCCGCCCTAATTTATACTATTGGAGTAGAGTCACCAAAACTTTCCTCAAATACTTAAACTTAATACTTGCATACTGTCCTCGTGGAACCATGTGACTCTGTATTCCTGGTTCCTGCTCATATGTATCCATCCGAACCGGACGCGTTTACGCGTTTCACTTACTCGGAACATCGCTTGACTCTGTGACGGCAAAGATTGTTAGTGCAGGCACGAATTTGGTTTGGAATCCTGCTTTTCTTAAAAACTGAGGTATCTATACATACATACCCGTGATCGTTTTCCATTCTGTGTAACAACTCGGTCATTCAACTCTGCAGAGGTGCCGTTGCGTTCGACCATTCGATGCTTCGTTTCGTCTACCTACTCTCTATTTGTTGTTACAGTGAACGTTGTGAATACCACCCAGCTTTTCTCGTGTCTATTCCTCCTTCCATGCTTTACAAATGTCGATCCGCTTGTAATTGAGCTACAGCCGTTTAGAGCTAGAGCTTTTTACGACATCCTGTTGGAAACTTCGTTTATCTACTCGTTTTCTTTCCAATTCTTAATTCATCCTTCGAAATCGAGATGATTAATTATGTGGAGACCTGGTTGGCTAGATATATTAGCTTCCGATCGAAACAGTATCGGCGGAGCCTTCCTTCTCTCACACGATCCCTTCAAATGTATGCGCACTTCTGAACAAAATGACTTCATACTCTGCCAGTTTTTTTAAAGAGAATGCCTCAGTAGGTTTGGAGCCAAAGAAGTTAGCAATCCGTTGCGCGACTGAGCTTTGAGGACTAATTTTTTTGAAAAGTGCTCGAGTGAAGGTGGAGACACTTAGGGCAACATACTTCCGTCCTTTGCATTTAAGCAACGAACTTTGGAGGCTTCGGGTTTCTTTAATGAAGTAATATTCGAATGTGCTGAAATGCAATATGTTTTTAAGTCTGTGTCATGAGACCATTTCACGTGAAGAATCCTATAAAGAAAAACTTGGGCTCACTGATGGCCTTCTATTATCGCGGAGCAAGCTCCTTAATGGAGACAATGGTAAACACCGTGCCTGATACAACGATTTACGTACGTTTACGTTCCTTTGGATTGTAGAATAATCCTTTTATCATTGGACTACTGTTAATATAATTCACCAGCATTCTTATAGCGATGTTCCGATTGGGTGGTTAAAAAGGAAGCGATCCTGCTGAGTAGTCTCCTCATTCATAAGAAAACTCAGATGATTTCGTGAAAATTTTCCGGATTTGTCTAAAGGTGAAGATGGGCTGTGGCCGTCGTCTTATTTAGATCAGGTCTCCACTAATCGGCATTCCGGGCCAACTGTATTGGGCACTTTTCACCGGTATGTGGACGTTACCCACGGGTTGAAGATAAAAGGGTAATGAGGAAATTGATTACGTGGCGTATGCAGCAATACACGGGTGCCCAAAAACAAGAGACACTTTCACTGCTCGGCTTGTATCACCAATGTAATCAAACTTTGTTAAGCTCTGACTGAATATTACCACCCGCAAAACGTTGTACTCGATCACTTAATTCTTCAATGACCTTCGGCACGGACGAAATCGAAAGTTTTGCCACGCAAATTTGATGTCGTCTGAGGTCGGCGAGATCGGCTCGCCTCCCACGACGTCGCAGACCATTGTGGAGTTGTCGGGGCTACAGCAAGTCAGCGGTCTTCCGAATCCTAAGCGACGATGCCCAGGAATCTGTCCGAGAGCGACTCGATTGAGAAAGTTGCGTATCTGCTTGTTGCCGACCGATATCCCATAAGTCGTCTTGAGCGCGTCCGCAATGGCAGACGGCTTCATATTTTGATGCCGATATAGGAACCACACGAGTTCCTGCTTCCTTTCATCGAGCAAGATTCTTAGTACAATTTACTCAATCACATTCTTCTGCTGCTTCAATCGGTGCGACGTATTCCGCCCTGGATTAGGCCCCGTGCATGGTGTCTCTTTTTTTGGGCACCCCTGTATAGTTTCAGCAAAGCGACTGGAATAGATTGTTTTGTTCCAAACTGTGAGCATGTCCTTATCTTAAGCTGGCTTCGAGCACTGAACGATCCAGTCGCTTCCTTCGGTACAACGATTGCCCTAATGCAACCAGCTGTTGGGATGTGATGTATGCATTATACATCGTCGTCGTCATATCTGAAGCAATAAGATCATTGAATCTTCCCAATTCAAGGGTATCATTCTTATAGAATAGGCATAAGGATAACTGGAACTTACAAAGCACACCGAGCGTTCAAAACTATGGCACCTTCTGATTGCAGTAGACATCGGTGATAGAAGCAGACTCATCCTTCTAGTCCACCCCTTGACGCAATACTCGTCCTGCACGTCTTCCAGAAGGATGGGTCAACCTTCCAAACTAGCGGCTACCAGTTAGAACAAGGCAACTTAATCATTGTGTGATTCCGGCATCCGGTCACGGTGCAGTGACGTTTAAAGAAGGGACTTAAGTAGTGCGTGGGAGTCAAGAAGCAGACTGGAAGTTGTACGGTCATACCAACAACCTAACGTTCGTCTGGGTTGTATCTCGAATTTTTCACTCCCTTTAACCAACGTCCTATGGGTCTGGTAACTTGAGACCACACGATGGGACAGTGAAACCCTTCATGATTCTGATGCTCACTTCTCATTCATGGCTTATCGCTTTCTTTATTATCAAAAACATGAAAAAAGGCCAGACGTATAAATGGGGTAGGGAAACATTTGGAGAGTTGGCCCATTGTTGTTAATGCATGCGAACTGAAATGATAAATAAGTAAATAAACATGTCGGTTCAAAGCATGCCATAATTTCCAAGTCATCTTGTTTTTTTGGAATGGCATGCTATACAGTCGCTGAAATCAGCTAACTAGCACCACCTCGCTAATAGGATTTCTTTCAGAGAATTGGTAAGATCTTCGGTAGTACGAGTAAGGCCAAATCTGCAATAGCCAGCAGTCTGGGAGAAAATGTTGGTGACACCTATATTCGAGTTTTGAGCAACATGTCTGTAACACAAATATTTCAAGCCGATTTTGATAGTAATCTTCACTGTATGGCTGCTTCTTGCTGGATTTTTTCTAGTTCTAATAGGTCTCCACTTTGTTTGCAGGCTGCTGTATTCTCGGAAGGTCAGTACGAGCATTTCCTCTCAATTTTGTTCCGATAATTTTTGCTTGCATTGTGTTCTCTGTACTTTACAGTTTCCCTACCAATAAGGGGTCAAGCGCACTGTTTGGACCATTCGAACCCATAGTACCTCAAGCGTCACATCCGTACACTTTTAAAGAAACAGAGGAACTACCGTCGTTACCTATTAATTTTTGCATTCAAACAGTGGGGCGGAGGTGGTGTAGTGGGCGGAGGTGGTGTAGTGACAAGTGGCGCACTATATCACATGCACGGTCAGGGGTTCGAATCCCGGATCGATGCCCGCCTAGGCCAACCAAGCCTTCCATCCCTCCGGGGTCGGTGAATTGGTACCAGACTCGTCTGGGAGGATAAAAGCACTGACTTGTACATCGGTTGGCCACCGCGAGTCATTGTATAGGCCACATACGCACTCATTACGCCACTACGATTCTGAATGGAAGTCGAGTGCGGGGGCGCATCCCTCAGACGGGATTGATTAACGCCAAAAACTTTAAACTTTAACTTTATTCAAACAGTAAAGGAAGCTGTCTGTTTGTAGTTCCGGTTATGCCCATATCCGTTTTTCCGAAATGAATAATAGGAGATACGGGGTTGGGATCGGCCAGTGCGAGACTTATACGATTGTAATGGTGGGTGGCTTTATATAGGGCAGGTTACTCGACTACTGATGATCTGCGATGCAAAGACCACCACTGGCTTGGGTTCCTTCTGGTGTCAGAGCTTTACCCGAAACTCAAACACCTAGGTAAAGGTAAAACTCAGTGTCCAACGAAATGACAATAGTTTACTAAAAAACTGAAATCGTATAAAAATTTAGAGCATGCAGCTCAGTGATCAACGAATACTCTGGGCGACATTGTCATTCGGGCTCTGTTTCGTAACGTCACTTATTGGCCTGACATTCTACTCTACTAGCCTCAGCCGAATTCGAGAGGGTGTTGAAGATTTCCCTTTGCAGCTGAACCGTACTACCTCTGGTGAGTTTCCTCTCAAAATAGAACATTCTATGGTGTAGTAGTTCGAATAGATCAGTGCAAGGGGTTGGAAAAAGTGAGTTGTCAACTGTGAACCCGCCAAATCCTTCCTCCCAGTCACTGCGGCGCTTATTTACCGTGAGTTTCGATTGCTGCTTTCCAATTGCTTGTGACGTACGATCTGTTTTAAGGTGATCTCCTCTCACAGAGGATGGTTTCTAGTGTACCTTTAAATTGGGGACATGGAAACCGCTTACCCTCTCTTCTCCGACGTTTTTTGAAGGAATCATTGTCAAACATGCCTTGAGAATGTGATGTTCATCGTTCATCGTTAATGTGATAATGAAAAATTTCATCAAAAAAGGGAGACGACAATTTTTCGAAGAAAAAGAAAAGTGAGAAACGACGGCAATGGTAATACTACAAACCCAAGCTCTTTTTTCCTTCAATAATACTTCATGATAATTTTACCGTCTCACCGTCTCTTTCTGAAAATTGCCGAGCGTGTGGAAAATTTCGGAACAGAACAAGCACGAACGTAGTAAATAGTGTTAAATACTCAACTGGAATTCATTTTTCGGCTGAAGCAAGTATAATTTTTCAGATTTCTCTGGATTTATACTTTATTTGAACGAGACCATTAATTGCCATCATGAAAATGAATATGAAGATCTGCTCAAGGAAATCAACGAAGTATTAAACGAAATTCGTGGAAAAGTGCAGGAGATTAAAAGTATGATGAAAGTTTATGAATTGCAAAAGGTCAGTGACCATTCTTTAGGACACTCTTGCAACCTTCCTTCACTGTGACATCTTTCGCTAAGAGGATAATTCTATTTTTATTTCGCTCCCCGCTTACATTGACAACTTACATCTGGAAAATATTCAAGTTATGCGATGAATGACAAAAAGGAATCAGAAAAAGGACCGTCCTGTCGAAGAGAAAAAAGCGGTTATGCTATGACTAACGGAATATAAAACCATCAGGGTGTTCAGTCGCCCAGTGCTGTCGTTGAGTAAGGATACGGTAGCTTGCGGCTACCGTATCCTTCCATGGCAATTCAAACCTCCCCCTTAATAGTGCGCGATCGGGTGCCGCGAGCGCAACGCGATTTTCGTGGGGAAGTACCCACACCCCATAACTCCAACCGATGGGATCTTTGAGTAGGATCGAAGATATGGTAAATGGTAATTACGGGATCGCAATTGCTGACGACTTCGTGATAATCATCATGTGATAAAGACTTTTAAATGTGCTCAATGATCCCTCAGTTCTCCATAACGCATTCTCTCCTCCAGCAAAATGAAGGCTGGCTAATGCCATTCCAATGCCATACTGTTGCCGTAGCTGAGTCGAGTCCACCTTTCTCAAGGGAGCCAGAGTGTTGACGAAATTAGCTTGGACGAAGATTTCATGCCTCTAGTGCAACGTAGAGAAACAATGTCCTTGACCAAACTCACGGATGGAAAGCAATTAATCTGTAATTAATTTTTTGCCTTTTCTTCATTTCAGATTTCTGATGAACTCAAGGCATTGCATGCCAGCACATCACGCTCCCCATATGATATGACATTTGGAGAGGTCAAATACAGAGAATTTTTCGAACCTCTTAGAGTGAGATTAAAATTACTTGAGGGCACAGTTGACGACATTTTTGAGATACCCTTCTTAAGTTGAAAGCAGAAAAGAGAAGGTGGAGAATAATGTGTCGGTGACAAAGAATGCGAGAGACGCCGTCGATTTTGCGAAAAACAAGGCTCCTCAAATGTAGTGAAAATAGAGGTTGTACGAGATTATCATGACGGAAATAACATGAAAGGGGTATTAAGACGAGATTCCAGTTGTTACGATTGCGTAAAGAGCTGATTAAATCAAGACATAAATGTCCAAAACTGCTTTTCACTGTAGTCATGGGTCACGTCAATTTCTTTGAGTTTCTAATATGGGTTTCACTTGTAAATTGGTGCAGCCTCACGATGTCGTTGAAGCTCGTCCATCATGGGTGTGGCATTCAGCCGCTACAACATCTGAGCCTTTATAACGCCTTATCTCGACCATTTAACGAACTGACAACGTCACATATGGTTGACACTGGACATAACGGGTTCCTCAGAGGGATACATCTCAGTAATCATTTTGATCGTGAACTGTGCCTTTAAAGCAATTTATCATTGAACTGCTCCGATGTGAAATTTGCAGGTTGGGCTTGTAAAAACATTGGCAAATTGTGGAATTACCCTACAGGATCTCATCTATAGAGGTTGGCTCATTGGAGAAAAGGTAATGTTTGTCATCCATTTTCCACATAAACTAGTCGTCTGCCCAGTCATTTCCTTTTTTTAGTTGGATCAAGGTTTAAAAGAACTGGATCAAGACAAGCAAAAGGCTTTCGAAGCGATAATAGAATATAAGAATGCATTCAGCGAAGTGTGTCTTTACTGGTATTGCAGATTCTAGAATTATCTCCAAAAATCTAAATTTTTACAGTAGTGGTTCACTCAATGAATTCAGGCAGTAGCATTCTTCAATGAATCCACGACACGAGTGCATAGAGAGATCGCTAAAGTCGTTTCTAGTAAGGTGAAATCAACTTCAATTCAGAATCATAGTGGCGTAATAAATGCGTATGTGGCATATACAATGACTTGCGGTGGCCGGCTGATGGACAAGCGGTGCTTTCATCCTCCCAGACGAGTCTGGTAGGGAGGGATGGAATACTTGGTTAGCCTGGACGGATATCAGTCCGGGTTCAAGCCAATGACCATGCGTGTGTGATAGCTACAGCCACTTGCCGATACACCGCCTCCTAATCTAACTACGAAATTAGATGGGGTTCGCTGGTTGCATGGCCTACGATATAAATTGTAAAATTTACGATCTCGGGCGGAAAATCCTGAATAATCTTCACAGCTTAGCAAGATTTTATACGTAGCAGTAGCGTAGTTCTGAATTGAGAAGAACCGATTTTCATGAGCTATGATGAACAATGCGTCTAAGTATTAGAGGTGATTCAAGTCGACAACGAAAGAACCTGACGGCAAAGCAATTTCCTTTTAGAATTGCTCTCGTATAAGTGACATCCTTGGCTACATGATTTACTTCCCCATCATTCTTATGATTCTCACTACTGCTGGTCTCGCAGTTATAATTGGAAGGTAAGTGAGATGTGCCATTAGTTTGCAACAGAATTTACAATTGCTAATCAAATTCAGCTGGAAATTCTATCTCGCAGATGTATTTGGCAGGTAAGTGAGCTGTACCATTAGTTTGCAACGGAATTCGCCGCTGCTTATCAAATTCAGCGGCAATTTCTATAAGACCAGTGAGCGTTTCGAATCTCTGAAGTCTAATCACGACACCTTGGTCCGTATGGCTGCATCTGCGTTAGCCGGGGCTGGTTATGTTGCGATGGTCATCGGAGCACTATTATGCGTTATAGTGGCGTAAGTAAATTACCCTAAAATTCCATAGATAAGAGCGGGTGAGCCTACCGATGAAAAATGAATTGGAAAAAATCGAAATTGAATGCAGTCACCCCTCTAACTTGATGGATGGATAAATTAAACTTCGAAGAAGAAGTTAAGAAGAAGCTCCGCCCCTCAACTCTAAACCCCGCCCACTTAATAAACAATTCATATAGAAAAACAGCGATCCGTTAAAATCGCTAATTTTCTATATGAATTGTTTATTAAGTGGGCGGGGTTTAGAGTTTAGGGGCGGGGCTTCTTCTTAACTTCTTCTTCGAAGTTTAATTTATCCATCCGTCAAGTTATAGGGGTGACTGCATTCAATTTCGATTTTTTCCAATTTATTTTTCACCGGTAGGTTCACCCGCTCTTATCTATGGAATTTTAGGGTACTCTCTTTTCAGCTCTTTGTCTGCTTGTTGGAGGAAAGAAAAAGAATGGAGTCGGAACATGATTTTCAGGTTCTGCTTCGTTATGGCCTTTGCAACGATGCTTGTTTGCATGGGATTCTTCCTGGACGACGACCTTCGCCTTTTCAATGTGATGTTTTCGTTTTCTGCTGAGCAAATTTTTAATTTCTTGGAATTGGAAACCGATTTTCTTCGACATTGATTCACCCGTTTGGGTAAACAACAAGCAACCCGAGAACTTTGTGGGTTCAGAACGCTATAACCTTTGCGCAAAATCCGATACTCGGGAGAAAATCCTTTCAGAGTAAGTAGGAAGGCAATGTTGAAACCGATATCTTTATCTGGGAAAAGGTGGTCGTTGTGAAGATAGAATCAACGAACATCTCCCAATGGAAAGCGGCACTAGTGCATTGGCTCAGAATATTGGAGTTCTGAATCCGATAAAGCTTTCCATTCTTGAGCTGGAGTGTTGACGATACCGTCGTGTCCACAGCTATTACCTCAGTCACATAGTGATGAGTGATGAAGCCTTCGACGTTATCATTCTCATCTTGGGGTGGGCCATCTACATAAAATTCATTCAGGAACGTGTTGACATATTGAATGCGTTTTTGGCCTACGCAATAACCTGCGGTGGCCAGCCGAAGTATGAGCTGGTGCTTTGACCCTCCTGAGCGACCGTCCCCGGAGGGATGGAATTTATTTTATCTGGGCTGATATCGATACGGGATCCATGAACAAGCGTATGTCATACTGCGCCACCTGTCGCTACATCACAACTGCACTCATGAAGGCCATGTTTTCGATTTCCTAGGATGGAGTCCAATAATTGAAACGGGAATGGAGATGTCATACCATATCGGTTTCTCTTTGGCTATTAATTGACCGCTCTTATAGTCAACTGGAGTGTTCATCGAGGTTTATCTAAAGGCGTCAGTTGAACGGAAAGCACTGACGATATTGGGCGATGAAGTGACGACTTCGTTACAGTATGACAAACGTTTGCGCCGAGAAATGAAAAGGTCAAAGGCAAATGGGCCATGGGATTCTTGAGTTTATGCACTACTTGGGGTTGATCTCGCAGTTAAACTCCGTTCAAAAGGGTACCTGCCCGCACGTGAGTGTGAAAGAGAATCTTTACGCATCACTGTTCAGGCTGTTCCGAATTTACAGTACCGTGCCAAGTTCGGCACACAAGAAATAAAGTACTCACTTTAGTAAGTAAATTTACAGTTCTTACAATTTGTGATTGAGACGTTGTCTTCTTATCAATTTTGGCTTATTCAGTTATACTTTTTACAAATGCAAAAATGGCTACCAATTCTTTGATGCTACAAATGGATCACGTTTGATGGCCTCAACAGAACTTGAAAGGGTCTGTCGTTATTAATTACCAGTTTGGCTATGTTCTCTCTAGATTTGAACGCTAAACCGATGAGAGCATCACGCTCGATATATTTGAGCAGAGTTATTGAAGGTTCTTTATAGCTCCGTCCACCTCAGTGCAAACCCTAACCTCTATAAACTTGACCACCCTTCTTCTGACTGCTCCTCACCATTTTTTCTGCATTCTAGAAAATTTTAAAGGGATGAGTTTTTGGTCCTGGCCCCGCTTCCCTGTGCCAGCTCCGCTCACTTTAGGGATTTGACCACATTTGTTCCATTACATCTTCCCACTTTTTCCCGCATTCTAGAACGTTTCTGGACAGAGTTATGAAATTTCGAACTAAGCCCCGCCCACTTTGGTGGCAACCCCGCCCACTTCGAAAATTTGGCCACATTTGTCTCATCACCTTTTCCCACGTTTTCCCCGCGTTCTAGAACGTTTCTGAACAGAGTTATGGGATTTTTATTTAGCCCCGCCCACTTTAGTGCCAACCCCACCCCCCACTTCTGGGATCTGACCACATTTGTTCTTTCACGCCTCACTACCTTTTTGCCGCATCCCAGAACGTTTCTGAATAGAGTTATAAATTTTTGATCTAAGCCCCGCCCACTTTAGTGCCGACCCCGCCCACCTCTGGGTTTTGACCACACTTGTTTTTTTTTTACGCCTTAACATTTTTTTGCCGCATCTCAGAACGTTTCTGAATAAAGTTATAAATTTTTGATCTAAGCCCCGCCCACTTTGGTGCCAACCCCGCCCACTTCTGGGATTTGACCACATTTGTTGTTTTACACCTTAATATCTTTTTGCCGCATCTCAGGACGTTTCTGAATAAAGTTATAAATTTTTGATCTAAGCCCCGCCCACTTTGGTGCCAACCCCGCCCAATTCTGGCATTTGACCACATTTCTTCCATTACCTCTAACCACTTTTTTCCCGCATTCTAGAACGTTTCCGAATGAAGTTACACTAATTTTTAAAAACTAGCTTTCGCTTCGCTAAGCTTACAAATGCCCAGCACGCAGAAGGCCTTGCTCACTCTATTTATTTTTTTCCTGGCCTCGACGCCTTCGTTGATCGAGTTACGAATCCTTTTGGAGAGTACCGCCCACTGCGAGAACGCTCCGCCCACCACCGGTAATTTTCCTTTATTTTAGTTTTCGACCCGTCCCTCACCTCTGAACATTTTTTCCTGGCGTCTGGACTGTTATGAGACCGAATGGGAAGAATTAGCCCATGACCCCGCCCAATTTCGGCGCATGCCCCGCCCCTTGGGGGCGAACTCCGCTGAGCTCACGTGTGCTCTTTTGGTCTTGCCCTATACTCAACCCCTTGCAAACATGACCCGACTTCTCCAGGTGTTCCTTCAGGTAGTATCGAATTTCGTGACAGACAGACAGACAGACGCGAGTGCTTTATATATAGTGAGGATAGTACACTAGAGAAACTTCCATGTTCTCCTCTCTTGAAACCTGGGCATCGGTACTAAGATTATTCAACGCTTCTGTCCCACACAGCTTTTTTAATGGTGAAATTTTTATTCGCCTGACGTTTCGACAAACTCGTCGTTTTCAAAGATCTGAAAGCGTATCGAAACTTCAGGGTGTTACCTATCGCGCTTGACCTAGACCAGTTCTTAATTAGTTGCAACTCAGGCCGCTGAACTTACAACTAAGTAGAAATTCCAACAAGTCATTAACATCAATTCCACCAACACCGAACGATTGCTAAACTTTTGAGACGATAGAGCAATTGAGACAGCCCGGTCAACCACGACTCTTTAATAGTATCATGACGTGACACGTGTCAGTCTCTACTATCAGGCTCTACTATCAGAGCTGGCATAGAGGGATGAAATGCAAGAGGTCACCAGTTATGTTGATGCACTCATTCTTGTTATTCATGCTTGGATTTCGGTGTCTTATCCAGATAGCCTCTAGAGTTTCTCTTGCACCAATACTGTCTTCGTAGGCCAAAATCGTGCATTTAACGTCACAGTTACAACCAGCATGACCTCTTCTGTGCTTCCCAAGCGGTGCAATCGAGCAATATCTTCGTTTGCTAGCTCGATGTTCTTTTACACGAACGCATAACTGTCTCCCAGTTTCTCCAATATAGCAAGCATCACAAGTCAAGCACAGAAGTTGGTAAACCACAGCTCTTTCGGCACAATCTCCTTCTTTTCCATACGGGCAGATCACGCAGTTATCCATGATGCAAATCCGGTCATAGAGACAATTTCTTGCCAATTGATGTTTGATGTTTTCTCTTGGTGTGTTGTGTGAGCCATCGTTCGGTGTTGGTGGAATTGACGTAAGTGACTTTTCTACTTAGTTGTAATTTCAGCGGCCTGAGTTGCAACTAGTTGAGAACTGGTCTACTTCAAGCGTGATGGTAACAGCCCGAAGTTTCGATAAGCTTTCAGGCCTTCGTAAACGACGAGTTCGTCGAAATATCAGGCGAATAAAAATTCCATCATTAAAAACAACCTGTGTGGCACAGAAGCATTGAATAATATTAGTACCGATGCCCAGGTTTCAAGAGAGGCGAACATGGAAGCTGCTTAAAAATGTGCCGTCGAATGTGTTACGCCTAGTGAAAGAACCGTTATCGTTGCGGTAAAGGGTGGTTCTCACACGACAATCAATCCTATTTCTCCAAAGATGCAAGGCGACCGATATTCTCCCAAAATTCATTCTAAATAAACAGCTTGGATCAGTGTGCGGCCTTCCTGATAAACACCCCAGGATCAAGAACACCTATCGATCGCTGCTCAATGTGGTTATCAGGGAAAGCAACATCTACTGTATTCAATGCTGCAGAAGTGTAAAGCCAAGGAAGAATCTTGTCGCCGCCTTTTGTCGGAAGAAATATGGAGAAGGATTGAAGGTGAATCAAAGCGATCGCGAACCTGTGTGATCTTATCCGTTCTGACGCCAAGGCCATGCTCTGTTCCAAGTACAATTCCCTGAGGGACGACCAATGGGTAAGAAATCCTAATAACGATCACTTCTCGTCCAATTTCAACCGATCCGAACGACAGAGCTCGTCACAGCCAAGCATCCTACCTGAAACGGCAAGAGTCACCAACGTAGGCGATGCACAGATTTCAGCGAAAGCTATGGATTTTCTAAGCTTGGGGCCATCGTTCTCATTACGCAAACGATCATCCCGCTTACATTCGTAAAATTGTATGCGGTTTGCAAAAGTTCAGGGACCAACTGAGAACGAAAGCACGACACGACTCCCAGGGACAGGTAGTTGAAAGACTATAGCGTACTTTTCCAACACCTACTCCATTCCCACGGTCATTCTAAAAAGAATCTGTTCCCTTCCCAGAAGCGAATATTAAGTTCCGAACCTTGTCAACAGGAGTTCTGAACGCGCCTAATAGATTCAAGTGCGAAAAGCGCTGCAATCTGACATGCGAGCAATGGGAAGGGTTCAAAGAAATCCGGGAAAGATTAAAACGGAATGAAGTACGCCTTTCTATCAGCGATAAAGTGGAAAATTTGTGGTATTACCCCAGTCTTTAGACAGGGAAATCACAGAACTCCACCTAACAGACACAACAGTCTACCGCAACACGAAAGAAAAAGCCTTTCATATACAAACACACATGTTGAAAACCTTGTGGGTCAAAGTAGGAAAGATGGCAAAATCGGATGAAAGACTCATTAGAAGGCTGAAGCTGGAAAATCCTACGTGTCCGGTATTCTACAGCCTAATCAAATCCCATAAGTTGTCTGGTGAAAACATGCAGTCACCTCTGCCGCGAGCTTACAAAATTAGGCCTATAATCAGTTGTGTGGATGGACCGACCGATCGCATTTCATGGTTTCTGAATAAAGTCATCGGGCAACTCCTTGTCCATATACCATCACATCTGTCGAATACTGGACAGTTCTTGGATCCCTTACGTGCTTGCAGATTTCAACGCGTTTGTGTTGTCGAGTCATTTGACGTGTCTGCGCTCTACACCAACGTTAGCAACAACGAGGCTTTGCAAGCAGTTTCAGAAATGCTTGATCAGCATGAGAGAAGTGTGGTGACGTTCGGATTGAGCACAGCACGAATAATGGCTCTCATCAAGGAGCGCTTGAACTACAATATATTTCAGTGGTCCGGGAGATACTTTCCACAGATAAGAGGGCTTGCGATGGGACAGCGGCTAGCACCGGTTCTTGCTGTCTGCTTTATGAGTAGAATCGAACAACCAGTGATAGCACGCCTACCCATAATGTACTGCCGCTACATTGACGACCGTTCCGTCAAAACATCAACTCAGTCAGAAATGGATGAGTTGTTCAACATTCTAAACAGTCAATCGCAGTACATCATGCTAACTCGAGAGGTTCCACACAAAGCTGGTTACCCTTTTCGAATACTCAGGTGAGGGTTACCAATGGAACATACAGTGTGAAATGGTATAGAAAAGGAGGCTCCAAGAATATTCTAATTCATGCAATGTCGGCACACCCCAGAGCTGTTAAACGCGCAGTATTACGGAACATGTACAGAACGGCTGTGGAGGTGTGCACGGGTAACAAGGAATGGGAATAGTTCAAAAGGTTAGCACACCAAATAGCTAATCTGAATGGATACACAACTCGGCAGCATGGCTCACGAGGCAGATCAAGGCCTTTTCTATATGGAACTGGGGATAAGATGTATCTTCAATAACCATTCATATCAGATCGATTCAGCGCAGTTATTCAGCAATGCCTGAAAAGAGCGGATCTAGCCAATGACGTTTTCTTGGTTAACACACCAAGAGAAAACATCAAACACCAGTTGGTTAGAAATCGTCTCTATGACCGGATTTGCATCATGGATAACTGCGTGATCTGCCCATATGGAAAAGAAGGAGACTGTGCGGAAAGGGCTGTGGTTTACCAACTTCTGTGCTTGACTTGTGATGCTTGCTATATTGGAGAAACTGGGAGACAGTTATGCGTTCGTGTAAAAGAACATCGAGCTAGCAAACGAAGATATTGCTCGATTGCACCGCTTGGGAAGCACAGAAGAGGTCATGCTGGTTGTAACTGTGACGTTAAATGCACGATTTTGGCCTACGAAGACAGTATTGGTGCCAGAGAAACTCTAGAGGCTATCTGGATAAGACACCGAAATCCAAGCATGAATAACAAGAATGAGTGCATCAACATAACTGGTGACCTCTTGCATTTCATCCCTCTATGCGAGCTCTGATAGTAGAGTATGATAGTAGAGACTGATACGTGTCACGTCACGATACTATTAAAGGAGTCGTGGTTGACCGAGCTGTCTCAATTGCTCTATCGTCTCTAAAGTTGAGCGACCGTTCGGTGTTGGTGGAATTGACGTAAGTGACTTGTTGGAATTTCTACTTAGTTGTAAGTTCAGCGACCTGAGTTGCAACTAGTTAAGAACTGGTCTACGTCAAGCGTGATAGGTAACACCCTGAAGCTTCGATACGCTTTCAGGCCTCTGAAAACGACGAGTTCGTCGAAACGTCAGGCGAATAAAAATTCCACCATTAAAAAACCTGTGTGGCACAGAAGCATTGAATAATATTAGTACACCAGAGAATTCTACTGTACCAGATCCCCTTAACAGTTGATGCACTAGGTCTCCCATGTTGTCGAAGGTAGGAATGTCACATTTCATCTGCCAATCGGTGTTCTTCCTTTTACCGATGCTATGTCCAGGTAGCGAAAATGTACTCAATTCTGAGTTGAAATTGGTGAATGAGATCCATTTCAAATAGGTCTCCCATTCGAACTAAATGCGATCTCCAACTTCAGCTTCCAAATTGCTTGCAGACCTCGTCCTTTAATAAAAGCCAGCCGTCGGCCCTGTATGTACAGTTCACGATTTCTGAGATTCCTCCTCAGTATGAACCAGTAACTCCCCTCAAAGGATAGCAAAGGATTTCGAGGCGAAAAACGCTCTGAACAGAGCGTTATAGGGCCCCAAAACCGACCGTCGACTACACACCGAAGGCGGACGAGTTTTCACGGCGTGCCTTCAAGGAGTGGCTTGAGCTCAACCACCCAGGGTTTCATTTTTCACCGATTGTGTCTAAGGTACTTGTGGCCGTCGACTGACTGCAGAAGAGCATGCCGCCTGTGAGACAGTTGTATACGGAAAAACTTTGAAGTTTAGTACTGGTTACGGTAGCAATGAGCCTTACATGCAAACGAGCGCAGCGGCGATTATTAACGCCTTCTTTCGGTCTCCAAAGTAAGACGCGTACGTGAAATTTTGACTTTTTGGCCCTGTTTTGGAAACAGGGTGCATATTTTGCCCATTGGCATAATCGGACTATTTAAAAATGAGATTTCCATCTTTTTTTCCAACATTTATTGCATTCCTTCCAGAAGTTCCAGCAGTCACGACGAAAAGACTTGGCACTCCAGTTGCAGAAGTATCACATGGGTCCAGATCGGATCGAGCATGCGCTATCAGAATTTTCTGAGCTAGCAGTAAGTTGTCAGTGTCATCACGTCTTTTGCTTTGTATTGGCAAAATTCTGTAGACGGCTTCAAATGTCGAGCTCCATTATGACATTACCGAATTTTTCACTGCAGTTCGTAAATGCAGTTTGTAACGAATTTCGTAGTTTTCCATTCTGTTCAATAGATTTCGCAACCATTTTTATACCGATAAGCTCCTTTTTGTAAGCTTTGGATTTCGATTTCGTAAATGTGCAATCGATTTCGTAAACTCGACTTTATATATGGTACATTACATTATAATTTAGATTATTTTTTATTTCTTATTTCATTCAAACATTCGAGAAGCTCAACTACTCCATTGAAAAAGTTAGTAAACCCCCATTTTTGAACTTTATATTATAGAATAGACGGGTTACAGAGTCTTTTGTGTTTGACTTGCTTATCTTATCTTTTCTAGTTCTGAAGTTGTCAGGGACAGGGGCGCGTATATTTCCAGGCGAATAACATCAAAGGGATGCTAATTTCATGGATCTTTGAACAATTTTTTTTTCTGAGGAAATACATAATCCTGTTTGCCATCAAAAGTAGGCTCTCATATTTATGATTTAGAAACTGCGAGAAGAGTTTATATTAAAGGGAAATGCTTTCTTGTATACTGGTCTTCCCTTGAGGGATTTTGATTGGCGACATGGTGAGAATGAGTTTTGACTTTCGCTTGAAATTTCCTCGAGAAAGTGCCCACGAAACCACTTTTTTTGTATTCAGCTCACGAATTTTATCAGGAGTTTAGAGATATTATTGAACCTATTCAACAGTTGGTTTCGAAATCGAAGAACACTTTGGAGCAGGCGAGTACCGTTTCAGATGGTTTTATATATGCTCAAGCTTTTTGCTGATTGCCCAATTTGCGCGTTCAGCTGAAAATTTGGCAAAAATTTCGTCAAAATAGATGTTGTGTAAATTAAGCGGATGGAAACGTCAAGTGTACCAAACAAACGAATGGTCCTGAGATCAAACTTCTCCCTACATACCCGCTTAGTTATGATAAAGACTTTCGTCCCTTCGAAATTCGTTTACTGCTAGCAGGCTCATTGTACAGACCCCATACATATCCAAATACCATTGCGATTCTGCCTGAAAACTAAATCCCGAAGGGTTTCTCGGAATAGGGTTGATTAATGCCAAAAAACCCAATCTTCTCCCCAATCGGGTAGTGATCAAAACGAATCTTCTAGATTGGTAATACTATAGCAAAAAAGGAATTTCGAGATGATCAAGGAAAATCACTGCAGAAGAGTGTTTCCACTATGTACAGGTCGTTACTGGACGCATTTTCGAACATATTTGTGAGTATTTCTCACATTATTGCTTAATTCGTTAAATATATTGAAAAATACAAATCAAACGGTGTCGAGAAGTGTCATGTCTGGGCTGGTATCCTTACTATATATAAACCGCAAGTTTGGTGTGTCTGTTTGTCTGTTGTCTGTTTGTCTGTTTGTTTGTTTGTTTGTTGGTCCGTCACGAAATTCGGTATCACCTGAAAATGCACATTTAGAGGTCGGGACAAGTTCGAGATAGGTGGAGCCTGAGACGAGATTAACAGAGCACATATGAGCTCTGCGGAGCCACGCCCACGGGGGGCGGGGCAAGTGCCGGAATGGGCGGTGCCTTGAGCGAAACATCTTATTTTAGCTTCGAAAACCTCCAGACACCGGGAAAAAGTGTTCAAAGGTTAGGATCGGGTCAACAAACCAGGCGGAGGAGATCCAATTGCTGTGGGCGGAGCTTTCGCAAAATGGGCGGTACTTTTCAGATGTATTCATAACTCGATTCAATTAAGGCGCAGAGGCTAGGAAAAATAAAAAAGAGTGAACAGGGCCTTTTGCGTGCTGGGCATGGGTAAGTTTAGCGAAGCTCCGCCCACGGTGGGCGGCGCTTGCGTTAAGGTGAAAGCCACTTTTCAAAAATGAAAAAACGTTCGGAAACGTTCTAGAATGCGGGAAAAAAGTGGTTGGTGGGCATGGAACAAATGTGGCCAAACCCTCGAAGTGGGCGGGGCTGGCACCAAAGTGGGCGGAGCTTGGATCAAAATGCATAACTCTATTCAGAAGCGTTCTGGGATGCGGCAAAAAAGGTATTAAGGTGCAAAAGAACAAATGTGGCCAAACCCCCGAAGTGGGCGGGGCTGGCACCAAAGTGGGCGGAGCTTAGATCAAAAATGCATAACTCTATTCAGAAACGTTCTGGGATGCGGCAAAAAGGTATTAAGGTGCAAAAGAACAAATGTGGCCAGACCCTCGAAGTGGGCGGGGCTGGCACCAAAGTGGGCGGAGCTTAGATCAAAAATGTATAACTCTATTCAGAAAAGTTCTGGGATGCGGCAAAATGTATTAAGGTGTAAAAGAACAAATAAGGCCAAATCCCAGAAGTGGGCGGGGCTTGCACTAAAGTGGGCGGAGTTGGCACTAACGTGGGAGGGGCTAAGACAAAAATTTATAACTCTGTTCAGAAACGTTCTGAGATGCGGCAAAAAGGTATTAAGGTGCAAAAGAACAAATGTGGTCAAATCCCAAAAGTGGGCGGGGCTGGCACTAAAGTGGGCTTACATTGAGATTATTAAGTACTCTTTATGGCCACACACGGCCTCATCTCACTTCCCAAAAAACGATGGCCGCTGCAGAGGTGTCAGGGAAGAGGCTCAGATGATAAAGTTCTGTAATGAAAATCAGAAGCTCATATGGTTCCGTCCCTAATGGCTAGCGTTATTCCCATCCACGATGGACAACAGTTACTACCTAGTTGTCCCAATGACGCAGGCGTCGCGGGCATGCAGTGATAATACCCGCTACCCACGCCGCAGTCCTTATTCTGACCGATTTCATGATACCCTAGCTGGGTGCGGGTATTTCTCCCCGAAAATCTCGTCGCGCTCGCCACACCCGATTGGGCACAGTCGTGCACTATTGGGGAAAAGTTTTGAATTTCCACTGGTGATATGGTAGCCGCAGCAGAAGCACTGCCGATTGCCGTGGGAATTCTGGGAGAAATACCGCCACTCCCCAACTATATGTGTACAAATGAATTTTGCGATTTCTAGTAGGAATACAAGCTAATACAAATGCTAATGTAATTCAGAAGGCTGTCGGAGAGTTGTCATCACACTGTGAGCACATTATGAGAATATGGTTTGTCTTGGGAGGATATGTATGTGATTGGATTTCGGCACCAGCGCAAGGATTATGGGTGGCGTCAAGTGAGTGACGTGAAATCCTGTACCTATAACTATCTTAGTTTATTGGTACAGGACGAAAATATTCATCCTCTACCAATAAATTAAGATAGTTATAGGTACAGGATTTTTATTCCCTGAAAGACTTTCCTTTACGCTCTAAAAACAGGCCTAACCAGAAGATGTCTTCTTCCAGTGATTTGCGTTCTTGCTTCATCAGCTACTTACCATGCATTCTTCAATTTGGCACGATTTCTTTATGAACATACCGAGTCAGCACAGGAGGCGTATCAAAGGGAAAAGCTGTACCTGGCAAAGGTCCAGAGCTTTGTTTTTATTGTATTGATTATTTTTTCCTCATACTACATCATTTGGTGGGCAAAATTTAGTGCCCATCGTTAGAGCCGTTCTATTTCTTTCTGTGGAAGGCTTGACTAATTCGTTCAAAGGCGAAGTTTACGGTTGGTACCCGTTTTTATTCGAAAAGCGGAAGTATAGATGGGGAATAGTTCATCGGTTGTGTGAAGCGAGAAAATTCGTCGATTTTGAGAAAAATAGGGCAATCTTTGAGACTTTGTAAGGCCCTAAATAGGCCGTTTTCCGATATGATAGCGTCGGAAATGGTATAAGAGGGTGCTTCAAATTCATCATTTGGGGAAGTCCCAGAAACCATTCTCATCGTGTACTGTGCCTTTATGTGCCCCGAATAGATTTTTTGTGCGTGGGCCCACTAAAACTGATTGATTAACTGTAAAAAAACCTCATAACTGGATTCAGGGTCGAAATTCAAAGGATGTGGTTCCAACATTTCCCAATGACTTCACCCTTTCCATTAGTTCTTTCGAGAAACCCCAAGCGAGTAGGTTTTGATTTTACCCTCGTGTTTTGCTATTAGAAAGCAGCTATTCGACCGCAACTAATCTATAATTGATTAGTAACTAACGAGCTTGGAGCTGTGGAAGAATCCCCTTAGATGATCAACAAGCAGGAAAAATGCTTTCAAGGGGTTTGAACAAAGATCAATTGCCAACATCTCATCTCTGGTAGTCGATCTTTTCAAAGTTCCCGGCTCGTCTAATTCATTCAAGTTCAAGCTGCATTCAAAGTTTGAAGTATGAAATCGTTAGTGCATAAGGGACGGAAAGGACGGCAAGCTCCGATGAAATTCAGGTTAAAATGTCACTAAGACGAGCCTCAATATAGTCTAGTACGGTCCTATTTGAAGTAGGACTTGTATGTGTCACTGGGAAGTATTAGGCTTTTAAGTGGCACCGTTTGGATGCTATATCTGTTTTTTTCAGTTATAATACGAGATGTTTTATAAGTTTGCTCAAGAGTGTCCTTTATCATTTGCTCCGAATTTCAGCTTGATTTCGTGCATCGGAAAATGCTTAAGCAAGATGTGCCAGGCTCTGCGCCAGGCTCAGCTTCAGCCAGCCCCGAGGCTGCCACTGTCAATGCAGTTACGCAGTCCGAGCAACCCTCTGCTCAAATAAGTGCAAATGACGCTGGAAAGACAGAAAAGAAGAGCGATTTCTTGAAGGACTTGAAAGAGATGCTCATGAGAATAAAGAAAAACAAAAATTGAAGAACCTGGATTGAACAAGGAGAAGTGAGTTCAACATCTGCTAAAGTCTTTTTTTTTGTCAGATTTTTAGCCGCTCAATTTCGTTTGTAGGCTAGGATGGCGATTACCTTTTTGCTTCGAAGCTAGATTTTAGGGCAAATGGAAAACTCTTCAAAAATTTTATAAAACTCCTTTAGAAATCGGCGGATTTTGAGTACGAGATTGCGTTTCTGTAGCCGTCTGCAGCCTCTCATATAAGCGTAATATTCGTTGGCGTCCAATGCACTTAATTGCGCTCTTTTCATCAAGGTCGTTCTTCAACCCCACTATGCCTTACGTGTTATTATGAGGATCACAGGTTTAGCCCAGAAAACAATATTAAAAAGTGTTTCTATCGTGAACTATAAGCTAAAGGTATCTTGTAAATAAGCCTTACCGGGACATCTCATTATCTGCGCTGTGCAGAAAAATGAACTGTGTTGAACCTTACCTAATTTTTAATTTTCACAAATTTCAGGGCCTTATAAACCAAATTTTGTAAAAGAATTGCTACCACCTGTAAACATTGTTCGAGAGAAGGTTTATTCATCTTTGGAGCGAGTGCATAGACGGTTATTATTTGGGTGATATTATGTAATAAATATTTGTTCTTATTGATACTATGAAGTGTAGTTTGGTAGTTAGAAACGTGTCGATGCAAGTATGCACGTGGGTGAAACCACTTTGAGACATGTTGATTTTTTGTCAGTTTCTGTTTTGGCCTGTCAAAATCACATTACCTAGACCCGAATCCAGTACATTTAAATTGTTTTCTTCAACGTTGTTTATCATTCTCCCATAATAGACGCCAGATTGGCGTCGCTCAGTAAACTATTAGATCATGTTCTTTTTTTTGAACGAGTTTCTGAATTCTTTATTGGTAATTTGTGTTAGTAGCCTGGTAGATCACGAAAATGAACTGGATCTACCTGGTCAAGCCGCGTCGCGACTGCTCGCGGCCGATCTCGGCGGACACAGTCGTGGTTACTAGGGCATTATCGGCTGTAGAAGACATTCGAATTGTGAACAGTAATCTTGCGAAATTTATTATATGACGGATTAAAACACCTGGGAACCTAGAAACGTTAAGCGAAGAGTAACACCGAATTGTAATTGTGAACGTCTTGTTCGAGCTCTAGCTATTTACCTGCCTGAAAAATTTCTAAAAATTTCTGAAAATAAAGGTGAAAATGGACTAAAATAAGGCTGGCTCCATGCTAAACCATGGGATTTATCACGATATGAAAACCTAATGTAGTTCCTTCCCATCAAACGAACTCAGTGCTTTACAGTTTTTTTTACAAGTTCCAAAGGCACTGAACTCAACATGTGCAGTGGCCTGGTCTGCTGCCCACAGCAGCTGGCAATTGTCTCCCGTTGACGGTTTGAGTTCAGTTCGAAATTACGTTTTTAGCCCAAACGACGATTCAGCTGTTTTCGGGGTGCGGGCAAAAAGTTTACGAGCTCAGGCTAAAGCTGGCCTGATAGTTGGAAACAAAAGGGAGTAAAGTTTTTTTGGTATTTTACCTTCCGAGTTTCCGTTCACAAATGGCTTCTCATTGAAAGTGTTGTGGAAGGGCTTTTTCGGGCCTTTTTAGGGCTATAAAAAAAGTGGTCAGTGGTGCAGTACTGGTGGACCACTGACCACTGAGCCTCTACCATAGCCCGAACTGGAAATCAGAACCCGCCTGGGAACTCACCCAGATCAGCTGAAACTCTACAGTTCTGAATAGGGCTATCAGATCATTTCAAAAATCCGATGGCTCACCAAAAATTCACGGATATTTTACCAACAAAAGAATTATCACAAGTATAGTAAACAAACTTTGACTAGAAGGGTGAGAACAGATTTTTGCATTGGGATACTCTGGCGGATCCTCATACGCTTTCAAAAGCTACCAGAATTCTGAATGGAAGTCGAGTGTGTGTCGCATTCTGGGCAGGGATAGGTTGAAATCGAAGGAGCCAGAGCTTTTATTGATTTGTTTTGATAAAGAAGTTGCCTATTACGAATCAATCAATAGAGATGAACAATCAGTGAATCGTTGGGAGTGGGGTCGGAACACGTCATCTATGATCGATTTGCAAAATGGGAAGTTAAGTTGATCACTGGGTGTGCATCATTTACTGAAGTAAAGCTGTACTTTTACAGATATGGAATGATCTAATATCTTCGTTGGTTGTGTATTAACTTTGTGGTATGAGTACGATTTGAGTTAGGCTGGACGATGGCACATTAACAAGTTTGTCGCCGAGTTCAGTTTTGATCGAATTGATCTACCTGATCAACAAGACCTCAGGCAGAGGCGTCAGTCTGTCGAGTGAGCCTTCCGGTTATCAACGTCGTTTCCTTTTTTTCATATTTTTCTCTTTTCTCTTTGTTTTTCCTCTATCACTTTCCGTCACAACTCTGCTTTGCTCATTTCATTTCAACAAGGGTATTTAGTCAGTGATATACCGAGAAACGCTCTGGAAGGCTAACAGACGTATTCAGAAGTTGGATTGATATAGTTAGAATAATTGTCTTGTATAATTAAACAGTACTGATGATTTTTGTGTTATTTGGGGTACTTATATTTCAGTTCTGATGGAATTCAGATTTCGTGAAAAAGTATGGCATGCTTTTAATCGTCGACTACCTTGGCCTACTAGTCCAGCATGCCTGGAGTCGAAGGAAGTCAAAATCGTCGAGAATCGTGACAGAGAGCTTTTCACATCATGATAGTGAGTCTCTGAAAAAGCGTTGTTATGTTTGCTTGTGAAAAACTTGTTTTTCCAATCACAGCACGGATCTCGGTGTGTGAACGGATACTGGTACTTTTCTTAGTAGTTAATGAAGACCATGGTGAAATGGGATTGTCGTTGTGCACTCGCCAAAAGTACATCCAAACTCCTAGGATCGATTCTGAGGGGCTCAACCCATTTTGGAGATCGAGGTTAGTTCTCTTTAGTGTTTCTTTTTTGGGTGAAAGAAGGGAGCATACCTTCATGGGCGATTTGTTGTGCCTGAACAGAAGGTAAGTGAGTGATTTCCACTAATTTCTTGCATCAAAAGGGGTCAATGCTTTTATTCGTACGATTAAAGATATCGGAGGTCTTTCATCGATTCTTACTTTTGTGGAGTGCGCCATGCGTTCTGCTTCAATCTGAAGCCCTGGAAAAAATTGAACTAGGCTTACTATGAGCAGTATTAATTTGTTTGGCCTTATCAAAGAATTTTACGGCCTACTAGACTTGTTAGGACCAAAAAGGCTGAAAGACTTCTCCGATTCGATCGGGATCCAATTTGAATAATGATTTTTTCATTTGTTCAAAAGTTCACATCATTCTCCGTGATGTAGTTTGTCATGACCATGAGCTGAGGCATGCATCTGATAGAATTGCTGGCTCTACTAGAAAACTTCTCGAAAACGCAATAAATGAAGGCTGTATTAATGGTTTTCTCATAAATATGCTGATGTTTCTCATAGAATACTATGGAACGAGAGCTTTTCTTTTGTGATCTGGGAGTTTTCCTGCGACTAAGGCTTTGTGCAATGAAGCTGTTCGCATGCTTCGGTACGTGCACCGATGTATGCTATTTCCATCGAGATTTGGCTAGAAGGGACAAGTAATAGAATGGGGACGCAGCTATCTCCATGGGCGGATTTTCTGCAGTGGTTGTTTTGCTCCAATTAAGCCTCAGATGGAAGTGAGGGGCTACTCAATTGCGTCAGACCCGAGTTTGTTGACTGTATAAACTTCCCTTTTTCATAAGTACTTGTTATTTCTGGTCGCTTAAGTTCATGGCGTTTCCCAGAACTCATCGAAACTCGGTTGAGAAGCACGGAACCACCGATTTGCCAATATGCCGGTATTCTCAGTCAACGAGATGATATCACATGTGTAACAAATGGAGTTGGTCGTTGGTCATGGAAGTGTGAGCCGGAAATGCGGAACTGGCCGATTGACACGTTCATCTTTAGTCGAATGAAGGAGCCGCTATTTTAAACTATCTTCTGACCTGCCGATGTACGTTAATTAAGCCGCAGTGGAAGGATAGAGGACCAGTTTCAAAAGCAGAGACCAGTAATGTTGGCTCAGAGAATCTAATGATATACACGCTAAAACTGATTGCATATGGACCCATAATTCTAACTGTTGGCGTGGTGTAGCGTACGTAGTTTATACGGATTTAGCATGGTCGACGATCAGTCCCCCATTTTAGCGATGGCGATAACGACTGGGTTGAAAGTCAAGGATGTAACAAGATCGAAATTGTTGCATTCCGCATCATTTGACAAGGGGTCGCTAAAAAAGCGGGTTCGGTGTTATTGATAATTGCTACTTTCCAGTGAATCCGGGCTTCGTGACATATGCTGCGCTGTAAAAGGAAGGGTGCAACTGCAAGACTGGTAGTTTCACATACTACTCAGGATTGTTTGGCGCCATAGCACTAGGATTGTGAAAGTTTGCCGTCTATCCTGGGATACCTATACGAGGAAATTAGCCCGGGATCTCTGGAGTTGAATATGGGGCTTATCTACAGAAAATTCGTCAATGCTGGTTCATTTCACCGTACCTGAGTAGGCAAGGACTCCGACATTGACTGACTTACAGATTGGTGCATCAGGTTCCTAGACTAATTACAAATTGCTTTCTCTCCATTCAAAAGTACTGAGAGTCTTCGTCGAAAGGGCTAGCTCTACTGGTGCCTTCCTCTTAGCCTGTTCTCCGCGTGACCATTGCTTGAATTTTAGGTGCTGCTTTGTCCAGAACGAAAGCCAAGAAAGCCGTCATCCCCCTGGAGGATGTTTACTTTTCTGGGATAATGAGACGTTCATCATCCAGCGAGGAGCTGATACTAGCAGAAGGAGTGACGATCCCGGAAATAACCATGCAGAGTGGCTTCTTGAGTGAGAGTGTTCCATATTTAGAAAGTGACGTATGTTCCCTTGTGTGCTTCACTTGCCTAATTCTGCCCTACATATACGAGCCCTTTGGGGAATAATTCACATGTCTCATTTCGATTTGGAACAGTTCCTATACTGTTTCCAATTTACTAGTTTTCCAGGCGAATGTTCTTGACACCTGCGCCTTTCGTGGGCTGCTGTCAGGTGCTCGTTGGAGCGAAGAAGGTAACCTCAAATGAGGAACGGTATGAACTTCAGATTATCCCCAGATCTTCGAAACTGTTCTATCAAAATGAAGAAACGCTGGGTTATACGCAAGTTTGATCTAAAAGGGAAAAGCCATGAGGTCCGGCAAGTTTAACGTAAACTCAAAAAGTGGCGTGCACAAGCATTGGCAAAAGAACCTCAGCCAATGCTCAGGCGGGTACGTGATTAACTCCATCCTGCACATTCTCTCGTAAGTATAGGATTGTTAATTTGTGGGAGTGTTGGCAAACACAAAACAGTGAAGGAGAAAGTTCAGATTTTCTTTATGCATGTTCTTTGCTTCTATGGGCTCATTGGATTCCTTCTCTTAACATCGCGGAAGGGATGCATGCTCACGATCCTTTCGGTCAGCAACCATTGTCAGTGTCAACAAAGGAAATCCAAAAAGGTCTGAAGGAGCAATATCTACATCGACGACAGTGATCAATCGATGAATTTGCAAACGGGTCGACAAGCAGTTACAAGAAAGGCGAAGCCGCAGAGTACATTTAACTCTGAGCTCGAGTCTAGAACAGAAATGGTTGATGTAGTGGCTAGAAGGATTCCGCTGTCGGACTACTCAAGACAGTGAGAGTAGTGAAGGATATTAAAGATAGCGGTTCGTTCCATCGCATTTTGGGCAAAGGATGAGGTCCAATGAGCAAAAGGGCATCTAAACGAGGCTCGGAACACTATTGAAGAGTATTGAAGAGGCACGCATCAGGGGTTACCTCTCTTCTTACAGACTGTAAGTGTGGAAGGAAGCATGCCAGACTGGTGATAATGCCTCACCAATCTTTGAGTGAAAGGAAAGCAAAGGTGTGTTCCAGCTACCATGGAGTCATTGAATCACCATAGCATGAAAATGTAAGAGCAGCTGCTCGGCTCAACACTGGCGAAGTTTGTGCCGATTTCGACGTACTGGAGCAACATTGCTATCAAGTGTGCCTCTATCTTGGAAAAGACTATTACTGTTCGAAGAGCGAACAAAGAGCATATTTAGAATCCGAAAGGCCTCATTGTGCTGTTCGAGTAGGCTGATAGGTCTGAGCTTTTTTGCCACATACGAACCCACTGATTCTGGATGTTACCGTAAAGCGTGACGTAAATAGATCATTGAATTTTTACAGCGGATATTGGAAAGAGCTCCAGGGCTGGTCAAATGGTATAAAGTGCTCATACAGCTACAGCAGAATCCAAGGATACCGAATCCATCAGTTCTGAGCCCTTAGTCATCCACAGTTGGCATTGTCTTGGAAGACTTCCGTTTTCTGGCCGAATGCGCAGTCGTACACGGTGACGCGCGCTAAGCTGTAAAGGCTCAGCTAGAATGGGGAGAATGCACCAGTATTCTCATCGAAGTTGATCAAAAGCGATCATGAGAAATGTGTAAATAAGAATTTTGAGAAGAGTCTGGAAATGGACTCGACTGGACCAGGTGGGAAACTATATGGTACCCCAAAGTGACGGCCTAGAAGCGTCTCCCTGCTGAAGATGGAGCAGCAAGTGTGATGCGTGGTCGCGTTTTGAGAAGTCGCTTGTATTTCAGAATAAGGAAAGAGATGGACTCCAAAGCCCAGAGGAAGCGATCATGAGGGGAATGAGGAGGTCCAGAAAACTGGGTGGGTATACGGGAGCGCGCGAAAGCAAACTCCTAGCAGAAGATGCTGTGGATAAAAGGATAATCGCTGGAGAGAGGGAAGAAGAAAGTAAGTTTGAGCTCTCCAATCTGTTGTCGTCTCTCCTTCATGCATGTCTTTTGAAGGCAGCAATGAGATAGAATTTAAAAACAAGTTGGACTTCAATTAAGTGAAAACTACTCCACGCAGTCGAATTCCCTGATTTAATCCTTCTTGAAAAGCTATAGATTTGCAACAGCTAAAAAACCAAAACATTCGGCTGTACGTTTCATGATCATTATGGAACGTGCGAGTCTTTTCTGAATCTCAGAGTTACAGAACTGGTTCAATGCCAGATTTTCTCCAAACTGAAACTGACGAAGGGACCCCCAAACAGATTGGTTCGTGCAGGACTTTTACGAAAACTTCGAAGAATGGAGCATGGACGAATTATTGTCCGACAGCCTTTGGGATAAGACAGATTTCGTTTCGCTTTTCGAATAACCTAATTCTTCTCTAGTATAGCTTTAGGAAGAAGTCGAAATTCATCACTTCTTTGCCTCCCTCGGTACCACTTTCACATCGATATGCGATTTCAATATAAGTGACATAGGCACAGTTGTCACAAGCCGCCTCATGCAAGTGTTTGGCAAACAAAGTCCGAAATGTCCGTAAAAATGCGTGAAGGTCGCCGAAATAGGTCAAGCAGGTCATCCGGATGTCCGGATGAGCTTTGGACAGTAATTCCAATAACTATGTTCGTATGACGATCAATCACCATATTGGCTATCTTCACGAATAAAAATGAGTAACAGGGTTATAATTGCCAGAATATTCGACGACAGGGGGATCCTCGTATGTATTTGTGCACTGCACATTTAAATCTCTCTGCGGTTTTGAGTTAAGGGCGCAGTTCACGATAATTTTCAAGTACCCTTTTCAAGTCAAAAAGCGGATGTACTGGTTGGGAATAGTGCATGATGGTAAAGGGAGCGAGAAAATTCTCCGATTTTGCCGAAAATAAGACTCCTCAAAAGTAGTGATAATAGAAGTTGGACGAGTTTCCAGTTGCTGCATTTGGACAAAGAGCTGACTACATCAAGCCAAAACTGTCCAGAATTGTCTTTCGCTGTCGCTAAGACTATAGATTCGATAGCTGAAAAAGGACATTGTTGAAAGATCAAAACTATAGCGGATTGGTATTGGGCGTGGTTGTCGAAGTAATGGTCGATCGAACGATGTGCCATCGATAAGACTGCCGGAGCCTTCTGCTTCACCATTACGGAACTGATCGCTTCAACACTCAGGCTTGGAATGAGTACGGTGACTAATAGGCAGCAGTGCACCTTCTCTGATCTTCTACTATGAAGCCAACGTCCACTCTACACGAATATCGACACTGTTCTAACCTCTCATCAGAGCAGTTCTGCCCAAGGTGCCACGAAATGGAAAAGGCTATCTCTGCACCCCTATCCATCATCGACACGACGTTTTTCGTGAAAGTCAGTTTCGAGGCAGGACTCTTTGCAATTATCATGCATCCTTGACTGATGGTGAGTAGGAGCGTCTAGTGCGAGTCAGTGTGTGTGTCAGAAACTTCTCGACTGTAAGCGGACGATGGCATCGAGTGACTTCATTATCACTCAAGATTAAAAGTAGGTGCTTTACGAAAAACAACAGGGCAAATCGCAGTGCCTACTAGTGAGCGTTAAGCCACAGTTCACTACAGAGCGAGGCGCTCTAGCCAAGAAGGACACCGTTCATTCATCATTCCCCTGCTCAACCGGGTGTTTTACTACAATGTTCTATCAGAGTGTACTGCGGCAGATGCAAGAATATTCTTCCAACAACTGAGAGATCGTGTTTCCAACCCCCATTTCACATTGATTACAAGGAAGTTTTTGAATGTGATGGACAATGCTCGATCACCCCACGACGTTGATGGATGAGCTGAAAAGGCTTGGTATGCCCTGACTTACCCACTCCCTACCTATTCACCTGGCTTCAGCCCATATGACCGCCATACTTTCAGAAGCCCACAAGTCTGCTCTAGAGGGGAAAATTCAACAATCGTACGGGGACTCAAGCAGGTAGTAGATGAATGGATTGCGCTCGTCTCTTCTTTTTGGAGGAATGACAACAGTGCCCTGTCCGGTTGACAGAGAGACATTGTGGCTGGGAAAGCCACTATCTTTATCACTGATCTACCTTTATTGTTGTAGTTACTTGTGTTGAAAAAACGGACTGAGTTTGCTCAAGACTATCCGGACACCCTAATATCTCAAGCGTAATCAGATGTGATAAGAGTACATGATAAGATTTGTAAAGCCTTCAGCTAGCTATTTTGAGCTGGAATACGCCGTACACTGGGATGCACCTCTGAATGTCATCAACAATGCTCATTTGCCCAGATAAGTGAAGGGGGTTTGAACGCTTGGGCAGTTGGTGTTTCTAGAAAGCACTCCAAGATGAGTCTGGCATTAATCAGACCTATGGAAGACTTGATAGGTTTTAATTCCGGAGCGGAATTATTCATTATAACTGATTACATTTGAAATTACCCGTTATTATAACTAATTTCTCTTTTCATTTGGTGTTCTGCTGATTGTGAAATCCACCGAATCTATTTATTGCAATGTTTTTTCTTCTCCCCACAAATAGCATTCATTCCCAAATCCCATTCCCCGACCATGTAGAGCAGCTGCATTTAATTAATGTTACATTTATTGGAAATCGAATTAGGCTCCCTGTCCGTCTCGTGTGTTGTTATTGCTTTACTGGCTTGATGTTAAAGCAAAATGACAATATCTATAGAAGAAATATGCGAAGACATTTGGGCACGGCAACTGTCTGTCACCACTCATATGGACGTTATGGAGAGGTTGGCGTTTGCTATTCGCAATAAATATATGACCACCTCCGACCACCTCCACAATTATGACTTCCTTTCGCTGACGTTGTGGTTTGATGCACTCGCAGACGCATATTCCTTACCAATCGGTAGGCGTGGCAAGGTTCTGACGTTCGCCCATCGTGCTGTCATGATTTACGTTCGCTTCCCTTTGAGCTTATTGTTTCCTCAAACGCCCTCACCGTGTTACGCGATTGCCCTTCTGACGAGGCCCCAGACTGGTCGTTGAACCCCTAAGGGTGGTATCGAAGTTGAAGATCAGCAACTCTGCATCATAGTGTAGGAGCCTTTGTTTGCTGAAAGCAGTAATTTGATTTCTAAGTGGTCATGTTTTCTTTCTTCTGAGAGTTGGTCTTGCAAATTGCTCAGAGGCTCCCTATTGTGACCGAACCCCATGTATCTGTATGTAGGGTAGAAGCCTATAGAGATCCCAATGTCCGTTTGGATCGTTTGTTCTTGAAGTACGTCGTCCACTACGAGCTAACTCAGAAGTTGCGATGTTCTGGGTAGAGGCGTCGCTTCGACTTGAACGGCTTGTTAGATCGATGTCCACCTGAGACGATAAGCTTTCCAGCTTCCTCACACTGAAGGATGTGGTAGCTAGCAGAATAATCGCCTAAGCCTCACCCTTCTACTCCGATTTTATAACTATAAGATTGTGTTAAATATCTTCGTGCCAATTACATCGCCGTGACATACATGTGGTTGTGATTAATCGATAAGGAGATTTCATATGCCAAAATCACTCATGTCATGCACATCCCACCTAAAATTGTGAGCCTTTCAACCTCCCCTATTTGAAAGCGTCGTATCTGACGTAGTGATTGTCTAACGTCACTCAATCTTACTCCGAATTCTGTATAGCCAAATTTTTGTTGAATATTTTCATGCCAAGTACATCGCCATGACATACACATAGTTATGTTTATCTAACAAACTGATTGAGTGGATTCGGTTTGCTCGTATTATATGCAAGGTTTCTATTTCATTCATTGCTGTCATAAGAATAATTGTCAAGCATCGACCATTAATTTTTATGGCTACAGGCTTTCTTATAGCTGCTAAAGGATAGGCAACGCTCCGTGCAGAACGCACACAGTCATGAAAATATGAGAAGCTAAATTTCAGAAAAAAAGCTTCACGGAGATACAGAGGGAAACATCGAAAGTGACCATTGATTGATTGACGTCTACCTTGGCGGGAGAAATTGATACCGTCGTAGAATGGAGATTCATCTACTGACTGGTATCGATTTCTTCCGCCAAGGTAGACATTCACTTTATTTCGCCTTAGCAAAAAGAAAAGCATACCTATCAGTCTCTCGAGTTTCAAAAAATATATTAATGAGTATCTAGAGCCATGATGACTTTCTCGTTTCTTGCAGTTTTATTTTTGCTAACATCAACCTCCCCTACGATTTTTAACTACCTCTTACATAAGTGTTGTTACTGTGTGCTTTTGTTCCAGGAGTTTGTGTTTTTCTTTTTTTCACAAACTGATTATGCCACATGACTCACGTCATGTAATAAATAAATAAATATATATATATATAATATAGACGTCAATCAATCAATGACCCTTTTCAATGTTTTGAAACTTTGCTGTGGATATTTTACTGACTAAAAAACTCTTAGTATCCTTAATGTCACTGCACAGCGCATGATAGTTTACTCGTTCTCCTCAGGGACTAAGTCATTACGCAAGCCTTTTACATATGACTTTTGAAAAAACCAGTTGTTCGAGCTTATTGGACTTTTTTATAAGCCTTACGGTGATCGACTCGATTGCAGCTAATTTCAGTTTGTTATCAACCATGGTTTAGCATTTGCTCGATTGGAAGGGGCTGTAAAGCTCAGAGTTCAACGTTAATACTTCAAACAGGAACGCTCTAACAAACAACAATAAACAAATTTACGACTTCAATTAATTCATTTTATGGGTTGGAATTGTGCTTGGACGCACAACTTCTTGGGTACCTTTCGTCATATTAGGCTTCGAAGAAGGCGAAAGCGCCTAGACGAATAGAGATTGACCGAAAATCCCGGTAATCTAAGAAGTAAGAGGTACAGCTGTAACAAATACTCCGAGAGGTCAATCAGAACAAGTCAGAATCAAATGCTTTCTTCTGAAGGTTGAGAAGGAATTCTCACTTGAGGGATTTTCCCCGAGCGGTTTTGCTTAAGAGCTTAAGCGTTCAGAAAAGAGTGACCTTAGACTAGTTACGTTACTGTCGGCATTTTTGTTCCGATTGGTTAAGCTGACGATTGTTGACATCTAAGATGTGGAAATTCCAAACAGTTTCAAAGGTACCCTCATGGGACTTCGTTACTCTTCATTCACTCCTTCCTCTTCTTTTCCTTTTTCATCCTGCATTCCAACCATCACCAATGTTTAATTGTTCCCTGGTGATAGATGGGACATTTTACTTTATATCCAATTTCCTAGCTTTTACAATTCTTCTGCTTAATGCTCGAGTTTTAAAACAGCCATTTCAGTCGCATCTGATTCGACTGCAAGCTTTTCAGCATTTAAGGCGGATTTATATCCCATAATGCTTGCAATTTATTGTCCTGATATTGCCGACTGAAACGTCCCTTGCCATTGATGGCCAAAAATTACAATTATTGGATTTTTGAAACCATTTCGACCCCGTCAGAAATTAGCTGAGCTTGATTCTTAGAAGCTTGAAAGAAGCTCAAATGAGCCCTAACCACTTGATTTTCCAGACGACCCTGGTGAAAGAGTCGAGAAAGATTTTTTGGCTTTTCGTTTGCGACCGTATTTGGGCGACGAGGAAATTGCCAGACGACAAAGCTATTACTTACTTTGGAGTAATGCCAAAACTCTTGGGTATCTTGGTTTTTCAGTAAGAAATGGTCTGAAAGTGTGCAGCAAAGTTTCAAAACGTATAAAAATGATTATTGATTGAATAACACCTTCTTTGGGCAAAGAAATCGATATTTCGTCGAAGTAATCTCTATTCTCTTGCATAACCACAGAATTATGTCTGTCGATATTTCTCCATAAAGCATTTTTCTGAAAATTAGCTGCACATGCGTACATGACTGCATGCGATTTCCGTTTTCTGTCAAGAATTAGGTTTTTTTCAAAATAATAACTATTCTGAGAGGTTTTATCCCTCACTAGTAGCGTTCCCATATTGAAGTTAGGATTTCTATTTGCTAGGAATCGATATCAGTATCAATCAATATTATATACTAATGCAAGGAGTGAAAAGGAAGCAATTATTTTGTGGTTGTGGAAAAAAGGAGCCGAATTAGTGAGCGCCAGACCCATCTAATTCTGAGATTTGGGCTGGTTTTAGGATTTCATTCGATCCTCTGGCTGCACGTCTACGTTTTCTCCTGGAAGAGAATATGGCCGGACACCGCTTCTCTTTTTTTGACCAGCAAAAACTGTAGGGTCCTTGATATGTGATATCCCTCGATATCCCTCATTTCGCTGTTTTTTCGTCGTCTTTCAATGTGATCCTATGGGATTTAGCTTGGGCGCGGACCTGACGTGAATGCGTCTCCCAGACTGCAAATTTAAGGTCATACTACTGACTTTGGCTTTTTTCCCTTAAAAATTGTTCGTAGTCAATCTTTCCTCCAAATCGCTTGCAATTCATCTTTCCTCATATCCAGTCTTTATGATACTATTTCTCGAGATGGTAGTTGAATGTATGGCGTATAACTAAAGAACGTCAGCGAGTGATGGTTTTGGGAATTTTCCAGGGTTTGCCGTAGATAATATACCTTCTATCAGAAGAATCAGTGGACAAAGGGAGTGGTATCGACCTCTCTTTCACCCTCTTCAATAGGCGGTTTGAATTCGAATTTCATAGAAACTAATGGTAAGATGGGACTCGAATGAGCGGGAGCGACTGTGTTTGATTTTAGCGTCTTTTCGTACCATTATATATCCGATTATTTTCTATTTATTATTATTATTGTTATTGTTATTGACGCATGGTCATGAGTTCGAACTCCGGATCGATATGGGCCAACCAACCCCTCCATCCCTCTGGAGTCGGTTGAATGGTACCAGCCATTACGATTATGAATGGATGTCGCATGCATGGCACATCCTTCGGACGGGATTGAATAACGCCCAGAACTTATTCTTTCTTCTTTTATAAGAATAGTAATGATAATATCAATTATTATTGATTAATATTATTATTACTTTTATTATTACTATTATTATTATTATTATTATTATTATTATTATTATTATTATTATTATTATTATTATTACAGTACTATCATCCGTTTATCTTTGAAAAGTACATCTGTGATTATCACAACAGATGAAAAGCTTGGTTCTTCTGGGCAGTTTGAGCATCTGAGTAACGGCTGGGTAACTTAAAGCTACTGCAATAACTCTTTCCGAACTGATTTCAACAAGTTACTATGACGTCACTAAGGCCAAGTTCTCGTGTTGTAATACAAAGATATACATAATTATACACCGATATTTTCTACTCTCTACTAGAATGTGCCACCACGTGCTCCGAAATCTAATTCGTTGTCGTGGGCGATTAATGAAGTGCAAATATCGCCACCTTGGGCCATTCATACTGCAACAACTACACGCATGAATGTACTCTGGGAAGCTGTTTTTTTTTATTACCGATACCAGGAATAGCTTCTACCATGAATATGCTACATGGTTTCCCTAACATGTGCGGTATACGAACTCATGAAAATTTTTTTGAAGAAATCCCCCTTTTCTCCGACCTTTCTGGTTTTTTTTCGGCTCTTTTCTTCAATTATTTTGTTTTTGAACTTTTCTTGAGGCTGGTACGGTAACTTTGCTAGACTGGAAGATTGTCTTCTTCAGAGTCTAAGAGGGTCGAATCGATTTGATTTGCCTGCCTTCTGCATTCCTTTTTTTGGTCCCGCCCCTCCAAGTTTGCCTGTTCTGAATCTTCTGTTAGTAATGTAGAAAATTGGAACAAACTAATCGTCATCATTTTCCTTTAAATCCTTTCAAAAAAAACTATTTCATCCATAAAAATACATATTAGATGTTTCCTTTCTCACTTTTTTTTAGGTTTTCCAATGTAGATTTTGGGTGATTTAAGGCATATTGCGCCAAAGAAATTTGCAAGGGATCACCACAAATTAAAATAACTATAATATAATCGAAAAATACTGTAATGTGAAGTGTGAATCGTATGGATTTTCAATGAGATCTATTTTTTTATTATGTAGACCTTGTTGCTTACTTACCTACATCAGACCACTGAGTTTCGTTTTTTTATTGGCTTTGTTAACAAGGGTTTTTCAGTAACTAGCACTACTGCGTCAGTGCTGAGGTTTGATCCATCATGCTACTCTTTGCGGCCGTCTATAAGATCGTATTCTTCCCATGTAACTATCCAGTTCATTGGGTTTTGTACTTACTCATTTACGGTTTAACTTGGTCTGAAGTCTTTCGTACAGTTCGTTTTCCGATTCCTGTAGAACAATTACCTCCTATAGCAGTTCTCAGTGTGGCTTACAGTCAGATAACGTTTGTCCGATCTCCTGTATAATGGAGTCCAGTTTCATTCAATCGATGTCCTTCTCGAATGAGCCTCCCAGACTGTTTCCATGCTAGGCCAATCTTGGAAGTCAGGGCAAGGACCATATTCGCCTTGCCCCACATAGACTCTCCGTTTTCCGGCAGAGAAGAAGAAGATAAGAACTCTTTCCTCAGATTTGATTGATCGTAGCAAAAAAGCTTAGGCGATGAAAAGGACTTTGAAGGAGAAGGGGACATGCTCGACCTACAATACCCATGCTTTCATTTTGACAAGCATGGTTTTATTTGTACCTTTATTCATACCCTGATTATCTGCCCTTCACTTTCGATCATGTAAACCCTCACGAAAGTGAGGTTATCAAAAGAAGAAAGAGTCAGTGAGCTTTACATTTTCCAATCAAGGAGGAGATGTGAGTTCTGGCTTAATGAAATAAAAGAACAATTTGTGTAAAGTCATCTGATGAGGATTAAAACGGAACAAGATTGAGGCATGCACAAAGAAATTGAGCCGAATTTCATCCACTTCAGGTTGTTCTGCTCTTTGAGTTGGTTTTTCTAGTGCTCCAGGATACCTATTGCCTCAGATGTCGTTCCAACCTATCATTATGGCAGAATAGGTGCTCTATATCAAGTGGCGACTCGAAACGGATTTGGTAAAGGTCAACAGAAAATGACTGGTTCCGTTGAGGATTGAGCTGGTGCTGCGACCAAGGGACCACTGGCTAGAGCATTTTGTTGTTCGGAATCGGCGGCATCAACCTACTGGCCCCTATAGGAGTAGGGACGTTAAAAACCCCCCAAGTCAGCCCCTTTCTTGAACTTTCCCTAATCACCCTGTCAACGCGAAAAAAAGGTGTTCGTGGAGAGCGCCACCGGAAACGGAAATCGTGAGCTATGATGCGTAAAGGTGAGTTGGTCGTTGAGTGTGAGCTGTGTATTAACGCCTCGTCGATCAAGCGATTGCTTCCATTTCACTGCAATGCTCATGTACCTTGAAACTTTCAAATGATCACATCCTATTTTGAACTGAACTCCGATCATCAAAGCTGTGACGTTTGTCAGGCTTTGGCCACACGTCACTCAGACATCACGGTCATGGTCAACACGAGACACTCTGGTCAACAGGAGCTTTCCAAAAATATCGAAGTGCTGAGTTCTTTGACCGTCCCTGGACTTATTGTTGCGCTCGTTTTCCAGCAGTCAACTGATTGACAGTAGATTCCTTATCAGGAAAAGGACGTGCTAGAAAACAGTGACCTGAACATCGACCACACGCCACTTCTCTGAATCTTGAAGTGGAGGAATTGGTGGGAAAGAAAGATTAACGATGACGACCACCCATCGTCTCGATGATCATGAGCAAGCGCCAGTAAAATCTTCATTCGTCCCTGTGTGACGAGCCAGAGCCAGGTCCAGTTTTACCCAACTGAAGTCTGACCCTCGACATGGTGGCCGCCATGGTGTTCGCCTGACGTCCTGAGGGATCCGACCAGTGGTCGCCCTGATCCAAGGGTCGTAACTATATTGCATGACGTGCCCGGTAAACCTGAAGTGCCAAAATTGTTTTCATGGCTTTTGGTGATCTGCCTAGGATTATTATAAGTACTGCTTTGAAATTCTCTCATTTTTCAAATGTAAATCATTCCTGTTGCCAATATAGTGATCTTTGATGGATCATTTTATGACCCAGGAATTTCGCACTATACTTATACAGCACCCCATTCAGGAACCATTGAACCGCCCAGAATTTCTTTAAAAATTATAATACTATGCTGGGCCCAAAAATGCATGGATTCATCATTTTCAGGGTTCGCTATGCGTTTGTTTTCCATTTATTATGGCTGAACTAGTTGTAAGCGTGACTGGTTCAGAGAATGGTAATGGCAACGGGCATTCGATGCATTTTTATGACATGATAGGAATCAACCGACGCGGAAGTATTAAAAGAGCTGTTATATCTGGGTAGAATGAAATATTAGAGATATACGGTGTCTTTTAGACATTACCCTACCTTCATGGGCACGTTCTCAACATGTTCCCAACCCTGATCCTGTTTCTTCCCTGATCTGGGCCAAGAATCCTACTTCCGTATTCAGTGTTGTATTGGGGTTCGTATGAGGCTTTGATCTATGCTTAGCTATTTGAAGGGCAAATCAATATTTCAATCACCGTGAATGAATCCAGTTTCAACCAATTGATCTCAAAAATTTGGGAGGCTTTTTTTGACTCGAGCAGGAATCGATCTGGGATTTAGTACCCGAGCAATATGGCGTGTTAATAGCGCCATAACCATATTGTTATGGCCATTGTCTCACTAAGCCTTCTCTCACTGCACTTTTCAAAGTGTAACCACATCAGCTTTTGTCAGAAATGATGACAATACTGTATGTAGCTTCATAATTGATGATGTGGATCGAAAGTGTGAACGTTTTAAATCACACCTTTCATCGGTTCAGTCTCTGATTGTAGAATATCGCTTTTTCCATTTTCTTTCCTCCTTGCCTCACATTCAAGATTTGACCCCACTCTCTTCACGCTATGGCATTCCTTTGATTTGGGATGACGGCTCAGGGCGCTGTCTATCTATCGAATCATCTATAGAGGTTAAATCTATTACTTCATATGTTTGATATTTATTTATTTTTTATTTTACATTCGGATACCACCAAGGGTGAACTCTGACAAGATTTCTATGCATCGGCCGTATTCGGGTCACTAAGAAAATCAGACAAGGCCAAAAAATAGGAAATATGATATGCCGATAGGGGGAAAAGGACCTTTTTGGAGAAAAGGAAGAAGAACAAGAGAAAGGAGCAGCTGTGCAAGATGCATTTAGTGAAAACGGACTGGAACCATTTTCATGCGAGCCTACTATTCCTGCAGGCTTTTTGAGATGTGGATAGCATTATTTGAGATCTAATGCGTAGTATGAATATCTGATGGGAGATTTTGGCCCTGGAAAGAATTTAAGATCTGGATTCGAGCGATAATTTCAGTGCTCTTCACAAAGTTCCAGCGAAAGTTGAGTTGGAACCTTCACTCAACATAATCACCGTTTCTATTTATAGAGTAGGTGTCCATCTTCCTAGCTAATGTTCAGCTCCATTCTTCTTAGAGTCCAGTCGCATCGAAGTGTGAAAGCGGTCAATTCCGTTCGGGATTTCGTCGATAATTGAATTCTTTGACCACAATTCATGTATCAATGCTCTAAATGTTAATCAGAGTGTTGTCAGTCTGGTGGATTTAACTGTGAACTAGGTGCGGCTATACTTCCCAACAAGGTTTCATAACATTTTGTACTTTTCATTGATTGTCATGATCAATATATATGGGCACGCAATTGTTGTGGACTTACAAAAGCTTGGGACATTTTGAACAGTTTCACGTATGACAACGGCTTTTGGTGTTAGTTATTTAGGGGGTTTGGCTGTCATCGCAAAGCCAGAACATCCAAGATAGTTACATAGTTTTAGAAGAAATACTATAATTAGCAATACTGGATGACAAAGATTCTAATCTTGGGAATGTTTCAATTTGTACATTCTGATGATATTATTCATGTCATAGTTGGAGGAAAGTTCAACTTGAGGTCCTGAAGCAAATTTTATAGGGCAAATACTATTTGACTGAAATAGCCAATCATCAAAGCGATCACTCTCGGTATCTGTGACAGATAACCAATTCTCCTGCGGCTTTCGCAATACCACCCTGCAAATGGTCGAATTTTTTTATGAAAATGCGTTTTTGACTCTGCAGGGATGTTTTTTTTTATAAATCCCATTGGTGTTCGTGTGTGCGGTTTGCAGAAACTTATCGGTCTGATCAAGCCTTTTAACAGTTTTTTAAAGGCTTCCGTGCTGTTAAGCTTTCACATGCAGGAGTGGGCCCGAACCTGGATTCGATCCTTGATTAATGCATCGGAAGAAACGTCTCCTGACAATATCACCATCTTTTTTTTTCTTTTATAGGCATTTGCTGAGCATCTTTTTCATATTTCTGACTCTGTGATAATCCTTGATGTTTCACGGCCCTTCCCTCCGAACCTAAAGTTTTTTTTATTGTTTTACAAGTATGGCGAAGATGCCCTGGTCCTGTACATACCTATCTCGGCTTCTCCCACAATCCCTGAAAAGTTGCGCATGCGTGGCTTATTCTAGAACAAGTGAGCCTTCAAGAATTTCACCCTGCCAGCTTTATTTATTTCTTTATAAGAGTCTCTTTCAAAACTTCTTTAGAAAATGGTTCCTGAATGATCAGCTTAGTTCAGCGAGTTTGTTGGAGAGCTAGAAAGCTTGTCTCTTTCTTATTGATGGTTCCGCTGGCACAGTGGAGTAACCTCGGTATTTAATCTTCATTCTCAGCTACATTTGTAGGAATGGGTGACTTAGAGTGAATGAGTCTGGTTTCCTTGTGAGGTTCATTGATAGAGAACAATGGGCGGGGCTTGTGAAGTGGGTGGGATCTTTACGACACAGGAAGACTTTTCGTGACAATTGAGCCAAGGCATCTTTGTTGGCCAAGAAAATATGAAGATTTATTTTTGGAAAGCATGGGCCCCACTTCGATCAAATGGGAAGCATCTCTTCTGATGTAATTGCCGTTTGCGGAAATTAGTCGTAAAAGAAACGCTGCAAACGCGGTCCTGGAGATTGTGCTCTATGCGCCCGGTTACTTCACAGGCTATTGTTGTATCCACAATCATTCTTTTCTGAAAATATTGAGGGTGTCATTCAAGAGTGGCTCGGCTTGTGAGAAGCCAAGCATGTCGCCAAGGAAAGTTTTCCTACTAATGCAACTCTTCTCCCCTTTTCCCTCCCAAAAATGGATCATTGTACTATTCCATACCCACATTCTTTCTCTTAGAAAATGGTTTTCAGCACGACCTCCCCTGCCGTTCCATCTTCCAGCTTGCTTCTCCCGCTTTTCCCTACTTTGCAACGACGATTGGGGCTTTGACAACCCCATTTTGTTGGTATATACTTGGTCCCTCTCGAAGCAAAATAGAAAAGAGGCCCGCTACTGTTCCTGAGAGATCAAAGGTGTTCTTCGGAAATGATCTTATCAGAAGTCGATTAAGGCGGCCAGCCTTCCGTTGTCGTCGTGTCGACGTATCGCAATAGAAACCTTTTTCGATGTCTCAAGATCTCATTCCACTGATGTGTGTCGCCCACGCTGCCATCAGTCTATTCGCTACGTCGCCTCCCTCCTTCCTTGTTCTTCCTTTCTGAGAGTTTTCTCTTCAGAAAAGCTTGCTCCTTGCGTCCGTATCAAGGATTTGCAACCTCAAACAGCACTTCGTATCGTGTCATTATGGTTTTTTCGAATGGATTTTTGTCGGCGTTAGTCACTGGGCACTGGGCAGGTAGGCCATCTATCTTCTGAAACCAATTTGTGGCCAACTTGGTTTGAATTGTAAGCATTGAAGGTCAATTGATCAGTCATATTGAAATGAGCGACATTGACCGATCCCTTTGCAAATGCATCATGAGATCATTTCTCCGGTTGTTTATTTATTTACTCCCTGTTTTTAGAAGTGACTTGATCCCAGAAAAGGAATAGTTAAGCTATTCGACAAGTTGATTCGACAAGTTGAAAAAAACGGCAGAGCGGTGGGCGTGGGCGTCGTCGCTGTTACGTCTAGTAGAATTCTCAGTAGCATAGCCCTTCTCTCTCAATCCTCGATAGGCGGAGCTTCCTTGGGAGGCGGCACTTCCTGGATCGACTTTTGGGGATGTAGCGTTAATGGAGGGATCTTGATTCAGTGAGAGGAGTCATTCGTGATGAAAAAGGAGGTAGCAGATACTTTGACCTAGAGCTTTATGAACAATCTCTTTTGATTATTCTCCCGAAACCCCTGGATGTTAGCGCTAATCAGTCGGAAAGAGCTTTAGCCTTATACTACAACTACTAAAGATTAGTCCCCTTATCAAATTATCGGCCAATCTACCCTGATGTACTGGCTAAAGGTAAGAAGTAATTGCATATTTCGCTATCCGATTGACACTTTTTTCCTTCACGCCATAATAGTTATAAAAGTGCGACCATCCGGTACTGTAATAATTCGTTTGCATTTTGAGTATGAGTCTGATTTATCACCTTTAGCTCATATGAACTCATTTGGCTAAGATGTTTGATGCCAATTGAATTACATTGCATAATTTTGCTATAAAAACTCAATTTTTGGAGCTAATTTTTATAATATAACATGTATACTTATAATATATTTAATATATAATTTTTTAATTTTATTTTTCTTCAATTATGCATCACAAAATCATAGATTTGCCGCTTTCCTCGGCTCCGTTTTTCATTATTTTTAGTGGGTTCTATTAATTACCTCAAAAGTCTCTGGTGGGAACCAATATTGCTCAAGAAGGCTCGCCATGGTGAAAACACAATGTTGAGATCAGCTAAAGGATGTGCAGGAATCAATTGAAGACTTTCTATGGAAGCATTAGAAAGCATATTGAGCTTTGACCTGATTAGCGAATCGTTTCGATGTTGATAAGTTAGTTTCGGACTGATTATTCCAGGCCTAACTCGATCCTGCGGGCTTTACGATTCTAAAAATCGCCCTCAGTCAAAGACCATTTCAATATGTCACATAAAATGCTTATCGATCCTTCATTCCAACAATTCCTACTTATAGAAACTTATAGATGGGTACCTTTCAATTGACTTTTTCGGCAGTCCGGCGGAAACCTCTCCATGGCGCATCCCAGCTATGACGTCACTAAATGTATGTCGGTTTTTTCTTGAAATCGTTGTGTCGGGTATGTTACCGGCATGGCTGCTTCTGTTCCGTTTATACTTGGCAAAACGAGCAGGTGGCCGCTCCAAAGGGAAGTAAACGACTGACTGTGGACGTTATAGTAGAGTTACTGTCGGCATCTCCTGTGATGTACGGAATCCGCTCGCGTCTGTCTTTGAATATTTCGATTTTTTTTTTCTTGAAACCAGTTCAATTTTGGTGATTGGGTAGAGGCAATTTGGATGGATAGAGCCTTGGATAACTGATATGTCACGTGCCACATAACAACCTTATTGCATGCTGAAATTTTAGCAATTTTCTCTTCTCGGTTTTTTCGAAGCCCATTCCCACAGTCTTATTACTGAGACTTGATTGCTAGTCACTCAAATCAAACCTTGTGACGAGCAGATTTTCTTTTGTACGTTGCTAGGCGCCGATAATTTTTTGGCTTTATATATCTATGTCATATGCGATATGATTCTTTGGAATATTGTCTTCTGATGAATGTCCTTGGAATTCCCTAGGCAATAAATGGGATTCCTAGAATTTGGTTATGAGAAATAACATTTGGAAACGTCTCGTTTCCTTAGTAGTTCTAGTAATCTGAAGGATTCAGCATATTTCGAAATTTCTATAAGAGTTTTATCTTCTGTTCCTGAAGTGTGGTTTTTATTAGGTTGATGCATAATTATTGCGGATTTTTTCACGGCTTGTTTTCTCGCCATAAGATTAATTTTTTTAATTTTGAATTTTACTTTTAATTTTGAATTGGATTTTTGTAGAAATAATCTCCTCGCTTCTTTTACCAGAAATATGTCTAGAAAGGAGGCGGAGGTCGTGTAGTGGCAGGTGGCGCACTACATCACATGCACGGTCAGGGGTTCGAATCCCGGATCGATGCCCGCCCAGGCCAACCAAGCCTTCCATCCCCTCGGGGTCGGTGGATTGGTACCAGACACGTCTGGGAGGATAAAAGCACTGACTTGTTACATCGGCTGGCCACCGCAAGTCATTGTATAGGCCACATACGCACTCATTACGCCACTACGATTCTGAATATAAGTTTATCCTTATCCTTTATGTCTAGAAAGCCATGTTCATATACGCCATATTATGCTCTGTTACTTCGAGAAATGTTGGAAGGTGGCCCACTCACAACGTGATCTCAACGAACTTCTCGGCGAGTGAACAGTCAGCCAAAGCCGAACAAGGAACGGAATCTGCTTCTGCGGTCTCCCTATTCACCAACCGATACTCCTGTGGATTATCACGTCGATTGCCCCTCGGAAAATTGACTAACGAACAGAACTTTCGACGAAGTGATGGAAGTGAATGGCTTGAAGGCCAGCGTTAAGGCGTGAACGCTCCCAAGAGTCGAAACTTCTTCGCCTGTGGAATCCGGCCGCCTAGCAAATGGGAGGCAGTGCTTGACGTAGATGGTGGATATGTTCCGGAGCAATTATCCGAACACGTATTCATAGATATTTCTTTCGTTTCTTCAAATAAAATTTGCTGAAAAAGATCCGCAATAATTATGCATCAACCTAATAATAACTACTCAAATTTATTGAAAAGTTACCAATTCACCCAACTCCAATGCTGCATACGAATGGTGTATGATTGTCCGTATCACTTGTCCGCTCCGCTTATCACCGATTTCCTCGGGCTGGTAACCAGTGGTCGTCTTTGTTGCGAGCCAGAGTGGTCCAGTGAATCGTTCTTGCTCGAGGGACACGAGTTAAAGCGTCTCTCTCGTTTAAAGCGTTCGTAAAGAAGGCTGAATATCGTGCTGATGGTCATCTCATTTGAAGCCCCGTGCTGATCCACTTGAAGCTACATTTTCCGATGATCCTCGGCACTCCACTCACACTTGGACTCGGCAATTGGCCTTACTGTCAATGGGTGTTGCCTCCAAATCGTCGATGTGATAGTTAAGAAACTGGCGCTACGCTACACTTCTGTAATCATAATTGTATTTTCCGACCATTTCATAGAAACCCTGGGCTCTAATGGACTTCCTCTTGCTTCCACTCAACTCTTCCACGTAACTCTCCATCCTCTCACAATCAGTTTTTCATTGACGTTCTCGCTGATAACCTTTGGGCTCAAGGTGCGAAGTCATCAGGGTTAAGTCTGTGGTCGGCGTGCATTTTGAGTCCGGTGGAATTGGTTGTCCCTGCAGGCATCATTTTATTCGGCGCCTCTACAATTTATGGGACACCCAGGCACACATCTTCTTAGCCATTTCCAATTTTCCGGGCATAAATCGGCTTATGGTTGCAGCCCAAATGCTCAAGTCTTTTCGTCTCGGCATTTGACGCTTGATTTCATCCACGCACTCTTTCGTGTGCAAAGTGAGCATTGTAGGTACACTCCCGAAGTTCTCTTGTATTAGTTCTTCTTTCTCTGAATATTCGCATCCATTCCAAGAAATTGCTTTACAAGAACAGGAAAATAACGATTAGCCTCCAATCAGTTTGAGCGGAATTATAATCAAGTGGAATAGTAAGCCCTTGGGGGCCCCTTTCATGATTCTGCAAAAGCTCTCTCAGATTGACATGATCATCTCCAGAAGCTTAGCGAAGCAAAAATCGGTAGCGCTGTGGTAAAATGTACATGGAAACATAGCCAGAGCCAACTGAATCGCTCCGATCGTCTTATTCTCCCTGAATCCATCAAATACCTCCACTTCTCTAAACGCAACTGTCCAAGAGATGAAGCCATTATTGTTGGTTGTCCCTACATTTCCTCCCTGTCGTCATCTGCAGTGATTCGATCTTGATTCAAAGCTTGTAGCCTTCAAACTATCCAATCAATCGTCTGTTATGGTCCAGGTCATTTTCTAGGTGCAAGGCTTAATCAGCACATTGTAGAAATTGAAGATTGATTCGACTGAAAGTGATAATGGATTGGACGAGTTGGACGTGTTGGTTGTGTCTGTTGCCTCCATCTCTGTCAATTATATTACCAAAGATTGTAATGGGTCACCTTCTTAAGCTCGCTGCGATCGATCAACTGATATAGATTCTGAAGAATGACGAGTTCCTTAAATGGCAGACTTACTCGAATGGGTGCTGTGAGGTTCGATCTTGTGAGTCTGCACAAGCGATACACCCGTTGACCACTGCGCCATTCCTATTCTGCAGAGCGTACATATGCGGTCAAGCCCCACTGAAACGATAGCTCACGTTGTGCTGCATGGACATAAAAGGTCTTGGGTGAGAGATCGGGAACTGCCGCAGCACCCTCTTCCCCAGGGGAGAATCCAGGCTCCTATGAAGCTTGCTTTGGGTCCAGTCACTTCAGTTGCGGAGTGTGGCACTATGTCCCTGATGATCCCCCTAATGATCAGTTTTATCATCATTCTCCGCTGCTCTTTAAAATGCTTGTCCGGGCTCACAGATGTGTTTTGAACGAGGAATCGAGCTCATTACTGCTGAAACAATCGCTTAGCCAGAAAAGCCACTCTGTTTTATCACACGGTCGGGAAGGGAACTTTTTACCCATTTAACTCCTTATGATCGTTTTCTGAGTTTATTCTCACCACCGATTATCCCAATCGTTTTTTTTCGTTCATTCTTTTCCTTCCCTTTAATCCAGTCAATTTTCCCATAGCGCTTTCTTTCCCCCATTTGTGTGCCCTTTTAGGAAATTCTTTGATAGTGCATAGTTTAGTAGGAAGCCAAGGCAATCATTCAGTGTTTTCTAGAGTTGCTGCGGAAACGACGTCAACAACAACATGAGCATGTTTACTCTTAAATATTCTCAAAAATACAAAATTGAAGGGGCTGATTGAAGCCTCCATCAACAACTGTCATTTTGATAATTAGCTGGTGCGAATTGTTTTTGTAAACATCTACAACAATCCTTCAAAAGGCATCAGTCATCCAGGGGCAGGAATTCATTTCTTTGGGCCTACAACCTGACAGATGTCTCTAGTCCAAGCCATGCATCCACCTTCCATTCAGGATTGTGAAGGCACCGAGTATAGTTTGCGAAATTTCGCTCATGTAGAGGTTATTCAAGCTAACGGGTAGCAAATGGCGTTGCCAGTATATGGGTTGGGGACCAATCCCGGGATCGAATCCTACCCAGCGTCAACCCAGGTTCCGTTCCCTTGATTCTCCAGTTTATCGGACTTCTCTGAGAGGATGTAAATCTTGCATGGTATGTTGTTTATCGTAGGTGGATATCGTAGGGTTCCTTCGCGCGACAAAATATATACATAAAGGATGAAAGGATAAAGTTTTCGGCGTCAATCAATCCCGTTGAGGGATGCGCCTCGCATTCGACTTCCATTCAGAATCGTAGTGGCGTAATAAGTGCGTTTGTGGTCTATACAATGACTTGCGGTGGCCAGCCGATGTACAAGTCAGTGCTTTTATCCTCCCAGACAAGTCTGGTACCAATTCACCGACCCCGGAGGGATGGAAGGCTTGGTTGGCCTAGGCGGGCACCGATCCGGGACTCGAACCCCTGACCGTGCATGTGAGATAGTGCGCCACTTGCCACTACACCATCTTCGCCCTAATATATGTACATATGTATATATATATACATACATATTAGCTAAAGAAGGCTCAAATTCCTTCAGGATACTATACGAAAAGCGAATACCTGGCGCGTCCTAGGAAGGTCATTGTCATGCCTCTTCGGAGCTTTGTATTCTGTCCTTTTCGTAGAAAAAGTTAGACGCATAGGCGGTGAACACCTCTTGGCCGGTTTGGCAGATCGAATTTCAACTTTGCTGTAGAGCTTGTTAACCGATTTAGAGTGCCAAAGATGCATTCGAGGTCCTCTGCGATTCTGAATGAATGTCCAGTGCATGGCTTACCCTGGAAAAGATGTTTGAAGCCAGTCAGCATTCGCCTTTTTTGATCAGTGATGCTGAATGCAGACTGGCTGCTTTAGATATGCCGGAAGCCGTCGATGTTTTTCTTCCACCGAGCTGCCCGAAAACGAAATTGCTCCGAGCTGTTTTCCGATATATCCGAGGAATTGCCCTTATTAAAGAATTTAGTGAGGGTTTTCTAATTAGCTGCAGGGGCCGAATAGACTCTCTCTTCTTCTAGTGATTTCCTTTCTTTTCCTATCCGGTGAAAGCCATTTTTCAGATGTTACTCGGTCGCTAATTTTAAGATCCATTACTAATGGGCCTGATGTTTGCTTTGCTCTTGAATCCATCTGCTAGAAAATTTTATTTCCTGTCTATAAAACAATATACTTCGTATTCCGGGTATCATATGCACAGTTCTCCACGGAATGACAATTTTTCTTCTCTGGACCGGCCAGATGGCGTTTATGGTCGTTAGGTAATTGCTAGCCTTTTCGCTCGAAATAATCCTGGTAAAACTTTTGTGCCTCATTGTCAGTTCACTTCAGCCAAGTGATAAGAGGGGCTTTCAACTTTGCATAGAGAAACCGGGTTGCTGAACTGCTCTCCTGAGTTCGAATCGAGGAACATTTTGGCTAAACCTGTGTTTCCAGCTTTGGCCGGGCTGTCAAAGGGACACTGGAGGCTCAGTACTCGTTACCAGCGATTGTACCTCTCAAAGGTAATACTGGAGGCGTTTCCATCTTCTAGAAGGTGGATATTACCCGACTACTTAAAGGCACAGTTCACGATAATTTTGAGGGACCCGTTTTATTCAGAAAGCAGAAGTATAAATTGGGAATAGTCCATCGGTGGTGAAGAGAGCGAGAGAATTCGCCGATTTTGAGAGAAACATGGCTCCACAAAAGTAGGAAAAATAGAAGTTGGACGAGATTGCCATGACGGGAACAATGTGGAAGGGGAGTTCGGACGGTTATTGCAATCGCGCAAAGAGGTAATAGTATTAAGCCAGAACTGTACAGAACTGTCTTTCACTGTCGCTATGGGTCATGTCAAGTTGTTTGATCTACCTACATGGGTTCCCATGCGATCGGTGCAGCCTCTGCAATGCCGATGAAACTCGTCCGAGGATACACACGGTCAATCCTTGAGCCTTTATAACTCCCTAAATAGGCCGTTTCCCGACCTAATAGTGCCATATATGGTATATACGGGGGTTCCTCGAATTCATCCTGTAGAGGAATCTTAGAAACCTTTTTTATAGTTAACTGTCTCTTTGATATGATTAAAGGTCAGCAGTTTAGTTAGTTACAATATCTTTATGGGTAAAGTGTCATGAGATGAAGCTAAAAATCACGGTCCCTAGGCGTTCCTCTCCATTGAGTGTGTGTCTGCATTCGACTTCCATTCTGAATCCTAGTGGCATGTTGGATGCCTATAAGGCCTACAGAACGTCTTGCAGTGGTTTCGATGTTAAAGTCAACGCTCCTATAGATGGGGCTATGTCTGAGAAAACAAGGTTGGCTGAAACTTTGATTACCAGTACGGTCATTCATATGATGCAACTAACCGTATGGAAATTTATTGGGAGAATGATTTGTGGATTTCAATGAGCTCCTTCTCCCACACGATATCACCCATAGATCAGATGAGCTCAGGCACGAACAGCAATTGTACTTTGCCTAGAAAGATTGTCAGAAGGGCACTCAGAAACAAAGCTCAACTTCATGACTACCTTATTCTTGGTGATGTCATGTTCTGGAATATAACACATAATCATAAATACTACCATATAAGTATGCAATATAATAGCTATTAACTTGCAATAAGCGTGGGTATTACAAGGGCGGATATTTCAAAGGTGAACCGAAGATTTGTTCGGTCTCTCTTCAGATTCTCTTTGCTGATAATAATTCGAAGTTTTTCGATTCTATTCTATCCCAAAAAAACCGAGTAGACTCTGAAAGTTAATAAATCATTGCCAGAGGTAGTACGAGTGTCAATCACTTTAATAGTATCGGAGAAGTGTGAGGAGCATGGCGTATCTTGCAACATTCAATCACAGCAAATTATTGCCTGTTGCAGTTTTGTTGGTGATTTGATACACTATTTATTTGTTTATTAATTGTTAAGGCGGAGGTGGTGTAGTGGCATGTGGCGCACTATATCACATGCACGATCAAAGTTCGAATCCCGGATTGATGCCCGCCTAGGACAATCAAGCCTTTCATCCCTCCGGGGTCGGTTAATTGGTACTAGACTCGTTTGGAAGGGTAAAAGCACTGACTTGTAAATCGGTTGGCCTTCGAAGTCACTGTATAAGCCACATACGCACTCATAACGCCACTACGATTCTGAATGGAAGTCGAGTGCGGGCGCATCCCTCGGACGGGGTCGATTACGACCAAAAACTTTATCATTTATTCAACCTTTTATTAATTGTTACCCTATTTATGTCACGGGAATCATTTGCAGTCATCATCGATGATTTTTTGGGAAAATGCAAACCTCTAAGTATAAACCATAACCGCTGACGACAAAGTAGTGTGATTTCGGACTTTTTGTCTACCGTAGTCTAATATCGTGCACGATTTATAACAGACACCATTTGGAGAATTTTCTACCGTACAGTAATGCTATTGTAATGAAGGCGCTCAGAAATAGAAGGCTGTGGAAATGACGTGATCTCCACCGTATCCAGTTAGCGTTTGGGACCTAACAAGGTTAGGTTTACCAGCAAGTACGTTTCTTGAGATTATAGGAAAGTGTCTTGGTTAAGTAATAGATGTATAATGCCCGATGTAATAACATACTTGCTGCAGTCGGTGCAGTCGTTTAGCACTTGGGTTATGGGCTATGTGGGAAGGGAGAGGGAGAGAAGTCATATAAACTTTTACTCCTCGTATAAGGGGGTTCATCATGACCACCTGTAGGCGGCTTGAACATAACCATCAAACTTTTCGCTGTTTTATTAGCTACAGTGAAGTCCGTGAACCTTTTTTTCTTCATGTAGGAGGCCTTTATGACCATCCGCAGACCGCTCAAATACACCTTTACAACCTTTGAGCTGTTTTATTTCCAGGTCGAAGTTTTTCTCATCGTTTTCAATACTTACTTACCGACATGCCAGGTGCTATATGCCACCTGTTTATAGCACTTTTGAGCTTTCCACACTTTTTTACTTTCAGTTTAGTGGTTTGGCCAGACTTTTGAAGCTTTTTTTCTTTCTTTGTGGGCTTAAACATGTGCCATGGACGCATGCGGCGTTGGATTTTACACTGTCCTTGTCACTCACTCATCGCTCCCTTTCCACAGCTATGACGAAGTGATTGTGAAGAATTCTTGCGGACGGGCATACCACGCACGTCAAATCTTCTTTTTAGCGCCTCCTTCGTACATAAACAATTTACTTCAACTTCTTCTCTCACTAGCAACTCCTCACACATCGCTTTTTTCACCTTATCCATCGGTTTCTTTTCCTCATGTTTTTTTCATCAAGACTGCTTATCACACGGTCTTTTAGATACTGTTCGCCATTTGGAAGAGATCTATTAATTTGAGCTATTTTCTTCTCAAGAAATGGTGCGGTAGTTCTGGACTTATAAGCTATGGCGAAAAAGTGAAAAGTCCACTTTCCAATGTTACAAATCCTTAGATTTTCAGAGAAACGGTAAAACAATCAGAGCAGTTCGAAATGGCAGATTCTCATACTTTCCACCTTCTGGGTAATCTTCTGGGTAACTTTGTACCCCTTGTACTTGGTGACGTAGCAAGAACAACTTAGTGGGTGTAATGTTCTTTCGTGGACTTCCGTCAACTGTGGAATACACCACCTGAGAACGAAAAAAATTACAGTGAGATTTAGAGGGCAAGCCCTATTGCCCTTTTCACTGAGTCTGTAACTGACGTTGAAATTTTCTAGGAGAAATGTATGTTTTGTTATAGATTTCTTCATTCGAACTTCTGCATTTCGACTTCGGGATAAACCATTTCAGAAATTATTTTTTTACCATCGAGTAGTTGAATTTCGGCGTAGGAAGGGTTTTATTTTGCCTTTCTGCTTGAATTAGTTGTCTAAGCTAGCCAATGTGCGTAACCCTTTAGTGCTGCACTTCTCTCATCATAAGATCCATTTTTCTAGTGTTTGCCCAGGTGGAAGGATTCCTTCGTTTTGACTATTAGTTCTGATTCCTCAATTTGCTCTCACCTATATTCAGTGGATAGGAAAATTGGTTCAACCTTTGGGATCGTCTGGCATAGCGATGTAGAGATCTGTTAGGTTCATCGGATCATGAGTATTGGCTGTGGCTACTCACGATTTCTTCTCAGCGTTCACTCAACCTGCAGTACAGTCTCTTGGGATGGAGCCAAGTGAGATACCCAGCTTTCTGCTTTGACGAGCCTCGACTCCGGGTTCGGTGTCCGACATCTCCCTTCCTTCCTTTAACATCCAATTCAAGTCGGAAAGCAAGAGTTAACGAGTGGGATCAATGCCTAGGCTTAGTGAGAGATGAAGAGGTTTCGGCAACTTCCGAACTGACCGCAAGATGGTCACCGTGGTTTTGGTCCATATAGAACTTATTCTTGGACTATTTAGCTGTTTCATATTAACTTATGAGCTCTAAATCAAAAACGATGTGCTCAGCTTGAATTGAGGATATATCAGTGTGGTGACTGGGGTTGTCAAGACGGGGCTGCGAAGGTCGTCAGTGATAAGAGGCAAGGCAAGGGGCACGTCTCCAGCCCTATGAGCTAATCGTAGCGGTAGCTGCATGACTGTGCTCAGTCTGTTCTCGCATTCGCTAGGCTGGAGCATTCGTAGGTAGCAGTTGATCCAACATAACACCTCTCCCAGTGTAACTCAAAAGTTCAACTTGGGAAGAATGCCAGGAGGGTTTCTTGGCAGTTTTCATCCTGAGCTTGTGATGTCTATCTGATGAGGCAAAGGTGCTAGAAAGCTATACCACTTTTGAGCTCTGGATTTTCTAGGCAGTTCTGTGTCGATCGACAATCAGTGGGAGACTTTTCTGCAATATAAATATTTAAAGCTTACAGTTCTCTTTTACACTAGCATGAACGTTTCTATGCCTTTTTGAAAGGGATCTGATTTCACCCTACCCTGCAGATCTACGGGAATGAGTCTACATGGGTAGCCAGGCCAACAACTCAGCCTTCTTTTCGGTTACTGAAGCCCCCATTCTGATTGTGTCATTATTATCGATCTGTTTACACAAAGTCAAAAAGGATAGATTAAGTCTGGAAGCTCGCTAAGCCTGTTACAGCCTGTTACATTGCCGTGACATACTTCCAACATTGCGAACCCTACTTTTGAAATTGTTTTTGTAGCCATCTGCTCAGCTGTTTCTGAAGCGTTTCTCTCATTTAACTTACAATTAGTACTTGAGGCCTGTTTTAAAACGTCTGCCAATCACATCAGCGTCTATACCAGTTTGTCGTTTTTGTCGTGTAGTGTCAAGATCATGCCTGTGACATTGTCGTGACATACATGGTCAGCAACGCTCATGAGTCAATTAGTGCTCGGTCCCCACCTCTGGATCACATTCCGGCGAATTCCTCACATCATTCCTGCACGGTTTACTTTTCTCGCATATTACCGTAGTTATGTTTTTCTTTTCATGTGAGTTCTGCATACTCACCTTTAGGCATGATCCATCTGCAACTTCACACGCTTGAAATGAAAAGTGGATTACGGTAGGCAATAAATGAAGTGGAAAAATTATTCGGTCACACGCGCTTTGCGCTATGTCTGATGGCGTTATGGTTCTCAGAGTGGACGAATCTGAAAAACGATCAGAATCTGGAAGTTACAGAAGAATTTCGAATGAGAAAAAGTTCCTCAAGACCATTTCCTTACCTCATTTCTCTGCCTCCCTTTATTGAAGATTAGGGTTTTGCCTTTTCCATTTAGCCATCCATCCTCTTAGGATTGGTTTATCAGTACCGATCGGCCTGAGAAGATTGTTTAGGATTCTGAGTAGGAGCTGAATGCATGGGTCAACTCGAGACAGAGTTGGATTCAACTTCCAAGCACTTTATGGCTGTAGATTTTTGATCAATTTTTGTAAGAATACAGCAGTTGGCATTACAGGATCGAATCGAGCGTAGGCAATACGCTAAGCGGGTGTCTTGGCTGTAATGCTGCGCACAGTAGTTGGTTTAAAGGATAGAAGCACAGAAAGCTACTCAAAATGGTAGGTTGAGTCTTCACCAAAGGCGGGGCTTGACAGTGCAGTGACCTAGTGCATTTGGTGGTTCACTATCGTGTATAACTAATATTCAAACGACAAAAGCCCAGTTCAAACTAATTTTTGGAAAGTGGACAAGCTTTGGAATCATCAGTGAAAAAAGTTTGTAGGCGGAGCTATCCGTTATGGGAGGCGCTTGTCCAGCTACACAGAGTGCGCCCTTGAGTTCCTACAGAAGTTCCGCCCATAACATGTTCCAGAATATTTAGCCTACGATTACATCGGGTTAGAAGTCCTTCTACTCTTCATACAAAAGTTGAAAGCAGTACATAGTCGGGTGGAGGTGGTGTAGTGGCAAGTGGTGCACTATCTCACAATCACGATCAGAGGTTCGAATCCTGGGTTGCCCGCCTAGGCCAAACAAGCCTTCTATCCCTCCGGGGCCGGTTAATTAGTACCAAACTCGTCTGGGAGATAAAAGCACTGACTTGTACATCGGCTGGCCACCGCAAGTTATTGTATAGGCCGCGTACGCACTCATTGCGCCACTACGATTCTGAATGGGAGTCGAGTGCGGGGGCGTAACCTTCAGACGGGGTTGATCAACACCAAAAACTTTGGCCTTTATCCTTTTCAGTGCATAGTCACGGCTCAATCTGCATTAACAGTGTTTTTCGGTACCTAGGCAGTGTCGATTCGTCTTGAACCAACACCCGTGATTCTATCGTCCCCAGCGCGCTTTTTTTCATTAACGAAAGTAGATTTAATTATTTATATATTTAAACAAATAAAAAAATAAAATAAAAATAAAATAAAATAAAAAATAAAATAAAATAAATAGAGTAGATGAAAACGAAAATAGACTCTGTAACAACACTAAGGCGCACTAATCCGCTCTTCTTTTACCGGAAGAATCCCTTAGAACTCTGAAGGTGAGGTCGTGGAGTACTATCTGTTCGTTCGCAAAATGAAGAGCGATCCCCACTTTCTAATCGGTATATATTGAAAGGGGCATTTGAATCGGTTTAATGACATTCCTAACTGCTGCGGGGGACAGAATGGGTGTAGGATGGGAGGATAGAGGGGCGTTTGTTTTGATTAATGCTCTACATTTGTTTTCTAAAAATTCAACATTTAAATCCTAATGAGGTTCCTATGCATGAATGCCAGCGATGAAGAATTACCGAAATTTTTGCCTCGTATGAGTAATTGATGGGAAATTTGGTCGTGAATGAAAATTACCCGATTACGGCAAATCTCAACGTGCGTAAGCTACCAGTCTTGCTTGGATGATTTTTAGTCCAACAGAAAGGCTTTCAATTCCTATCAAATTCTGTGGTCGTAGATTTCTTTGTAACCTGAACCCGTGCAGCCGTTTTGCTTCTTCCGGATCATACACACCACATGACAACTCGTCCACTTCTTTGGGAACCATGCCGTAACTCGTCCATTGTGTCGAAATCGCTTACATCTTATTTTACCCTCAGTTTTTATTGATTACTTCTTCATATTGATTTCTTATTTTTGAATTTATTTTAGTACACTAATGCGAAACAAGTACAGAGTTAATGATGCATAAGGGTGGTGTCAAGTTTGAAATTATTATTCATTTTATTCATCGTATCATTTATTTATTTGATATTAATAGCTATTTCCAAAATTTTCGTGACTTGGGTCGACGTGGGTTATATGAAACATCCATTATTCCAATATTCTACCTGAAGTTCCTGCCGCAAAGGGCACTGAGGAAACGTTCATGGGGGCGGAACTTTTCGCTTTTATCTGTTACTTCACTCGCCAAGCTTCTCACTGGCCATTTTGGTACCTTTCAGCTTTTCCTATACAAAAGTCGAAGTATTTCTTTCAGATATCAGGTTGTGCACAAAGTATGCGCCAGAAATTTTGCATCAGCAAAAACTTTTTCCACATGGTGAGCGAATTGACTACTCCAAATCCCACACATACCTTCTTCCGGATTCGATTCCGGCCATGTGCTGCTGAAACCCATTCCAACTTGTGGTGGTACTTTGATATTGGAGACCCTTTTAGGCGGTTCTAGGCTAACCTTGTTCCAACATTCGACGGTCTGGAGAAGTGAACGCTGAAGATCTGGTGTCCTCTCACTCACAGTACTGCCATAGAAGCGCTCCGACTATCTCGAGAGCAATCAGTGAAATCGTCAGTAGTCACTTTTAGCAGGACCCAATGCTATGCACTATGCCTTTGTACTTTGTACGTCAAAAATGACAAGTTCTGCAGCTGAGCTCGTTTTTGCTGAATTCTCTTTGCTTTCACAGAAACAGAGTGCAAATAACAAGAGATTGGGGCGTATTGTGTTCGATTGTTTGTCTGAACTCAACTTTGAGATTGCGAAGGATCTGATGCTCCAGAGTGATTTCTGGAAAATCGGGTTATCATGACTGGTTCTGTTCTTCAGGGACCTGGAGGATCTGTTGCATCCTATTGACCAACTTCTATTCTACCCTCGAGATACACCACACTCCCAACTTCTGCCCGAATTAGTAAGCTTGTTGGATTTACAACGCACCTCAGCGATGACTGGAGAATGCCTAGGAGACAATCGTTTTTCCCCTATCTGACTGACTCAATACTGATCGCCTGATCCCATAGGGATGAATATTTTGGTTATGTGGAGGCGAATTTTGTCGAGTCTGGGAGCGGAAGCTCCTCCAACTGTTGAAGATCTGTTCGATCTGTTTCGATTCAAGAAGATTTTCGAGTCAGCAGCAATTGGGACTGTTCGCAACCCGGAATCAGATCTGTTCTGTGCACTTATCCACTTGTGCGCTCATCAATACGACTCAGAAGAGGCGGAGCTACCCTCGAGAGGTACTTGCTCAGTATTCTTGCAACACTGGCTGACTGGCTACCAGTGCAGTTGTCGGCAGTGGCAACAAAGCCTATGGTGAAAATCGCTATTCATATGCCAAGTGTTTTTCATTGAGGCGTTTCAATCAACAAAGCTTTCCACCGTAGGGAAATCTTTGTTCGCTAAACTTTTCCCAGTAATCTATTTCTAACAAGTTGTGATGTAATTCTGATCGATTCTCTTCTCTTTGTACTTGTCTTTTATACTTTTCCTTGACGGCTACCTAACTTGGCTGTGTTATGCTACCCATGGAATTCTGCCCTGACCTCTACCCGCTCTTTCTATCAACATTTTTTATCTCGGATGAAATGAGGTTACATCAAAGCGAGGTGTAGTGGCAAGTGTCGCACTGTCACACACGCAGGGTCACGGATTCGAATCCTGGATTGTTATCTGCCCAGGCTGAGCAACCCCTCCATCCCTCTGGGGACGGTCACTTGGTACCTAATTCGTCTGGGAGGATAAAACCACTGACTCGTACTTCGGCTCTCTTGTGTATTCCACATACGCCACTAAGATCGTGAGTGGAAGTCGAATTCGGGGAAGGTCCCCCTGTCGGGATTAGTCCACGCCCGAAGGCATTATACTTTATATCATAAATCACAATTTGGGTATGTGTAGTACAGTACCAATGTATGTACGTTTAATATAAAATATTGTTATTAATATTGTTTGCTGTATGAAGTTTTCAATAATATATCATATTGAAATATGTGTTTTTAATTGGATGGCTTGATTATTTGCGAAAGGATTGTTAGATAATTGTTTTTTTAGCTGATGATGGCAGATAGTTTGAGTGGTTCTACCTGACACAGAAGTCGGAGGGAGGTGGTGGTCAAGCCACGCCTTCATGGGCGGGGTTTTCTCTTATCAATTTTGCGCTTTAGTTCTCAGATTCTCATTAATTACATGTTGTTCTTCTGGGGCTCTATGAATACATAGTCCAATCCTAATTTGGAACTGGTTCGCTGAATTTATTGCCTTACGCAGAGATGCGCAATGACCAGTCGCTTGTTAAAAAGATTCATACGATTGAGAGCCTTGCTTAAATTTTTTTGACGTCAAATCATTATTACCTACTCAGGATCCCACATCGACCGACATCGGCCGTTGGCTTTACTTTCAAGTATTTTTGCCGAATAGTTCTAGACCAGTGGGATAGCTTAGATACAGCGTGCGTGCTGATCCTGACTGGTCCTGCTGTTAATCTCCCGGAACTTCAAGATGTTTATATTTCCCCGAAATTCTAGCCCTATCAATTGGTCATGTCAAGAAGAGCTGAGTAAATAACTTGTACCAACACTTTCAATTGCTGCAGTGAGCGTTGAGAGTCAATGTAACCAACAGACATAATCAGTGAAGTTGGTATTTCTCACTAGAGAGGGTGACTTCAGAAAGATGAATGGCTGAGGGAATCTGGAACTTGATCTTTGAGGCCATGTAACGATGCCACTTGTCATTGGCCCACCCTTGGTCATTACAACTAATGCGTCACAACCTTTTCGGTAAAAAACGCCATGTCTTCTTTTTTCCTACAAATTTGACATACTGACAAGACGGGCTCGCCAACTAGTTAGATGACAAGTTGTCAGTTGAATGCCGACTGACCGCTGGTGCGTGTCGCCCGGCTCTTCGCAAATGTCATTTTTCTATTCATCGTCTGGCAACCTTCAATAATCTGTTACAGTAATCAGGTAGTTGTAGTCGAATCTATCACAGATATAAGATCTTCTTGGGGATGGGAGCGTTTCTGCTCTGGCTCCATCAAAAATTGGGAGTCGATTGGCTTTGTTTGTAAACAAAAGCTATTTTTGTAGGGTGGACTAATTCTCTTTTCGATTCCTTTAAAGCTGTTGCATATTTTGGCATTCGCAAAAGTGTTTTGGAGGGAAGTGGTAATAGGTAGTTGATGGTTTTTCCTCCCAGACGACTGGCACCGGTCGAGCAATCTGATAGGACGGGTCGGGAACGGAGAGAGACTTACCTAACCAGGGTGAGTTCTAATTCTCAAACTCCGATGGTAACGGTAGCTTCACTGATCAAATGGTTCAGCACCAAAATGAAAAGGAAAGTGCTTGATTGATGTTATCCTCCAAATTGCAATTTTTTTCAACTTACGTGGTTCAGAATGATTAAAATCTGTCTTTTTTGTTGATATTTAAACCTAGGAGGTACCAAACATTGTTCGAATTGACGTTCTCATCTTTCGAAATAACCCATTACCACGTAATTATAGCCGTGCAAATGGAAAGCTGCAATTGTTATGGCAATTGAACCAAGCTACCCTGAAGATTGGGAAATCGTCAAGGGAAGCGAGATCCCAAAAGATGCGGCTGTATAGATGACTTGGTGGGGAAGACTTGGCAGGGAGAAAATTCTAGTTCAGCTTGATGTAATGTTTTTTCCTACAAATATCCTTTTTATATGGCCCCGGGGTGATAGGACCGTATTTCGGATTATTTCCACCTTCTACCCCCTCCCCCCTCCCCAACCTCTCTTTCTCGTTCCCTTTCCTCACTACCGTACGGCCGACTTCTTAATGCTGATCGTTGTCGAGTAGTAGGATGAAAAACCGCAGTTCACATCAAGAAAACGTCATTATTTAATTCATTCGTTATGGAAATAGGGAGAGGAAGCTCTCAGTAATCCTCACTAATTCATTTCCCCCCAAACTGACGACGAATGTGAAGGCCAATTCATGCCGTCGGAAGGGAAATCATCGGTCGTTTGTCATGCTGTTAATGTGACGACGTTGTTCATCTCCCCATCAATGAGTTATGACCCTATTGACAAGACAAGAACCCACACTACCCAAAGCTTTTTTCCTCCTCGTTCAATTCCTGCACGATCCTACTCGCTCACTTTTCTTCCGCCTAATTATAATTTATGATCATATAGTCGTATTGATCAGAAGCTATCACATCCTCCCTGCCTTTTGACGGCTGATTTATCGGACGTTGTCAGCTAGAAAGGCGGAAGACATACTATTATTATTATTATGAAAATATGATAGTGGAGGTGGTGTAGTGGCAAGTAACGCACGATCACCCATGCATGGTCCCAGATCGATTCCCCTCTAGACCAACAAAGCCTTCCTTCGACCCCTCCGAGTTTGGCGATTGACTATAAATTTTCCATTCATTTGCTGGAAACCTTCCAAGATTTCTATATTACTAGGACCCCTTTTCGTTATCATTCTACATCCTCTCCATCGGTCACACGTCTCTGTCGCGCGCGGTCGCGGCGCAGCTACTCTATTGCATCAAAGGCAGCATAGGCTTATATTACAGCAAAGGACATGGTTTTCCTTTCAAAATATTTCAGTTTCTTTTGCAAACGGTTTTAAATAGAATCAAGGATCATCGGCTGGTACGCTTGCTAGTTGTCCATCCATGGGTGAGACCAGCTCTTCCTGTTACGCCCTTTGCTTGTCATTGTTAGATCACTGTGATGAGTTTGACAGATGACAACCGATGTGAAATTTATGCGAAGTACCCAACAGCTGACGACAAAGGGTACCTGATCAGTGGTCATTCTCATAAGGATTGTAACATTTCGTCGACCTTCGGCTATTTTTACTGATGTGATGATAAATGGGCAGTCTAGTCGACGTGGGCACTCTTAGGCCCTTGATGCCGGACGATTCTTCAGTTTTTTGACGTATTCTATTGCATATTGCTATTGAAAGTAATTGTTACATTATGAAGTCCAATAGTCTTCTTGCGCTGATCAATCTCGTTTTGTTGGGGTGTGCCCCCGCTTCGACTTCCATCCAAAATCGTCACGGCGTTTGAATGCGTACGTGGTCTATACAGTGACCTGCGGTGGCCAGCCAATGTACAAGTCAGGGTTTTTATCCTCCCAAATGAGTCTGGTACCATCTAACTGATCCAGTAGCTTTGTTGGCATGAGCAAGTGTCAATCCAAGATTCGATCTTCGGGCTAAGCATGTGATGGTGGGTGACGTAGCGCTGTTCCTACTTCACCCTATTGTTACCTTCTAACCTTATCGTTCTGTTGATAATCATAAACTGTCAAGCTGGGGACCCTCTTACAATCAGGCCACTTTGCCGATCAACTGTTGAGCCGTAGTGCTGGTAGGCGCCTTCACGAAATCGAAAATTTTCGCGTTTTTTTTTTCAGCTTTTTTCTCGTATTCCATTGGTTTCGAATAATTTGACCGTATGCCACCTTGTTATGTAGCTATTGTAGAATCTCATCAATCAATATTTGTTCATTCGATCGATCGGATAATCACTTTCTTCGATGCTAGTGCTGGGTAAACCTTGAGCACACACGTGCGAATGATGTTTAACTTTGAAACCTGCTGCACTTCGATTTTTTCCCTCCTTCCTGTTTACATGCTTGTTACTCTTTTTGCCTTCTTGTTTGTAAACAAAACTTATTTGGTGTAAAACATTACAACTTTAATCCAGTGTCCGAGCCGATAGGTCCTTCCTTTTTTGGCACTCACGATCAGTTTGAAAGTAATGATCCTTCTATGGGGAATGCAATAGGTATGTGGAGTGGATATGTCAGTGTTTTAACTACCCCCCGCAAAATCTAAGAAGCTGATGAAGACCGTCCTTAAACGAAGGGCTATCATCGAAGGATGGTAAGATCTAATTGTAGGATAAGCCTGTAATTTTCATGATTCTTCTTTAGGAGACTGAGAAGGACTAATGAGCATTTGTGAGCCTTCTCCGTTTAGTTCATGTGTCAGTGTACGTGATCTCATCATGGCGAGTATCAACCGCTTTTATTTTTGTCCAACAGGATGAGAATGCAAGGCTTATTCTGCGAGGCGTTGCGGAAATGATGTTGCAGCCCAAAAAAATTCAAATAAGCGCCTTCTGAACCTTAACACGAATCTCTATTCTTCCCATAGACTGGCGAGAGTTTTGTGTTGAACAGCCTCTCTCGGGTTACACCCTGTCTTCGTCTTCTACCCCCAAATTGATGGCCTCGGATCTAACCGACTTAGATTGGAAAAGAAGTTGCTTCCGCCTTGTCGTTTGAGCGACCATACGATAGTGGGTGGTTCAGATGACTTTTTACTCTCCTATAGTCCGTGACGGAGTTCGATCCGATGTACTGCTCTGATGCAAAAGACTCTTTTCACCGGGAGATTTTTCGGCGCAACTGGGATAGCCTGCAGATCCCTTGGCTTTGTCTTCAGTTCTTGGAACGACGCACCCATCTCTTGAAGAGTCTCCGATTTGCTTGTTGTTTCGTTTTTCTCCTTAAAATAACCATCTTTTCAATCTACGCATTTCTGGCAGTTCTCCGCACTTCTTATGCCCACTCGGTACAATACGATAATCTTCATTTTACTTCCCCTGCATTCGAGCCCTTTCCTCGTTTGCTTTCCACCTCTTCTTTGTTGCTGTTCGAGTTGCACTACCCTGGACTTATACACATTCACCTTGAAACTGACTTTCTCTTCTATCTCGAGCTCGTTTTTCTAGCCTTTACTGTTAAATATCTGAAAAAATGACTTGGGCATAACCATGTGCTAAACATAGAAATCGATCGCTGCCACGGATGGGCTAAAGGTGAAGGGCAGCTGATTTATTATGAGAGAGGGGGTTGTAGCCAAAAAGTACTGCTGAAGGTCGGATAAAGGTGCCCAGGGAGGGGGAGGGGGGGGGGGGGGGGGGAGGGGGGGGGGGGTGTCGTCATTACGTAATCTCCCCATGCGATCAATATTGATCGATGCTCGACGGTGATCGACTGTCTTACAGAAACGATTCCTGCTCTCAGGTTCCCAGGACAAACTTCAGTATGCGGAAGAGAAGGTCTGTCCCTCTCTCTCTCTTTGGTTGTACAGTGTTCGTCACGGCTAACTCTGGCAAAAGTGGCCGTGTTGTGAAACTTCGGCCAATTTTTTTTATCTTATTTTTACTATTTACTAGCTGGACTCTTCATCTGAAAAAGTTTGACAATTCCTATCCTTACCATTTCTTTGGGTAATATGCCACAATTCTCTATGGCCAGAACTTGATGTCAGTCATGGTCATAAGAGCATTTGTGCAGCGAAAAAGATGACAGACATGCTCCTATTAGGGTCGATTCTTTGCAAAGTGCACCAGACATTTCCTGGATGTCGTCATTGGGGTGATACATTGTGTAAGGGATACTCGTCATTTTGGGGGCGGTTTGGATAGGGGGGCGAAGGATGGGCTGATCCTTGATGAGGGCGGCATGAAATTTCCAAATAATATCGATAGAGATTCCATGCTTCAACGATTTTCATTAATTTAGTTTTATTTCTGACAGTGTACCAATTAGAAATTAACTATAGGTTCGGTACACACCATTGACCACAACCTTTGATAGCATCTATCAACTTTTTTCGGATTCTAGACCGTTTTTTAAGTACTTCTGCTGTGAGATGAATTTCCCATTTTAGAGCCGCCCCGCCCACTTAAGGCGGAGCTTCGCAAAGCTTACTCATGCCGATTTCAATCTGGCCTTGCTTATTTAGATAATAACTTTCTTGCCTTTGAACTTTCGTTGAATCGGCTTTTGAATTTATGTAGAAAGTGCTGCCTATTGTGAAGACACTTCCTCTGCCGTAAGTGGGTCTCCTTTACTCTATTTGTTGGCCCATTCCTCCTTTGCTTAGTATTTTTCAGATTTCTGGGCTGCTAGGGAATCAAAACCGGGGATTATGCGAGAAACATCTAGGAAATCAGAGCTATTAATTGGTACATGTGTTGACCGCAGGGCGGAGGTGGTGTAGTGGCAAGTGGCGTACTATATCACACGCACGGTCAGGGGTTCGAATCCCGGATCGATGCCCGCCCAGGCCAACCAAGCCTTCCATCCCCCCGGGGTCGGTGAATTGGTACCAGACACGTCTGGGAGGATAAAAGCACTGACTTGTACATCGGCTGGCCACCGCAAGTCATTGTATAAGCCACATACGCACTCATTACGCCACTACGATTCTTAATGGAAGTCGAGTGCGGGGGCGCATCCCTCAGACGGGATTGATTGACGCCAAAAGCTTTATCCTTTTATCCTTCATGTGTTGACCGCTCTCCTAATGCTGTATATTGGTCGAGCTCGTTTTCAACCGCCTTTGAGATTTCGATGAAAAGCCGAATGCGTGGGATTGCCTCTGCAAGGGCTAAGTTTGGAAACATAATCTTTCCATGTATTCAAGAGGTACGGTAAGGTGTGGGTTGACAGTAATTGTTTTCCCTCCAATATGCGTCAGAGTGACACTTTTTCATACAGATTGAGTGGAATGACTTTGATAGATTTCCCATAAAAGGCTTATATAATATTTCTTATAAGGAAATATGTGAGAAAATGGATTAAAAGTTAATCAAGTTTCTCATATAAATATCATGGGCTCTTTTTTTACCCCGCAGAACAATACTGGAAAGTCCTTAAAGGGCAAGGAACCCTGCGGGAATAAATGGTGGAGTTACTGAAAAAAAACCTTTAATGGATTCGTCATTTCAAAAGATAGCTTTTTTTCATTGAAGGAACCCATGGGAGTGGTTTTGATGGGGTCGTTTCAAAGTGTAAAAGGACTTTTGCTAATCGATCTGTTTCCGGTGGTTTTCTTTACTATCTAATTACTGTTTGTTCTGACCGATTCTAATGAATTTTTTCGAAACAGAAAACCAACCCGAAAAAGTCGAAATCTGAGAGTCTGGCGCTATTTGTAGAAATGTCCTTTGAGAACCAAAACAAGATTGTTTTTCTCGAGTACAGGAAACCACCTTTTGGGTGTGGCTCAGCTGAAAGACTCCCAATGGATGCCCTACATGAATACCCGAATCCAATTTATAATCACCCTCACGCTCCGCCTTTCCATACGACCTTGGGATTAGTCGAGCATCTGCTCCCTTCACAGGCTCTCTTATACTATTTGTTGAAGAAGACGTCGCTTCTTCTCCATCGCTTCCGTGTCCCACGTTCAGGTGCTAGCTACATCGCCGTGACATACAGTGTGGAATGCTTTTGGGGAAATGTGATGTTGCCTTTGAGAAATTGTTCTACGTCCCGATCAGCCGTGTGAAGTACTCACCATGCAAGCTCCGCCCATTAGATGGATAGCTCCTCCCACCGCTCCCAAGTTGTTCATCTTGTTTCACTAATGGAACTGTTCAATACGAATATTAATGAAGATATCACTGCATCCCTTTCCTTGAACTACTGCGTTAGTGCTGGTGCCACGCCCCCTCACTCAAACCCCGCCCATCTGGAAAGGCTCTTGACTGTCATGATGTGATTTTATCCTTTCAGTCCAGCAACCATTCTCGGAAACGTTTTTGATGCTTGACTGAAGTCGATGTCAAAAGACGTTTACTTTTTGTATATAATATCGGGGGCAATCAATTGGGACCATGGAGGGAATTTTCATACGCCATCTTGTCCAATTGCAGCTTTGCAGATGCAAAATTGATGCCTGTCAAGGCTGTGTGTAGAAGAAAGTCGTTAGCTTTTGACATATATGTCACGATGAGACTCAATTGTTCTTACTCGGTCATTCCAACGCTCTAGGGACAGGGACGAATTGACGCCCCAAACCACCGAAGGGATCTTATGTAGGTTAATCTGCTTGGGATTACTAGCCTAGTTTGCCTATACTCCCTTTTACGATTGCACTATCCCAAACGTAATAAAAGGGTAAAGCGTGCAAATAGGGATTTCATTCAAGAAGGTCGTAGTCAGTACATACATATGTTATTGGCATGATGCCTACTCATCCATCAAGAGCTGCTCGAAAAAGGTCTTCTTCCTTGTCAGTGCTGTCGGAAGTTGACGGCAGTTCTGTCCATTTCAGCACGACCTTCTCCAGTCACTTATCCGTGGCTGTCTCCTCCACTCGGACGTTCCTTTTGACTCTCAACTCATGCTCCATCCCTAATCCCTAATGCTTGACTTGGATCAACAGATGATGCCTGAAAGCTACTTTCCACTCGTATGAATGCTTTTGGAGTTTGTTTATCGTAAATGTGGGAGATTGGTACTAGTCAACAAAAGTTTTTCACGTAATCCGCTTTCTAAATGCGCACTCTTACAACGAACAACCGTAAGTAACCCAATTTGCCAACCAGTACGTCATCTACTTGAAATTGAATGGAAATTCGTTTTGAGAGTCGCATGAATTGTTTTCCTGGAACTGTAGACGTTCGTGTTGTTTGTTTACTCGGATATCTCCGCCAATTTCCATTTCAAGTCCTTCCATTAGTATTCGTCGTCACTTATGCATAGAAAATTGTTGACCAAATTGGAAGTAAAATAGTGGGATGACGGAAGCTTCTGAGCTACGAGCGATGGCCTGTTTTGGAATATCTCCTTTCCGCGATATTCGGGGTTTGTATGCGATTTTCGGTGGATTCTTGACAGCTTTTTTATGTGTGCTCACACCAAGGCTTCAGAAGTCCAGTGTATCCCACAAGTCCTCGAATACCACGTTCCGGTACTGGTAGCTGTCATTGAGTAAAAGGAGACAAGCCAAAAAGGAAAGAAATTGAGCTGTTTTCAATGAACTGATCCACCTATGTCATCCTGTAGAAAATTTCGTCTTAGAAGAACCGCCCACATCGAAGGTCACGCCCCACTACCCACACCCACTTATGCAGTGCCAAAGGAAGCCTACAAGTAATTCTTATTCTACCAAAAATGACAGGTATCCATCGATGAAAACAGGGTTGAAATGAAGTACATAAGCTGTTCATTTGCTTGTGGTTTCAACCTTCGAAGATAGGAAGTGTGCGTAGAGGGATGGAGCCAGTGCGAAGGGGCGTGGTTTGTGTAACAGAGTATAAGTCCTTTCCTCATGGAGGGGTTGCCTCTGTGACTTTTTAGATCTCGGGAATTTTCGTTAACCGTAAAAGCTTAGCTTTTCGCGTGAATTTCATCTTCAACGATGGAAGGGCAGTATGGAGAGGCGGAGTTTGTGGGGCGAAGCGCATGTTTTGCTTTTTTCCGCTAGATTGTTAAGCGTACCAGTGAAGCGCAGACTGAAATATTCTTTTCTAGCGGATTTAAGCTGACTTCGATAAAATCAAATTACTCAGCGAAGGGAGAATATTGTGACGTAGCGAGTGCACTGGTGTGCTGAGGAAAACAACTTGCTCTATGTGCATTATATAAGTCCCTGCTACTGGAAGACAGCCGATAGTATCGCTCGCTACCTTCTCAATATCATTTTCAAACCTTTCCATTGCCTTTTACCAATCATTTTCCAAGCGGAAAGAACATTCTGACAGCTGACATCGGCCTCTTCGATATGCTCCCCTTCTTTTTAATTAATTTTTTTTTAGATGCGGAACTTTTTTCCCTTCCCTTTGAGCTGCTAACGTTTTTCACTCGAAGTGAAGACTTCTATGGATGCATTTACGCCGATCTCTCTTCTATAAAGCGAATATCTACCTTCACTACATATGAGTACAGATGTACTATTGTGATGAAGCCTTTTATGGATGCTCGAGCTTCATTATAACAGCCTATCCATCCCTCTCAATGCTCATTAGCTAGAAAAGAGCATCCTATGGATATGGATCAGAGTGTGATGTGCCCTTTCACATGTCTTCCTGCTTAGCGCTGTACCTATCATGCATGCTTCGCCTAGCTGCCTCCCTTCGAGCTCCTCCTTTTTTCGACAATTTCTTATCTCTTACCGTCTTTTATCACTTCCTATCGCTAGCTTTGAACCGATACTATTTTTTGCCGAAGCACCTTTTCAGCTATTATTTGGATCCATCTATGTGGCCTCTTATTGTGCAGTCTTTGTAAATGAGCATGTGCTTTAAATGCAGGTTTTATCATCAAACATTATCACGAGGTAGCATTTTTTAACATTTGCTATCACTCGTTATCACTCCGCTCTAACTTCCATTTATCTGATTTTGATGAGCAGGTTCTGTTTTGTGACTTTATTGACGCTTAAAGGCTATCTATGCAATAATAATCGTAGTCAGAGACGAGAAATGATAAGAGATGATAACAGGTGCTACTACTTGATCATGTGTTGTAACGAAAATCTGCATTTACATTTCCTTCTCATTTACAGATGAGGCTCGTTCGATCGGTAATGAAAACGAATAGAGCCTCATTACTGCTGAAATAGGGCTTCATAAGAGTGGAACTGAAGTAGTAAAGAAGGGTTAAATTAAAATTGTTAAATGAGTTCCAATTACGCTATAAAAAGGAGGAAGCCCATCACATACAGAGCAATCTTGGAATTAAATTCGATAACTCGGGCTCTTATGACAGCTTTCTTCTAATGCTTACTGCATATCGATCCCTTTTTGACTTTCGGTAATACATAGTATTCCTGAGGACCCATTTCTACCATTATTCCAGTCCTAATCGCACAGGAACACTTTGGAACTGAAAATCCTACTCGGTCATAGATGAATTTAGAGATGACAAGTTTTCTGGTGGAGAATTCCGGCGCTAACGGTGAATGTGTCGCGAAGTAAATGTGGAAGTCAGAATAATTTGTTCCACCTGTAATCTTTAATTTTCAGAATTGTAGGAGTTACAGAGAGAGTGAGTGCAGTTTCTTCACGGCCAGAAGACATTCCTCTCTCTATAAAACCTCCTACGGACCCATAAGTGGACGTCCCAGGGGGCAGCGGAAATTCTGAAGAAATTTTGATCGTTCATTGCCTCTATCCTATGCCACATGTGGCCTTCTTTAGAGCCAGAGTATGGCCCCAAGAAATAGTCTTTTTTGACGGATACTCATCCTCGACAAGTGTTGAAGGAGTTGGTGATCGTATAAATTTTAATGTTTTTATCTGACATTTTTCAGTTGCTGCATTTTTTATAACGTCCTCATTTCCTTCTGAATACCTCTTATCATTGATTATCAGCAATTAGCACTATTTATCATCAGTGGCAGAAAACCCTGCAAAGTCGTATGGAAGAGCTCATAAAATTACCCTCAAGAACCCAGCTGCCCAGCAGATCACGTGATTTCGGAGAACGTCCGTTGTGCGCGTCCGTCGAAAGTAGGTCACCCCGCCCACTCCGCGCGCGGCGCACCCCAACTGAGGTCTTGACATTGCATTACAGTACCACCAAGTGACAATGAAGCGAATGATTTGCATTTGTCCATGTTAACTTCTCTTTGGCTGACTGCTGTGGACCAAGCGCAAATCGTATGCCCCACAGACAACTGCGACGTTTGTCAAAGATCGCGGGCTTATGCGTCGCGTGCGGCGGCTGCGCCGTGACCTAGTTTTGACGGACGCGCTTAACGAAGCGCACTCCGTGATTTTTGCAGTGCCGATAGTCTCGATGTTGTCCTCGCAAGTCGTATCTTCGGCCATGCAAAGCGACAAACTGATGCACCTGTAAAGGCCTCTTTAGAAGACCCCTTCTCATAGCTTACAATTTCCCTGATAGAACAATCTGTACTTATCCCATATGGGACAATGCCCAATCGAACTGTTTTATTATTACTTCCACGTCAACTGCGAGCACACCAAATTTATTTTTTCACTTATTTGTTACGTAATGTATGAAAATGTCACATATTGGTACGTTATTGGTTAATGTCATACAATATTGGAAGCCTGTTATTACGTGCAAGTACTATTGAATTATTCGCACAGATCCAAGTTCTTACAGCAGTAGTAGCCGTAAAGTAAAAAGTATCCGGTGCAGGACAGACAGGGACACATCGATTTAGACGTCTCTTGGTTTTACTTCACTTCATAGAGCAGAGCAACGCAAAATAGTATGGGAGGTTTTTCCTTGTATGACGATGCAATGTACGGCAACTTGGATGCGAGCAGGCCCTCTTGATTAAAATGATCTTTGTGTTCACTTGACATTATATTCCTCGGTCAGTATTACTCTAGGAGCCCGTAATGAAAATTTGTTCTCAAATACTGAATTAGACTAGATCGTCACGTATCGGGTTATCCCAATTTGATGGCGATTTTCTTTTCTTCCTACGTTCCCAAATCCGCTAACAACTTCTGTGCTCTATCTCAAGTGCCTTGCTAGCACGTGGGCGGAGCTCGCCATAGAAGTGCTGGATAGTTGCTTAGGGTCACGATTTCCGGTTAAATTGGTTTCCGAGATGTCCAACCAACTATTCTGAGGATACCACCCAAAAACAGCTATTTAAACCGCTTTGTCGAGGCTGTACCATTCACAATGGAGCATAGATGTTGAAATCCAAACAATTACTCATGATCCATGGCAACAGTGAGATACAAATGTATACAGTTTTGAAATTTTTATACTGCAGCCGACATTGTACGCGATTGTACAGACTCATATATATCAAAACAACCTGATTTTCTAGCTTTCTTTGCCACCTTTGTGTTTTTCAACACCATCACTTCCATTGTTTCACCTAAAACAAGTACCTTAAAATTATCGTGGACTGGACCTTGAAATAGTAGTGAGAGGGTGTTATCACTACCCGATATAGATTCTACTTCACTGCGACTGCTTCTCCTATTCAGTTCCTCCTGACAATCATTATTTTGCCATCATTCAAGTAGGTGGACACGAAAAAACTTAGTTGTTGTGTAAATGGTTTGGTGAATACAGTGAACCAGTTCTTCTCCAGCTCAGCAGCTGACCTAGACCGTTTGAAAAATTTAATTTTTACTTTTCTTTACAATTTGAATGACAGTATGTACAATTCTTTTTTCCTCTCCTATCTTTTTTTGTTGGAGAAGCACCCGGAAAACCAATTTCGAAATCCTTTTGGGAGCTTTTTATCAAGAAGGGTAACTAGAACATATAATTAGCCTGTATGGGAGTTTCCATGGGAACATTTTTGTCATGAGAAGGTTCGAAATGATAGCGAAAGGATCTTCTTTCAGATGATCTATGGGATCACTTCAATGGGTGGGAGGCGGAATGGCACAGAATTTGCAGAACTATCACATTCAAGACTCCTGGGACCGGATCCTGGGTGTCGAAATTGTGATATAAATTGTTGAGAGTTACATATCGTCCGGGGTTCAGAGATTTGTCCCTTGTTCATGAACTAGGTTTTCCAATTAATCTTGAAAGAAGCAGGCACTGGTAACTAAAAATATCAAAATCAGAAAAATATCAAAATTAGTTGACCTGTGTGAGGTTCCTACCTGGGGGATCGATTCCCAAAAGCACGTTTATCTGCGGAACCTAAGGGAACAGCTTCGCTTACATCCACGCTTTTTGTGTTGAAGATCATTTTACAGCTAGCATAATGATATCAAAAGCAACTCCCACTATTTACTATGCCATGCTGACTACCATTCTGTCGGCCAGCTGTGAATTAGGAATAACAAAATATCGGAAATGCGTGAAATAGGATATCCCCTCTCCTTCATTCGATTCTTGGGGCTTTGAGCTAGTTCGAGGAGGTGCAGAATTGGCTTCTTTGGCTTGTCCCCCCTTATAATCTTAATACTTTGTCTTAATATTATCGGTTGTATTTATTTATTGGGATGAGTTCAGACTTCATGATATCATCGAATACCCTATGATAATCATACATTTTTGGCGCTACATTCACTGCTGGGAATCATATAGTAACGTAGTTGCAGGTAGACCTTTACATCACTGTTATTCAAGCTTGGGCGATAAGTTTCCCGATGGAAGTATGCCTGGTAGGATCAGTTTGGGACGATAACGAACCAAGGCTCGGAACAGCACTAAGTTGGAGTCTGAAGTTTAGATGCGTGCGCAAAGGTTCAGCAAATACAACTGGGAGTCGTGTAGTCGTGTAGGTATCGTATCTCAAGAACAGCCAAGTAACCACCTTACTCTTTTGCTTAAATGTCCCTTGAAAGTATGCTCGTTAGTAGAACAGCAAGACCATTCATGTGCTCATGAACATTTCGAAAGAAAACTCCTCTTTCTGGGTTACTTCTCGGACCCCAACTGACAGTTACAGCAGGGTACAGTCGTGGAAAACTTCAAGGAGTGATCAGACCTTGTAGATGGGCAGAAACCGTATGTCTCAGCCGTCACCGAACACTGATTGTTGGAAGCGAAAACGGACTGGTGCGCGTACTTTCGTTTCCGCTTTGCAGTCAAGCGAAAAGGCAGTCAAATGCAAGAATGCCATGTTCGAATGGACTCCGCTACAGTACTTTTTTAATTCTTCTTTGTAGGATAGCAGAAGTGGTGTGGGGTAGTGACAAAAGGGCTTGACTCCTATTGATCCCTCTCTGGAGTACTGTATGTATCCGTTTTTTCATCCAGACTCGGAGGCTTCTTTGAAGGAGAACGTACCTTTTCCTGGGCCGCTACTTCGCTGAGTTCTGAGTTGAGTCCGCTCAATTCGAAGGGATGTAAAGATCGGTCCATATAGACAAGGCTCGGTCCCACAAGATGCAGTGGCGCTATCCTGCCCTTTCAATCTTTCCTTTACTTCCGCAGTATTTATGTCCAGATTTTTGACTGACATGCAAGTTTACTGCAACCTTTCCAAGATTACAAACTTTATGAGGCTAACGTTTCGGCTAGCTCGCCTTCGTCAGAGCCTGAAAGTCGAACAACCATCGGAATAGATTCTATAATAAGGCAAGATAAACCCAGACAGTTCTCTAGACTAGGAAACCTCCTGGACTCGGTATACAAGAGGCTTACCTTGATGGCTATGTCCAGATTGGTCTTCGAAAGTAACATCATTTAGTTGATGTAGTGAATAGACAGTTGATTCTGAATTCACCATAAATTGGAAAGTGACTTGGGATCGTAGTACAATTTGAACGTGCACCTAATCGATTCATCGCACTGAATTGAAAAATATGCATTGCAAAAAATCCAAGTCAACTTTTCCCTTCGTCCAAGCAGGTTGCAACCAGTTGACTGATCTCGGTGGGCTCGGTTTTCCCTCATAGGGATTAGTCCTTGAGCCAAGGAATTGTCGAACGCCTCCTCAGATGCAACATTGTCTTTGCTGAAGTTGGCAGTGCCATTTCTCAAGTCATAATATGTGAATAATAGCCATTTACTCATAAATGAGCCATTAGCACAAAAAAGGACGAAGGGAAAGTTTTAGTTTTGGGGACTGATTCAATAAAGTCGTTGTCATCACTTTGGCTTTATGACTTTTATGACTTCTGGCCGCGAGATGTTAGGGTTAGATTTTCCAGAACGAGAGGCAATCTCATTTTTCTTTCCATTCTTTCTCCTTCCTTGCAAATAGCCCTCCTATACAGAAGGTAGAGAGTTCCGCATAGCTAATCTATCGAACCTAATTTAATCGTTCAAGTGGAATGGTGGGCAATGAGCAAAAGCCCAGCTTTGGACGGAACACTTTCTCTCATTGCCCTTTTCTCGTTTCCTATCAACCAGTTCAGTTAATTCCATGAAGTAGAGCTGTAGATCTTGAAGAATTTGCGGTCTACAGACATTTGTCCTGGGAAGGCACGCCCCTTCTCGGTAGCCCCGCCCACTTCCGAATGTATTGGATGCGTTGAAATGACTACTTATTCTGGAGACTATTTCAACACCATTTTTACTTGCAGCTTTTCTGAAACTCATTATCCTGGGAATTAGATGAGGCATAGTTCATGACTTTGCCCCCTGAAATCAATAGCCTTCTCTTTATGCGTTTTTCCCATAGGATCATTACCAAATACCGAAATTTATTTTCAAGAATAATTATGATAAGTAATAAACCATATCCAGAACCAGGACTGATCACCTTTGGTCTCTTACTTTTCCTCCACAAGCTGTCTCTTGAAGCGTATGGGGATGGTGCTGTTCCGTGGCGAGCTTTTCAAACTTTTTCATTGACCCTCGTCATTTCAATATTTCCAAAGAGCTTCAGAGTTCTGAACGCATTCCTTATCTTACAGCTCTCTAATCTTTTCAAGATATTCTCTCAACATCTTGGCCATTGTTCATTTTTCTTCGACTAAGCAAGGGCCCCTACATGATAGCCCTCATATCTGTTTTTCTTGAAATTCTTCAGTAAGCCCCTTCAGTAGCCCCCACACAAATTTCCAGGCATTTTTCTATAAACTCCTCTCGTTCTATTCATAGCATTCTGTTTATTCGGTGCATCGTTGACAAAGTTGCCCCAGGCTCGAGCTATAATACTCTGGGAGCATCGAGTTCAGGGCGCCCGGGCCAAGTAAACTTCCTTAATCCTTTGGAGCATGTCACCAACTCGGCTGAGAGAATGCAGCCATTAAGAGGAATGTCAAAAAGCCATCGGGACCAAAAAACCAATGCTTAGCTCAGGAATGTACTCAAATACCTTCGGTGTTGCGTATAGGAATCTCAGGCTCAGAGGAGCAATCAGGAAGTCGATCGATACCGTACCCCTCCTCTACTTTCCGCTTACCCTGTTCGGATAAAGTAACTACAGGGAGCGTTGCCTGTTCAGAAAGTTTGGTTGAATGACTAGAAAATCTAATTTGAATGCAATTAAGTTTGTAGTTACTGGGCAGAAACGCAATATGAAATGGAATGGATTACAGCATGGTAAACGGATGTCATCATGATTGATAGTTATCTCCCAATGCCACTTTTTTATCTCCGTTCCATAGAAAGAAGGGCTGCAGGAACAAGATTTGTGAATTATTTAATATTTACTATTACCGCTTGAATTCGAGAGGTTCCGCATGTTACCCCTTTGGAGCCCTCGCGAAGCACTTTGCACAAAGATAATTGGTAATATCTACGATACTTGCTGGAAGAGTTGTAGGTCCTCATTCGTGGAAAAAACTTTGAGGATCCACGAAGTGAATAACGGATTTTATCAATTGCGCTGGACGTAGATCTTCTTATTCTACGTGCATTTTTGAAATAGGATGAGAGAGTGGAATAGGTGTAGTGGCAAGTGGCGCACTATCTCACACGCATGGCCAGGGGTTCGAATCCCGAATCGGTATCCACCTAGACTAACCAGGCTTTCTATCCGTCCGGGGTCGGTGAATTGGTACCAGACTTGTGTGGGAGGATAAAACCACTGGATTGTACATAGGCTGGCCAACGCAACACATTGTATAGGCCACACATGCATTCAAAACGCCACTGCGATTCTGAATGGATGTTAAATGCGGGGCGCATCCATCAGAAGGGATTGATCGACGTCCAAGGCTTTACCCTTCAGACCATCAATAATGATTAGGGATGTATAGGATGGCACTGCTATATATTACATTCTGATATAAAATATAATTAACTATTTATAACGTTCGTTGTAAAAAATATTTTTTTGAATTTGTTGGATCACTGGCTGTCAAATAATTGCTACTTAAATGCTTTGTAATTGCTTACAATGACAAATAATTAGAGACGTTCGACCCGAGACAAAAGTCGCTAGGAAATGGTAAAGCCACGCCTTCGTGGGCGGAGTTTTCTTCTGTTCATTTCCTGTGATCTTCAGGATTCTCGTCAACAAGATGTTGTACTTTTGGGGCTTCTGCAAGTAGCTCAATATTAAACTGAAGGGTAGTCAACTACTTCATTTTGTTTACTTATGCAGGGATGTGCCGTGCCGTGCACTTGTTGCTTGTTAAATTCCTACGATTAAATGCCTTATTTGGATATTCTTCATATTCTTCCAACTTTGATAAGTTGTTATGCTAATGAATGGATAATATGCTTACAAACGATTCTGACTGCATATAGGTCGGATTTGAGAAGGAGGCTCGCGTGGAGGGAATACCGAGGTGGGTTTTTGTGTTGGGTGCAGATTGAACGGTCGACCTCTTCGATGGGCTTTGAATAGCACATGTGGAAAGGGGCCTTCCTGGGGCTCTTATGCGGTGGGGGTGTTTTCCCTTATTCGACGCATCCCTCAGACAGGATTAATGGACGTCTAAAGACACTATCCTCGATCCGTTGAAATCAAAGAGAAATCGAAGGGAATTGTATTTTGTTAATAAAATTTTTAAAAATAAAAATGTAGGAAGATGTTGCACATTGATTTAAGGAGGAAAGACAAAAAATGTAGTCAGAAACGGCAAATTAGCAAAGTAGAGGAAATGAAAAATGAAGTTTTTGTAGTGCTCAATAAAAAATGATTCTAAAAATAATCAGTGCAATCGCCATTGACGAACCATCAACTTTTTTCTCCATTTTTTTCTCTTCGATGGGATTTTTTTCTACTCAATGAGATTTCCAATCGTCCTTTCTTTTTAGCAGGATCTCAGACGCCACGAACAAAAATCGAAAAAATCCCACAACTCTTTTTTGTTACGGGAAAAATATTTCAGTTTAGTTTAGTGTTTCTTTTTAAATATTTGAACAAGAAATCCTTGAAAAAACAACTTTTCCATCGATAAAAATATCAATTGTCTAGTTCCGTCTTTTTTTTTTTTTTTTGAGGAAAAAACGAGGAAAATGACCTCCAATTTGACGAAATGGCAAAAAATATGACTAAAAATGTAGCATTCAGTGGGAGATGGTTATAAAGTGAACTGAAATATTTGAAATTATTTTTTCTAAAATTAATTATAACTTTTACTTTACCGATTTTTCACGATATGCTTGTCAATCGTTCTTTCTTCTCAAGGAATACGCCATGTTGTAAAATCCTTTGATTAGCCTATTTTATGGATTGGTTAGTCTCATTGGAAGACGGGACGTCAGAAAACAATTGGGATTAATGTCCCAAGCGCCAATGCAATTCTTTTACCATTTTGGCGATTCGCTACATGAACGTTGTATGAGCATGGGTATAGGATACGAAAGTTAAATGCATGGCGCATACCAAAGAATCAAAACAGCGAGTGGTGAATGCTGATGATGGAGATAGGCTATAAAATGTTGGGAAGGCAAGAGGTAAGACCCTTGTAGAGATGAAGCCCACGTTTGTGAAAAGGGAATAAATAGCTCCTTTGCATAATGTTGTTCTGCCTAAGCCGTGTTGCCTAATTCCACTTCCAAAAATAAACAACTGGTAATGTTTGCTTTTTGATGTTCTCATTGGTTTCGTGGCTGTCAAACATAAACTCGTCCAAAACAGGGAACATTATGAGACCCTTCAGTTCTGATCTGATCTGGGTAGAGATCTGACTATTATCACCTTTTTGTAAGAGATGATTCCCATCCAGAAGGCTACGGGGTAGATGGCACTGGGATGCGCCAGGTGTCCCATCGCCGCTCCAGTTCGTGGGCGAATTAGGAAGGCCGCATTACCTACACCTTAACAAACGATTGGTCCCATGAATTTTTATATATTGATTTCACTTGAAAACTAATGTTCAGAGAACAAGCTCAGTTTACGTAACCTGAGTCCGATCCTCGAGCTGTGCGTAAGTCAAGAACGCCTCTTCCCACTGAGACAATTCCGCTTTGTTTCATAATGCTGCTACCGTAATGCTCTAATGTTCTACCTTATTAGGATCTATGTATATAGGCAAAAAACTGCCCTTATTACATCAATAATCGCCTGAGTGGCTTCAACATCTGAATTTAATTATCGTCCTACGCGACAACCTCAAATAGAAAGCCATTTGACATTCATTACTCGCCATTCATCCTGTACGTTCTTTGAAAAGCCTCAAGTCAGCTGAACCCAAGTAATTTACATGATAACAAGACGGTCAAGGTTCAATCTGAAGGATTTTTCAGTTGATATTTATCTCGAAACCAACCCACAGGCCTTAATCTCCATAGCCGCCAAAGGAGTGGACTACGAATGTGGGCGTGGTCACGAGCCAACGGTAGGTCCCGCCCCTTGGCGGCGATCGTGACGCTCCAGTCCTCCTCTCTTCGCACATGCACGCATTCAGAATATACTCATTCAGCTACTCGTCAACTCGTCCTTTGGTTTCAATAATTCTAAAGAGAATGCTGATTTACAGCTGAAAACTCATTCTATCGTTCTCTGACAATTACTGCTCCTCCAAGAAAAAACTGCTTGTTTCTATCGCTCTGATGAGATATGACTTCATCGGGTTCACAGCTGCCCCCGAGCGAGAACATATAACCACAGTGTAATCCTTCAAGTAACTGATATAAGAAACCTTGTCACCTCGCTTGTCCCGCTCATTTTCCCTCTTATCCGAAACAGGGCCAGTTTTTATCGCTTTAAGGATGGGGGGATCCCGTCATCTGAGATGGGATTCGATGATGGGAAGGACATCGCCCCTTTGAATGCTAATTGGTCATGAAATCATACGCTCTGTTGAACTGCAGTGATTTACTGATGATCTACGGCCAAAAGTTGATTTTTACATAGTTTTTTTTCCTTTTTTAAATTGTTCTTGAACGGATTCGAGATAAGTATTGATATTTGATAAGAATTTTGAATCACGTTGAAAAAAAAAGAGTCTAGAGGGATTTTATGCTCTCCAGTCGCCTCTTCACCCGGGTCCCAATAGTGTTTTTTTTTGTGGTTGTAAATTTTTTCTGAAAAAAAATTTGCAAATAATTGCTATAGAATGCAGTCCCTTTATGTGATACCTATTTTTAGTATCGCTGTAATCTCTAATATCATAATCTTTCCCAGGAAGGTACTTTTCGTGATAATCCTTTGCAGGGCTTCTTCGGGCTGACTTCCTTTTCTCCCATCCATGATAATCGTATTATTTCGAGTAATTGTAATGTCCTCGACAAATGTGGTAAAATGGCTAGAGCAGCCGTCGGAATAGACGGGTCGCAAGATCAAATCTCTCCGGGGCTGAAGCTTCTCGGTCTCTCTGATCTCATTTTCGTAATTAAATGTTGAATTTTTTCTGGGTATAGGTGATCTGAAAAGCTTTCAAAAGGGTGGTAATGGAAATATAAAAGAGCCTACATGTGGGAGCATCCCTTTCCAGATATCCTGAGTCATTTAGTTACGCGCTCGGTATCAGCAATGGTTTAAAAACGCATTAAAAATCATTTAGTTCTGAACTTTGGTCCTATGGCTGTAAATAATATTACAAATAATAGTTGTTGTTGTAAATTTCCATCAAAATTTTTTATTTTTTAATTTTTCTTCTCGAATGGTGAGCCGAGAGCAGCGTGACCGGTTTGCAAACGTATAAACGACTTCCCTGCAATTAGACGTGACGGCCATGGTGTAGTTGGAGTGAGTTTCACACTTTCAGGGTAATCAAATCAGTACTGAGTCACTTTCCTTCCACTCTCTTGCTCAGCGCCAATGCTGCGTCTCTGCCGACTGACGAACTCCCTTGAGCAGAGGTTATCCGCACCGTCTAGTACTATTGGGTCTAGGTCACGGTTTAGGAGTCAGGAGGTGTCACTTGTTTCCCTAACGAAATTCAAGTTATCTCTCTTAGAGATCTTAATTAGTTAACCGTCCATTCTTCATTTTTGAAATTCTTAGCAACAAAAGGCGAAGAATCGCAACACGAACAGTTACCCAGTTTCGGACGAGGGGCCTCAATGGCAACTCCTGACCCATATCTCGTGAGGTTGAAATGCAAAAATTCCAATACAAGATCCCCCAAGGATAATCGTTTTTTGACTAATTGGTCGTGTTATTATTGACCTCCTACCTACTGTATTTTCTCTTACTTTTACTTTTTACTGTATTTTTTTCCTGCTGACCCAAATCGTGGTTTGCAGTAAGTCAGGCTTGAAAATACCCCCAGTCTGATTTTTCACCTTGCCATGATTTTTCGATGGATTCCACTGCCACACCCTCTTGTTACTCGTCCATCGTTTTGTACTGTGATGTTTACTTTCGTTTACTTTTTGCTGAGGTACTTCATTAATATACACACCAGCGGTGAGAGAACGAACAGTGTAAGTGTGAGTTGACAACGAAATCTGTTGGGGTGGACTAATTGTAGAGAGGTACATAAACATCAAAATACGGATTGGTCTAGTTGGTCAGACCTCCGACAGAGTTCAAATTATGACCAAAATGAGCTTTTTCGGCGAAATGTAATGTATAGAATTATGGCTAAACCTTTGCATAGCCCCTAAGTGTCATATGGTCCCGGAACGGAACGGGTACGGTACGAGTAGCTTTGCTCTAGCTGTACCATTGGCGTTTATAACTTACTTCCATGAATGATATGAAGAATATTAGGGTAAATCCATAGTATGAAGATGATCCCTGAAAGTGATAACAACTGATAAGAGCTGATTACAAGTGAGATAAGAAATGAATGACTGCTGTTTTTCTTTTTTTTTTTCTCACGATTTCTTCCACGAATGATATTGGAGAACATCGGTCAAAAAAAGAACCCCGTTTCGTATTTAATCGGGTGTCCGCTGGTTTCCGGGTTCTTTTACGAAATGTTGACTTTGGTTAAGAACCGGTAGTTGCGTCATGTTGTACTGGTACTGGTCAGATAAATTGTAATAGAGCTAAGTGTCTTCTGGAGATTCTGAAAAATTGAGAAAAAAAAGGTAGAAACTATGGGGGAAATGTTTTCCTGCGGAAAAAAATATTTTTGCTGGAGGAGAGTTTCCTCCCTATTTTTCGATCTTTCATTCCGATCTGCCAACCAGCAAGCTTCGTAGAGTGCTTCTCTTCTTCTGCTCCCAAAGAGACTTTAGGACACGATCTTCTTGAAAATGGTTTTCCTGTTGAAACGTAGGCAGGCCTCATTTGGATTTGTGCACTTTCTTTCAAGCTCAACCTAAGTGTCACGCAACGTCGTTTCATAGGCCCTGAAAGGTCAGTCGATTGTCCCAGAAAGCTGAATTCCATTCCAATTTGTTATCTGATGACTGGAAGCCATGGCATTGGCTTTGGTTTTACTAGGACTGTGTACTCGAATAGCATGAAAGCAATGCTTTACCCTGTAGGTTCCGTAGGTGGACGGAATGGAGAGTAGTTCCTGTACGTTAGTCCTGGCTACGGACTTTGCTGGGCACTTACTGAGTACTTACAAAGCTTCACGGAAGTGTAGACGTGCTAAAGAAAGAGCTGTGAACTTCCTTCAACGACGAGTGCAAGGTCATATTCCTTTTGCAGTACGTCTCCTGCCTCAGAGAATTTCGTTTGGCCTCTCCCCTGCCCAATGGATTCTTCTGAGGAGTGCTTCATTAACATTGTTCTAGATAGATGAGGAGGGAGGGGGTTGTAAACCTCTCTATCACCTCTAGTTACACGAAATCAGGCACTATATGTTACTCTTTTGAAAAATTTTGGAACAAAAAGATTCCGCTCAATAACAACCTCGCTATGAAAATTCGCTGAAAAAACTAAAATTAGCTCTGCCAGATTGAGAGTCGATATTTTTTAATACTCGTAATGTAAGAGTCAGATTATTTTTCTTTGTATCCTGATCTGGCTTAATCTTTATCTTTCTTTATCTTTATCCCCGCCCAGTTGACTAAATGGAGAAAAACATGACTTCAATGAAGGAGGAACCACCACTGACGTAAAATGGAAATTGGGAAAATAGGGGAGAAAAGACAAAAGCATATGCATAAGCAAAACCTCCAAAACTAAGGATTCGCCCTTCGAAGCTTCTGGAGGGTCGTTTGAAGAGTAGTACAATGATCTACAGCCTGAATATAGCAGATGAGCATACCAGTTCATAAGAACCAAACAGTTAGTTGTACAAATGAATAATCCTGGAGCCACCCCCTCCCTTCCCATGTATTGCGTCAAAGTCTTCTCAACTTTTTAATCTGTAGTAGTCTCACTTTGAAAGCGTTTTCCTTGTTCAATTAAACTTAATTAACTATTTTGATGTCTCCTGGTACAATTTGATGAATTTAGCTTATTTACACATAGAACAGTATGACCGCTACCTGGACAAACATTGGCGATGACATGCTTTTTCGATGGCTTAAAGATCCAAGCGGTTCAGCTTCAGGCTCTTCTCATAGTCATGTCAATAAAAGATTTGGTCTAGTCATTTTTCGAATATTCGGAGTCGGGAAATCTGATGAGGAGGGATTCCGTCCAATTGTCTTTTTTTCTGAAAATTTACGATTCCTTGTCTCAGCTGCAGCCTTATAGCTGAAACGGTCCCAGGCTATGAGGACCCGGAAACCCCCAGAGAACACCCGAAATGACGGCAATTCAGATTTGTTGAAGCCATCCACGTCCAGGCAGCTGGATGCGGCTAATTTTTACCGTCTCTCTGGATGCGGGTATGTGTGCACGTACTTTTACGTGGTGTGTGTCTGTGAGTACGCGGAAGCTGTGAAATGGACGTGTGGATGAGGGAGCAGGATAGGGTAACACAGGTGTGTAAATATAGATGAGCGTTCGGTATCTTTGAGAGAAAACGACGCCCACCCCTAGCCCTAGCCACCACCCAAAAATCCCTGCATCATCGCCCGTTCTGGCCGTTGTGACGAGCCTCCGATATCAGTTTTCATGTTAACGACATGTGTTTGCTCATTGTGTTTTCACGTTAGACGGCTCCTACCGTGGGATCCTGTGAAAATGGGGGTGTCCCCGAATGGGTGATCTAAGAGCTCTTGTCCGGGAAACAAGAGAAAGATCCGTCATTTCCAAATGCTTCTCCCATCCGGACTTCATTGGATTACTCTACACTTTTAGCTCTCTGATGTGTCGTCGTCGTCTCAGCCGTCCCGGCTCCTCTTCACTCCTCACACCGGGGCACAGCTAATCGCTTCGCTCTTCCCCGACCACGTCACTGCCAGCCAGTCACTCGTTGTTCTCATTTCAGTGCGAGCCTCACCGATTCAATCACGATGTCAGTTTGAGACGTCCTCGTCGTCGAGTCGGTGAGAGACGGCAACTGAGCGCCGTCAACGGCTCACTAGAAACATTTTTGGGAATGTTCGGGGGATCCAACGAAAAAGCTACATATCGATTTCTCATCACTGCTAACACCTAACGGGTTCTAATTATTTATTCATTCTGTCGGATGCAAGCATCCGGAAGTAATCAATTACTTCCAAGTGTATCTCGCCTTTCGTACCTAAAAGGGCACATCCCTTATCGGCAAACATTTGCATACCTAATCACACCACTGAGTTCATGACAATTAAATTTTTTCAAAGTGTACTTACAATGTTGATATTTTCGCTGAACTAATCGAAGTGAAGCCTTACTCATCGCCTTTCCTGAAGAGTCTTCTAGAACACTATATCCAGTTTTTAGTAAAATCGAAGTCACACAATTACAAAATTGCCTAATTCACGACTTCCTACTTCTGCAACCCTCTTGGGGAAGCTCCGCCCCTGGAGATAGCTCGGCCCACTCGCGAATACTGGGGTTTACAAGCATAGGAGCCCTAAAATTAATTGCTTATTGTTCATTTTTAGTTTGAACTGCTGCGGTTAAAATAGATCTAGCTATTTACTATGTTACAAAGATAATAAAAAAGTAGCAGTAACGGAATTCACAATAGTAATGGCAATAGTCGCGATACTTCTGTAGGTATTGGCCTTATGTCATATCGTCCAATGTCACATGTTCATTACTCAGATCAAATCCCAGATCGAATTCTGTTCGAATCTTGCAGTTGTTCCATTTTTTGGAAATGGTTGGTTTATTATAAATTAGTTCTATGTAGAAGACCTAGAAAAGTCTGATTTGAATTCGTCTCAATTGGGAGTCTTCAATGCGTCCCCCCCCCCCTCGCCTGCATGTGTGAGTCGATCGCGCAGTCGTCATTATGATTCTCAGAAGAACTCACGGTATGGCTCACCCTAATAAAACTTTTTTTTGTCCGAATTTCTCTGAGGTGCGGATGACATTAAGGAAATGAACTGATTCGATTTAAATACAACTCTAACTGCTTCCCTATAGAACCGGTATTACAGCACTACCGTGCTGTAGTTGGGCCCATAAATTTTATTTACATTGGATTTCTTCATTTTTTGTGTTTTTATAGATTATTCTTTATTTATTTTTCAGTTTTATTTATTTTTCTATTTTTTTCTTTATTTGTTACTTTGATTAGGCTCCAGATGACACCTTCGTTGGAGAGAAGATGACGCTTCGAAGCCCTATATTTGTAAAGGTCGAGGACCTAAGCTCAGTATAAATTGGCGTTATACTAGTGAATACTTGCTAGCCGGATAATTTATGATTTATTTGTTTATATTTATTTATAATGATTATGCTTGTGTTTACAGAAATTAACTTCAATTTTTCAAAACAAAAAACATTCTGTTTACGATGAGTCGATTTGAAAAAAAGGCACTCAGATTCTCAGACGTTCTCATCGGGCAGGCTTGGCTCTCAGTCTAATTGTTGGGGTGGGGTTTCTAATTTCAAATCTATGGTGAGCTGCCGTTTTTTTTGCGATGCCTACAATCAGTAGCCTTTGCAACGTTTTTCAACGGCTGCTGGCGAGTATTCTAAAGGAAAAGTGTCCAACAATAGAATTATTCTGTGAATGGCTATGGCTTATTAGATTTTTTCACATTTTCAGATGAAAAAAAAAACTCAAAATCTCAAGGCTTTTTGAAAAAGCGTAATTTTTATGTAAGAAAATTGGGTTTGCGGTAATTTCCGGTCGTTCTGTGTGAAAAAGGGCGCTGCGATGTTTTCGTAGGGCATAGTACAATCATTCATATTTATAAGGAGGCATGGGCAGTCCGTCCGTCCGTACTTTTACGTTTTTCGGGTTAACTTGTAACCTCCTACTTGAGGTTACACACAGGAGTTTTCACTTCTCAAATTACTCTACCCCTATTGATTTTTGTTATCTCTTCGTTCCCTTCGGCTAGCGTGCTGAGGTGGTACTCGTCGGCTTTGCTTTATCCTTATGGAAGGAAGGGAACTGCCGCCCACCCGCAGCATGCCCGCTTACTTCTTCTCCCGCTTACTCGTCATCATCATTGGCCATTTATTCGCTCATCAATGCAGGCCTCCTTAACCAACATCCATAGTCTTCCTCTAACTCCCACATTCCTATACATCTCCTTCATCCGGGTCTTTTCCAACCCAAATCGATCCATTTGGGCATGTCTGTATGTATCGTAGGCTTCCAGATCCACCCGAACATATGTCGTTCAATTTCAGATGAGCTACGGTAACTGGTTAAAATGCTAGGCGAAAGCAACGCATCCTCGCTGTTCGCATTCACATCCCTGTTGGATACATCCGACGACAGCCCGGCGACAGTCGGCGACAATTTGTCGCCCTCATTCGCTGCTTCCAACAATTCACTACAACCGTTTATGGAATCAGTAACATTGGCTGCCGTATTACTATTGCTGATATTAGCTTGTGTTATCGGTAACCTACTGGTCATCGTTGCTATAGCCTGTGAACGCGATTTACGCGGTCGACCACAGTACTATCTGATATTCTCGCTTGCTGTCGCCGATCTTATCGTGAGTTTATAGTTTTTGTGATTGATCGCACGATATGCCGTGATGTTACTGCTATCTGAAGCGTTTTTTCTGGTTTATGATCATCCATAGAGTATGACGAGGTCACAAAAGAATCTTGAAAAATTAGGTTATAGTATCGGCCATGTGGTCGATGGTCATTGAAAAGTGTTTCTACGATTTCGTAGCGATCTATCCGCAAATAGATTTAGCCAAGAAGCTTTGAAATCTAGTCTCCAGCCCTCTTCTAATTTGATTTGCCCTCAGCCGATGCTGCTCGATGTGTCGCCCGCAACTTTTCGCCAACGCACAGTTTCTTTGTGTCGAGTTTTAGGCGAAAAATCATGAACATCTTAGAGATATTGAGATGAGGATGGAAATTAATTATTTAAAAACATGCAAAATGAAATATAAATGAAAATTGATATTGGAGGTGTAGCTTTCCTAGTTGACAGCTCGAAAATGTGATCATTATAACCCGAGGCTTCATTTTCTTCCGAATTACTAGATCTATGAGGTGAAGTAGGAACTTGCTGGAGCTTTTCTAGATCGCTTGGAGTCGATCCAACTTTTTTGGGTTGCCTAGCGTTATCGAGCCGGCTCGGGAGGCGCCCTTCAATTCTAAAGAGATCCTATTGCATGGAACCAGGTTTCCGGACCAATTCTTCTTTGGCCCGAATGAGAACGATAGAGCACTTGGCACATTTCGGCTATTGGATACGCCACGTTTTTGAACTTCCCTCGGAATCGGACGACCATTAAGTGCATGCTCAGTTGCTCTCATCTTCGAGGAGCAACCCTGAACGCCCGACCATCTGATACAGTTTACTCACAAATTCGAAAGCTTGGTTGTACGGTAGTGAAGGGGATGGCAGGAAGACGTTTTCTGGACAGGGAGGTATGCGGGCCATACCCGTGGGAAGTCGGCTACTACTCTTATTCGCTTTACTCTATTTTCAATTCATCACTCGACTCGCTTTCAATTAATTGTGCACTTTATGAAGAGAACTCCCGCGAGTTCATTCTGAGGACTCTTCTCTTCATTCAGAAGCGGCCCGCTCCCTAATTCTAAAGCTCTGTGCGGTTTTATTCATTATTTGCTGGGATGTGCCTTGATTTTTGGGAAAAATTGAGGAAAGGAAGGAAACTTATTGTAATCGACAGTCAGTCCATCAGATGTACAGGGACGTTTCGCTATTATTAAAATAAGTCCCCGAGAAAAAGCCGAGTGGGGCTTCCAATGGGCTAGTAGGTGCAACCAAAATCTCTGGTATCTGGAACCATTTGAATTTTTTCCAAGTCATCTTCTCAAAACTCTGCACAACTGAACGGAGATATTTTCCGCTCGAAGAGATATCCGGAGATATTCTACTATTTAGGGAAAGCGAAAATTAAGTTAGCAATCCTTAGGAGGAAACGGCAGGCGATTATCTCGGGACAGAAGCCCCAGTCATTCACGTGTACTTATGCATGTAGTTCAACTGCCCTCTTAGAAAATCGGGATGTTCCTTTGACGAGATCTTGTTTCCTCGTCAAGACCCTCTATTAAACAGTTTGTTTGAGGAATATCATCTATCGCAACTGCCCAGTCTCTTCCCATTCCCTCCCTAATCATTGGTAAGTGGGAGGAGTGCAAAGTTGGGAACTGATAGCTGAGTTCTCATGAAATACCCGAAATCAGCAGAAGGGAAGAAGATAGTGTCGTCAAAGATCTGAGCAGCTAGAGATCGTCTCTAGTACGAGAATTCCTGCCTGTCCGTCGAGGTCGGTCGGTAGAACCACTTGCCGGAAGTGGTCCCTGGACGACCTATGGTCGGTCCGACTCATCCTTTTCCCGTCGTGTGCAGATCATTTGTTCCGATGAAAGCTTGCACGCATCCATCCATGGCTCATCTATTAATCATCGGCCATGTCACATCGACGATCACGTTTTTGATGATTCACCTCGGCACCATGGAAAAGCCATCGTGTCTTGTCATATATGTACAATCAATCACGGTAGCAGGATTTCGATTTCATGACAGGACCCCGAACCAGAAATCGGGCTTGAATTATGTTTCCTATAAAAGAAATCACCACGTATAGGCGTTTTCTCTTGATCCTGATTTATCAGCGTCAAACCTTGACGCCAACCATGTATGTACGTCATATCAATAAATCCGATTCGTAGCTGCCAGGGTACGGTATTACTACGATTCAAAGTCTATACTGTGATCGGTGCATGTCATGCGTATTATAGTCCATGTAGAAGATGACTGTTAATCTCCGAAAAAAGGACAAATGCATCTGCAGCTCGATGTGTTTATAGTCCGATTAGCGATCTTTTCGCTTGCGCTTGCCTCAGCCTAGTATATGGCTTTGTCGAGTCTTTCTTTTTTGAAGGGGTCTAAGGTGAATATGGAATATCCAAGACGAGCAACAGCTCTCTCTTCTGTTAGCCCCTGAAGCTCATATCGACAGCCATCTCGGATTGGTAGAGCAGTATCAGTGCAGGTCACCCGAATGGTGTGTTTGGGTAGGTGAGAAGAATATAGGCGCTCCCTGCCCAGATTACGGTCAATATATCGATTTTCTGGAAGAAACGAATGAGAAGAACCATTTTTTAGAGATATTCGGACGATTTAAAGAGAAAAGTAAAAAAAGGCGTAAGTCCGACGGTCACTGAGGTGAATTTTTCGAAAGTTTCCTTCGATAGGTAGTAGGTGCAACTAGTTCCATTCACCTGTTTGAGTGGAAAGCCTTTTGAATAACTGGTAAAAATCGGAATTCTCTGGCTTTTTATAATGAAGTAATGAAAACTTCAATATTTGCCAGGCTCTGCTCATTTTTGGTCATTTTGGTGGCTTTCTCTCGGAATAAGGGTAGAATTTATCTATCCACAAAATAGGCTGAAAAATCAATATATTGATTCCTGCAGAACTGTGAATAATACTTATAAAGTATGGTTTACATCTATAAGTTTTCCTGGAAATCGATCCCAGCCATGTTGATGCTGCCAGAAAATTTGCAACTCAAGGGCAGAGCTTCAGCGTCAAACTAGCTTGCTCAACAGATCTGATATCATCTGTTCATAGTTCCCTATTAGACTTACCCCATGCCTCTTCCCGACCGTCATTTCGTTCAAAGAGATTTCCATTTAGAGTTCTTTTAATTTGGGAAATTCAAAGAAATTCGGGTTGGTCACGTAAGTAAGCCAATTCCGTCTGTCTTAGAGGACACCCAAAAAAAACTGCGTTGGCCTATGTAAAAAAATCCTTTAAACTAGTGAAAGAGGATCTGCCGCCGCCTAAAAGTCTGTCATGGCTGGCTCGGTGTCTGGCAGCTGTTTGAGCTGCGGTCTCATACTCGAAATAGCAACTTAATTCCATCGTCTGAAGCTAATTGCTGGCTATCGTTGGTCGACGTCCTGCAAACACATCCGACCCATGTTACAGCTCTTCTTTCCTATCAATTTTCGTCTCGCCTTTCATTAGACGTATTGATTCGGTAGAGAGGTTGCACGTCAGCAGTTAAGGGCGATTCACCCTTGAAAATGCCATGCGAACGAGAAGTTGCTCACGTAGATGGAAGTGAAATGTTGTTAATTGAGAAGGTCTCTGGGTGGCCTTTGACTGCAAAAGTGTTTTCGTCTCGTCGGCGTCATCATATCGTCGAGGACATGCGAATCTCGGCTAACGAGATTGAGCAGTAATAGCTGAATGATGAGAAATTTCGAGAGATTTGGCCTTTTTTGGGAAGTTCCTCTGAAGAAGAGCCCTGTTGGGCAGCTTCAGTTAGGCAGTGGGTAATAGACTGAGTAAGATGTTCCAACCCCCAGCTCATACATCTTTGGGGAAAGGCAGTTAGATGCTGAAAGTGCAGAAGGGTATCAGGTTCTGTGTTCAAAAGCATCTTCCGGCATAGTAAGGGGTGGGATAGTAGTGCGAGGATGGGAAGGCGTAAGTGCAGGGTATTCCGTCATTGGCCAAAAAAAAGCCCGAAAAAAATTCCTCCCAAAATCTCTCGGATGTAGCCCTCAGCTTGGCCTTGGATTGTACGAATCGCTAAGGAGCTGGCAGGTCTCCGCTTCAAGTTTGGAGCAGAGTAACTCCGAGATCATACTGTGGGTAAAAGAGGTTGAGCCGTGCTGATTTCTTGGGAAGCAGAGCTGCTGGTGGGGCATTCTTGACTGAATTCTGGTAGGATCTACCACGATCGACTTTCTCTTAATCTTGGCATGACTTCAATCTAGTATGTAGGTTTACTGCAGCCTTTCCAAGATTACAAACTTTATGAGGCTAACGTTTCGGCTAGCTCGCCTTCGTCAGAGCCTGAAAGTCGAACAACCATTGGATTAGACTCTATAATAAGGCAAGATAAACCCAGATAGTTCTCTAGACTAGGAGACCTCCTGGACTCGGTATACAAGAGGCTTACCTTAATCTAAATCGCCGGAGCGTTGATTCGACCACCCAGAATGTAACGTCTGCGTGCAATGAGCAAGCCTACCTCCTTCCTGACCTTACAGTAATTTCAAAATTTGCAGAGGTCGAGAAAGGGCGCGAGGTCACGGGTTACGGCCACACACTCTTCCTTCCTATTAATTTGTGGGTCCCTAGATGCAATCCAACACGCCTCAAGTGCTTTACGCGCAGTGGTCTCCTTTTCTAGTGCCAAGATGGCTACTGAAATTGTGAATTCGTTACCACCATGGCACAAAATTCGATGCATTCCCAGTGGTGTTTGAGTGCGAGACTTTCTCAGCCCCTCCAGGTGTTCCTTAATCCGTATGCGAAGGGGACGCCCTGTTTCACCAATATACTCAGCTCCGCAGGCCTGGCAACGAATTTCGTAGATAACCCCTGCTCTCATGCAATCACCCCGCCGATTGGAAGGACACACAAGGCAATCTGGAGTATCACACAAGATGTCGTATAGGCGATTGCGGACCAGTTGTCGACAGAGATTTCCTGGGGGTATTTCCACAACCATGACTTCTTCCTGTAGATCACACCTAGTCAAACTTGATCGGATTGCTCTGCTCATTTCCTCAGAAATGAATGGCAGGCAAAATGCCACCTTATTGACTGGTGCTCGTTCACGAATTCTACGATGTGGAAAATGCCCCCCACGTTGTGACCCCCCGCGGCAGTGAGGATACCCATTAGACAACGCAACCCTTCGAGCTATGTCCAGCGATTCTGTCTTGAGATCCGTATCAGAGGAGACCTTACTGGCAACTCTGAACATATTGTTGATAACAGATTGTTTTGTTCTTAAGGGGTGGGCCGAGCGGTAGTGAATAAGGATATTCTTACAGCTCGGCTTACGGTACCATTTGGACCGCACTGTTCCCCTCGCTAGCTGGATCTGGATATTAAGGAAGGGTAGCCAGCTCTCCCTAGGACTTTCTCTCGTGAATTTGATTTGATCTGCCCGGTTGTTAAGGATGTCAAAGCATATGTCCATCTCTTCTTGAGAGGAACATATGATCAGGCAGTCATCAATATAGCGGCTATAGAGAGCAGGTCTGCGGTCTAAAATAGGTTTCTCAATTTTCGACATGTATGCTATTGCCAGTACGGGTGCTAACCGTTGGCCCATAGCCAAACCCCTCATTTGTCTATAGTAGACACCCGACCACCTGAAAAATGAGCAATTCAAGCACTCTTTTAAGACGGTCATTATATTTGCGATAGAAAAACCGTACAAATTGAGAGAGCCTTCGTGATCGCTCAGCAATTCGAATGTTGCCTCCAAAGCAGCTTCATTCGATACATTTGTGTACAAAGATGTAACATCGAATGACTCGATCACAACGTTCTCTTGGAGGTCTACGTTCAACAGTTTTTCGAGGAGCATATTCGTATTAGTCAGGTGGGCGGGTATGTATGGAAGGATCTGTCGTACTATAAGATTGAGGAACCATGAAATTTTATCGGTGGGTCCTCCGACACTGCTGATAATGGGCCTGACCTTGAACACTGCGGGGTTGTTAGAGCTCAGGTCTGCAGCGCTGAGCTTATGGGTCTTGATAAGGGTATATAGGACAGGACACAGAGGCAGATCACTCTTCAAGCGATTGATCGTTGAGCTGTGCAGACCAGCTACCTTCGCCACACCACACCAAACCTTGTTCAACTTTCTGTACTGTTTTGCATATTCTTTTTCCGTGGATCTGCAATATAGTGTTTTGTCCTGTAGATGTAGTTGTGTTATAGCCTTATCAAGCACTTGTGGGATGACCACGAATTCCCCTCCTTTATCGCTAACAGACAAACGTATCTCCCCGGCTTCTATTCGATTACGTAATTCTTTGAAGCCTTGCCTTTGTAAAGGTGTTAGGTTGAAACCTGGATGTCTGTCGACGAACTGTCGTACCACTCTATAGACAGATGTAGCTAAAAGGCGGAATTTGGTATCTACGACAGCATGCGGCTCTTGTGGTTTGTAATATGCGCAAGGAAAAGGTATAGCAGGGAAAACTCTGTTTGCCTGATCTCCAGCGCCCGTTTCCCGCATTATGCTGTTGGCTCTACATCTGAGGCGATCCTGAAGGGTCAGCAGGTTGCCCACTATCTTACGTGCGACCCGAGGGGTAATTGATTGAGTTGGTGCAAAGCTAGGACCTAGTTCCAACAATGACCGCGCTTCTTCAGAAAGGGTGATGCCGCCTAAAACCGTGACTCGAGAGTTGGATAGGTGCTCCGCCGCATTTGAAATATGGTGGTCCTCATTGTTCTGGTGAACAGTAGGCACTACTTGTATTCCCTGAGCCCGTTGTTGGTCTACCAATCTATCGAACTTGTCTTCCAGCCTAGTCTTTGCCTTACTTCGAATCAAATCACAAAGGTTCTTCGACTCACCCACTATACTCGTCCGAAGGCGTTCCGGCACGATTCGTTCACAACACTTCTCCTTTACAATACACTTGTTCAAACATGAATATAATTGATCACGCTTCGATCGTATTGCCATCTTGAGTAGTTGTTGTTCGATTGATCGTACGTGTCGTGAGTCCTTTGGAAGTCCACAAGCCTCGTGCAGTCGTTTGTTTTGGATGAACTTTGGCACGATGTGGGCACGTAGACAGCGACGCAGAAAGTGGATGGTCTGTCTTGTTGCGGCGATCTTCTGCCGCAACGACATGACTTCTCTTATAAGTCGAAAATAGTCGGCTGGCACGTCATGTAGAATATACCACGATCGACTTTCTCTTAATCTTGGCATGACTTCAATCTAGTATGTAGGTTTACTGCAGCCTTTCCAAGATTACAAACTTTATGAGGCTAACGTTTCGGCTAGCTCGCCTTCGTCAGAGCCTGAAAGTCGAACAACCATTGGATTAGACTCTATAATAAGGCAAGATAAACCCAGATAGTTCTCTAGACTAGGAGACCTCCTGGACTCGGTATACAAGAGGCTTACCTTAATCTAAATCGCCGGAGCGTTGATTCGACCACCCAGAATGTAACGTCTGCGTGCAATGAGCAAGCCTACCTCCTTCCTGACCTTACAGTAATTTCAAAATTTGCAGAGGTCGAGAAAGGGCGCGAGGTCACGGGTTACGGCCACACACTCTTCCTTCCTATTAATTTGTGGGTCCCTAGATGCAATCCAACACGCCTCAAGTGCTTTACGCGCAGTGGTCTCCTTTTCTAGTGCCAAGATGGCTACTGAAATTGTGAATTCGTTACCACCATGGCACAAAATTCGATGCATTCCCAGTGGTGTTTGAGTGCGAGACTTTCTCAGCCCCTCCAGGTGTTCCTTAATCCGTATGCGAAGGGGACGCCCTGTTTCACCAATATACTCAGCTCCGCAGGCCTGGCAACGAATTTCGTAGATAACCCCTGCTCTCATGCAATCACTCCGATTAGATGGACGCACAAGGCAATCTGGAGTGTAAGACAAGATGTCATGTAGGCGATTGCGGACCAGTTGTCGACAGAGATTTCCTGGGGGTATTTCCACAACCATGACTTCTTCCTGTAGATCACACCTAGTCAAACTTGATCGGATTGCTCTGCTCATTTCCTCAGAAATGAATGGCAGGCAAAATGCCACCTTATTGACTGGTGCTCGTTCACGAATTCTACGATGTGGAAAATGCCCCCCACGTTGTGACCCCCCGCGGCAGTGGGGATACCCATTAGACAACGCAACCCTTCGAGCTATGTCCAGCGATTCTGTCTTGAGATCCGTATCAGAGGAGACCTTACTGGCAACTCTGAACATATTGTTGATAACAGATTGTTTTGTTTTTAAGGGGTGGGCCGAGCGGTAGTGAATAAGGATATTCTTACAGCTCGGCTTACGGTACCATTTGGACCGCACTGGTCTCCTCGCTAGCTGGATTTGGATATAAGGAATGGTAGCCAGCTCTCCCTAGGCCTTTCTCTCGTGAATTTGATTTGATCTGCCCGGTTGTTAAGGATGTCAAAGCATATGTCCATCTCTTCTTGAGAGGAACATATGATCAGGCAGTCATCAATATAGCGGCTATAGAGAGCAGGTCTGCGGTCTAAAATAGGTTTCTCAATTTTCGACATGTATGCTATTGCCAGTACGGGTGCTAACCGTTGGCCCATAGCCAAACCCCTCATTTGTTCCATACATACCCGCCCACCTGACTAATACGAATATGCTCCTCGAGAAACTGTTGAACGTAGACCTCCAAGAGAACGTTGTGATCGAGTCATTCGATGTTACATCTTTGTACACAAATGTATCGAATGAAGCTGCTTTGGAGGCAACATTCGAATTGCTGAGCGATCACGAAGGCTCTCTCAATTTGTACGGTTTTTCTATCGCAAATATAATGACCGTCTTAAAAGAGTGCTTGAATTGCTCATTTTTCAGGTGGTCGGGTGTCTACTATAGACAAATGAGGGGTTTGGCTATGGGCCAACGGTTAGCACCCGTACTGGCAATAGCATACATGTCGAAAATTGAGAAACCTATTTTAGACCGCAGACCTGCTCTCTATAGCCGCTATATTGATGACTGCCTGATCATATGTTCCTCTCAAGAAGAGATGGACATATGCTTTGACATCCTTAACAACCGGGCAGATCAAATCAAATTCACACGGGAAAGGCCTAGGGAGAGCTGGCTACCATTCCTTATATCCAAATCCAGCTAGCGAGGAGAACAGTGCGGTCCAAATGGTACCGTAAGCCGAGCTGTAAGAATATCCTTATTCACTACCGCTCGGCCCACCCCTTAAGAACAAAACAATCTGTTATCAACAATATGTTCAGAGTTGCCAGTAAGGTCTCCTCTGATACGGATCTCAAGACAGAATCGCTGGACATAGCTCGAAGGGTTGCGTTGTCTAATGGGTATCCTCACTGCCGCGGGGGGTCACAACGTGGGGGGCATTTTCCACATCGTAGAATTCGTGAACGAGCACCAGTCAATAAGGTGGCATTTTGCCTGCCATTCATTTCTGAGGAAATGAGCAGAGCAATCCGATCAAGTTTGACTAGGTGTGATCTACAGGAAGAAGTCATGGTTGTGGAAATACCCCCAGGAAATCTCTGTCGACAACTGGTCCGCAATCGCCTATACGACATCTTGTGTGATACTCCAGATTGCCTTGTGTGTCCTTCCAATCGGCGGGGTGATTGCATGAGAGCAGGGGTTATCTACGAAATTCGTTGCCAGGCCTGCGGAGCTGAGTATATTGGTGAAACAGGGCGTCCCCTTCGCATACGGATTAAGGAACACCTGGAGGGGCTGAGAAAGTCTCGCACTCAAACACCACTGGGAATGCATCGAATTTTGTGCCATGGTGGTAACGAATTCACAATTTCAGTAGCCATCTTGGCACTAGAAAAGGAGACCACTGCGCGTAAAGCACTTGAGGCGTGTTGGATTGCATCTAGGGACCCACAAATCAATAGGAAGGAAGAGTGTGTGGCCGTAACCCGTGACCTCGCGCCCTTTCTCGACCTCTGCAAATTTTGAAATTACTGTAAGGTCAGGAAGGAGGTAGGCTTGCTCATTGCACGCAGACGTTACATTCTGGGTGGTCGAATCAACGCTCCGGCGATTTAGATTAAGGTAAGCCTCTTGCATACCGAGTCCAGGAGGTCTCCTAGTCTAGAGAACTATCTGGGTTTATCTTGCCTTATTATAGAGTCTAATCCAATGGTTGTTCGACTTTCAGGCTCTGACGAAGGCGAGCTAGCCGAAACGTTAGCCTCATAAAGTTTGTAATCTTGGAAAGGCTGCAGTAAACCTACATACTAGATCTGGTAGGATCGTATTTGAGCAATATTTCTTCATTGACGGTCACACCGCTCAGAGATATCTTGGTAGGCATGCTTCCATCTGAACGGACTTGCCATGAATTTGTCTTCCAATCAGAATTGTAGTACCGTTCGAAAGCATGCCCGGCTCACAAAATGACTACGGTGGCTACCCAATGTAGAAAATTCACCCAGATGGCGGAGGGCTTGATTAGCTTGGGTGGATACCAACTGGGGTTTGATGCCTGAACTTTACGTTTGAAAACGCCTTCTCCTGGCACCAGCGCCTTCGAACCTATCCCAACCTATCCCTCAAGGGTGTCACCAAATGATCTACTGAGCAATAGTTCAGGGTGACTAAGGATAGGTTCGATCCACTGGTTACGCGTCTTACTTGCTGAAAACTTCTGCCACTAGACTACTATCGTGATTTTTGGGCTGTTTCCTTGGAATCGGTGGTGTGAAATATGGGTTTTCAGACAATACAGTACAGGTACATGGCCCGATTCGATTAAAGTCATATACAATTGCCGAGCTCTCATTTTCTCGCTAAAACCCGACCTAAAATCGGAGAAATTGCAAAGAGGAATAGATAATTATCGACCTGAGGCGACATGCAAGCGCCGACCATCGTCTGAATTCATCAGAGGAGGTGGAGGGTGAGAAAAGACGCGAATAGCTATTACATATCTGATGTCTTTCAAAGATTGTCTGGCATGACGCAGACTATAAACACTGAGACTGCGACTATGTACGGTCCTGTTTGCGATAGTTACTACATGGCCATGTCATCTGGGTAAACTGCTTCCCGAATGGCGTAGCCATATTACCAGTTCAGTCTTTACCCGAACATCGTCATTCATCAGCTTCATTAGCTGAATATTTCATGCGTCCAATATGTAAAGCGATGACGACATGCATAATTACTTTTTGAACACTTACTGGGTAGTTCCTGCAAAATGCTGGTTCCCGGATGACATCATGGAAATGGGAGAATGAAATGATTCAATTAGCCGTGGACCCTTTCAGCGGACTTTTTTATTCTGCCGGATCACAGCGAAGGGTTTGAGATGGTACATGAAAAATGGGTGGAGTAGTGGCAAGTATCGCTATCACCACTCAAGTAACCTTGGATCCAGTGCACCCAGCTCAAAGTTAATTGGTCCCAAAGATGCACAACGTGCTTCTGCATAAATTTATTGGCTGATATCCGACCAGAAGCCCTTTTATGGCCAGCTTTTAACCAACCAATTTCCTTTTGTGGGCTATTTATCGTTCTTGGAATTCAGTAAATTATAAGGAAGTGCCCCTTTTTGTGGAAGCTTCTTGATTCCTCAAAGGTTGGAAATAGAATTTAATTAAGTGGGTAGAGAAGTATCGGCAAGCGAGGCCTGTCTCGAGATTGTTAGGGGCAAACATTCTCAGCTGAAAAGCCCTTAACACTCAGAGCTCCCGGTGTTTGCATGCAACATTGACTAGGAGTAGGAGCCCTAAGTCACCCATATAAAAGCGAGCTGGGCGACAGTTGTGGCAAATACTCTGCCCTGTTACAGGAATGCACTTCAATAGCACATCTCATGATATTACATGGAAAATTCATCAATGCCGTTGACATACCCGAGAGGCTGAGACCCGTATGGGCCCATCTAATCAGCCGCAGCATGTCCTTCCCACGCACCATTTCACGTGTTTATGTGGGGCAAAGCTCATAAGTGTCAGTGTCAGGCATGACGTCTTAAGGCGGAAGTTTTTTTCCGTAGGAAATATCTGTTCCAGGGGATAGGCTTGCAGAGCTGATAGGCTTCGTCTGGGTATGGGTCAGGATACGCCATCTGGGTTGCTGGATAATAAGCTGTCTAGTTTTATGAGGGCCTTTCTCATTGACTAATGCCCTTCTCATTTTCTTATTGTATTTTGTCCTGGTATTAATTTTTATCGACTAATATACCTGCTCGCCTACTATCTATATACCCACCTACCTGCCTACTTGCTTGTCGGCCTTCTTGCCCACCTACCTACCAGTCTATCCACCTGCCTACCTAACTATCCGCCTTTCTACCTAACTACCTACGTATCTACCTACTTACCTACACCTACCTACCTACCTACCTACCTACCAGCCTACCTACCTACCTACCTACCGACCTACCGACCTACCTACCTACCTAAATACCTACCTAATTACCTGCCTGCCTACCTACCTACTCTACCGCCTACCTGCCTATCTACCTACTGACTTGGAATGATGCAAAAATAGCAGCTGCGATCGGAAACACACAAGAAAAGGGCTTTGTTTAGGAAAACACATTGGCTCTGCGAAGGCTGCTAGACGACATCAGGAAAATCGGACTACCCATTAAATTTGTATACTAAAACCAATCCCACAGCTCGCTGACATCTCTATTTCAATATTTTCAATTTCTCCACTTCGAGAGGCAGGAGACGCTTAAATTCCGGACATAGTCAATTATGAAATGCAAATGAGCATGAAGGAGGGATTGGGAAGTTCCCGTCCGCAGCTCGGGCGCTCGATCTGTGATTTCTTCATACTTGAACAGGGTCCGACTGCTAGGGAGGTGTCGTGGACCCATATCGTATTCAGTTCCTAATGTTACCATATAGCCTGTAGAACTGGTAAAGATGAACCCGGTCGGAAGCAGAGAGCTTTGTACTTTTACTTACCACTTCCTTTTTTACTATTTCAAAAGCTTCACCCAACAATCCCACTTGAACTAAGTTACGGTAGTTTTTGTGTATTTAAGCCGTTTACTGAGTATGACGTTGGAGCTGTTGAAACAGCTTGTCTGACAGTTTTTTCTCGTTGCATGTCAAGTACGTGACTGCGAAAAACATCACCTAATTAACGCCGCACTGGCGTCTAGGGTGAGCCACCAGGGGGCCGGTTAAACAAATTGGTGTTCGATAACGGGAACTAACTGGGCTTCTTCAGTAGGAGAACTGGGTCTAGGGAACCGTAAGAAGGACGAAAAGAAGAAAGATATCAGGTTTCCGCTGTGGGGAACGGTTTGCTGGCTAAGGCAGAGCAGGAGCTGCTTCCATAGTCCACAATTTGGCCTGCGATCGGTCGCGGGCCAAATCGTGGACTATGAAAGCAGCCAGGGCGATCTTCTCCATGTTTGTCGACTTTTCGGAATCAACGAGAACTCACCCCAGCGAATCTTCCGGTTATCCGGACCTTCAAAAAAGAGACCGTACCGTCTTGGCAGCTCTATCAAGGGTTCCCCGTCAAGTGTCTTTCAGAAAGTCTTGCAGTAGGAATCGGATCCTACTTGTGTGTTTATAAAAAAAGTATTTCTTGGTGAGATCACATGATTTTTTCGAGTAACCGGTTGTATTTCCGAATAGATTATAATACTGGGCATTAATAAGGGTTTATATGGAGCTTAGCCAGAAGCTTAGTGCTATTTATCGACCATGTGTTGAAGCCCATCGAGGGATTACAAACTTGTATGCCGGGGCTTTAAAAGTACATTCTGATTTTCAGCAAAATTTCGATGGCTTAGCAAGTCCTCAGCTCAACTGAGTTTTTGTAGAAAAAACGAGATGAACGGGGGATTTGTCGCGTGACGGTTCAAAAACCTTCCTTGTCGAGATTTCTTTAGGACGTCCCATAACTTCATTTATTGCGAAGACCCCCTCGCAACGGTTTTTCATTACCATCTCTCGTTGCCTCGTGAGCTTTTTCATAACCCAATCCCCCTCACATCATCTCTAATCCTCCTTCTGACCGGCTCTTCTTCTCCCACCCCCACCCTTCCCTCCCCTACAGTCTTCTTTCTCATTCATGCTTTCCTTTTTTCTCTTTTTTACTTCTCAGTGACTGCTCTCGGCGAATCGTGGAATCCATAGAAATTGCCTTCATCGAATAAGTATCTTTTCGCGGAAGTGCATCGGTCCTTTTCCGGCGATAATTGCCGCTGAACTCGGCTTTTCAGCGGAATTCCCCTTGCAGAAAAACTGACCACTCATTTGTGTGCCCGCCTCGTGAACACGAACAACTGAAGTGTCTCCAAAGAAATGCCGCGAGGGGAATGCTGCAAAGTCGTTTTGAGAAAAAATGCATATTGATTTCTGGAAGCAATTTGTTGTAGACTTCCGTCCATGAAAATCAGCGTTCCCAAGATAAATGCTAATTGTTTCCCGAATCAGATATCTTCGGATCTCTGGGATATTCCCTGAGGGGTTCGCTTGCTGTCGAATATGATTTTTTCCCGAATGTGCCGTGCATCCAACTTTCTTCGCATTGGCAGGAGTGCTTACAAGTGCGCTCTGTTGATACCAAGATTCGGAGGGGATCAGTATACCAGTAGATGTTTCTTTGACGACAAATTGAGCTCCGGTTAACCAACCCAGAAGGATTGGATGGCTTGATTGGTCCTGATGGAAAAATTCAGGAAGTCGATCCTAGAACATATCTGCACCGATTACCAATGGCTTGTGCTTCATATTACTTGGAATGAAAACGAAGATTCCGTTTTTCGATTTCCGCATCGAATTGCTAGAATTTTTGCTCTGAACAATAGTTATCTCTGATTTTAACTTAGAAAGTGCTCCCCATCTCATCTGAAATCGTTGGGTGAACTTGCAAATACCAGTTGTTTAGGAAATACTTCCATCAGGGTTTTCTATAATCCCTTCAAAAGGAAGAACCTCAAATGTTTATAAACACCTGAACTGCTGAAACTTGGATCATTTTCCTCAAAGCGTTGGAAGAAATCGGTGTTCTGGAGCTATTTCATAGCGTTATATCGTTAGTACTACTATCATACTGACTTTTGGGCTGGCTGTGGTTTTGTGGTAAGGGCCACACCATAACATGGGCCTTGAAGTGAATTCTGGGTTGTTGCTCGCTAAGCACTTAAGCCTCCCATCCTTCTGAGGTCGAGATATCGGCACCAGACTCGTCTGGGAAGATAAAAGCGCTAGCTTGTGCAGACGGCCATCGCCATTCATTGTATAATGTATATTTTACACTTATATCATTGTAAGCGTCACAGTCACATTCAAAAACGCCTTTACAATTCTGAGCTGCTGTCGAATGCAGGGCGCATTTCAAAAACGGATTACTAAGGCCAAACACTTTTACCTTTGTCCTTTAAGTTGAATTCTCCGGAGGGTAGCCCGAGAGTAACGAGCATTTTCTTTCGATCTCTTTTATCTAGCCTCAGGGTAGTCAGTACGATAATGGTTCGGAGGGGAAAAGCCACAAACTGGTAGCTTCATTTTACTCAAGTCTCAAATACAGACTGCTCAACGGTGCATGAAGGTCCTTCCGTTCGATAGTGCCGAACAAGATGTATTGGAAATATAATGGACTACGAGGCATCTAGGCGAATCGGGGCAGTCAATCTTTTTTTTCCAAGTTTGTGGCCAAAGTTACCGTGAGGATAGTGTAAGGGTAGGCAGACAGATAAACATGGGTAGGTAAGCGAAGTATCATAAGTGTCATGGGCATGGTCCTCTCCGCGGAATTCAGAACTTCTTCAAAGAACACATTCACAAAGGATTAGTCCCTTTGGGGTAATGAGAAGCCGCGTTCATCCGCCTCGTTCATTTCTATTCAGCTTTGAAGCCGCTGCCAATTTAAATGATGATGTATAGGCAAGTGTGAAAAAGTAGCTACCACCCACCTGCTCACTAATTGGTCAAGCAATTTGTCTGCGAGCGAGGGGAAAATTGTGGTGATCGGTTTCCACCAACTATTAGGGAACCCATAAAAGGATATAAACGATTGATCTGCAAACCGGGTAGCTGAAAGTGGGAAAAATCGGGGATCACTATTTAGGGATCCAATCGGTGCAATAGATGATTGCTGACTCGTGACAGTCTAAAGGAGGAGGTGATATGATTTCTGTTTTGAATCGTTGTAAGGGATGTGATCTTGAAATGGGCGGAACTCCTGACTGTCAGAGCCCTTTTCAGCCGGTCGATCGTTTTGACTGAGAAAAATTACCAGTAGTTGACTTCCTCGAAGGGGAGGTCTGTCAGTCGCGGATGGATGAGGTTCCTTGCCAAGCAGGAGATGTGCCCTAGCATATTCGAAAATTTCTCTCCTCCTAGATGTTTTTGTCGGAAAACGAATTAGTACAAGCAGCTGGTTCAAGGGCATTTTTCAATATAATCAGCTCGTTCTGCTCAAGTCCTTCAGAGTAATAGGCTAGCTGGCATAGCGTAAAACTAGAGAAACTCGGCCGTGATTACATCCATCCCACCCTTTCATCAATAGGAAACGGTTACCCGATGATTTTACTATGGCAATTAGAAGGTGCCATTACTCATAGGAGTTTAGCAAACCTCTGGCTGAATTGGCGCCGATTGGAAGCGGTTCTCAAGAAACCCCGGTGGTGGGCAGGGTTTTTTGCGTGCGAAGCTCCGCCCACGAGCTATTTTCTTACCTTGAACGGCTCTAGTGTCGGACGTTGCGCGCAAAATAGCAGGTTTTTTTTGCTGGAATAGGGGAATGCCTGTCCCGTTGTATGTTTTCTTCGAAGTCTGTCCCTCTTGCAGAAATTATGCATTAGTAGGCGTTCAAAACGTTTCAGAAAGTGGGCGGAGTTCCCCAGACCCTATTCGTGCACTTGTGGAACTCCGCCCACTTCCGGTCGTGAATTGTGAAGTGAAGTGCAAAAAGCTAATATTTTCTGGCAAGTTTTTGATTTAACTACTGTATTTCTCTCAATTCAGGTTGGTCTTATCGTAACACCATTGGGCGCATGGTCAACCGTAGCTGGTGCATGGCCTTTTGGAGTGACACTATGCGATATATGGATTTCTGTAGATGTGATTGTCTGCACTGCCTCTATACTTCATCTGGTGGCTATTGCACTTGATAGGTGAGCTCTAATCTATTTTTTGGTACTTTGCAATAGTTTTACGTAAATTTTCGTAATAATGACATAGTTATCTAGAAGTTTCTATTTCGAGTTTCGATATTTCATTAATTTCTGCTGTTCATGGTTTTTGAACTGGAAGTTCGTTATTTCAAAATTTTCCTTAACTACTTTGACAGAGAAGGACAGCGCTATACCCCCATAGTTCGGAGGGCGCCATGTAGTCAAACTAAATCTGAAGTTTCAGAAGTGATTGTATGCCTGTATAACCAAATGACTGAGTATCACCTCGGTCAGAGTTCTTCTCTTCATAAAAGCTCTAGTAGGTTCCGGCCAGACTTATAGCCTAGTTAGTGGATGTGTTACTCGATCCTACGAGCTGAGTGGTCCCGCTACGGCGCCTCCCGTAGCTGCGCTACCTTTTACATTCATGCTTTCTTATCCTATGTGTCGAAGCAATGAGAATTCCTCGTTTCTGCCGCTGCGAGACCATTTCACACTGGCAATTTTCACGGACGTTTTTTTTGGTTCTGACGAGATTACATGGAGTTGCCGGATCTCTCCGAACTATTTACAGCAACTTATTCATAGCGACTTCCTTGAACTTAGTTATGAATGAGCTTTGATCAATGGTAGATTATATTCAGATGTCACTAATTCCTCTTTTCATGACGTTAAGGATGCAGTAATCCGTTCTTAAGCCATCTGACGTCGAGCGTATTAAGTAGAACGCCATCACGCAAAAGCTCGAACACATCACAGTGCATCAGCCTGATTTTCAGGGCACTATAAGGCCTAAATTGCGTGGGTCCTAAGTTATTTTTGGATTATCCATTCGAAAAAAGCATGACGGAATCCTATCTGATTGAAGCGCTGAAAGTGCAAATCTGCAAAGTCCAAAGGTGGGGGGTCATGATAATTGTGGAATTTAAGCTATACTGACTTGTACTATATTTAAACCTACCCCCTTTTCGCTGAAGGCGCAGGGAATCGGTTTGCAATTTGTAATTGAGAACCGTAAATTGTGAGTAATCCTTTTTGACCCGACCAACATGGTTTTTTGTCGTAAGAATAGGTACGAAAACTAGAAATCCACTAATTATTCAGCTGTGGAAATGTTGTCATGAATAAAGCCATTATCAATCGATAGATCTGATTTCATATTCCGAATTGGATTTTGTCCGTACCATGTTTGGCGATTCACCTAGAAATAAACTCCGTTAGATACGTTTTCTGTTCTCGTTGCCCTATTGATTATTTGAACTTTCCTTTTACCTATTACAATTACCATCACGTTTCCTGTATCGCCTGTCGTTACGTTGATCATCAACTTCCTCTCGTGCGGGCACCAGTAACCGTCCTTATTCGTCCCTATCGCGAGCCAGAGTAATCCCGTGGATCGTCCTCGCTTGAGAGAAACGGGACAAAGCATTCATTGCGTTCAGATCCTTCGTGAAGAAGTCTGGCTATGGCGCTGATGGCTACCCTGGCGTTCGCTTGAAGTCCCTAGGGATCCGGTCACTAACACTTATAGTGGATTGGTGATTGATTCCTACGCTGGAAATCAATCTTGCTCTCAATTATGCTCGGACAAAATAAAGCTTTCAGCTAGTGTACTAGACGATATAGGAAAGAAAAAATTGTAAGGAAACCACGATCGATGATCGATTATTTTTTCTAACACAGTCAATCGATAATTGATTTTTAAGGAGAGACAATTTTAATGCTTCAATATGATAACTGCTTGCACTAACGAAAGGCCATAGGGAAAGAAACCGAGGCTTGCTACCTTGTAGCCTTCCTAGTCAATCGATAATCGATTTTTCATGATTGATAGAAGCTTGTCGATGGATCGAAAATTGATTTCTCCATTTTTAGGTATTGGTCAGTGACCGATATCAGCTATGTGCAAAATCGTACACCGAAACGTATTATGATTATGTTAACGGTGATATGGATGACGTCGTTGCTGATCAGTTTGGCACCATTTGCCGGCTGGAAAGACGACGGCTTCAAGGATCGTGTCCTACGTCAACATGTGTGCCTTATCAGTCAACAGATTAGTTATCAGGTATCTGATGGCGATATTAGGGATGAAAGAGATCGGATCAGGATTACCGTAACTAATTTTATTATTGCAAAGTAAAAAAACACATAGAAAGCTTCGCTTCGAGCTTGTATTCATCTACTGTATGTGTGGGAGAAATTGATATTCGGGCGTGGGAGAGATTGATTTTCGGTTTGTTGATATGACTACGAATGTAGAAATTCAGAGTAATCCGTTTCTCAAAGGCTGAGACAATTAGACAATGACAATGAGTTACGAGACAAGTCTCATACCTATAAATTACCGTAATCATTACCGTAATCAGGTTATCAAGAGCATTGGATGGACTATCACTTGATGGTCAACCAATTCCTTTCGCTTATCCACTTATCACAATATTAACTAAAGTCGGGAGTCGGGGTCGATCATCGATTACTCGGGGGGAAGAGGGGGGGGGGGCTGAGAATAATGAAAAATTGGGAATGTTAGATGATGCTACAGTACTTCATGACAATGCTAGCAACTTTCGGAAAAGGGCTCAACTTCTCTTTGTTGCACTCCTCGAAAATTTGTATTGATTCATAAGCCTAAGAGATGGATTGAGAATTCGTTTCCTATCTTATGAAGACCCTGAATATTATGAAACGAGTGGAGCCTTGACAATCCAACATGACGGCTGGGATCCTCGAAATACCGGGAGTCGGAAAATTATATCAGCAGTTATCCAGTTACCCGAGCTGCCAAAGCTTCAAGTACATGACCGGAGCGGTACCCAATGAAGCTGAATCCTAATTTCTCACCCTCATTTCCCATCCTAATTTGCTTTCTCTGGTCAGATTCTGTTTGGATCGGATAGAGCTTCTCTTTACAATAAATCAGATCTCTTTTTTAGATGGTTCGGTGTACTGGGTAGACAGGGATTCAAAAAATTTCGTTCAGTCGCTAAGCAGCTGTCATGGATCAGTGACTGGGATCATGGGTAGAGGTTCTATTCTGAACAAATCTGATCCTTTCTTCCTCGTTTCGTCCCCGACATCCTTCCACTTCTTCCCCCTTACTTTTCCATCCTTTGAGCGAGCTATATAGTTGCAAGAATATGTGCAAAAACATGGGTGGGCTCAGTCATCTAACAATTATAGAAAACGAGAAACCTCGCCTTGATCACGAGTGCTCGATTATCTGTTCAATTACGGGCCATTTTGAAGCGCCCCCAATGAATTGTCGTTTTCCCTACGAAAACGCATGGTTTTCTGAATGGTCACAATTCTGGCATTCATTTATTTGTGGAAAGTCCAACAAAGCCGTTAACGAGGCGATGATGTCCTCGTCGCATTGAGTTTTTGCCATCAATCAACTTCACATTATTGTTTTCGAGACAGAAAGATCGATCATCAATGCTGCACTTTCAGTGTGCATGCACTTTTGCACATTTTATAATCCTTATTAAATCCATCATCGTGTGCCTGGCAAGAGCAGATGAAAACCTTTCGAGATGTCGCCCTCGATGAGCTTCGTGGGATGGACATGGGATTTTCGAGAGCCTAAAAATTGAGCCTTCAGATTTGGGGACCGGGAACTCGACAGATAAATTGCCTAGATTTGAGGAATTGAAGATTCTCTAGGTGCCCTGTCTGAGTATCGCTCGAAGGCAATTTGCGATGGGAGTGGTTTTAGAGATTCTCTTTGAACAGGAACCAACTGCTAGTGGAAAAACTGCCTGAATTTGAAAGCGGCTCAGTTAGGGTCCAGTAAGGGCTCAAGCAATCAGAATGAGGGACTCGTTTAAGCCTTCAGTTGATAGGCTTCGACAGAGGCCTGCATAATACTTCTGACTGGGAACCCATCATGTTCTTATAGTGCTGCAGTCGTCAGCCGGTTCTGGGAGAGTTGTGGGCACTAGGGGTTCGTAATTGGAAGTCATAACTCATTAAACTGAAAATGATAATGATATGATGACAGTCTCAAGTTGTAGGAATGAATAATCATGAAAGTCGGTAGAGTATGGCGGGGATTCCCAACCTCAGAAAGAATTCTTCGGTAAGCACCGACCAATCGGTTACCCAGATTCATCTTCCGTTTCACTTCCTCATGAAACCGGAATCTCACAGGATCCGCCACGGGCCATAATTTGGCCATAATTTCTAAGCAGATCGGAGATAGATAGAAGTTATCCGTGGTAATAATCTTCCCCTTATCTCGTGGTCACAATCCTGAAGGATCGCAGTACACGCCGTGTGCTCGACTTCCAGCCAGTTTCATAGGATCAATGAATAGGGTGGAGTTCAAACAGTGCAGATTTTTAGAATCGATTACCGCTTAAACGTTTCTGAATGAAGATCGATAAGCGAGATTCAAGCCTTTAGGATTCCATCTGTCTAGAAAACCACTAATTCTATCGTTATGCGCGGGACACCAACACAGCACCAAGCAAGCTTCGAGTGGGAACTTCTCCATCTCCATGTCTTCGGAAATGCTGAAAATGAGAACAAATATTCCGAGAATTTCCAAGAAAAAGCAAGGAATAGCTTAAAGCGAAGAGCAGCTCCTCAAACAAGCTCTCCAGAGTTGTTTCGTTGAAAAGATTGGCCCACGCACAACGAAGGAGCATCGGGACACGTCGGTGTTCAATATTGATTCATTAGCTGCTGCCAAAATCGGAGTGCAAGATCTGTTGTCCTCTTTTGTTGGCGAGAGAAGCTTGCTGTGGATAACTTTGACCTAAAATGGTTTTTTGTGGTTTTTTTGTGACCGAAAAAATCCTGAAAAGAACATCAACGGAAGCCGTAAGCGCGCTCCAGTACTAACTGTTGCGCTCTGGCCATGAACGGAGGATGTCTTCAGGTTTATCTTCTTGGATGAATTCTTCATTCTCTGGCTGAGCAGCCATGTAGTAAGGAAGAGCGGATATGTGTGCGGGAAGCAGCCGGGCAAATTGAGCTAATGCATGTGGCGTCCTTCTTGAGTAGTTTGTAATGAGCGATCCGGGAAGGGATTGAACTACCCCCTGAGGAATGTTTTTGCCGCCAGTTCGAACGAGTCACGGCCTCAATAAGACAGGGTAAAAGCCGAAAGACCGACGATATGTGACGCAGATTTTTGTGGACATTCTTTGAATTTCATCTAAAATTGCATTCATTATTATGATATCCATCGAGCGCGACTTTAATGAGAGTGGTTTTTTCTGTCATCTCTGTAGGCGTGAATGAAGGCAACCAGCAGGCTGAGCTAGCTGAACAACGACAAGCTCTAATGCCGAGAGAGAGAGGTAATCGAGCTAATAGCACATGTGCGCGGATGGACGGACGTCGAATATGAGCACAATCCGTGTAGGGGGATGGGAATAATTCACGAATGAGGTAGCAACCTGCCACGCTTCCGGGAGTTTTTGAAAGCATATGCGATTGAAAGTAATGTTCGTGATCCGATTTCTTGCATGGACTTCCTGAGCTCCCAGAAGCTGCCCTCACGCTGGCCAGGGTCAGGGCAAAGTCAGCGTAGGCGATAACCGTGACCACCTAGTAGGAGTGTGGTTCGGGAATTCAGCCATCCAGATATCTGGGTCTGTAGGTATATGGTCATCATGTTCATAAGAGCAGTTTAGGGCAGTGAAATGAGCTACCAGAGTTTTCAAACCCACCTCGGACCTAAAGACACAGCCCACGGTTAGATAGCTGTGTAGGCTGGTTAGAAACTCGTCTTTGATACTGTGATCAACTCAGACCGATGTATGGCTGAAGGCTATAGAATGGTCGTGGGGTGAGGAAAAGTCGATGGATTTAGTCGGATCAGATCAGATTTCGTCTTACAACCATGCTTGTTACAACGGTGCCAATACTTACTGAACTAAAATCATCTAGTAAGCTGGAGTGGTGACGAGCAGCCTCGCACCCTCACGCTTCCCTCGCAGTGGCTTCCCAGTTGTACCTAATTCATTTATTCGAATGGAATTGTGTTTTTAATGAATTCCATGAAAAGTACGTCGAAACTATCGGGCATCTGCGCATCTCACTCCCATCGCTATGCGTTTGTGAGGGAGTGCAGTAGTGGGAATGCTTTGAGGAAATAATCGAGTTCGCTCGAGAACACCACCACTTTAGAGGAATGCAATCAACGCCAGCCGAACTTTCGTCCCAGAAGACGTCTACAAAGCGCATGAACAGCGCTTCATCGCTAGAATTCCACAGTTTCGATGGGGTGAGATAGAATTACTGTCGATGAATGATGAGGAACAAATGGGGACTTGGACAACTGAGGGGCAATGAACGGTTTCTGAAATTGAGTAGAATTCGTATAATGTACTTTAAAGGGACCTAATGAAGCTTTAAAATTAGTTTACTAAAAAAGGACGCCGCAGTTTTAATCGAGCCATTACTTCTATCGTGGGACTGACTGGTTTGAAGAGAGAATGGTCTGAATTTGGGGAATTTGAGAAATTTGTCATACTTCCCGGGTGTCAAAAGCAAAGAAAAATTAGAATTTGGAGTGTGGATCTGAACGGTTTTGAAATAATTGTTTACTTTTTCTTATTGAAAAATTGCATATTGTAACCTGTTGAGACTTCAAGGTTTATAGAAGAAAGTCAGTTGGAATTTTTCCCAAAACAGCGCTTATAAAAGTTGAGTGTAATCGATGTCTAATTAAAAGACCAATGAGTTCATTTTTTGTATGTAATCTTTCAAATCAATTAGTTTTGTATTAAATTTCAAAACAATTAATGGATAATGACGTCTGTCAAATTAAATCCTCATTGGTTATTTCTCTTGATGGGAAAAAATGAAATATAATGAAATTTTGACTTTTAGTTATAATCAACATCAAGAAAATATATTTTTGAATTTGAGATAGGGCAAACTACTGTGCTTCACTATTGAAAAACATTGTGAGCCTCATTCCATTACGGTATAGGTCACTTGGAATTCATTTTTATCTACAGCACTTCGCTCTAGAGAATTCGGGAACTTTTGCCAATCGAATCGTTGTTTTCATCTCCAGGTTACACCATTCGTTTCGGTCCCTACTAGCCAAATGGTGAATTTGAGATTGATAATGATAAGATTGCAAAACTGCCGGACATCAGCTTGAACTTCATTTGTCACACCAATCAAGTGCATGGCTCACTCCGGAACAATCCTTCTGGTTATCCCTATGGCCAGTGTCCAAATGTTTTTGTACGGTACTCCACCGACTCATCTGAGTTTTTAATTGTGCTAGGTTCTCGAAGCATTCTAGGGCTCGGTATGAGCAAGAATCAATCTCAGCAGCCTAAGGGTCACAGCTGATTCCTAGCCACTTAATCCGCATTTTCAGCCGGGGTTTTGTTTCACAGCTTCGACTAGCCTTGATAAATGGCGAGGTTTCTCATAGCTAAGAAAAATTTGAATAAATTCCTGTGGACGTGGGATCCCGACGAAGTTCGCCTCCACTTGAGCCGGATTAATCTATGGACCGTTAGGAATATGTAGATTCCGGTCTGATCTTTGGTGACCAACTGTTGGGCTTTCTGTGCATTCGGGAGAAAGCGCTAACTTTAACTGCGCTAACTGCTATCAAGAGCCATCCAAAGAATTACTATCGCTCTACTTTCAAATATGAAAACCAAATTGTTTTAGCATTTTATCACTAACAAACAGATTTTTGTTTCTCCGCACAATCATCATCTCGTTTGGCGCATTTTCGACGATTCATTGGTTGTTTTGGTACTATACCCTTTGTATAACCTATCTGCATCAGAAAGGGACAGCCAAAAGTCTTGGAATGGCACTCGGCTAAATTGACCGGTAGACGGGACTTTTGATTCTGTTTCATTCTATTTCTAACGTCACTGTGGGGTTTCTCGTAAGGCGTTGTCGTTTGTGCCTACTTCCTCGCTCAATCATCCTCTTTTCGGGTTCTGGATCATCGATAGATATGCTTCCAGATGAACGCCAGCTGTCGTTAGCAGCCTCCATTTCCTACGTTCGGTAGTTTTAATGTTCTGGGATCATGAAAAATTGAAGATTTTTGCAATTTTTTTCTTTGCAATTTGCACATTCTCTGTGGCTCCGTGCACCCCTTGGTTCTTGGTCTTTTCTGAACCACCGAAACCAGGATTCCCGTTTTAGATGGCTTCTGTCTGAACTGTGCTACCTGCTTTTTTTGACCGTGACTTCTTATGCTGTTTATGCTACCTTTAAGTCTAAGTACTCCAAAAACATATTTTGTTTGAACAACATTGAGCATTAAACTCGAAATGGTTGATTATTCTATCATTTCAGGTGTTCTCGACAGCAACGGCTTTCTACATCCCTCTTATAGCAATTATAGTGGTGTATTGGAAAATTTTAAGGGCTGCAAAGAAGAGGTAAGAAATAAAGTTTGAGTAAAAAGTAAACATCGCTCGCACCTTCTTCGGAAACAACGGAAACATCGAGTAAATTTATCTAGGTGACTTCTTGATTACAGATTCAAGCGAGAACGTGATCGCCGTACGGTAATTCGTCCTCCTCCTGAACAATCCAATACAACCAGTGAGAAATTGGCACCGCTCATATTGAAGAAGAACAAGAAGGTAAGAGGATTACTGTAGTAGGTGCAAACGTAGTTGACGGCACCGTATTGCATACAACCCCTACTGGAATGTACCCCCGACTCTGCCAGGTTGGACTCCTACGCCTCCCAGGACTCCTACCTACTCTGAAATTGAATTTTTTTTGACTTGAGCTCTAGATGATGTCTGTAGGTTATCATTTGGAGCCGATACGCTCCCGGATAACTAGCCTAGTTGAGACACCCGGACATCACCAAGATTCTGAAGGTGATCCTAATGGGTGACCTGAGCACCTCCCATTTCCATCTTCAGATAGGGCAGTGATGGTATTCGGATGAAAGTTGAATTTTGTGGAACCCTATTCTTCTCAAAAGCCCCAATAGCGAAGGATTGGAACTACTTAGTGCCCCGATTGGGACCGAACCAGCGGCCATGTGTTCAATGCAGCGCATATTACCATAACACCACAACAGTTAATTGCAATACGGCTTTTTGCTTTACTCATTTTACTATATTTATGTACTCAGATAACAGTAACACAAAGTTCGTTGGCGAATGGTGAGAAGTCTGGGGAGAGCAAGAATAAAAAGGTTGGATCGTATTGTCATTGAGGCAAATTCTAGTCGATAATTGATTTATTGATTTCTGAAAAAGCGTTTGATTTTCTGGTCGGTAATTCTTTTCGCATTTCAAGGCAAAAAAAGGCAGTTGATTGGCAATTGTAGGTTAAGTCAAAAACATGCCAAAATCAGAAGTTCAATCAATAAATTGGTCTTTGGACTTGATCAATAAATCGATTTCCTGCAAAAACGTGCTATTTTTTTGTCTAGAGCATTGGAGATTCCTCCACGTCGACGCAATCCGAAGAAGATCGTACAATCTCACATAATCAACCAGAGCAAGAAACAAAACTGGATGATCATGCCAATCACCAAGGTAGCGCTAATCGATAATCTATTGCCAACAGGCCTATTGATCAATTCGCTTTAGGAAACGGTAAATTGTTGCGGCCGATGATTATTAGGAAAAAGAGGAGATCGAAAGAAACAGCTGAGAACAAGCGAGAACGGAAAGCTTGGCGTACATTGGCGATAATAACGGGTATGTTCCAGATGTGGAAAGTAAATGTAAAAGGGGCGGAACCTCCTGATTGAATGACCATTTGAATGTTCAGGTACCTTTGTCGCATGTTGGACACCATTCTTCCTAGTATCTCTGTACAGGCCAATTTGCCGATGTACAATACCGCGTCCCGTGGAAACAGTGACTGCTTGGCTTGGTTCGTGTCCTCCTTACTTGGTTACCAAGCAACTCCTGATCAGATCGGATTTGTTTAGGTTATCTCAATTCGGCGCTCAATCCGATTATCTACACGGTATTCTCCCAAGATTTCCGAGCCGCTTTCAAGAAGATCATCAGACGTCTGTGCTTACTCAAGGAATATTAGAACTTCTGACCTCGGATGGCCAAATGGCTTTCATTTTTTGGCTGTACTGAACTGAGTTTAATCACAACGTGACTTTCATCGCTTCAACTGAGGCCAATAGTGGGGACATTCGTAACATCCCAGACAGAGTGGAGCCAAGACCAGTTTCTGTATGCAAGCAAATGGCACCGTCCAGTATGCAGCCCCACCCTGATATTAGAGCCTCAAGCGATGACGCAAAAATACTGTAGATAAACTCCTGTGCCGTAGAAGTTTGCGTGTTAGGTGTTTTGTACCACATGGTTGTCACAGATACTATTATTAGCAGTAGTTACTACAGCACCTAAGCTAGGCTCAGATAAGGGGCCGTATGAAGCACGCCAGTGTGAGGAAAGGGGATGATACTTCAGAACAGGGTTTTCAGTGGGCGCGAAATCTCAGACGATTTCCTTCGCTGCTGAGGGTCAGAAAAATGGCAGTGGAGCACTGAATTGATAAATCACAGCGAAGAATAAACTGTTCTTGCCGATCAAGCGACGTCGGCCCTTATTTGTACAGATATTTTGAGAGGGAACTCTTTATGATAGTGGGAGACGAATACACCTGAGACAGATTATACCGCGAACAAGCCAGAAGGTTCCTGGCACTTAAGCGCAGTCCCTGAACTTATTCTGGGGATGAGTATATTCACCCATTTCCCGGATAGAGGCGGCAAACGGCGAAATTCGTGGTGATTTAAACGACCCTGGCACCTATCATTGGGGCATAGGTTTGAAGTAGAGTGGATAAGGGGGACCAGTCGATGCTCCTTATCTACCCAACTACAAAAAAAAACCCCAACGGTAGGCACCAGAGTGTGTCGTCCCTCCATTGATTCCCTTGAGGGACGGTCACCTCGTGCGTCTGAGGACGCGCGCGGCAAATTGCGCGGCGAACTTCTTGGCGGTCTGTACGACTGTGCCGTCAATTTTCGGGTCACAAATTTGAAGTAGGGTAGTTCAGTAGGGTCATATGATCCTCGTAAACTACTCCGAACTTGGGCTCAAATGATAGGCGCTAAAGTCGTTCAAATCATTACGAACTGCGCCGCGCAATTTGCCGTGCGCATCCCCGGACGCACGTAATGCCACATACCCTTGATTCTCATCGTAAGATAAAATGCAGCAGACGCAGAACTTCACGAACAGCATGTTCCACCCTTTTGTGGGGTTTATTACTGAAGAGTTTATACTACTACTACTTACACTATAGTTTATATAGTTGGTCTCATAGAAACTGCACATCTGCAATCCTCCGATGTGGTAGGGTCGTGGGGGTCATCGTCTCGTGGTTGCTAGGAGCTGTTGGTTCTGCTCATTTTTCTGAACTGAACGAAATTTCCTATGGATTTATTGCTCCACCGCCACCTCTCTGACATCTGTCAACGAAAAAAAAGTCGTTTGGGAGTTTGCATTCATTGGAAACTCGTCCTTTTCCGGCCCATCACCCACACTGGACATCTTGCATACGGTCCATGAATGAACCGTAGTACAGTAACCCCAAGTTGTTGCTTTTACTCGCCTAGGCGTGTACCGCCTTTCTTATCTCTGATTCCAAGAAATACTATTATTAAATGCTCGTTGCAAATTATTTTTATGTGTGTTTGATATTTTTGGGTGATACTATGCGCTACATTGTTTTTACTTCTAATTAATTGTTGATTGTATTGATTACAGGAAAACAGAACGAATCAATAATGTGTACTATGAGAACTGGGGTTGTAACGGGTATATTTGCTTTGTAATATTATCATGATAAAGTTTTAATCCATTCTTTATCAGTGCTATGATTGTACGACGTGTTGTCGTGGTATATTTTTCAAGTAAATGGGTAAGTTCCGATAAATCTACCTGGAAACTTCTTTGGTGGCTCTAGGTAGGAGGTTAGAATAGTGTGGGAGTAGAAGTCATTCGGAATACCCTGACGGCGAGGTGTTGGGTACCTATTCTTACTGATGGTTGTTCTAGAGCTCAAACTGAATCGATTGTAAGGCTTTGCTTCGGTCGTAAAATTGTGGGTGGGCGGAGTTATCGGCGGTGGGCGGGGCTGAGTGCAGTAGACGAGTGGCATTGGAGGTGAGTAGGTATGGCCGGTATGTAGTATGGTCAGTCTTTGAATCTTCAGATTTTCTAGAGGTGACAGATAACGAAGTAGGGATGGGTAAATAAGGTTGGATCTGGTCAGTCTGAACCTGAGCTTTCTCACTGCACAGAATACTGTACTTACCGTACCCTGAGTTCACTGAGCTGTGTCTTCTAGGTTAATTATACGTTACCATTGCGGCTTCTAGAAGACTTTGATCGAACTAAATGGTTTGTACGTTCGTGGTTGAACTAATTCCTAGCAGTCAACTCGTCTCGAAAGGTTAGCTAGGGTTTCATTCACATTGCATGCTCTTTTATCCACGCTCATCCCTACCAGTGTTTATTGAGACGTTTACATGATTTTAAATGTAATTGATCGATTCTGAGGGAGTTACTACAGAGGAAGCATGTCGGCAGTAGCTTAGGTCACTACAATACTGCTCCATCTGGGACATGAGGCCTCTATCCCGTGCATGTGAAACCTCCTTCACCCTACCTTGCCCGAATGGGTATGTGAACCATGTTCCGTGAGGTTACTGTGATTCTTGAAGTCTGTAGTGCATTGAAAAAGAACTTTGACCATTAAAAGTACAGTTCACGATAATTTTGAGGTACCCGTTTTTATTCAAAAAGCGGAAGTATAGATTGGGAATAGTTCATCGGTAAAGAAAAAAAATTCGTCGATTCCGAGAAAAATGTGGCTTCTCAAAAGTAGGGGGAATAGAGGTTGGACGAGATTGCCAAGACGGAAATAACATGGAGGAGGTATTCGGACGAGATTTCAGTTATTGCAATTGCACAAGGAGTTGACTACATCAAGCCAGAACTGTACAGAACTCTCTCTCTCACTGTCGCCATAGGTCATGACAAGTTGTTTGAACTTCCTGCATGGGTTTCATTGTGATCGGTGCAGCCCCAACAATGTCGGTGAAACTCGTCCGAGGATCACACGGGCCAGTCTTTGAGCCTTTATAACTCCCTAACTAGGCCGTTTTCCGACTGATAGTGCCACATGTGGTATACGCCGGGGCCTCAAATTCATCCTGTGGGAGAATCTCAGAAACAATTTTTATCGTGAACTGTGCCTTTAGGTCGATAATTTGGATGGATTCGCACCAGTTCCAAAAACTCTTCCCACAGGAGCAACCTAGTGATGGGGAGTATTTGAGAGAAATATGTATGTACTGTAATAGTTTCATTTACACCCGAATGTGATTGACATGCAAAGGGCAATGCAAATAGAGGCAATATCTTGAGATAAGGTTTTCGTTGGAACAAAAAAAAAATGCATCTGACAGTTAAGCATGCTTTATGAAGGCAATCATAGAGAAATCGTTTCATATAGGCATCAGTTATGCAAGTTATAAAAGGAATACGGTATTCAGGGGTTGTCTTACTCCTCGAAACAACTTTTCCGAATTATAGCTGTAGCTGACTTGACCGTTAGAAGTATGCCCAGTCTCGCGCCACAGACAGAAACTAGCGAGCTTTTACCGGTGCCCAAATCCCCAAGGGCCATTTGAATGAGTTCGGTGTTTGGGTGCCTTTAGAATATAAGGGCTATAACAGACGGCCTGAATCGGAATAGAACGCCGTACAACGCAGTGATTCCAGTTTAGTGGGAAACAATGGTAATGGGATCAGATAAGACTGCTCACTCACATAAGCTTACCACCCTTAGGTCAAGAAAGCATCACCTTGGCCATCAATTGTGTTCTATGGGTAGTATTCCATTCCACTTTATTCTTTGGTCTCGACATTGGTCTGAGACCAAACCTGGCCCTATCGGTACCCATCTTCACGAAGAAGGAAGAGGGAAAAGTAGAGGGAAAAATTTTGTCCATTTTACGCTGTAAATTAGAAAGCTCCCTACATCAAAGCTGTCGATGATTACTTCAAAGAAGGTATGGTCAAACCCTCCTAGGTTCTATATGTCATTCTTCGATAGGCCTAAGAGTGAGAGCCCAGATAGCACAAGATGGCTTGAATGGGTTCATGAAGACTTGTTCTATCCACGACAGCTTTGCAAGAATGGTCTCCATGTATTAAGAAGAATAAGTAAAAGGATGGCACAACGGACGGGGGAGGGGGGCTCTTGACTACCAAGGAGTATTGTTAAAAAGTACCTTAAACTAAAGCGAACAATGCGTAAGCCCATAAATACTGCAGCATCCGAAACAGCAAAAGACGCCGACTAGAAAAAAGTGCTCCCACTCATCAAAGTTTTTTCGTCTGATGATTTTTGTCAAAACACGACGTGATTCACATCTTCTCTGACGAGTTTTCTTTTCTGATTGTCCAATACTTCGCTCAGATTAATGTTCTTGTTGATGTGTTCCTGCTAAAAAACGATATCATCGCCCCCTCTTTGCTCTCCCCAGTTTAAAGTGAGCTGTTCTTCATTCTTGACAGAGGTGAGCGATTTCTTATCACCTCGGTCACTGTGATAACACCCCCTTTGACAGCCGATTTATAGACCTTGCTAAAGCAGCCAGGCAAAGCTGTAGCTTTGGTAATAGGGGCTCAATAGGTGCTTTTTGGGAGCTTGTCATCAACTGGAAGAGTCTATAAACCTTCCAAAATCGCCAAAAACCTTTTTTTGAATTCATAAATATAGACAGTACAACCTGTTAAATACCTTATTCACAAATAATGAAAAAACAAGGAAACTAAAAATGACCCGGATCAATGGCAGGAAAATGCGTAGTGAAATAAGCAGCACCAAGTTAAGAACTAGTCGGATCGAAGATGAGTAGCCCAACTCAGAGGTACCCATGTTGGTTTCGTTTCCAGATCATTAATGAGACGAAGCAACTGCGTACAGCTTTCCTCGAGATCCTTATTGATTAAGGTAGCATCCAATAAGTGGCGATATCTGCAATGTAGAGCCTAAGTGATTCCGGGGTCAAAAAAAGGGGTGGTGTCGCAGCTGCGTGCGGTCGCGTTGCGACTAGTCTAACACATTGAGTCAATAATTAACTTACAATAACTACTTTTCGAGCTTTGATAGAAAATCATTTTTTGAGGCATGACTAATGAAAAAATTAAAACTTTTAATCAAACATTTTGAACACCGTTTTGTGGGTCAAGACGCTGCGCAACTGCATGTAAGACGCAACTATCCATTTCGAGACAGACGAAATTCTAACTGACCAAGAGCACGGCGCGATTAGAAAATAAAGCGAATGGGAACCAACGGCAAACAAACAAATAGTTATTAATTGTCTAGAATCAATCAAAAACTCACTGTTTATTTAATAAAGCACTGCTTTCCAAGACCTGTTCAATTTCTGTATCAGTGAAAAATCGGCCGCAACCACCTCTCTTCAGAGTAGACGTAGATGCACGTGTATTTTGCGATCCAACAGCCCGAGTAGCCTAAATCTACGTCATAAGTAAGAAGAAAACTTTTCGACTTATCGACCAATGATGAACGAATATCCAATCAAACAGTTCATTTTACCCTACCTTGAATGTTACCTTATCCGGTGGTTGTATAAAAATGATAAAAGGCATGAATTCAGAAGTTCGCAGTAATGGCAGTGCCAGGGGATGAGGGGTGATAAGCAGAGTTCCTCGACGTTTTGCATCACGCACAGAGGCTAAGGCGGTCCCGTACAAATTACCTGAAAACCAAATAGGGCGATCATGCCAGTATAAGAAGATTCGGCTTCGAAACCACTTCAACAATCGGTTTTCCAAGGTGGGGCGTAGATAGAATGGCAAAAGACATGGACACACAAAAGATTTGTTAGGCACTCGGACTAATCCCAAATTACTTCAAAGTTAAGTTTTTTCCCTCTTAACGCCTTATCAGACAACACAGAAGTTTTGTGAGCCTGTGGTTCGTGTTTAAGCCAGGAGAAAAGCTTGTAAGGATGCCCAAGTGGGTCGCCAAAGCCTGTCTTTATAACATACCTTTATATTCTCCATACTCCAGCATCTGACCAAAATATATCATTTTCTCCATCACCGGCCTTTCCACAAAATAGTAGTCAACACCTTCAACCTCTCCAACCCTAAACGGGTCGGCATATAATAGCAAGTCCGGTCAAAATATAAAGCCAATTCAAAGCAATGACGACCAATCACCATAAACTTGGTAATCAATAAATCTTTAGTTCTTGAAATTAGTAAAATCACCTCATTGCCCTGGTAGTGTGAGGTACGGTAGTGGAAAATCGCTGAGGGTATCGCGCTAATAGACGCCGTTTTAATTCGTTCCTTAACAAAACAAGTAAGAAGCGATACAAACTCTCATGATCAACATGGACCTATGAAAACTAGTAAAAATTACGGTAAAAAATGAGCAAATCAAGAAGGCAATGATACCTCCCAACTCCAGGCGGTCCAAGTAGTACGACGATCCTCGAGGCATCTTCCCGGGGCGCGACACGGCATACCGACTCATAGATTAGCTCCGCCTTGAACATTTATTTTGAGAGGAAATACCCATTTAGATTGTTGTAGTTAAGCAGTTCATATGAAGAAAGAGTGAGAATAAAATATGCCATATGTAAATAAATAAATAATAAATAATTATAATAATAATAAATAAATAAATGTACTGGTTGTAACTCGTTCGCGATCTGTACCCCCAAGTAGGCCCATGGAAAAAAGATGGGAGCGAAACCATATCATGGGTAGCTTACATCATGGCTGCCCTTTGATCGAATCGATCCCCGACTATCTGTTTGCTTGTGCTCGTGCTCTGAGGTAGCTTTAGCTAGTTGAAGGGCTTCTGATGGTATCAGCCCTATCCGTGACGACCCTGAAGCAGCACTGCCTTCATGACTCAGCAAAATCAGAAAAAATACATTTGATTAGCTCTACCTTTGATATCATCACAATTCGCGAACGCACCGTTTCCTATACGACGTGCCTTCAAAGTCGATAGTTAGCGATAGAAATAGTCTACTGGCTAGTTAACCTACCTGCCACCAATGATCGTCATTACACGCAAGTAGCTCAAGAATATCTCCTTTGCTAAATGCAATTGACACTTCGGGGCAGGGATGTCGCTCATCGTTCTTACCATTGTAATCATACTAAAGTACATAAAACAATAAATCCCTGATAGCAAGAAAAACAATATTAACAACAACAACAACAACAACAACAACAACAACAACAACAACAACAACAACAACAACTAACCTGGGCCCTTATATACACATGAGGAGTACCATTCTCGCTTCTCGTGGGAATATCGGCAGGGACCAATTTCAGAGTAACAGTACCATGATCAACACGATTCAGAATGCGTGCCACATCATCTACAGAAAGTTCTGCAATGGGCAAGCCATTCACTTCCAAAATACGATCGCCTTCCTGGAAAAGGATGAGTTGAAGACCTTATGGCAAGCAATCTAGGAATCCTGATTCGGAGGCAAATAGTCGGTATCCACCCTTGTACTTACAGTGCCCTGGAAGTTAAGCAGCAGCCCCGTCTTATCAATCAAACCCGTTTTCTGTCGTCTGAACTCTCGCGCCAGAGTGAAGATCTTTGATGCTGAATTTTTGAACCCTACAGCTCGTCCATCGTGATAAGTGACTCATTTTTCAAGAAGTCCTCTCCACGAAGTGCCTATCCTCTTGTTCCCCTCCTTATTATTTCAAATGAACTAATGTTAGCAGCTGTTCTCTATTTATCCCTGGGGCCATAAGGTATGCTCACCCGAACAGGGGATGGTCCCCCTCCCGGTAAAGTATGCTCTCGGGGAGAGCAGAGAGATAGATGCTTTCGGGGAGAGCAGAGAGAGAGAGACCCGAATCGGGGCGTCCCAGCCCCGAACAAGAGAGCATACCTTACGGCCCCTGCTGTGGCTCTGGCGGTTGGAGATCTCAAACTTACTGGTTAGAAGTTGGTGTTAGCAATAACAAGTATACATGGATGAATAGTAAAAATCAAATCTATGTGTTTCAAGATAATAATGTCAATAAAAGACCAACAAATATCAATAAATAAAAACTTTCGCATTGAGAAGATAGACCCTTACCTGAATGCAAGCACTCCGAGCTGCCACACCGCCGGCTATTAATCGAGCTATGTAGATCTTTCCACAGTCGTTTTTCAAGGTCACTCCAACGGTCTCGTCCCTTTTCACTATCCGAACCTGGAAGGGAATAGTTGCCTTTCTCCAAGCCAAGCCTTGAGAAACAGGAAAGGATAGATAATCCGAAGGACCGGGGAGAACTAGAAAAAAAGTATCCAGTAGGAATCATTTAGCTCTGAGGAACTCACAACTTTCACGACAATTCCTTCGTCTTCATCCACTTCAAATGGAATGGCTGGTAGCTTTGGTAGATATTTATTGCTTGCAACATCCTCAACGCTTATCATCAAGCCCTACAAAACCACAATTTAAGTTTCTGGTTGATTTTAAATGGGTAGGCTGGCTTCAGCATTGGCTTCTTTTTTGAATATTAGTTGTCGTTATCAAATAATATCGGCCAGAAATCTTACCCGGATATGTGGCCGATTCAGGAGAGCGATAAGCTGCTGTACAGCTGCAGATTTGATACCAGTTGATTCCCAATTACTGATAAACGTATCACATAGGGAGGTTGTTTCAGCAGCCCTTAAATTGGAAAGAGTATAGACGCACTAAAACGACGCTTGCTTTTACATTAACTGAAACCAAGCAGAATAAGAACGACTGTTTGGTATTCGTTTGCACACAATTTGCATGCTATAAATATCTTGAAAATGGATATTTCTAAAAATGTTTCCTTTTTCCCGTGCAGTACCCTTCGAATCATTATAAGGTAGATAAACGGGATCCGGTCAACATGAAGAATCGACTTTGCAATCGTTTTACCCTTCTTGGTACTGACCCTAGGGGCTACCTACATGACTCCATGGGGGAAAATGCAGAAATTTAAATAAAACGAGTAAAGGTAAAAGGGAAAATACAAGAAGGCTCACAATCGGTCCAGCTTCAGTTCACCAGATGTGGCAAGCTCATGTAGACTGCGGACGACGTTCTTCTGGCTTTCCGTCAACGTCTTCGCTACCGCTTGCTTCCTACCGTATTCCTCGGACAACGAATGAAGAATTTCGTTGAATTTTTCAATGAAGTCGTTTGAATCCTTCTTCGACTCCTTACCCACCCCATGACTCATACTTGTTGAGAAGTCTCATTCAAACGTCTTCATCTGGAACTGTTTCTGAAAGAAAGTCTACAAATTGGTCTTCATAAGCGAATCATAAACGCCCAAACGCTCAAAAAGATGTCGGAAAGTGAATGAATGAGGAACGAAGGGAATTCAGAAGACAGAACGGCCTCCACATCGGGGACAACTCGGCGGGAACGTCGGTTTTTGAGTTCATGATGGCCTAGCTATTAAGAAAAGCAAAAACTTTAACCATCGGCTGTGTTTTCAGGGTTTGTTCCGCTACGGCGGTTGTAAAAATCCTAGAGCACTTTGCTGGAGAGCACAACGAGAGGTCCTCAGGGACGTCTATCGGACACCTCAAAAACGATTAAAAAACCGGGAAAAGCCATTTATTCGAGTGGCACATTGCACTCGCATATGTCCGATTTTCTAAAGGACGTCTTATTGGATGAAAGATGAAAGGCCAGATTAAAGGCGCTTCATTGAATCTTACTCCCAGAAGTTCTCCGGAGACCACTTAGGCTTAGGGCACTCATTCCAGGGAAAAAACGGCCAAATTGAAATCGCATAGTGGAAGCCAGGAAGAACTTTAAAATATGCTAACTCTAAAATATTACTTACAAAACTAATATTTTCAAAAATTACAGTTGTAAGTAATATCTGAAGAGTGAGTTCCAACTCGTAGAATGGTCACTGTTACTACATTCCACAACTAGGAACTAGGTTTTAAATTTTTTCCTTCCAAGCCATATAATCCTAGTGATAATGGTATGGTAACCACTAAGTCTGTAAAGTAAAAGACGCAGAAAACGTGGACATACTCTGCTTCTCAAGTACGAAAATCTTCGGAATGTTTGACAAAAATCATCTTAGAAATGGGAATAAAAAACAACTGAGGGACTAAATGTTGAGAGAAGAAATCGTGCAGGTTTTCCCGAATGTGTGCTTTAGTCGAGTTTCTTTCATAGTAGTAATGGCGTTCAAGCGTAATAGCCCATTGAGCCTACGCCATGATGGCTTGTCGCAGAGCAGATGTTTACCCCCATTGTTTTTATTTACCCTTCGGAAAAACCTGTTGTTCAATGATTCGAACATTTGCGACCGAAAAGCCTGGTTTTGTGAAAAATATAGTTGCGTGTAGTGTTTGATGATTTTTGAATAATGTCAGCAGTTATGAAACGATTTAATTTAAGTGAAAATGAAATATAACATCCAATACAAGCTAAAATACTTTGAAAATAACGTTACTACCTCAGATTGTCTCCCTCAGACCCCATTAGGAATCAAAACCTGAAAGGTTTATTCCCATTTATGGTAGTTAGGAAGACTTCTGAAGTTCCCAATAGCCCTTCTTTTCCTTGTAAGTTCAACTTATATCCAATCAAACCAAAAGATAAGAATGGCACCCCCTTAGGTCCAATCCTTGAGATTCAAAATGTAAACAAAACATTTTGACCTACATTATAAGAACTACGTTGTTATGAAGAAAAGCCTACAACGGAATCAAAACAAGGAAGTAAACAAGATGAATTTTTAGAAAACAAATAACTTTGGGGCATTCATAAGGGAGTACTTTAAAGCGAGGAATGTAAACAAGCAACAACTTCCGGCGGTATGAGCAAAAGAACCACAGTGCAAAGGGTGAAAGAACCCCTCGTTTGATTTATACACGACACAGCTGCATGATTAAAGAGAAATAAAAACAAAAGGGAAAAATCAATATGGGAGCCAAAGCACTAGCGCTTTGTGCGGGAATGGGTGAAAAACAAAACATATGAAAAGATAAAACTGGATGGTTTAAGGAATTAAGATCACTTACGACCCATTCATTCATTCATCATGAAAAGAGGAGAATCAATGGACTAATGGGTATGGTTAGTCGAGCCCCGAGCAGCAGCAATTGACGCTGAATTGGAAGAGGCGCGACGAGGGGGCCGAGGCTGACTGACTGGTTGTGACTCATCCTAAATGGGCTTTGTCCTTCTCCCCCAGACGGGACATGGCCGTTAATGAGATCGCTTACGTCATTGCGAAAGAAACCCTACGACAATACATACTATGCTGTGAAAACTCAAATATGATTACTATAGAAGAACTCTAGTGTCTTCTGTAAAAACTAGAGTCCAGACAGCGAAAACTTTCCTGCATCTTTTTCAAACGCTATCGATCGATCGGAAGAAGAAGAAAAACTGAACGTGTTAAGTTTGTATTAAGGCGGCTTAAATTTCTTTTTACATTGTACACCCAGTTGCCACATCAAAAATGACTTCTATTGCCGGCCGTATCAAAATGGAATTGTGAATCCTGAAATCCCATCCTATAGTAATGAGAATTCCTACATTCTGAAGACGGGACAGCTCCAAATTTCATATAGTCGTAAAATAACGCGTACTGGTCGCATACTGTAAATGAATGGGTTACGGTAGGAGTCCGAAACTGCGCTACATTCGAATTTTGGGGAATTACTTCCTATGCTGGCTAGTCTTTTGGCTTTTCTCGGGCCATATTGGCCCGTATGCACAACTCCCGGGGTAGGGGAGGGGGAGGAAGTGTTTGTTTTCGCCGTGGGTCAGATAAGTGACGCTGGAGCGCAGTATTTCGCGCCTCCACTACCGTTTGGCCAGTGTTAGAATGGTATCCGGAGTTCGTGTTTTTCGATTGATTGAACCAGAATTTGGGAAGAGTGTGGATTTTTGCCCCAAAAAAGCTTTTTAACAAAGTGGGGGAGCTACATCCTACGAAGGCTGACGGAAGTAGCAGATGTTACGATGTTCCACTAAATGCACTTGGAGTGTTGTGGAAACTTTCAATCGAGCATCCAGTTATCGCGCACCCAAGTACAAAGTGACCTTAGTTAGATGCGCAAATTAAATATCGCCACGCTGCCCTCAGGTCTCAGGTAATCAAGTGTGTGAAAAAACAAATGAAGGGGACAAAAAGACAGTGAAGCGCCTAGAAAAAAAGCTTCGAATGAATAAAATTCGCACACCAGATAAACAGTTATATTGTGGTTTCTAGATGTTAGTCATTAAATAACACTCGGCTTGGAGTTTGGCTATTCTCATCTTTTACAGGGTTTTCAAAGATTTGAGGCTAAAAGCAGCGTCATCAAAGAGGCCGCAAGAACCATATACCAATCCATTCAGGATTACTTACTCGATACGTGCCACATCTTCCACTCTTTAACCTTTACTAACCTTTACATTTCTGCGCCATCCTAGGCTCGGGATGCTCATACCTCGAGAATCCTGCAAATACGCAACCTTCCTTTATGCACCCCTCCCAGCACCGCAACCCTCGGCTTAATCCCCCTAAAATTTATTCCTCGTCACTAACACTGATGTACATTTGGTAGATAAACTTTTCTTTAAGCCGCCGCATCGAAGCATTTCAGTCCGTTGCAGCGTCAATTTCAACCTTTACACGTGGTATACACATGATTCTTGTTCGAAAACTTTTTTGCTCTAAGCGCCGGGCTTTCTTACTATTGCTACCATAATACATCTTCAACACTTGATTTTTTATGCGCTCATGGAAGATGTGGACAACAAGTTTTCGCACCTAGGCGGGAAGTGGCCCTTCTGCGCGATGGTTCGTAAACCGCTTCCCAAGGCAGGCAGCTCGTTAAAAAATTAAGAGCAAAGCGAGCAGAAGGTGCACGATTACAACTACAATACATGACAGCATTCATTTAGGATAAAAATTGAGAGCTATGAACAAAAGCGGAACATAAATAAATTAATATCACGCATAACAAGCGCCATAGCGCCTTTCCACTCCCACGACGGGAATAGCAGGGTGAACAAAGAATAAAATGCAATATGATATGTAATAATATACAAAAACTACTCATTAGTTGCTCACAGAAATGATTCCGGTTTCATTCTCAAATCACACCAGGATCGCGATGCAACATGCTCACGATAACTGGTGTAAATCTAGAAAGAAAACCTGCTTATCTAAAGATTCGACTGCTTAATAGCAATGAATTCAGCAATATAAATAAATTTGTAGTTGGTTGCAGCAGTAGAATAAAATCAGAGCAATAGTTGACGAATTCGGCAGCAGAAGTCAGAGGAATAAGCGCTCAGTCGAATAATGTAGTGAATAGCAGAGTTGCGGTCTACATGACCATCGGCGCCCCAGCTCTATTCTAAGGGTAGATTCCTCCCCCGGGGAGCCAATGGGGTCGGGCTTCTCTGAGCTCTCGCTAAGGTAAGGTCGCAGAGGCAAAACATCATATGATTATCGAGGGCTGTCGATTCTTCATCTGTTTATAGGAAAAAACATCGCTCCATTGTCACTATCTTGACCCAAAACCTACCATTTGAACGTTCGCGCCCTTCGCAAACATTTCCTTCCCCTCCCCTACCCCGGGAGTTGTGCATACGGGCCAACCAAGTGGTGTTTATGTTTTCTCTATTGTATCGAATTTATTCGAAAAAGAAGTAAAATAATAGATAAGTTGAAAGAAAAAGATGTAAGGAAGTGTGGATGAGGGGGGGCGTGCGATTCACGCGCCGATATAATGAGGTCATCGCGCACGCAGCACCGTTTCAGTACCTTCCTGATGAGATGAACCAAATAAATTTGCAGTAGTTCACGGCTTCACCATGAATAGAGCAAATCTCTTTACTATGGCAAAAAAGCCCCTTCGAGACTGAGAATTCACCTCATAGGTCAACAGTTTACAAGTCAAACGTTCAAAATAAGAATAACTTTAATTTTTTCGATCCTAGTAAACGCAATCCATCTGTAAACGTGCATAGTTGGTCATTTCTTTAATTATTCTACTTATAAGTTCTTATAACTTCCGTTATGATGGTAAGAATGATGTTTTAGCGTGTTTTGTTCGATGACCTCATTATATCGGCGCGTGAATCGCACCACACCCGATTGTGACAGATCGTCTCAAGTTGTAGAGGCGATCAACCGCTATGCTTGGTCAAAGTAGTTACGAATCTTGACCGATCCCGAGTCCGAGACCTGATTTCCGGCCTTTTTTCCGAGTTAGAAGGCCGGGACACAACCTTGCCAACCAATGTGCATCCATAAGGCTCTATCAAAGAGCCTATCAAGAGAGGTTGACCGGTGAGTTCTTTTACAGTGCAAAATAAGTGTGAAAAGAATTAGAAAGGGAGAAATTCATGAGGGAGAAGGGAAGCATGATGGGATTTCATCTGTCTAATGGGTATCAATCACCCAGACAATGGACATTCCGATGGTTGTGAAGTGATTGGCATGTGTTCCAAACAACAGCTGTGTTGAACGACCAACCCAGACATCAGTAATCACGCTCTATTCCCAATTTCTGTACTAGCGCCAATTTTGTTTTTCGAAATGACCTTTTAGATATCCATCCGTATTTTTGAGATTCATGGCTTTTTCTCCTCCCTTCTCACGACTCTTTTCAAAGCTCCTGCCGAAATTACGTAGAATCATTGCTAAGTTAACAATGGCTTTGAATTTGAAGCGAATTAATCTATTTATTTTTTCAAGTTTTCGAAGTAACGTCGAATATGTTATGTAATACAGCCCAATATTGCCCTTTTAGAATATAATTTATGTTGGTCTGTAATCAATTGTCTTCGTTGTTTGGATGGATTCTATTTCTGTCACTGTTTTCGAAAGGAGTAACGTTGAGTGTTTGCGATGCAAGAGGTGAGCTTTTATATATCCTTGATGAAATATTCCACTGTGAGCCTTGTTCAGCTGTAATCCGCCTCCTACTTGCCTCGCCTTTTCACATAGGGTCATATGGTTTGTTTAGAATTTATTCTAAAGCTGTGGGAGTAAGAAATTGTTCCTTCTTAGAGAAACCTAGGGGCATGAGTATATGTTCCCTGGATAGAGCAAGAACTGCTTGAAGGGAGCTCATATATAGGATTTTTCATAGAACTGTGTCCCCTTTGAATAGTTTCTCTCTGATTAGAACCAACGATCCCTCTGGAGTAATTTCCTTTAACCCATTGACGACCGCGTGGCCCGTATACGGGCCACGCCCTGTCGTGCTCCTGGGACCGCGTGGCCCGTATACGGGCCACAGTATTATTTTGTAAGTATACCATTCATTTTCGAATTTTTTTGACCCTTTCAAGTATCGAGCGGGTTTATGACCTATTATAGAATCTTGGCGCGCAGTGGTCCGTAAAACGTTTACTACTGAATTTAGTAATAAGAGAAAACAAAGTTACTTCTGAGGGCATTGGTGAATGAGGAAAACCAGAGGCTGTAAAAAAGGTTGTAAAAAGGTGCAAAAAGGATGTAAAGGGACTTTGCTGGGGATCCGATGATTCGAAACATGCCATTCTCATCTTGTCTGTATCCTCGTGTCTAGACAGAGTCGCGTTTTGGAAATGATTTGGTAAAAACTCTCATCTCCCTTCGAACAATCAGAAAAGAAATCAGAAACAACATTAGATGCCATAAGGTAGCTCTAAATAGTGTGTATAACTTGTAACCTTTACATGCCACAATTTAAAAAAATTTGTCGGCTGGAAATGCTTAAGAATAAATTGACTTGCTCTTGGGACCGTCAGCAGCAGCCCGCGAAAAGCCCGCTCGGTCGCACACGCCAGACACGCTAAAATAGCGCGGTCGCCAATGGGTTAAGCAACCTATCATCCGACTTGGCCAACCTAAGCTAGCAAGCTAACCATTTTTTGTGGGCAGTATATATCCCCGATTCAAAACGTTCAATAGAAGATTGATGACGTAGTCTTTTTGGTGCACTACTTTTTTAAACTGAATATTGTATAATTGGGTAAGCACATCAACGAAACTTCATATTGTTCACCCACGATTTCCAAGCGTTCGGGTTTGTGTCATGTCTTGAACGATTCATTCTGGTGATACTACCATTTCGGATCGGAAAAATATAGAACATGCGTGAGGTCCAGTCATTCCTTTTGATAGTTTTCAGTGCTATGAACGTTGGCCCCTTTTTGACTGAATAATTGTTCAGACTCCTTTTGAGCAGTCGTTTTTTTTACAGATCTCGAGAATTCAAGGTGGCGTGTGCCTTCCAAATCGATGCGCAGCCTTGATTTGTACATTCATAGAGGTTTACAATACTCTCCATTGAGAGCATTTACTGATATAATTCTGCAATTGAATTTAACTGACACTGACACTTATGATCTTTACAAGGTTAGTCCTTATGTTTTCATTTTTGTGTTGTTCCTATTCGATTTTTTTCCGATGAAACCCGCGAGATTCTTTTTTTTTCTTTCTCCTACGTTATGAGCTTTTATTAATCGTTATACGTTTGATCAATTGTGAAGCGTTTAAGGGCGACAACTGCAGTGTTGTTGAAGAGGCTTTCCAACTAGATAATCGCATATTTGGGCTTCTGAAAGGTGTTGATCCATGGAAAAATCATCGTCTTAATGTTTTCAATGATACTGTGGTCGGAATCTCTACTCTATTGCCATATAGCGTAGAGGCTAAAGTTATTAGTGAGTTTGTTTGTGCACTTCTTAGTATCTTCTCATATCTTAATGTGAGCCATTTTTAAGTTTACATTAACTATAGTGTTCTTTATTCAGATGTGAATTATTTTCGTCTGGGCATTTTCATAGCCGGTATTCTCCTTTTTCTCTTTGCGCATCGCCTAGTACGCAACGCGGTATTCTACTATGGTAGTGGTTGTTCATTTGGTCTTCTAGCTTCGCTACTGATTATCGTCTTCATATTTTACAGAATGGCCCCAAAAGTGAGTTTATAAGGTTACGCAAACCACTCCTGTTGATGAACTGGTTTTTGTTTTTTCTAAACTGCGTTTTCTTTCTTTCCACCTTTCCCGTGATAGTTATGGGCGTATTTCAATTGTGGGTATAAGGTGCTACCGCAGTATTTGAGGGTGTTAAGGCTTAAAACTATCGCTGGCCAACTCCTTTCTTTCAAATCTCCCGACTGACTCATTAATAGGTGTGGGAATGTACACTCGGGTACTCAACCATGGCTCAAATCCCAGAACTCTCGCTGATCTTAAGAAATATTCGCATAGCGCACTTCAAAAGCCCTCACGCATTCTTTTTTTTCAGAAACTAATTGGCCTACCTATTCTGATAGGAGGCTGGTCCTTTTCGGTGTATATACTTCATTTTGTGTGGAAGAATTTTACAGCTATTGCTCTACAGTATCAGACCTACCTAGCTGCTTACTTTGTAAGTTGTTCGCTATTCTTTCCATTCACAGTTTTTCTTCCCTTCTGCCACTTTAACTCGATAGTAAAGCCTCCACCTTAATAGCATCGGAACCTGTTTTTTTGTAATTAGTTGTAATTATTTTGCGTCTTCGGTGATCCACTTGAGTTGAGGTTACTGTTATGGCAATATCGTTTGCTGTCTGTTACAAGAGAGGACCGCCAACCGATAGCCGCTCGCACGATATAGCAGAATGGGCGTTGCAAGCAATATCGTTGTTGCTTATTTATGTTTCCTCTCAAGTGCGATTTATTCTATCTTCTCCGTGCTTTCCTCTCATTTTTTCTGTTTTTTAGATGTAAGTATTCAGGTTCCGGAAGTAGCAATTGGTATAATAGCTATATTGCTGGCTTATCAACTTGCTCGTCCGTGGCTATGGTGGATCGTCTATGCATTTGCTTGTGCAGTGGCTTTCATCTGGTGGGTTCCAAGATTGAATTGGAGTTGTTGAATATGAGATAGAGTGAATGAGTGTTTTTGATCCTTTTCTTTCAACTCGGGCCGGATTCCTCTACCAAACATGTGTTTCGGACAGAACGGTTAAGGATTCTGGTTACTTTGCTATCCAATTCATACCACCCTCAATTCCTCACAGCTGTTCCTACTTCTCTTACTAGCCGTTCCGTTTAAACAGAAGGCTGAACTGGTATGCTAATTGTTAATGTCTTTCCAGGAGGAAGCTTTTCCGACCCACTCCGACCCGTCGTTTGCTCACAATGCAAGAATACGAACAAGAAGGTCGGGATGTGACGAAACGAGAGCTGGAACGGTTACGAGAGTATTGCCGAAGTCCTGAGGCGGATGTTTGGAGGATTACAAGCAAAGTACACGATCCGAGAAGTTAAATTCCCTTTTCATTATATAACCTAACACTTTTACTCGTCTGACTGTGATAATGTTTGATGCAATGTGAGTAGGTAGATCTGCCTTAGGCTGCTCATTGTGTGAAGCTTTACTTAATGCTTGATTACTTGATTTATTGGCTTTTTTTGATGCTTAAGCGCTGTACATATTTTATGCTCACGATGAAATATTTGAGTTACTGCGAGTGGTTTACACGGGGCCGGTATGGTTGGCTACATTCTTTTAGATTTGCGCGCTTTGTTGACGGGAAGGAAGGACATGTTTTGGAGGAAGAGGAAGAATCTTATGAAGAAGATTCTGGCCATATGATTGAGTGAGCGTCGATTATCGTTTTTTTGCCATTTCTTCAGATTTACAGACTTCCCGATTTTATAGCTAGTTTCATACAATTGATGTATGCTGCCTAGACTAACCACAGTTGCAGAGAAGGTGACGATGAGGAAGAGGAGGAGGAAGACAGCAGTAGTCTTGAACGCAGGTATGCAACTAGCCGATACCTTGAAGAAGATGACGAAGGAGAATGGGAAGAGGAGGTTGTGATAAGGAGAACACCAAGAAGACGATTCGACAGTTATTCAACCCCCAGAGAGTAAGTTGAGTACAGTAATATCACTTTTGTATCTCAATAATTACCTTCATCTACACGCACGAGGATTTAAAGCGTCTCGCTTTCACTTTGTAAAGTGCCGCTATACTATCAAGGCTGCCTGTTGGAGGCAGGGAGCTGTAATAAATCAAATGTTTTTTGGTCTGACTCCAGTTTTTAAGGGTGTGGTTCAGTAGGAACAAAACTGTCGCGTCGCGGCGAGAAAGGCGTCGTGCGCGGCGGAATGTAGCAGAATGAAGAAATACAGTAACAAAAGAACTAAAGTAGAGTCGTGCTAAAAGTAGTTATTGAATAGCGACTGAGCTGTATGAAGAATACTAGAACTGGCAAAATGAGGCAAAAGGTCCGCGACAACCGCGTGCGTGAATCGATTACGCAAAACCGTTCCTACTGCCCATCTCCCGGTTTTCAGTGCTCTGCTGGACTGGTTTAAATGGGTTGCTGCAGTTTGTTCATTCATGAGAAACATCAATTATCCGTATTTGTAAAATGGAGCAAGCCTCAGGCTCTCTGCTCTGTTTGCTTGTTTTGGTTTGAAAGTTGTAATGTAGTAAGCGGCTTCGGTTTGATAATGGACAAATAGGAAGAGGCAACGAACAGTTTGGTAGTTGAGCTGGACAAGCCATAGCTCAATTCTCACTTTTCTTATTAAATTGTTAAGGTTCACGCGGCAACCATGCCTGTTGTCTCTCGTTACCACTTACCCCACCTTGCCACCGATTTGCGATACTGTGTACTCCCCCTTATGCCGATGTTCAGGTCTTCATTCAAGAACTCCTATGCGGTACCTAAGGACAGATCACGCCGTTTTGAAAATCCGTCCCCTTCACGATCATCTTACTATCAAAACAGTTCACAACAGCGGTACTCGTCTCATCGCCCATCATCTTCGTCACCATCCAGGCGATACGTCTCGTTGTGAGTTTGTTATATTTTGTCGTTCTGCATTTTCCAAATTAGCTCCGTTTAGAGCGGACAGAGATACAAGAAATTACGACTCGTCATTATTCCGACGGTACACTAATCGGCAAGAGCAGTCGCTGCTCTCGCAGAAGTAATTTTTCATATTCCTTGATTTCTACGTAGCAGATAAGTTATCATACGAAATGTCATCTTTCATCTCGTAAAATTTCCTGAGATTACAGACGAACTGCACCGTCAACGTCGAAGGAATTCCTCAGTTCTGATTCGGAACCTGATCTTCAGGCCTTAGACGATAACCCCCGATGAGAGAGGAGCTGTCTTGAACGCCTCGGTTGTGCCTAATTATTAGTTTTTACATAATTTCTGTCGTGATTTTCTATATTTTTGGCTAAATTCTGGAAAAAGTTGTTTCTCCCTAGATAATGTAAAATATAATATCGAGAAGTAAATTATTTTGGGCTGTTCAACTCTTCTCAATAGCTCTCATTCACTGTTGTACATCGTACGAAATGTTATCTATACATAAACGATACTAACTAGTATGTTACGTCTATTTTGACGATACCAAAATTCATGTGAATAGGGCTTTCTTCTCGTTTTTCCACTCTTTGCCTACTTAATTGCTAATTTTGGTTGCCAATGATCTCAGGTATTCTGTATAAATTATTCTAGAAAGTCAGTTTTTTCAGTAGTAAACAGGTGTTTGAGCCTGAAATCGATATCTTTATTCTTATTGATACACAAAAATAATGGACCCATGGAACACTCGTGACAAACACCTTGGTGACCGTTTGACAGCTACAAGCATCTACCATCCTATCATCGGATGTCGGGGGTAAACTAGCTCTAGTTTATTGCTTTTCAATTATAATGAGGCAGATGATATAAGAAAATACCTTGAGCTATGAGAAGTAGTAGTTAAGATGAGGTTCTATAGAAGAGTAGGTAAGTAGGTTTGGAGAGGTTTGAGAATCTAACTTTGCGGGGGAGGGGATAGAAGCCGGGTCGAGTGATTTTCTAAGGATTTCCCAGACAAAACCCCATACGTACAGAAGTGGTATTGGCCAGAAATGGTAAGTAGTATTTCTACTACATGCTACAGTGGGCGGCACTTTGTAAAGCCGGCTCGCTATAGTTCTTTTCACGAATTGCACTCAAATGTGACATAATGCTTGCATAACAGGGATGATCGGTGAGAATCGGTATCGACAATTCCTCAAGCATCCAATGCATTTCGGCCACGTCGTTCACTGTCCATACAGCCACATGACGACCTCGCTCTTTCTGTTCCATCACAAAGCTTCTGAACGGAATATGATTACTGTGAGTTGTTTTACAGTTTTTGTTTCCACTAGAGGCTATTGGTCAGATTGTGCTCGTTCACAATGTTGGTTATGTTTGAAGTTGGTTCAATTCAGAAGCCGAAAGCGCGTAGGTAGCAACTATCGCTTATGTTCTTCTAAAACTTTGTAATCGATAGTTTATTGGACTGTTCCTGCCCTGTAACGTTGCTTCCCTTCAATTTTATGAACATGCCTATCTACGCTCGACTTTCTGCGCTTCTGCCGAATGCCGAAAGAATATTTTACTTGTTTATTTTTTATGTGCCCTTTTCTAACATTGTATTCATTTTGCTAGCACCTAACCTTTTCACACCCGCTACTGCAGCGCTGAAAGGTACATGGGCATTAAAACTAACATATGAGCAGTCACCTAGCTACTCACGATGTTTCTTTCAAGCTGTTTATGCGCCCAAATCTACCGCCCTGATATATCCATGTTAAGGGTACTTGTGAAAAACTCACTTTGATATGTCGAGGTTGTTAGTGAGCAGCAGATCGGCTCCAAGAAACCATGGGGTGACGAGTTTAAGTAGAAATACATGAATGATATCAAATAGGACGAAGATGTAGTGCTGTATACCAGTGTACCGGGGTAGGGTATTTTCGATGTCCTTGTAGGAGAAGAACTTGCTCCTCCAGGTGAGACCTAGAAAATTCTTTCTTAAAAACTTCTCAACATGCATATCTTCTGCACTACAAGTAATTAGTTTTGAAATAGATTAAGGTTGAATTATATTGGATTCTGAATTTGAAATAAAAATGAAAAAAAATATTCAATTGGTTTTCGAGCTAGGTTTTCTACAGTCTATGTACTTATCAGGAAACACGCTTGAAGCTTGTCTTTCCTCCTATTTCTTCTTCTGAAAATCGAGTTCCATTTCTTGATACACAGTCATTTTCTTAAAGATTCTTACAATTAGATGTTTTACAATAAAATATAAAGATATCATTTCCTTTTGGGCCATGTAATGACTGGACATAGTTAAGAGGAGGAAAAGCCTGCTATCACGCTACAATGGCATACAGTTGTTGTAAGTTTTTGGCGAGGCTTATTCTATTCCGAGGCATATTCCTTATTTATTTCTGATTCATGTGGCGTTTTTATAAATAAATAAACTCACCACTAAGTATTTTCTGATTGCCCTGTTTGATAAGGTAGACCACCCATGGGTAGAAGCTGCACACGATTGCTCTATCGTAGAGATTATACTTCTCGAACAGGTTTCCGATAATGTGCACCAGCTAAAAGAGTGAGAGCGTTTGGAGAGCAGATTCCTAGTAGACGAGGCCCCCGCATATCCAGTACAGATAACAAAATGACCTCAGGATCGGAGTCCTTTACGTCGAAAAGCATTTTCATGTCGTTATCGACTGCCCATTTAACAACCGCCTCAAGCCTGGGAATGCCTTCATTTTGAACCGGAGCCAAGTTACCTTGCCTGAAAGCAAATTCTTCTCTGAAATGTTCAGCGAAGGATTCATTTTAAGCGAAAGGCCAACGGCAAATGCTGTACGTTGTTCTGGTGAAGTTCGCGCTAATATTGGCGGGCGCTAGCTGTGCCAGAGTTTTTTCGCGTATTGGACCGCTCAGGTTAGTGGTCCTGTCCAAATCATCGTCATGTAAAAGCACGGCCTCACCGTCTTTCGTCAGTGCCACGTCGAATTCAATCAAATCAGCACCATCGGTCTTTGCCTGGGAAATGAAAAAATGCAAATGACCAGACGGTAATCATTAATCACTAATTGAATACAGCCAAATAAAAACATTTGTTAATCTAACACCGCTAAACTTACACCGAAAGAATACTGTAAAGAGCTTTCTACGTGTTTTTCTTTTTTCTTGAAATACAGTGATAAAATGAAGCCATTTCGAAGTAAAAGTAAGATTATGAGAAGAAAACAGGTCAACCAACAAATTTTTTGGACAATTTCACCAACATGATGTAGTTTTAAGCCGAAAATTTGCTCCCCTGATTACGACGTTAAGCTGATTATAATTTTTAACTAATTTTTTTTCTATTACGGTTTTAAGATGTGCTAATCTTTACTTCCGCCTAGTATTATTGACGATTGATTATCACTACTATTAGTACTTGAAAGTAACAGAAACACAGTCCTATTTGAAGTCTTACTAATCTATACCAGAGCACGACTTCGGTAGGAGGGTAGTACGAGACGAGAAAAATGTCAGTGTAGCCCTTGTCCTTTGCGGAGAAGTTGTCCGGAGAATTTTCCGATGTAAATGTAGCGGCGAGGCGATAAGCTATGATATCAAAGTATTACCTGTTTAAATCCAGCCATACCATTTTCGGGAAAGGATTTTGGAGCCCCACGATGACCACCAATACGAAAGCCGTCAAAGAATTTGCGTACCTGAAAAAGTGTTGGGTCCTGAAACGAAGCCCTTTTCGGTTGCTTTTACAGTCCACGATTTGGCGAGCGACCGATCGCGCGAATGTCGTGGACTATGAAAGCAGCCTTCTGTGACAGTATGACAGTTAGTTGAATAATGACTTACATGGTTGGGATTACATGGCTTATTGCGCAAAAACACCACAGCAAGCACAAGCAATCCTGCCGTAATTGGTAGCAGTATAGGAAAAAAGTATAATAAGGCAATAATAACTGCAGAGGTCACAAGAAGCAGTTGTGGCAGTAATTTTTGACTAGGCTCAATTTTTATACCCATGATCTGAAACAGTATTTTTATACATTTTCATGAGAATGAATTTCATCAGGCGAGACGGCAATGAAATTCTGGAAGATGGGGCCGTTTGAGCTGGATGAAAAACTCCCTTTTAAAATGGAAGATGAAAACTCGGCGATCATACGCGAACAATCAGAACGGAAGAATAGGTGAATGAACTTAAAATGTCCGAGGTAGAAACAGCTGTTTGGTGAGAAATTCCGTATTCTTGAAAGTTTTGTACGTAATACTTCATCCAACACATCGTTCAGCCTGTTTGATCGTGCAAAGTGGAACCATTCAATTATCCCAAGGGCTTTGAGAGGGCTTGCGATCAGGGTCATAAGCTGGGTGACAGGCTGGTCATCTAGTTGTGTTTGGCTCCAGAGTAGTGGAGGGCTGGGGTGGTGTAGAAGGAATGTGGTTTTTGTCGAGCAGAACCTGAAAACTCGTCTTTGGTCTTTGTTTACAGCGTATTACAGTTCTGTAGCAACTAGAATTGGGAGGCTGTTTCGTTGGAAAAATATCGTATTACACCGGAGGATATTAGTGATGGCCGCGACATTGCCCCCTTGGTGTGGTACTGTCCTTCCCACTGTCAAATTCGTGCTTTTGGAAGAGTAGATAGCGGAGTTCAGTTAAGAGACATTGTACCGCTTTCGCAGAGCTTTCAGAGGGTTCGAAAACGTTTGTCAAGCGCTATACTTCTATAGAGTCTGTGGATTGAAATCTTACTGTAATTCTAACCGCCTTCACTAAAAATAAATCCAGCAAGCTCATCAATTTGAAGAGAGCGTAGTGCGTGGCTCATCTTGAGAGATTTGTTTACCATCGAGAACTTGAGTTCAGTTTGAAGGGAAAGGAATGCTATAGGCTGGTTTGGAGTAGGAGGCTCGACTAAGATAAGCACAATGCTATAGTGGGTAAAAACAGCCACAACTTTCCAGAAAAGATAGGATCCTAGAAGCTGAGGAATGTTACTTTCAAGTATAAATTAAAACCGGGTAGATGGCGAAATCAGAAATAAAGAAAGGTGCGAGCAGTAGAGCGAGAAATGAACTTTGGTCGATGACAGATCGCCGCCACAACACTCACTGACTTCGTAGTAAACAGAATGTGAAGAGGTCAACTTCATTTCGTTGAAATGTGAGAAGAGAAAAAGGCCATTATTGGTTCTCCAGAAAAATCTTTCAAGTCGAGCCATCTCGAATTCTGATTTATCACTAGGTTATTATAAACATCGCTCTTACCATTTTTTGTGGATTAAGCGCATGTGTTGTGGTACTACCACACACATGGTACGGAGGTCAAATCCTTAAAAAAATCCTTGGAAATTTTGACAAAAAACGTGAAATAATGAATGAAGTAAGTAATGGAATACGAAAGTCTTATGATATGAAAAGTTCTTGAAGATAGTAAACATAAGATGATGGCGTTGTGGGATAGCGATAGTTTGCCATATTTATAAACAAAAGTATGTTGAGGCATAACCATAGGTCAGGCGCGGATTTATCAATCGACGCGCGCGGTCGTGGATCCGGACCGTCGTCTTTGTGCTGCCGCTATCTGACCTAACGACTGCTTTCTCTGAACTGTTGACTGTTTTCATTCGAAAAAATAGCAGACATTTCTAATGAAATATTCATTCTCTATGTGGATAAGGAAGTAGTAGATTTTACAAAAGGGTATGAGTGTTCATGAGGGAAGGAAATAGCGAAAGGAGCAGGACGCCACTCATCACCGAGCTTCGAGTGGCACTAAAGTGTTATCTGTGTCTCGGTAAATATTGCCTAGATCGATGATTTGACGAAAACTAAAGTTTAGAGATTATTTTAAGGAGTTTGAACTTATCACTTTCTGTTTGATTCAACACTTATATAAGCAGGACGATCCTGGCCATCAAACCGGGTGTGCAAACTTTTGTAAAATCTCCATCAAACACCCAAACACGAACTTTCTTCAGCTTTTCCGGGGGAGTAGTCGTACGCCGCTGGACTTTGCCTAGTTCCCCAGCTCCGCCCCTTCGATGCAAGCTCCTCCCACACCGTAATAGTGCGTAATAAATAGAATCAAGTGTATTGGTAGGACAAGAAATTCCTGGGAGCCTGTTAAGCGAAGAGATCTCATCAGACTAAAGAACAAAATGGAACCCTTCAAACACAAATCTGTGAACGTTTGTCGCTCTGTCAACTGGTCGATGCTCTAGTGTCAATATAAGAGCCACGGCAGTAAAACTTGTTCAAGGTGAAGGGGAGTGTTGTTTTGGCTAAGTACAACCTTGGCCTGTTAACTAGAAAAGATCCTAGGTCTTTTCCGAAGATTTTGCCCAGGCCTAATTATTAGTCTGTCGATAAGAGCAAAATGAGCTTGGAATTTTGCAGGGGTTCCGAAAGACAAGTGGAATTTGCTATTCATAGCATCAAAGAGGACCTTCATGGGTGAAAGAGTTGACAAAGTATTCCCTGATGTCCAAAATGAATCGCCCCATATGTGGCCAGGAGAGAGGACCAGAAATCGTCCCATATGTGGCTCATATAAGAAGACCAGGCAGAGCTGACAAGGGAAGGATAATTGGTCGCAGTGGCCATTCAAGATGAGATGTATACCCCCGTAGGTGGTTTCGAACGCTGATCTCAAATCTGTATTCCAAATCTGCGAAACGATTCTGGGAACAAAGTTACGGGCCCGGGGCCTCCCTGTGTTATACCACTGCGCTGTACGGATCACCGAGCCGAGCAAAGCCCTTAACTGTGCAACGGTGGCCTGGGGGATAGTGTGGTGGATTGATAGGCATGACATCAAGGTTCGATTCCTTGATGCATGGGCTCGTTTTGCTTTTCCATAAAATGCGTCCTAAACGCTTGCAAAACGTTTTTGGGCTCAATGTTGGGCGTCTAGAGGGTTTCCTCACAATCTAGGACTCCGGAAAATAGTAATCCAATAAAATTTTTCTTACCGCTATTGGCCGAATATATGCATACGTATCTCTACCCTGAACAATCGAGATGGTGTTTTGAACTCTTCGGCAGCTCCCCGTACTTACGGTAGGCGGCGGTTGAATGACTCATCCGACCAGAGCCCTCTTTGGGAGAGATACGGCCCACAGATTCTAAGAGTGATGCCCGCGCTTCCGAAGGGGTGATACAAGTTAACGGGCATTGTTGAAAAAATACTGTAGACAATAGTTTATCTCTTGGTGTGCACATATGATTATCCGTTGATTCTGTTCATGGGGTAAATGCCCTTTCAAGAGGCCCTTTCATTAGGTAAGCGTGGTGGAGCGGTCGGGCATTGTATCACGGCTGTCCTCGAAACCCTGTATCCACCTGTGAATTGTTCTGAATTTCCCCCTTATGAGCCTTCATTGTTGATTTGAAGCGGTATCCACTGGAAATGGCTGTCGCGCAATGGGACTCCTTTATTAATTTTATGTGACTCATCCTTACAATTTGTCCGCTAATCTTCATAAGTAGGCAGACCGACTAGCTTGTTTTGCACCTGATAGTTGCGACCACATAATACATCGTAAGTTGTCAATAACAGATTATTTCGGGAGCTCATGCTTTCTTAATTTCCGTAGACGGCCCTTTGTCGTGATAATACAAAACGTGTTTCTCATGCTCGAGACGGTGCGGCTTCTTTTGAAGCTCGAGCTTCAGAAGACTATAGACTCTTCCACCAGTGTCATAAAATTGGAGCTCATGGGCCAGATCACAAACATGCGGGCTACGTTTCACTTCGGAGCCTCGATATCCCCACAAACGTAGGAAGTTTCATTTGCGAAGCTACGGGTCCATCGTCGCTGTCCTCATCAGGCGACCGTAGAGAATAATTGTGATCGTCTTTCACGAATTCGACTTCTTCGCAAAGGATAACGGGCTCTTCCTAGTATCGATAAGTACGGCTCGAAACCACTTCATTACCGCCTCTTGGATAGTGTTGGTGTCTACTTCATGCTACAGGAAAGAACTTCCTCCACCAAATATGATGATCCCACATTCGTTCAGAAGATTCGCTGGTAACGTGTTGAAGAGCGTTTGATCCGTTGAATCATTTGAAATCTTCCTCCTTGAAGCCTTTGAGGCTCATTTTAAGCAAATATTTAAAATTCCACTTTTCTCGAATGGAGTCCCACCCTTAATCGGCCGGTGGGCGGCAAAAAAAAACTTGCCTTGTGATACCTCTCCAGTGTTCCTTATTTGTGAGGAAACCCTGTAGATGCCCAACACTGGGTCGGATGAGTCATTCAACCGCCGCCTACCGTAAGTACGGGGAGCTGCCGGAGATTTCAAAACACCATCTCGATTGTTCAGGGTAGAGATACGTATGCATATATTCGGCAAATAGCGGTAAGAAAAATTTTATTGGATTACTATTCTCCGGAGTCCTAGATTGTGAGGGAACCCTCTAGACGCCCAACACTGAGCCCAAAAACGTTTTGCAAGCGTTCGGGACGCATTTTATGGAAAAGCAAAACGAGCCCATGCATCAAGGAATCGAACCTTGATGTCATGCCTATCAATCCACCACACTATCCCCCAGGCCACCGTTGCACAGTTAAGGGCTTTGCTCGGCTCGGTGATCCGTACAGCGCAGTGGTATAACACAGGGAGGCCCCGGGCCCGTAACTTTGTTCCCAGAATCGTTTCGCAGATTTGGAATACAGATTTGAGATCAGCGTTCGAAACCACCTACGGGGGTATACATCTCATCTTGAATGGCCACTGCGACCAATTATCCTTCCCTTGTGAGATAAGGTTGATGGAGCAGGTGCCGTCGACCGGCGCCCGTTATTGATTCGCTGAAAACCTGCTTGCCTTTTTTTCGAAACAAAGTGAAGATTGTAACATTTAATATATTGATTTTACTTCTTACTGGATACTGGATCAGTATAGTTATAGATAGTCAACAACAGCCCTTTTTTTACTGAAAAATATGCAAAATTGTAGTTAGAAAAAAATAAGCTGTTTTTCGGTATATTTTAACTACTACCTGGTTATACTTCTAAGAGCCGTATCAAATTTGAAGTAACAAACCGACTGAACACGCCATGCATACATTTTTTTCATGGAATCGTTACGATGACTGAATACCTATGGGAATATCGGAAAGGCAGTCGTTTAGACGGAAAAGGCAGGCGCGGGTAGGCGTGTCCTGCTTGAAGAATTACGTTTGATGAAAGCCAGCGTACTGAGTAACGAAAAAAAAAACAGGGTGCCCATGCAGCGGCGCGTTGTCGGCCTGCCATCGACTAGTAGAGAGATGGCCATTTGCTAGGAGACGGCTGGGGAACGATTAGTGATGCGCAGGGTCGAGCTGAGCGTTGTTGTGAAGAGCTGGAAGAGATGTTGTTGCATCATCCAGCGGTTTTTAGGCTATGGATTAGCTAGCGATTGCACTATCCACTAATTAGGCCTTGAATGATGTGCTAGGCCCTGCATCCCAATAGTGATTGATTGTTGTTAGACTTGTGGGAACATTTGCCATAGGATTAGTTCGGGCGTGAGGTGATGAACATCCCAAATCCCCATTGATTAGAAGGATTAGTCAATATTCTTCTGAAGATTCGGAAATGTATCCTGAGACAATGGCTGTAAATTTGGCCTGATGTCAGTCTTTGCTGTTTCCAAACCGTGCCGTCTCATCTCGATTTATGGGTTTACTCATTCAGTAAACATGGAGAATAGAGTTCAGTTGACAGATGTCGAGAGCCGGGCATTCATTTTGTCACTTGAGTGGTCTTCATTGAAAGTGTTGTAAAGTGCAATGAATTTAGTGCAAGAACAGTACAGACATCGACCAACAGCTAATCGGCCATCATTTTGGATAAAATTATCTTCAGCCAGCTCGTAAGAAGGATAAAGGGCAGTGGAGGCGCTCACCGTGGCCGATCCAACTGTTTGTTTACCAGCTTCCCTGATTTGGGACGAAATTCGAATGCGCGGCGTTTTCCGAGTTCATCTTCTTTTGGACTTCAGGATACTGCGCTCTAAAGCGTAGAGGCCTGCATAGCCATAGCAGTAATGATAGTTGCATGATGGGGAAGTTTCTGTATCCGGCGTGGGTGCGCCCTCATGCGACGATCATGTGAAGTGCATGCTATCGTCGAGAACCTGCTGGACTGGGTAGCCATGAACACAAAACCAAATATGGGAAGAAATCCATCGAGGAAGAGGTGGTCTATGTATCATCAAATAGCGATTTTTTTCCTTTGGAATTGAACCGTATGGTTATAACTGTGTAACATGGGTAAGTAGGGGAATGAATGGTGATAATTTCAACAGCAATGCACTTTTACTGAAGCCACCCAAGAGGGGAGACGTTTGTCACAGTTAGGTCGGCAACGGAGTTTCTGCACGCCACGAACTGTACTTAGACGGGACGTTCCTCCAAACATGAATATAAAAGTATGAGAATCGGGAACTCATGTCAATTTATTGGATGAAGGTTTTGAGGGTATCAAATTACAAACTTAGCTCGAAGAGGTGAGATAATGATGTGACAACTATGAAAATACTAGAAACCGATGAAAAGATTGGTGTTTTCCGTTGCATTCTGAAAATTCACCTGGTGGATACTGTATAGGTCGATTTCACCTTTTCTCGATTCCACAAATTATTAATACGGGTTGTGGCATCGTTTCCAGTATACCATTATTGCTGAGCTGACTATGTTGGCTCTGTTGAAACAGTCCACAAAAACAAGGTTTTGGGTGATTTCAACGAGCATTAGTCCTATAGATAGGACGTGGATCCCTGTAGCGACGTTCAATTCCTCACCGTTGTTCTTGACTATGGTGCTTGATATTATTTTGTAATATTTCTCTTTTCTGGATCTACAAACGTGGCAAATTATTCATTCATTGGCCTATTTTGATTTGATGCAAAAGCGCGTGCAAAGACAAAAGGCTCACTATCACATACGCATAGTCCGGGAATCAAGTCCCGGCTCGATACTACTCATTGCATGATCTGCATACCCATTGAAAGCGCCTTCACAATTCTGAGTGGAAGTCGAATGCAGGGATACATCCCAGAGACGGTATAGAGAGAAAGCCGTACCGGTAATTAACTTATGCATAGAGAATAGACGGATGGGGAGATGCCGTGAAGTTAGTGACGGGCTACACTTTAGGTCAGCTCTTTCTAAATCAGTGGATGTGCCAGTCTAAGGGCACTTGGTTCTCATACGGGCTGCGTTCTCCTATAGCATATGGTCTCTGCGTTTCACTCCCTTTGCGCATTTTTTAATACTGAACCGCCAGATTGTCATTTTCCAAGGATTTGAGAGTAACCTGGCTCGCAATTCTTCAACCAACCAAAGTTTGAAGACTGAATCTGTGACGGTCGGGATGTTGGAGATGTCTCGGTTTTGGGTATGAGATTCAGTGTGATGTGGAGAATTATTTCCGTTCAATTGCTTACCCTCTTTCTCTTCTTCTGCCTCTTTCTTATATAGAAGAAGGGCAAGAGAAAGCTCTTGAAGTATTCCAAACTGCAGCATTTCTAAGAGTTAAACTTTGGAAAATTGAAAAATAAAAAAATTTGGTAGATTTATAAGTACGTTCTCGTTTTAACCCACCCGGGAAGTTATGTATTCTATGAAAGAGAGCTGGTTAATCAATGGAGTTGCTAGGTGACACTACCGAAGTGCAATGGGATTCCTTTAATGGCGGTATACTTAACGCCGCTTGCCATCACTTGAGCTATGGCTACTATGGCGCAGTGGATAAGTGTCGATCCACAGTAGAGGGTTTTCTGAGTTCGAAATCTTTCATACTGTGCAATGACGATAGCGTGCCACTGTAGTGTTCATCGGTGAACATTTGATGAAGAGATCGAGGCACAGGGGCCATCTGAGCACAACAATAAAAGTTACTTGAGTGTTTCCATGATTTTTACGCACAAGTGTGAAATATTGTTCGGTAGAAGTATGAAAAAATTAAGCTTCCCAATTTTTTCTTTGATAAGGGCGCTGGTAGGGTTTTGGTCACTTCCAGCAAGGAAGCTTATCCTTTGAATTGAATTTGTCCTACATGGAACCTGAAAGGGTTAGATATAGTAGGGATTTGAACTATAAACCGTAAGCCCCTTTACAGTTGATAGTTCGATTCCTTGCTTTTACGTCGAAGCCCCGGTTTATCTACCCGCTCATGGCCTGATGAAATTATAGTTTAGGAAATAGTCACAAGTAGTTAGTGAAGGGTCAGGACATTCCAGTTAGGATGTGCCGTGCGTTTGATTTCGTTGCAATATGGGGAAATCCTCGAAAAGATGGTTTGCGTCGTCACTCTCTTTTCAACTCGATGTTTTTGTTTCCGTTAAAGATGACTGGTGAAATCAGGCCCATCAGGCACAGGAGAAAATTGCAGATCGACAGAAATCGATCTGAACTGTTGAGCACATACGATCGATGAATTAGACGACTTCGCTCATTCACCCTTCTGCTTTTTCCTCTTTTTTTTAAACCAGCTCAATTTTTCCTTGAAAAAGACATCCCAAGTTTGCTGGTGTTCAAATAAAATTGATATCAGAAACTACGAGATCTACGTTTCCAATGTTTATCATATCATATTTCGAGTATAACGTATTGTAATGGCTGAACAGCTACGTTGTCATCAAAACAAGTCGAGATCACAGTGGTCACAAGGTCTCGATAGCCTATCGTTGTCTACATTTACGTTGACGTCAATTCTTTTAGAGTTCAGCAAACAAGCTCCCCTCATAGGGGTCATATAGGGCTCACTCCAAAGTAAACATCTTCTACGGTGGTTTGGAACTTATCTTGATCTCAGGTTCACTGGCGTTTATACTTCCACTCATCACGACGCCGCGCTCTCATCCGTTATCTTTGAACCTGCTTGGACCTGTTAAGTGCCCATTAGATGAATAGAGAAAATTGAAACGTTTACCATGTATCGACATGTTCGTAAGGACTTGCTTGTAGTGGGAAAGAAGTATAAACGCTGTATTTCTGAACGTCAGATATATTTGGAGCCCTGTGGGAGACGTCTGCTTATGATGTTTATGGTTAAGTACTGAAGCTACTAACAATAACAATGGCTCCCATGCCCCTCCCTGTCTGGCATTGACTGTGCTTACTCTCTATTTACGATATACCATTTGCTACCCCGTCCAATTCTATCTCGATGCCACTTTTCAGGCTTTCTCATGAGGACCTAGATCTGGCCAATGGGAACCAGATTTATCTTCTGAATACACTGTAGATCGTTATAGTGAAATTGCTTTTCAGGCGCATGTTCCTTGAAATCGTTCTGGGCGCTGTCCTTCTGGGCTTGTGTTCTGGTGATCATGCCTACAAAATCGATGATATCCCTGCAACGTATAAAGGTTTGATTTTTTTTTTGTAATTTTACATTTCATTTCCAACTAGGGAATATTATGCTTGAAACACGAAGTTGCGAAAAGTTAGGGAGAGGAGCAAGTTCAGTCACCCTTCGGAATGCTTTGACCCATTCGGAATTTTAGCGGCGTTTGAATGCCTATGTGGCCTATAAATACAGGGACCGGAGTTTCATCATCCAAAGCGAGTTCGGCACAAACAAACCGATTGTGGAAGGGAATAGGTCGTCCTACCTTGGGCAAGTATCGATCCAGTATTCTATCCTTTGACCATTTGCCTGATGATCTTTAACGTGTCTAAGCAAGCCAAGTATGAGGGGCTACAAGGCGAGCCCAATATGGCTATATCGATACATTTGGATCCGAAATAGCAGGTTATCTTTAAGCACTTCGTGGCATAGTTTTCCCCCACCACTTTTAGTTGCCTTCTACGGGTTCTGGGTTATCTCGTGCTACTATATTCGCATATGATCGAACAGTTGTTTTCTGGATTTATTCAAAAACAAGGTGCCGGCCCTGGATCTCATCTTCTGACCGTACGTGTGCTGGCGCGCCGATAGGCAAGACTTACTACACAAATTGGCCAGACCAGTATCTTGATTTAGGGGTTTCCCAAGGATTTAGGGGTACCAGTGTTTTCTGGGAGAAATAAAGCACTGAATTTTGCATAAGGTAACCTCTGAAGTCATGCTGAAGGCCTGATATAAGCATTCAAATGGTGCTGTAACTCTGAGTGATTAGTAAGTGCGTGGGAGTACCCCCACAATAGGATTGATCAACAACAAACAGTTTCATTCTTCTATTCCTCTTGGTGTTGGTACTGTCATAAGAATATTGAAATGGTTTTATTTAAGAACTCTTGCCCAAAGAAGCAAAGAATTATCTCAACTCTTTATCTAAGACTGACAAGGCTGCGATCATGGAAATCGCCAAGAACTTCGCCAAATATCGAAGTGAGGAAGAGGTGTGAAGCTTTATTGTGTTTATAGGAGTAAATTTCTTAGACGTCCCATGGTTGTAGGCTTTGGCTGCTCTCAAAGCGAAGGCACCAGAACTTGGTGATAGAATTGAAAAGTATCGCCAAAATATCCAGACAAGGATCGATGCTCTCGGACCTGAAGCGAAAAAATATGCAAACGATGTCGGTCCTTGTTTTTTAACGAAACGATTTAGTCAAAACTACGTCTTATTTCTAGGTAGTCGCTATGGCTCATAAAATCCATGTGTCCATCGCTGATGGTAAAAAACTGACTCCGGCAGATCTGAAGAATAGTCTCCAGGAAGAAGTTAATAGGTACAATGAGCTGTCCGAGCAGGCAAAGAGGGAACTTCGGATGCAGTTCCCGATAATTCACTCCTTTGTCAAAGGTAAGTACCAAAGTTGAGAACATTGGTTGGTTTCAGACAGATTCGATATGTTCATACTCAACAAAAGTCGTCCTTTCCAGGGGAGAAGATGCAGAATATGATAAAGAAATGGCTGACGAGCAGTAGGCGCTGAATGATCGCCATCTCATCAGAGCATGGACCATGTTGGTCTGCAACATCGCTCTCATCTCTTTCACTTGTGCCTTCTTTAATAAATCGTCGTTAAAATTATTAGTGACTGCTTCAGGTAAGATCGCCCACGTCTTGTTTCCGTCACAGAAGCATTTTTTTAAACTGTTCTGTTGGACGAGTTAAATAGATGAGATCTTCTGAGTTGATGAGGTTTTGACCGGATTTGTCCCAACAGAAACTTTTTGAAGGTTGAAGGCTTGGAACAGTGAAAGAGCAACATTTTAATCATGGTCCCGAAATTTCTACCTTAATCTCACGCTGCTTAATACTATTTCTGTGTAAATATTTTTTATTTTACGGGTAGTAGTTGTATGGAACAGATGGGGGATAACGGTTATTGGTGCGCAACCGACTGTCTTTTTTGCCAGCCAATTTCATGTGTTTTTGTTGCTTTCGAAACAATTATGGATGACACCTACAAATGAAGCAAGACGATAGGGAATTTAGATTCGGAGATCTGCACATGGTTTGAATTCGACGCCCCCTCTGATACCATTTGTGCAGGAATGAGGTCGGAAAACGGTCTGGATAGGGCACAATAAGGGCAGGAACATTGGGGGACGGGAGGCCTCCGCCACTCGCTAGGCTGACTACGAAATCTAATTGCCGTTCATCACTTTCGCATTGGGCGAAGTTGTCTGCTTGGGTGTGTTGTCTGCTATTGCAGACATTGCGTCGCCTAACTGCACTCGCCCGAACACTCCCTTAACCGCAGTTCTTCCAATGTGAAACTCGTCCAATCCCCCTTTCCAGCTCTTTTTTGACCCTTTCTCTTTCTTTTGTTCATCGTTTTTTGCGCTTTTTTCATTGTTATCGCTTTATTCTAGAGTAGTTCTATCAATTCCCGTCAAAAAAGGGTACCCTAAATTTATCGTAAACGGTGCCTTTAAGCGTCCGAGTGAAAGATTTGGCCGTCCTCCTTCTCTACTGGTAGAAAAAAAAATCACACTCCTGCTTGAAGAAAGAAAGTGGGGACTTGTGAGTGTTTACGTTAAGGAACGCCTCATGGCAAGTTAGCTTCGTCTGGAAGCCGGACTACTGGGCGGGAACCTCGTTCTATTATAAGTTGAGCTCAGTGGACAATAATGAAAGAGTTGAAATGCCTTCAATATGCTATGAATACTGCCAGACGTGATCCTGAAGGCTGAACTAAATCCTCATACCAAATCGTGTTGACTCGTCGTTGTTTTTCCGGGCTGTTTCGTGGTGTTTCCGGACTCTTCGGATGAGCAGTATGTCCCAGCAAAACAACGAAAAACTAAAAAACATAACATAATATGGAAACTAAAAAATGAAGTGCTTCGCACTCAACTAGGACAGTGTTTGGCCCGATAAATGTTAATGGTGATGGACTGGCTTTGGTTTGTAGGTGCTCCACAATGGAAATGGTGGAGGCTGTCTGCAAGGTCGCATTGAGAAAGTGGCCAAAACGGGAAGAGCTGTCAAAACAAGCTGTTTGTCATTTGTTGCGGATGTTTATTGCACAGCAGACGCAGAAATAAGCAAAAGCCGTCCAACACAAAATCTGGAATTGCGTTGTGTAACACCATGAATGTAACAAACTCAGTTGGAGCAGAAGATACAACTATGTTGGGCACTTCTTCTTGGTTGCTACGCGGGGTTTCATCCAACAGTAGAAACTCGTAAGCGGAGAAGTCGGTCGAATTCTGTCGAGTCTCATTTGCAAGGAAATCGCGCTTAGCGCAAGGTTGGAGCCAGAGTTCGACTTGGGTATTCCACAATTAGAACACTGTTGGACCTGAGATTAGTGTTGGCGACTATCGGAGTGAGGATTCGTCTAGTTCAAAACTCTAATTTCTTTTGCCAGTCATTATCACATAGGGCGTTTGGTCTGAAGGATAAGTTAAATCGGTGTTCTCCGACGCTTGTGTGCCTTGGGATCAATCCAAGGAGGATGGTTTTTGAGTATGCCGATTTTTCGGTTTTCAGTAGATGAACTGTCGAAGGGAACTCTCATTCAGCCTACTGTGCTGCACATTCATGAGGTTTCGTGCCCGCTCTAGAGCTACCCATGATTAATTGAACTCTTCGGGATCTTGCTCGATTTTTCTTCGTAAAAGCGAATACGGACGTTTCAACTTTTATTGAAGTTGTTTTCTGGCTTGCTGTTGTTCTCTCGCAACAGAAAAGTGGTTAGGTAGCGAATCCGTTTCGAAGACATTTCTTCTATTTCTGAATACGTCTCAGAAATAGAGGCAATGACCATTTCTCATTTTCCAGTCAAAACATTCAATACAATTAAGTATACAATAAATTTTTGGATCACCACCGAGTACCACTTCTGGTTTTTTTGGACACCGTGAAGGAACGGCGGTAATTGCTGTGTTGATAAACTGTTAGTTGTTACTGTTTTGGTCGATAGTCAGTGAATATTAGATCCTCGGTAATTTAGGCATAATTAGGCATCAAAACAGGGAGAAGTAATGCTGGTCAAGAGTTGTGTTGCTACCTTCTTAGCCCTTTGACGACAATGCGAATTTCGACGTGACGCGCCCATGGGACCACGCTCCCCTCTTTTCGCACGCGGCTGGCCCCTCATCGGTGGGTGACACTGTCCCAGGAAAAATTCTTTCACTGGCTTACTGAATTTAGCAATTGGTAAGAAACAAGAAAGTATGGTGACGCCCAAAATTGGGTGTCAATGTCCCATGCGCCAGTCATAGTGGCACCCACCGACGGGTGCCATCGTCGTCAAAGGGTTAATTTCAGTGGATCGCACCAATGATGCCTCTGATTTAGAGCGTCTTCAGTTTTTGCCCGTCGAAAAGCTTAAAAGTATCAAATAAACCTTATCTAGCATCTCCACTTGGTTTTGATGTTAGTTCGAAAATGTCCCTCCAGTTACCGCTCGCTAGACATTTTTGATGGTTAAGGACTTATCAAATTATTTATGTCCGCCCTATGGGCAACATTTTTTCGCCTTTGACTATTTTATGAAGGAATCTATTCGCTGAACAATTAGGAACGATCGTGCAGGCAGTGAAGGCAGTGAAAAATTGGGTGACGTACGACCCTAAGCAAGTGCACAGTGTAAAGGCGGCCCGAGTTCTGGAACAGGTAAACACGTTTTTATGGTCGAGTGCAGATATCCGGAACGACTTTCTGCTACCTTGCGAAATGACCCTGCAAGTTCATGGTGTGATTTTGCATAGGTCAATGCTTCACTCTAGTCTTGTGTAGAATTCGTGAAAATTGAGTCACAGTGCTGTGCTCAGGTTGTGGTTTTCGTGGAATTTTTAATTTTTTTCCCAATTTCTCATTGAGCCATGATGCACAGTTGAATCTGGAAAAGGATTTGCGAAATCTTCTCCATTAAGAATTCGTAATTCCCTGAAGTAGGGCTCAGGGGGTATGGTGCAGCAGAAAATTGTCGCGTCGCGATGAGAGGGCCGTCGCGCGCGAAGGAATGTAGCAGGATGCAGCAGTAGGTAAGAAATACAAGAACAAAAGTACTAGTAGTAGAATTATGTATAAAATAATGATAGCATATCGATTAAGCTGTATGAAGAACGCCAGAGCTGTAATAACGGCGAATGAGTGGTCCGCGGCAGCCGCGTGCGGCGAATCGACTACCCAAAATCGTTTCTAATGCCCGTCTCCCGGGCTGAGGTGGTATAGTGGCAAGTGGCGCACTATTTCACACGCATGGTCAGGGGTTCAAATCCCGGATCGATATCGGCCTAGACCAGCCGAGTCTTCCATCCCTCCGAGGTCGGTGAATTGGCATCCCTCAGACCGGATTGATTAACGCCAAAAACTTCAACTCTTAATTCTTTTAAGGAAAGTTGAATTGGAATGATCAGAATTTTTCTTTGTTTGGGTCAAACAACCTGACAGTGTTGCTGAACACTGTTAGTTTGCAATGTGATTTTCAGTGCATTAGTTACTACTAGTACTTACTACTAATGTACGGCTTTTGGTCCGCTCCCATTACTCTTTTGTACGTTTCCAAATGCAAGGAAAGGGGATTTGATCAGGGCAAATAGGTAAAGTAGCAATTACTGGTTCGAGAAGCTGGATTTCACAGAGAGCATAGACTGACAGTCATCAATATAACACGAAAAAACCTAAATTTCTACCCGCTGAAGCCGGTTCCACCCTGCGTGGATGTCATCGTAGGCTCTCAAGGATTTCTACTTTGCTCGTCGAAAAAGGTGTACTTTTAATGGAAATGACATTACACTATTCTATTTGTTGCGAGGACGTTATTCATGGGATGCCCGATTTTGACTTTTCTGTTTCTGACTACTTGGAAGTCCTCTCGGGGAAAACCGCGTTAAAGTCGGTTGGTGGGATCGGGCCAGCTAGGTTTTTCCAAGGAAGGCTTGAAACCTATGCAGTTGGATCGGTTGAAGGGAGCGCCTGCTCATCTCTCACGGGGTGTGATCTCTCATCCTGTAAACTTACAAGAGGATGTACATAGTTTCTGAGTTTTTTGAGATTGGCACGAGGTGTTCTCAAAGATTTGGGCTCATAGCAGCTACGAAGGCCTCGGTGACACCTTTAATTCAATGAGGGAGGAAACTAACTGGACACGCAGTTGTCATGGTATGGTATGTTACTGGTTTACGGTAGAGGAATGATGTCCTCGCTGATTACGAAGTTCGATATTTAAGTGAGATTTGAACTAGAGGATGGCAAAAGTAAATAGCGGATATTGTGACTTACTGCTCACAGATAATGCCGCCATATTCGACTTCGAGTAAATTTCTGCACAGTGCTGATTGTGGTCTGAGTGGCCTTGATTATTGGCTTACGCTCTGGTCTAATCGTCTTTTCTGGAGTTGGGAAGATCAAATAAACTCAGTTGAACCGGTTCAAGTTCCCTAGAAACTGATGAGAGTGATGTTTACGGTTACGTTGAGCCAAGATTTCGGATACTGGGATAGGGAGAGTGAAGTTTCAAAGCTCTACGTCAGCGCGCGGCCGTAATTGACCACCTAAGGGAGCACGATCTTTCCCAAAGAATGACAGATTTGTTCTAGTTTTTGCAAGACATTCAGATTTTCATAGCAATGGGAACTGGTTGGATTTCTTGCATCAGAAGATGAATGATCGTTCACAATAGCAGGGGTTCCTTCCATCCGGTTGGCAATGGATTATAGAGCGCACGATTGTCTCAGCGATCTTGGAAGTGTGATTTCTTAGCTGTACTTTGAGATCACGCCATAGTGCTCGCTACTTTCAAAGGTACAATGTACATCGAGGTCAAAGAAAGATGTTCTGGGTACACTCGGCCATAGTCGGTCTGTTTACAGTCTTTCAGCGTTTTTTATAAGGCCACAGTAGCTATCAATCAGAGAAAGTTGAAAGTTTTCTAAGAGGAGATGACAAGTGTGGTCGATTAGCTGTTGGCCGCACTTTTCATCTTCTCGGACAGATGGCTATAGTGGGTCTGTGTGAAACAATCAAAACCCTCAAGGTTATCGCTGTTAGGCTCGAGCAGAGTCCTGAGGAATGTTCTCCTAATCGTTACCAATGACCATGACCCGGGAGATTTCCAGAGGAAGCGGATGAATATAGCAAGCGACTGTACGAAGGCTCATTGCCTTAAATTTTAATTACTTGTTCAGAGGTTTATAAAAACGGTTATGGGAAGCTCATGACGCTCTGCTCAGGGCTCAGTCAGCTGAGTTTCAAGCTATCGTTCATAACTATTTTGAATAAATATGAAATGCCATGGTTCCACCAAAACTTTTCCAAACAAAAATCTCTGCTTTTCTGCTTCCAAAACAGGTTTTCGGGGCTGCAAGAATGTTCGAATTCTGTGTGTGACTGAACTATTGCAAAGGAGTGGGTATTTTTGTAAAGTCATCGGAATATAAACGAATCAAAGTTCCATCCAACAGATGCATTTAATTTCAGACTATCGATTTAGCAGTAAAAATATCGAAGAACGACCTGATTCGAATAAGCCGGAATGATCATTATGGTTCTGAGAATCAGAAAATAGCTGATAGTTCGGTTCCATGCAGAACACTGCAGCGTCACTAGGTGGGTTTTTATTTTCAGTTTGTTTTTTATTTATTTTCTCAGCAAAATATCCGGAAATCATTAGGGATTTGCAGCTACTTAATAAGTGCTGGATGCTAGAAGAGTTCGATGCAGGTTAGAAGGAAAAACAAAGCCCTATTTTTCTATGTTTCGATCGTGTGGCAAGCTGATAACATCATTTTGCTCAACTGCTTTGCCTGTCCTCGGATCACTGGCACTTTGTCAGAATTCCGACCACTACCAGGTACTTTTTTTGAAGTTATTTTTCGAACATTCCTGCTTCGTTGTGAAGTGAGCAAAATGACCGATACGGATCGAACTGTGAGTCAGGTCCTGTTGAGCGTAAGTTCTTTTTTTATTGAGATAATGATATCGGCAATAGGTCGTTTTTTCTAAGTTCCTTTTCGAAGGCAGGTTTTTCACAGTGCAGTTTCTGTTCGTCTAACTTTTCAAGGTTTCTGGGGTAACGTGTTCAGTGTGCTCAAAATTGATGACATGGACATTTCTCCTTTAGCCGACTCGCTCGACGCTATATTTTTCGTAAGAACAAAAAAAAAATCTCGCATGAAAGGTTAAGATACCAGTTTCACTTCAAGGTATTTGATATATCGGTTTCTCACGAGATTCTCTCTGGTATAAATCATGCCAGAAACGTGGGTTTTAGGAGGAGCTCGAGGCCAGCCTCCTTATTCTTTTAGAGTCCCTTCAAAAGCTTTGGGAACAGAGTTTGGTGCCTCGAGCAATCGAGAAATGAAATTTACGATTCGGCAATGATAAGAAGAGCGTCAGTATTTATTTAACATTGGTGGTCATTATGGAGGCATGACTTCTTCTTCGTGAAACAGTCCCTTGTTGGGATGCGCCCTACATTCGACTTCCATTCAAATTCAATTTCAGTTCATATCAGTGTTTTGTCAGTGCATTTATCCTCCCAGACGAGTCCAGAACCTATTAACCACCATTAATATTTATTTTTTATTTTTGCACGAGTTCAGAGAAGTGTTAAACGTTACGTTATCTGTAATACAACCTGCGTCACTGTCATGTCGATATATGGAAGAGATACCCAAACTCCCTCTCTGAGGGTTCTCATCATCTCTGTTTCCTATTATCCATCCCCACAATCGGAGTTTTTTTCTTTTCTTTTTATTTTTTAGTTATGAAGTTGACCCGCACTTGGACCTACACAGACACGGTAATTAAAGAGAAAAGCCGGAATGAAAACAACATGAAAACACTGCATTTATGACCATAATTACAAAAAAATAGAAAATCAATCAATCAACCTCAATAAATTTTGAGAGAACACATCTTAAAGTGTACACCCTTGCTATTCAGCGGGCGAATTTTCACAAAAGCTCATTTTGTCAGAATTTTACATCAATAGCGCTGGCCATCAAGAGGGAACAATGGTCGTTTCTATAGAATAACTTAATTTCGGCAAAACCTATTCTTGTTCTGGACTTGGCAATTGAGAGTATAATTTGCATCATTTACTTCGACTAATCAAGAACGATGGCTGACATAAGGAATGACATGTGGAAGGGAATTTCGAAAAACGGATTTCTAACCGGTATATAATTTCCCTTTGATTACAACGCTTGATTTGTCAACCCTTCTCAAATTCTCGTTATTGTGATTTGTTCGACGTGTGATGGGCAGCCCACTAGTGGTGGCGTTATAAGATCGTCTCTTCGTCCATTTCATCGCACTCTGTTTGACGCCCCTTCGATGACTTCCATTTTGGTCTTTGCCTTGGCTCACTGAAGTTTTTATCGCGATGGTTTCTTCTTCACTGACGCCCGGCCCTTCTCAGAATAATTGCTGTACATTCCAGTAATGATCCGTCCGGTTGCTGCCATTGCTTGCTTGTGCATCGCCTTTGTCTCCTCGTTCACCTTCGATGATGTCCCGCCTGAATTCAGGGGTTTGTTGAATGAAGACTCAAGGCCTTTCAACGGTCACTTGAAATATACTTTCAGAGCTTCTTCCCGAAGATGTTAAGCAATTCGTTAACTCACTCACTCCCGAGGACAAGAAAATACTAGAGGAGGTCGCAAAGAAGTACGGAGAGGAGAAATTGAGTGATGAAGCGGTATCTAGAAAAATCTTACGAAAGCAGACTTTGAAAGCGTTCTTGCGTCAATACGGTTCAGGGCATAGCTGCAGTGAAGGCGAAATCGCCTCAGCTTGGCGACAAACTCCAGAAGATTTACGACGAAATCCAGCAGAAATTGAATGCTCTCAGTCCTGAAGCACGAGCTTTCGCTAAGGAGGTTTGACGTTGTTCAATGGATGCAACAGTTGACTTTCCCACCATACTGCCCTTGTTTTTGTAGATGTACGACATCACTCGTAAGCTCCACGCGGATCACGTCGCTGGCAGAAAACCAAGTATCGTTGAAATAACTGATTTGACCCAGAAAGCTATTGACAGATACAAGGCATTGCCCAAAGCTGCACAGGATGATCTCAAGAAACAGTTCCCCACATTGGTCCACGCCTTCACAAGTAAGTATTGGATTTCATCCTTCAGGAGGACTTGGGAAAAACTTCGATTACAGGCAAGAAGTTCCACAAAATGGTGGCGAGGATGCTGATCAACAACTAGGAAACAGTTTTACAGAAAACAAGAGCTTCTTTCTCACTACATGTCTAGATGAGCTTTTTCACCTCCTTTGATTCGTCTTCCTTGAGTTCGACTGTTTTTTCTCCAATAAATCGCCTTTTAACGAAAGTTCAATGAATGATGTTGTTTACTGATATAGCCTTGGACACACGAGACGTATATGGCAGGGGTAGCGTCTAATGGTACGGTTGCAGATCGAATGTTTACACTGATGACACCACCCTTTCGTGTTCACCTTATTTGGGAGGATAGATGATCGTTCATCTTCGTGGTGATCACCACTGACAAGGAATATGCAGATTTTTTGCACGTGTATGCAGAATACATGGAAATTTGGGGATACATTTAACGACAACATCCTTCAGATGATGCTGGAATTCCTGTCTGGAGGAAAGAAGGTGTCCAATGTAGTCCAGTGAACCTTTCACTCTGAAGAACACTGTAAATCATTAGTTCTGTTCGGAACTTCCCTTTCCCCAAAAAAAAAATCATTGCCCTTCGGCCAAAGTGGTGTATTTTTGATATTCCGAGGGTTCCAGTAAGTAACCGCGTTGATCAAAGCCTGGGTGCGTTTTCGCGTGACGTGCTCGAACCACTCGTTCTTCGATTTCTCGGCATCAGCGACACCGTTCTAGATATTCGTATGTGAGACAGAGCTCAGGAATCCGGATTCCCATCTGTCCTCTACAACTGTGCGTGTAGAGAAGCTCCCATAATATGTAGTTCTTTTGTCGGCGCTATCAGGGCTTATTTATTTATTTATTTATTTATTTATTTATTTATTTATTTATTTATTTATGCACTCGGAAGTGCGCTTGTAACAGAAACTTCACCAGTTAGATAACACAAACATACTAATTGCAGAAGCAAACACAGATGAAGATAGAACAACGTAGCATAATGGAAGGCATGGTAGTATTCTTAGAATAAAGCAACAACAGTTGACAACTAGACTACCTAGCTGGAAGCACTCTTTAGAATTATTTGATCACATATTTATTTGCTTTGCTCTCAAGCAATGATCTCGAACTGTAGTGAAAAGGCGGGAGTTGAATATCGTCTTGGTAGGGAAACTATACAGAAATACACAAAACAGACAATCCAGAAATTACGTCATCGCCCTTACACACACTGGACGTCATATTTGCACAGAAAAAAAAATTGAAGTGAAAGGAAATAAGAGATGCTTTCATTGATGCCTTTGGTGGAGATGCAACGCAATTATTATGTCAACGCAGAGCCGAAGTGCCCCAGGTGAGGGAAGTGGTAATGCAGTCCATGATCATAGGAATTGGGACAACAGGGTCGTAAAACGGGCACAAACCCAAATTTTCTTTGGTTTCTTCATCTCACCTATGGACGGTCTCCCAAAATTGCAGACGGCAAACTGAGAAACTTTAGAGGCAGAAATAATTTATCAATTTCACTTCATTCGCTAATAATCAGTCACACAAGTAGATTTTCGTGCAGAATGTACAGTTACTGAAGAGAGACTCATAGCATCATTATTCGAGTCGTGAAAGCTCATTGGAAGACGCTCGCAGTTGGTTGCATGCAAGAAGATAGTGAAAATTCTTGTGATAGGTTGTCGGAAGAGTTTTGCACATTTTGCATCTTTTAAAATTTATTCTTCACCTCACAACGACAGTCAGCAAAGATATACATCTTCATTATTGACAACATATTGCCATTTATTAGGCAACTTGCGAATCCGCTTGTGTAGAATTTCTGAAGTTTTGAGGATGAAAACTCGTCGGTGCACGTCTCAAGTTGGTTGACATGATCGAAGTTTTTATTTTCCGAATGATTCGACAGCGAAGGAACAGGTAGTAATCTGTTGGGTCCAAATCTGGTAAAAACGGCATTTGGGTCAGAACATGGTATCCCAAGCTTTGAACATTCTTTAGTGTATTATTAGCTATGTAAGGGCGAGCATTGGTAAAACCTGACCGCTGTTTCTCTCGTAGAGATGCAACAGCGCGATACAGCTGAGCACGATATATTTCGGAGGTGACTGTGGAGTTCCATGGAGGCAACCCCAGTGGACGATCCCTTTCGAATTACACGACACGCTCAGCATTGCCTCTTTAGGTTGTAGTTCTGTGTTGGTGGTCATAATTCTACTCTCTCCTCCTTCAAGATACTAGCGCTTGCTCATGAGGTCCACATAGAGAGCCCACTTTTTTCGCCGGTGATTAAGTCGTCCAAGCATGCGAAGAAGCTTCGAAAAATTAACAATTTCTGGCATACCTCTCTTCTCTTTTGGAGCTGGTAACCGACCACTCAGCTCCAGAGGATATCCATACGCCTATCTCAAAGGCTTTCCGGAACAATGCAAATGAGCAGCTACTGTATCGTGGCTATCAAGCTCCTGTGCCAGCTCGCGGGTACCACGCCTGGAATCCTTAACAACTACCTTCACAAGGTAGTTGTGGTTCAATTCAGTTGTTCTTCCATGTCGTGGTTCTTCAGCCAGGTCAAGGTGACCATTCCCGATTTTGTAGTACCAATTCCTTTTCGTGATGTAAGGACCAGTTAAGCGTAACTCGTACATGTTCCTTGATGCATGATTTGAATTTGTTTCTAACTCGTAGAAGAGACGCAGTCTAGCCTGCTTTGATGCGAGAGCGATCCTCCAATCATAATCGTCGTGATGTGCTACGGCAGATATAGTGTAAGAGTGCACTGGCCTGCACTTACCTGTTTTACAGTGATTGCATGGAAAGTAAAATGCGTTAAGGCTTCTCTGGTAATCTAATAGTTCCAATAAATTCCATACAGAAGGTTTTCAAACGACATTGCAGTAAAAAATGCATAAGTTTCTCAAACGATACATTGCAGCAAAAAGAATCGAAGACAAAGCTGGAAGGGGTTGAAAGATTTGTGTTTCCAAATATGGGACCACTAAAGTAGTCCGTTTGTGAGTAGACCGTGATCTTGAGTGACCCATTAAAAGGAGCGCAACGGAGCAGTACTTTCCAAAGTTGCCAATGGAGCAGATTGTCATGCAGAAGTTTCATTGGTATTCCTATACTGTGCAGGAATTCCACTCCATTTCCAATGTCAACAGACGGTGGAGAGTCAAAACTGCAGAAAGTTGCTAGCTTATTAAAGTGAAAACACGCATCCCTTCATCGTTCTCTCTACGAGGAAATTTTCACGACAAAGACAATCTTCAACAAACAAAACGATCACGTTTTGCATTTAACATTGAAAGTAGAATAATAACTGCAGCAAAATGGTGTTTATTGAATCTGATGTTTGACATCTTAACCCACTTGTCATCTTCTTCACGCTAATGAATAATGGTCCTAATGGTAATGTCTCACACTTTTATTCATTCGGAGAACCACACCGCGAAAGAAAATCCTACAAACGGTACTGTCATTAGTCATTCCATGTACAAAGTTAAGTGTAAAAGTAGCAAATCTTTCGCATTGAATGCAAACAATGGAAACTTGGCGAAGTAGTGGAACAGTTATCTTTCAAAATGACCACATCGAAATTTCACATAAGATCTTCCCATCTAGTTCAAGGGAAGAGCGGCGAGCTTCGCAGGTAGATCCTTGTCTAAAAAATGTCTTTCAAATACTTTTGCAACTAATATCAAGCTGGAATAAATTGGGTTGAACTCACCTTTCATCATTTTGGTAATGTAGGGAAAGTTTTTTTCGAGGTCGGCTTTAGCCGATTCAGGTAGCGCATCATATTTACTGATAATTTGCTCGCCTTTTGCCTTCAATTGATCCGGAGTAGGTTTGTGACCAGAAATGGCTTCTATGTATGTTTTACGGACCGTTTGCCAAAGCTGAAAAACAGAGGGATTGTTTCTGAGGCAAGCGTTCAAGAGAGGAGATGTTTACCTCCATTATGAACGTTTCAGCTGGAGGTGGGAGTTTTTTTATCTTTTCCATCAACATTTGATAGTGGTGTTCAACTTTTTCTGCGAGTTCAGGCGATTTCTCTTTTATTGCGGCCATAACCTAAAATATAATATATTGACAGTGACAGAGGTTTCTAGAAGAGTTTCTGTCGAAGTGGGCGAGAAAATGGAAACGCTGATGTGAATATTGGTGACGTGACGTCATTGGTAAGGAATCACTTGTATCACCTGTCGTCCCGTTGATCATCGACTTCCTCGAACGGGTGCCAGTAATGTCTCCATTCGCCCCTGTCACGAATCAGAGTGGTCCAGTGAATCGTCTTCACTTCAGAGACACGAGGCTCAGCATTACTTCGTTCAGTACTTTCATGAAGAAGTCTGACCATTGCATCGGCGGCTATCCTAGTGTTCGCTTGACATCTCGAGGGATGTCAGTAACCGCCTTGGCCCAACGGTCATCACTATATCGCATGAGCAACCAGGCCCTGCTTGATCTTCGATTTCTTGGCGTAATCAACGGGATCCCTGGTCTTCGTTCGATGACGGAGCTCGGAACTCTGGATTTCCTCCTGCACTTGCGTGTGTAGGAAAATTCCGAGTATTACCCTTTCCAAATCGCGTTGAGTAACTCTGACAGCATGTTCATCCTGCTTTCGTAAAGTCCAAGTCTCTAAGGTGTACGTCAAAGCAGGAAGGACAGCGTCTTGTTCACCACTCCCTCCATGTTCTTAAATGCTCCCAAAGTGCCAAGGACTTAAATTACAGCTTCTATCTCGGCGCTATCAATGACCTTTAAATCGATGTATCGACGACGAACGTAACGTAATCGATGGTGCCCTTCTCTATCGCTTTTCGAGACGCAGCAACTGTTCCGTCAGGATGACAAAGGGAAGTCATCTTGGTCTTGTAATTGGCGAAACTCCGTCGAATTTGCAGTCTATGCGGCTTCGTCCATAGCGGCTGCTCTTCTCTCTTTCAGATATTCCTTCATCTCATAGTTTCGCAAGTTCGGATGTTTGTTGATGATTGCCTGCAGCTCGCGCGATTCCACGCTGGCGAATCAGCTCGAGAGTCTTCGAAGAAAGTCGTCTCTTGGCTAATTGTAGACTCTCTTTTCCTAGTACTATCGTGAAGATGTTCAACAAGCCGGTTGAAATCTTCATCGATGTTATCGGCAACGGAATCTTCCCATTCACTCGCAAGTGAAGCGAAGTGGTTCCAATTGATGGAGTTCTTGGGGCTTCCTTTCCTGAGGTTTATATTTCTTACTCCACGGACTTACTTATGCCACTTACGGCTCGTCTTCACTCATGTGCGAGCACCAGCAACAAACCATACGCTTCTGTCTTTCGCGATCGTCATCAACGGTAGACCCAGAATTCGACGAAGATGGCGATGTGAGGAGTCGTTCAGTTGCTTCCGCAGCTGTTTCACGTGATCGGCGAGCACATCCCCCCATCTCGCAACAGGCCTAGCCTTAGATCGTCAAAATCCCACGTCAGCCCACTCGACTGTTCTTCTCATCCATCTGTCATCATCTTTTCTCATTATATGACCGACCCACCGAATTTTTGCGTTCTCGATGTGTTCCACCGGAACGTGGAGTCGAGACATTCTGTGCATGTGGGAGCTGCGGAGTCTGGCTCGATATTGAGTGAACCGGTTGAACCTCGAACGACATCGTTTGAGAGCTCTATGACTTGTGTTGAAAGCCCTTGACGTGTATGCACTGGTCACCCAAGTCTCCGACCCGTAACAGAGTGCAGGAATAACTTTGGTATCAAACAGATGAGCGCGAAGTTCCGGGTAAGTCAGATGGTTGGTGACCTCTTTCAGAGGTCCTTAGGCTGCCCACGCTGCTTTCTGCCGTCTCACCAGTTCTTCCCTCACGTCGTTGTTCATATTCATGGAATGCCCGAGATACACGTAGGACGAGATCTCCTCGATAGAGGTACTATCGATCTTGACCTTCGTCAGTCCAAGCATTCTTCACGAACTGTGTCTTTGTTTGATTGATCCGCAACCCTATCTTCTTTCCTGCGCGTGTTCTCCTTTTTCGCAACGCTGCTTGAAAAAAGAACGATGTCGTCCGCAAAGCGGAGATTCGAGAGGAACCGTCTATCCTCACGAATACCATTTTCATCCCAGTCTAGCGACTTCACAACCCACTGCAGCGCGGCTGTGAAAAGCTTCGACGAAATAGTGTCGCCTCGTCTCACGCTCTTCCCTATGGGAATGGGGAGAGATAGTTGGACCAGCTTCACCGTCGCGTTGCAGCGACTTCTGCAGTCAGCTAGTATTCTTGTCTAGGGAGGGTCCACTCCTTGATCGACCAGTGCTGACAGGACCGCATTCGTTCAGACGCTGTCCAAAGCTTTTTCGTGCTCCACAAATGTAAGAACACGATGCATTGGAATTTTCGGCTCACTTCGATGATCATTGCGACTGCTTGGTTGTGGTTTAAGCAGCTGATCTCCTTTCGGAATCCGATTGCTCTGGAAGTTCATTCAATGTTCGCGATATGAGTAGAATGATCTTCATGACCAGTTTGTGAAGCACATTCAACAAGTTTCGGGGGCGGTAGTTGCAAAGATCATTCCGGTTTCCCTTTTTGTGGAGAATGACATTCCGCGAGAACCTCCACTGGTTGGGGATTCTCTATTTCTGGAGGTAGGGGTCATGTGTGTTGCGACTGAGAAACAGAATCTAGCGCGAAGGAGAAGAATGTTCGATTTCGTGTAAAACTTCGGAACAATAGCGACAACATTCAGACAAAATCTCTGATTGAGATGATGTGGTTCCTTTCATTATGGAACCGTCCACCAGATGACTCCCATGCCCATCGAAAATGAGAGGGTTTCTGGAATTGCGAGTTGCATGGATGGTGTGGTGAAACATGATAAACTCGGACAGCCTTTCTCCGTGCTCATTCCATTCCATTGTCCATCCGTGAGCCCCGATGTGGAGCTCTTCAGCCGTTCCTCCGGGGCCGATCTTGGCGTTGAAATCATCACGATGACCTTGTAGAAAGCATGATCTTCTCTGTAGAGCCGCTCTAGATCCATATAGTCGCCTCCAACTACTCTTTCTCGTAGCTTGATGTTGGTGCTTAGACAAAGAAGATTGTTAGAGGTGGGGTTTAGTCACATCTTCTTACTTGCAAACGAGTTGTCAAGCAAGTCGATCTTCATGGGCAAGTGCTCATTGGCGAGGACACCTACGCGCCGACGCTTCTGTTATCGCATGTTCTTCTCCAATCTCAAATACAGCATGCAGCGGGCGATGCCTTCCCGTCTCGGTCATTCCGATGTACAACTTCTTGGCTTACATCAACAGATCCTTTATACACGCTCCCGATGCAAGCGTCCGTTTGCGTTGAAGCGTTTGCATTAAAAGTACATATTGCCATCTTAGTCCTTCTCCTTTTTGGCTGCCTGTTTTGGCCCTGAGATTTTAGCAACCTTTTCCGAGCGGTCCTACCCAACGCTGTGGCATTGGGGACTCCCTCAAGTTCAGGAGAACGAGACCCATTCATGTTACTGTTTTTTTTTTTTTTGCAGATGGGTACCCAACGAGTAGCTTTTAGGCTCTAATGTCTGGGCTGCAATGACTCCCGGTGCTAGCCAGGCGCCAGAGTAGACAAGGGGCTTTGTTTTTGGAGACGGCTCCGAATCGCCTCCCAGAGACGTTCCAGTCACTCGAATGCAAGCTTTTGACTGAGTCGTAGGCAGGATCCAACTCGCCCCGCAGACTCTCCACACGTATATGCGTGGGTACGCTTGCGAGAAACAGAGGGCAGCAGAAACAGGGAGTCCATCCTCTGAACACACGTGCGTCTCTGAGCAAGTAGTGGTGGCTTTTGGTCGGCGATTTGCTCCGCTATCCGTCACCTGGGGGCGCGCTACGTAGCTTCGTCGTTACTCGTCTGAGATCCTCCAGTGAGAGGGAACCCTTAGTGAAGATCAATAGATTGGTAAAAATATTGAAAGCGCAGTTGGAAAATTTTTTTAAAAACGAGGGCTTCTTGGTATCACCGCATTTTCACCGTTGTGCAAGGTTGTTCGGGAAGTTGCTTAACTAGGTTTCTCTTTGTGAAATTGTTCGCTGGTTTCAATAGACTGACTTCTTTTCAAAAAGTTTGATTAAATGGATTGCATTAGATTGGAGAAGAAGGAAAGGGGGCAGTGGCACGTACTGTCACACACGCTTGGGTATCAAATCAATACCGATGTTCCTTCAGGCCAACCGAGCAGTCCATCCTGGGGTCAGATCATTTGTACTAGACTCATCTAGAACGATAAGAGCATTGTCTTGTGCACCGGCTAGCCACCGCAGACAAACGCATTCGAACCGCCACTACGATGCTGAATAGAGTTTGGACGTGCATCTACATCATCATCCGTTTTCAAGGGATTTATCAACGTCTAAGGCTTTATCGTTCAAGTGGTAGTATGAAGGATAAAAGGATAAGGTTTTTGGCGTTAATCATTCCCGTTTAGAGATGCGCCCCCGCACTCGACTTCCATTCAGAATCGTAGTGGCGTAATGAGTGCGTATGTGGCCTATACAATGACTCGCCGTTAATCATTAGCAACATACCTTGAAGGAAGCTTGACCGGCTTCATTTAAAGGTCGTAAAAAGGGGTATCCGAAATAATGATCGACCGACAGCTTGAGTGGCAAGCCTTCAGTTATGTTTCCCACCGGCGCCCCTATTGAATCGTTCTCGACCATTTCTTCTCGTGGAAAATTTCGACTTATATGTAGGCGCTCTTCAAGAGCAGAAGTTGCCTCTCATCCCAAGACTGCCAGACAGTCTTATCCATCGTGAATTGTGTCTTCGAGTCGACTTTCAAGCTAATCCGATTATAACAATGGAGTAATCACATTTATTGATTGTAATATAAAACTTTTTTCCTCTATTGGCATGACCGGAAACACTTTCCTAAGAATTGATCCATGATTGACTTACTTTTTCGTGGCTCCCGTACTTGTCATAATTTTTTGCGACATCTCTTAGTATGTTCTTGTCGGATTCAGAAAGACCACCAATGAAGCTGTGGAGATGTTGAGGAAACACAGCTGAAGTCAATAACTTCTCTTACGGATTAATTGAAGGTGGCTTCTTATAGCTTACATTTGAAGTCAGGAGGTATGTCGGTGAATCCAGCAACAAAGGCGAAGCTCAGACTAGCTACGATAGGAATGGTATAGCGGACCATGACTGAAAATTGCAGGTTGATTTCTCTGAGTGAAAATCCGATATATTAGGGTGTAGTCTCGACGAAGAGAAGAAGTCAAGACTTTATGACACAAATGAGATGAGGGTGTGCTTGAATGATCACAGATCTGCATTGAAAGCCCACACCGGGCATATACCGATGAAGAGGCGGGCCTTGAAGATGGAATTTCGCTAAGTACTGAGACCGAGTTATGCATGATGATGTCATTCGACTAAAGAGTGGATTTTTACACTTGTGACGTGATTCCTGCAATGATGATTACGGTGTGGTTTCCAACAAGACGCCATAATTTTCTTAGGAAGCCAGCAGAGTACATTCATCAAACTTGTTTGAAATGCCAAAAAATTTCGCATGAATGATATGGTGGGTGAAGGCCATCCCATGCTATCTGGAGGCTTACGTAAAAACAAGGTTTTAATGAAAATGTGAATGCAGGGACAGGTGGTAATTTGTTGGGTGCAGATCTGACAAAAGTGGCGTTCGGATCAGAACATGCCATTCCAAGCTTAAAACTTTCTTGTATGTCTTGTGAGGGCATTGTCGCGAGGAAACTTGACTTTTCGCTGTTCCTCTCGTAGGAGTACAGCAACGCGATTAGCTGGACACGATATACTTCGGAGGTGACAGTGGAGTTCGATAGAAGCAACTCCCAAACACGATCCCTTTCAAATTCCGCCAAATGCTGTGCATTGCTGTTTTAGGTTAGAGTTCTGGTTTGAGGTTCGGAATTCCATTCTTTCCGCGACCAACTTTACTACGTGGAGAATCCAAGTGCTTCCAAGGTGCTTCAAAAAGCGAACAGGTTCTGGCATACATCTCTTCTCACTTGAAGCTGATGACCACTGAGCTCATGGGTTATCCATACGTCGTATCTCTACGGTTTTCCAAAGCAATGCAAAATGCAGTTATTGTGTCGTGATGGCTACTAGGCTCTTAAGCCAGTTGGCAGGTACTACACCAGGAATTCTCTGCAACTAGCTCGAGAAGGTGGTCGTGATTCGGCTCAGCTGATATCCCATTTCTTCAGTCAAGTCAAAGTGGCCATTTTCGGATTTGTGGTACCGACTTCTTATCGTGATGTAAGGGGTCCGGAATCTTCTCCTCGAAGACGGCGTCACGCACGCCGCACCCGCCGCGTATCGCAGGATTGCGAAGGAAGATTGGAGCGCACAATTTGTGAGGTAGGGAGTCCTTTAATTATTTGAATTGGTCTTCATTTCCAATGCGGTCTGATCGTCGCTAATATAGGAGGAGTCATTCTAATCAAACAAGTCTAATAAACATAAAAACAAGAAAAAGAAAGGTAAAAAACGATCAAAACTACTAAAAAAGAAAGGCAACCAATGAAATTATTGCGTCATATCGATTGGCGGAGAGGCGGGGTGAGTACGGTAATTGCAGTGACATTTGCCGCATGCCGTAAGGGAGAATGCCGCGATCGGGGAGAAGTTCCGTTACCTTGATGTAAGAGACGGTGGAGGGACTCTTAAAGGAGAAGCAGTCTTATATTACTTGATTCGAGAGCGATTCTTCCAGCCGTAATCGTTGTGAAATGATATTGCAGGTATTGTGCTAGGAGTGCATTGACCTGCACTTCTATATGTTTCACAATGAACGTTCAAAAGCAATCATCAAAGATTTCACAACATTAAATACAACATGCGCAAAGACTTTTTCGACAACCTTATAGTTCCAATAACTACCGTACAAAAGGCTTTCAAACGATATAGTGAAGCAGAAACGATCGAAGACAAAAATGGAAAGGGACGAAAGATTAGTGTGAGTAAACATTGGACCATTGAAATAGTCCATTTGCGAGTAGATCGTGGTCGTGAGTGATCCACCAAGAGGAACGCAAGGGAAAGAAATTCCACTCCAATTCCGGTCTCAGTTGAGGGTTGTAGGTTCAAAAACTGCGGAAAGTTGCTAGTTCATTTAAGTGGAAACACACATCCCTTCATCGTTTCCTCTTGCAAGAAAATTTTCAAGGCAAAGACAATCCTCAACGAATAAAGCGATCGCTTTTCGGATAGAAACATCAAAAATGCAGTTATAGTAACGGCAAAATGTTTTTATTAAGGAATCTGCTGTTTGATATCCTAACGGACTTGGAAAAATGTTCACGCTAGTGAATAATGGTCATAATGGAAGTGTCTCTCACTTTTATTCATACGGAGAACTGAACTGCAAAAGAAAATCCTACAAACGGTACTGTCATTAGTCATTCCATGTACAATGTCAAGCGTAAAAGTAGCAAATGTCTTTCTCTTGAATGCAAACGATGGAAACTGGGCGAAGTAGTTTAACAGTTTCCCGTCAAAATGACCACATCGAAATTTATCATTAGATGTTCCCATCTAGTTCAAGGGAAGAGCGGCGAGCTTCGCAGGTAGGTCCTTATCTGTAAAAATGTCTTTCGAAAAATTTCGCACTAATACCAAGGTGGAATAAATTAGTTTGAACTCGCCTTTCAGCATTTTGGTAATGTAGGGGAAGTTCTTTTCGAGATCGCCTTTAGCCGATTCAGGTAGCGCATCGTATTTACTGATAATTTGCTCGCCTTTTGCCTTTAATTGATCAGGAGTGGGTTTGCGTCCAGAGAGGGCTTCTGTGTATGTTTTGCGGATAGTTTGGTATAGCTGAAATGAGAGGAATAGTTAGTAAAGCAGGCGTTGGAATGGGAGGTGACTACCTCTTTCATAAAGGTTTGAGCTGGTGGTGAGAGCTTTTTCAGCGCATCCATAGACATTTGATAATGATGTTCAACTTGTTCTGCAAGTTGAGGCGACTTCTCTTTTATTGCAGCCATAACCTAAAATATATTGACAATGATAAAGAATAGACCTCAACGAGATACCTTCAAAAAAAGTTTCTGCAAAATAAAGTTACGATTATTGGGTTAAGATATTGAAGGAGCTAATTTGAATATCGGTGACATTATTGGTAAGGAATATCCAGAAGTATTAAAAGTTTTACAAACAAGGGCTTCTTGGTATCACCTCATTATCACTGTCCTTTGTGTGCGGTTGTTTGGAAAGCTGCTTGACTGGGTTTTCCCGCAGGGGAATTATTCGTTGATTTCGATGGACTGACTCCTTTTTACAAAAATTTCAGAAAACTGTATCAAAGGGAGAAGAAGGAAGAGTACAATGGCAAGTTTCGCGCTGTCGCACACGCACGGGGTTCAATTTCCTACCAATGCTCCCCTGGGCCGAGCGAGCCCATCCTGGCTCGGTTCATCGGTACCCCCAGACTCATCTAGAACGATAAGAGCATTGTCTTGTGCACCGGCTAGCCACCGAAGGCATACACCACACACGCATTCAAACCGACACCACAATTTTGAATGGAGGTTGCATGCGTAACGCATCTTGAAATCGGGTTTTATAAACGTCAAAAACTATCTTTCAAGCTAGAATATCGAAGGCCTCGATACAGCAGTCCGCAGTCCTCTCGAGACAGCTCAGTCCTGGACAGCGACGGGCGATGTACAAATGGCAGGGACGTAATCAGCGTGAGCTGATGACTGACACTTACTAGGAATTCCCCGTTCAAGGGAAATAATTACAATTCCCTATTTCGCTCACGGAAGAGTTTCAACTGTTTACCAAGGGAAAAAGGGGCAGTAAAGTAGAAAATTAATCAGTAATAGATTTACCTTTTAGGAAGCTTAATCGGCTTTATTCAAAGTCGTAATAAGGGGTGTCCGAAGTGATAATCGGCCGATAGCGTGGCTGGCAAGCCTTCAATTATGGTTTTTATTACTTGGGATAAATTTGGGCATACACGAACTCTTCAAGAGCAGGAGTTGCCTCTCATCCCGAGGCTGCCAGACAGTTTTGTCGTGACTTGTGCCTTCGAGTCGATTTTTATAATTATACGGATTTGACAATGGAGTATTGGGATATATTGATTTTAATATACTACTCAAATCTTTTCTTCCCACACTGGCATGACTGGAGACACTTTTTCAAGAATTTATCTCATATTTTGCTTACTTTTTCGTGGCTCCCGTAGCTGTCATAGTTTTTTGCGACATCTTTGAGTATGGTCCTGTCGGATTCAGATAGACCGCCAATGAAACTATGGAGATGTTGAGGAAGCATAGCTGAAGTAGCTAACTTCGTGCAGGGCGTAATTGGAAATGGCTTCTTATAGCTCACATTTGAACTCAGGAGGTATGTCGGTCAGAGTGAATCCAGCAACAAAGACGAAGCTCAGGCTAGCTACGATTGGAATGGCAAAACGGACCATGACTGAAAATTGCAGCTTGATTTCTCTGATAACTGGAAATTCGATATATCAGGGTATAAACTTGACGCGGGAGGAAATCAAGACCTTATGAGACAGAAGAGATGAGGGTGTGCTTCAAGGACCACAGGTCTGTATTTAATGCTCACACCGGGTATATACCGTTGAAGAGGCGGGCCTTGAATGTGGAATTTCGCTAAGTACTGAGACCGAATTATGCAAGATGATGTTATTTGAACAAAAAAAGTGGATTTTTACACTTCTGACGTGATTCCTGCAGCGATGGCTACGGTGTGGTTTCCAAACGGGCGCCATAAATTTCACAGGAAACGAACAGACTACATTCATCAAACTTGTTTGAAATGCCAAAAAATTTCGCATGACTGAGACGGTGGGTGAGAAAGAAAGAAAGCAGAAATAGTGTCTCATGTAGACCAAGAGGTTTTGAATGGAAAATATGCAGATGAAAAAGCGTCTCGGCAAGCCGTTCGGGAGCTGTTAAGCTCAATTCGGAAAGTCTTTCCAGTTTCAGGATATAAACTTTTCCTCCCAGAGTTTCATTTGAAACGTTCAAATAAAGCCTCTCTTGCAATCCATCGGAATGTCACGGTAGCTACGGTGAAATACGTGGCTCACTACCTTTCAGACAAACAAAACATAAACGGATAAAACGGATAAGCCTCTCTTGCAATCCATCGGAATGTCACGGTAGCTACGGTGAAATACGTGGCTCACTACCTTTCAGACAAACAAAACATAAACGGATAAAACGAAAGTCGGGAAAAAGATTGATCGTTATCGAATCGATTGGTCGATTTCATATGATTGAAAGGATGATTGATTTCTTTTTGACTGAAAAGATTTCAGTTGATAGATAAATATGTTCCTTTCCAGAGTCATCAGGTCATCAGTCGATCAGAAAATCAGAACGACATCAGGTCGTAGCAGATGGTGGGGCGACAGTGTTGTACAGTCTGTGAATAGCATATTTTGTGGCTGATAAGTTGCATTGCCTGCGAAGTGCCTCGTTTGCCGAGTATATATAGGAGATGGGCCGTTCTATTCAAGGATCATTCAACGCATAATGGCCATGTCTTGTTCCCGAACTACCTGATTCTCAGAACAAAAAACATTTAGTTATGCAAAAGAGTTGCGGGGAATCATGAACGATCTTCGAATTGTTACGATGGGCAATGCATTCGCACCTCATACTACCTTATAAAGGCCTAGTTTTTCGGAGAAGGATTCAGTGGGCTGCCTTCTAGCTGACTATCCCGATTTTATGATGGAAATTGGCTGGGAAAAGTTCAAGCAAGGAGTCCGTGTAGGAAATTCGGCTAATTCCAAAATTTATGGTCAACATCGTAACTTTTTCTTTTTCTGTGGTGTTTCCAATGCCCCTCTTACCTTCGGTTTCGCCAGGCTTTCTTTACCTTTTGAGAAATGACTGAGCAAGGTCTATGGAGCGCTTTCTCTGTATGTCTGAATTAGCGCTGTTGTGAGGATCAGGAGGCTGCGCGGGGATAGATTTGGAATAGTTCATCGTAGTGAAGAGAGCGAAAAAATTCGCCGATTTCGAGAAAAATATGGCTCCTAAAAAGTAGGAAAGAGGTTGGAGGTTGGACGAGCTCGCCATGACGGAAATAACATGGAAGGGGTACTCGGACGAGATTTCAGTTGTTGCAGTTGTGTAAAGAACTGACTACATGAGGTTAGAACTGTACAGAACTGCCTTTCACTGTCGCTATTGATCACGACAAGTTGTTTGAACTTCCTACATGGGCTCACTTGTGATCGATGTTGCTTTTACAATACCGGTGAAACTCGTCTGAGGATACACACGAGCCAATCTTTGAACCTTAACTCCTTAACTGGGCCGTTCTCGATATAATAGTAACAAATATGGTATACGCGGGGGCCTCAAATTCGTCCTGTGGGGGAATCCTAGAATCCATTTTTATCGTGAACCGTGCCTTTAAGCATGCATTCGTTCTTCTATGAAATAACCGAATCCTATTATAAAATTTTGCAGACGGGCACTTTGTAGAAGACGCACTTTATCTGCTACGAGTTATGATTTCCACAGATTTTGCAATATGCCTATACGACATGTGCAGCGACTTGGTTATGGTGTCGCAGCCGTCTTTCGAAGCTCTTGCAATTCGCCAGCCACTAGAAAGTCCATACTTTTTTTTTACAACGGAACCGTTCCTCTACAATCTCTTCTTCGCATCTGTAGCATAAGGAAAAATGCAGTACAGTTGTCGGCAGTATGCGAGAAAAGAAATAGCCAAGTGCTCCGTTGAAAAACGGTGTCGTTCCATGAATAGTTAGCCAATTGAGCGGGGAGTGGGGGTCGTAATGAAGCAATCGAATTTCATGTTAACAAAAAATTTCCAATCAATATAAGAGAAGGGACTATGATTATTTAACAACTATAACAACTTCGTCCTGTATCTACTGCTCGACGACCGAAATAGCGTCTCTTGACCCATACCTGGGAAACGTCGATTAGAAAATTCCGACTTTGTTGACGTTTTTTATCTGGGATATCTGGCGGTGATTAATCCAGTATGTAGCGACAGCTGAGGATGGTCGAACAAGCTAGTGGAACGACCCACAATGGGAAATTTTTGTCGGCAAGTTTTCGAGGTTGAGCCAGGCCCCTTTAGCTGGACACCTCATGAAGGGCCTGAACGCTGCGGGTCTGCCCAATTTGTGCAAAACCGAAAACCTTGCAAAGTTTTGGTAAGAACTTCTAATACTTTGGGTCAGGGTCTACGAGTAAAGGCTGAAGTCTTCCGGCTATACTGATCCCGTTCAAGGAATACGCTCCGCATTCTGCTTCCAGTTGTAATCGTAATGGCATTTTGAATGGGTGGGTGGAGTGTACAATGCCTTGCGGTGACCAATCCATAAACAAGCCTGTGTTTTTGTCCTCCCAGACGAGTAGAGTACCAATCAGCAGGCTTCGTGCCTCGTGTCTAAGCGGTTGTGGATCCGGGATCGAACCCATGATCCATGCATGTGCGATAGTGCGACCATTCGCCCATAGGCCTCTGCCCTTATAAACTTAGAAAGACAAAATCGATGTCATAGACCATTCAATTCTGATTCTGATCACTTCGAGGTGCTTAATACTCTGCTCAGCCGAAACCCTTCTCCGACACTTTGATTAATGGACCATTTCCGACATTTTTCTTCCAGCACTCTGCAATGCTGACATTTAGTCTTGTCTGTACCAACAATTAGACGTTTTCATAGGGATTAATGTACAAAGTACGATTGAACACTTAATTTCCAGAAACGTTGCCTGACCTTGATATGTTGTGATTAATTTCGGCTGGCAAAAGTGTTCTATGTTCTAGTTTGACTACTAACTGCTTTCCGAGCTGTTTTTCCTGGCATGTTCAACGAACACCTGCAATTCATGTTGTCACGCTTTGGAAAAAAATACTCCCAAGCTATCACATTCTTCGATAGGTCTGCTGAAAAGTCTGTATCGTATGCCTATGTCGAAGAGGAGCTGTCATTTTCTTTCAAACTAGGATTTTTAGGAATGTCCCTTTCCGAATGTGTCGGCCGTAAAATAGTTGAGTTGATCGATGAACTGTAACGGTGGAGTCGTTTAGGATTGATAAACCCTGTTTCTAGAATGCGCCACGCATTCGACTACCATTCAGGAACATACTGACATTATTAAATCGAATCTGACCTATACAATGACATGCAGTGATCAGCCAATTTTCCAGTCACTTTTTCTATCCTTCTACCGGAGTCTGACATAACTGACACACCCTACAGACAGATAAGCTCGGTTTCCCTCGGCGGGGATCGATCCTCTGAGCATGAATTGTGAAAGTGCGCCATTTGGCCCACATGGGTTATAAACAACAGTCAAAGCGGGAGGTCTTCATTAGAGGGGCCGACTAATTGTGTAATCTTTATATGGATTCAAATCGGAAATGTATTTCAGCCAAGTCCCTCTTGAGTTCACGTGACATTCTTTCACCTTCACATCTTCGATCTTATGGTACTGATCCAGTACAGCTATAATGAATGACTTCTGAATGACTTGGGACACGTTTCAACGAAACCACTTCATTCTAAGAGAGAAAAAAGTTTATTGTTCAAAGCTCGCGATGATTATGGTTTTGGAGATTCTGATTGGTGAATCTTTGGTTTCTGAGAAGGTCAAAGGGGGGGGGGAAGCAGCTTAAGAAGGGTCTCAGACAAGGCCCAGTAAAGGTCATACGTTGGTCTCCACGCCGAATGCCGCTCAACACTCCCAAGAAAGGACGTCTTCAGCGGCTTATAGAAGATAATATCGTCCGAAATGGAATACGTTGTTGCAAATGCAGCCAACTGCTATACATTCATAGGTATTAGGCATTGCTCTGCAGCGGATTGAATTTCGTCCAAAGGTAGCTCCTTCATCGTCAAAATCTCGTTAATTCGTTAGTCAGTTTCCCAAGGGGAGCTTATGCATCAGCAGGTATCCATAAACTCTTGAGTGCCTTATAAACGTCGAGTGGGTTTTAAAGTCGCGTTTTGAAGTCGCTTACCTTTGCTTATATAATGGTTGATAAGGTGGAAAAGTCGTTAACATGCATATTCACTGCCCAAAAATATCAGTAACGGACAACCAGTGTTTCACTGACTCTTGTTTGATATTGATCCACGTGCTAGAAAGCCAATACCTTTCATTGTTATAAACAAAAGGCAACAATATTTTATCTGAATCAAATAACAAATTTGACAAGTGATTTATTTGAAAACATTCGTAGTTTGTTGCGAAATGCCATAACATTTAAATTATTTTGATGAGAAAGAACGCACTTGCTTTGAAACGTGGCAGATCACGACGTTCAAGTGCGCGCTTAGGCGTAGGAAATAAGGTTTGTTATTTGTAGGACCATTACTTCTACGTCACAACTTGCCCAATCTTTTTGGTGTGGGTACTTCTCCCTGAAAATCATATCGCGCTCGCCGCATCCAATCGCGCACAGCAGCGCGCTATGAAGCTAAAGTTTGAATTTCCAATGGAGGGATACGGTAGCCGCCGCTGAACCACTGACGCTTTTGGTAAGAATTCTGGAAAACTAGCACCACCTTCGTGATCAGAGTGATCGAATGCGATGATACGGAAGAGAAATCAAACGACCAGGGAAAGCCCATTACATATTCGACGCTTCACAGGAAGGCACTGATCAAACCAATGCTAGCGGATTCAAAATTGAGTATCCTTCTTAAAAGTCTATCTCATCAGGATTGGGTCAGATTACTGTATCGCAAGGTACACGAACTTCGAGGTTTTGCTACTGAAAGGTTGCACGTCGGTCTGCGCTTGCATACATGCTGAAAGTTATTAGAACATTTGCGAATTGGTCGTTTGCTTATGGTAAGGGTGTGTGAAAGAATGTAGAATTGAGATGAGAATCCAATTTTCCATAGGAAAATCGGCTTCTTATTCATCAACGAAATGGAAAGCAGTTTTTTACCCTTTCTCCTGAAGACCCGTTCGATATTCTGGGGATAACTTAATGTGTCAAAGGTACACGGAATTGTGTCAAGTCTTCTCTTGCTTTGCAGTTCAAAGTGCCACGGGACTGTGGACTTTTCGGTGTGTCTAATATGGTTTTGTAAATTCCAACTGTTACAAACGATGTACTCGCCGAATTTGGAGGCTGGTCACATTTGCAGCGACTTTTTCGTCAAATTTATTGCAAACACTCAATAGGGATGGTGGTTGGGAAGGGGTAAGTAGGTCCTTCGAGTCTGTAGTCAGCAAATTTTCCACCGAAGTTTTAAAAAAACTCAATAGAAACAGGCTGTTATGAACTTGTGACTAATTTATGTTATTAATATTGTTATTTGTATTATTCCTATTCCTATTATTATATCATCTTTATTTCGAATTTCATTAATATAATTTGAAACAGAATAAATTTTCTCACTTATCCGGTTGAAATTGATGTTTGCATCGTTGATATAATTTTTGACTTGTGTACGTCTTTTCAGAACTTCGTTATTCAAAAAATAATCGCAAAAATTCTTGTGATCCATACTCTAGAGTGGCCCTTTATAATATTTCCAGTCTTTAAAGGCTTCGCCAAATGATAATTCAAGGAAGTGTGGTTTGCATTAGGTAAGCCTAAAATTCGAATAATGTAAGGTACGAACAAAAATGAAAGTCTAAAGCTCAAAGGTTGGAGTGGTGTAGTACTTTCGAGAAATCAAATCTCACAGAAAATTTGTTCAGTTGTTATAGCATAGAAATTAGTCACAATTTCTTATCTTATGTTGTAAATGATCCAGGATTAGGCTCATGGTTCAACGAAAGCAATCGAAAAAGAAGAAAGCATATTTCGTTCACTCAATTACCTCTCAATTACCCCAGTCCTTTTCTTAAAGACACAGTTCACGATAAAAATGGTTTCTGAGAAATATCCCACTGATGTATCTGTGGCGCACCAGTATACCATATGTGGCGTTGTCAGATCGGTAAACGGCCGAGATACCGCGTTAAAAGGGTTCATAGATTGTATCGTGTGAATGCCACGCCCATAGCGGACGAGTATCAACGGTTTTGTAGTGGTTGCGCCATGTCAAGGGACTCTCATACAGGAACTTCAAACAATTTGTCAAGAGTCATGACGACAGTAAAGACGGTTCTGGACATTTTCTGACTCAATTTAGTCAGCTTTTAAGGCACTCGCAACGTCTGGGATCTCGCCCAAATACCCCTATATGCCAATCCCGTCATAGTGATCTCCCGCGACCTCTTCTCCCACTGTTTCTAGAAAGCCTTTTCTGGCGGCTCGACAACTTTCCTAGCTTTCTTCACCACCCATGCACTGGACCAACCCTTTCGGTTTCCAACTTGAAAAGGGTACCCCATAATAACCGTGATTTGCGCTAAGAACATTTGAGTATGATTTGTGATTTGTTAAGTCACCCCTCCCCCACTGGATGCTTCATCTCTCTTCACTCCTCTCCCTACTTGTCTATCTCCTTTTCCCTCGCAAAGGATTAGCGAGAACTTATAAAAAGAAAAGGATTACCTACCTCGTATTTTGAAAGTTGAATCAGTTATGCACGGAAACTCGTCACTTTGAAGTATGGAACTGCGGATTCCTCCTCACTATCAAAAGAAAAGTTCCCTGTGCTTTTATTCTGAAGCATGACTCTTGCCGAATGAATTATTTTACCAATCCCAGCTCTTAAGTAACAAAGCCCTGTATAAATCGATCATATCCTCGTTCCCCAGTCGGGAATGCCTGGAAGATCCGACAGATGTGCGGGCTGTGCTCTCGTTGATTTATCACATCGCACAATCACATCACACACTCGCACTCTCGTTCTCGCGCGAGCCAGGAACAAAGATCACTTGAGGATGGACGGGAGAAGAAAAGAAATAAAGAGATGGTGATGATAAGTGAAGTACTGGCGAAGGACTCTTGGACTTGACTCACCAATCGAGCGATGTTTATAACTTCCAGTGCTGAACCCACTCGACTTACGGTTTGAATGATGGGCAATGAAGGCCCAAGAACTTCAAGGCCCTGCCCTACAACGGAACACATAGCGCTGACATTATGGGCCATTTTGCATAATGTTTATGTTTGTAAACTGAGATAGACTATGGCGGGGAACCACCGGGAAGCCAACCGTGTGGGATGACGCTCTTTGGTCTCCTCAAGCTCGAGCTTCTTGGACCTATCCGCGAAGTTTTCGCATTTCAAAAATGTGCCATGCTTTTTCTCAGGCCTTCCTAGGATCAAGCCTTCGCAGCGGGCCTTTCTAACTACAGTGACCAGTGAGCAGAGTCGTGGCTTTTACAAGATAAATCACCTGTTAGATCTCCCCTAGAAATCCAATGAGTTTATGCCCCTTCTTGGCTTCAGAGACCACACAGAAACATTTAGAAGCGTTCTAATAAACAATAAACTCTTAATGATTAGTCATGGCCTTTTTTGAAACCGGACAAAGCACGTGATCCGGTAATACATCGTCAGACAAGAAGAGCTGCTAGAGTCTACCCACTTCCGTCGAACAAATGGCAAGCATGTTGAGCCGTTTTTCTCTGTTTAATTCATTACCATGTATTACTCATTACTTCTGGCTCCCGTGACTGATGGTATAATGGAAATACCTGAAAAATGACCGTTTTTTTCCAGAAATTCCCCTCTGGTGAGAATGCCGAAACACCACAGTTCATCCTTTATCATAGGCCACGTGGTGGCCAACACATTTGGCATGGCGGAAGCCCCAATCTTGAGGCAAGCATCTCTATTCAATACACTTGGCTCTCCTAGTCAGAGTCAACAGTATGAGCCATTAAGAAGGCTAGGACGAGCATGGTTTAGTTAAGGGATAAAGAGCACGACGCCCAGAAAAGACAAGTACAGGTTCTAATCCCGTTCGGGGTCGAAGCTTTTCCCATAAATCGCCATCCTCGTGAAAATCGACAGTAGCCGATTGAGTTTTCTTTGGCAATGGTTTCGACTCATTCTCTCTCGGATCCCTTTCGACGAGCCACCGGCTCTCGGCTGATCTGACCTCGCCATCGAGCAGCCGCCAAAGTGCAATCGTTCGTCTCGTCGTCGTAATACGGCTGGAAATCTGACGCCCGATGTGATTTATGTTGCTGGCAGTAACATTGGTAGAAAGCAACGATAAGGTGGAAATTACATTTGTGAAGTCGGCTTACACCACTGGTGGATACTCAACCTAATGAGATGACAATGGAGTTTTTGTCATGAAAGAGTGCGTCATCGAGTGGAGAATAGCTGAATATCATTGACTAGACCGTCTACTTTAACTTAATAAGTTTTTCAAAGCTGTCAGAAAATTACAGTGAACAGGTAGATTCTCCTAACTACTCCATACACGTTCTCCAGGATGCGCCATGCATTCGCCCTTCCGGTTAGAATGATGGAACTCTTTCAGCCAGTGGGAAAATGTTAATTTCCAGAAAAAAAAATCTATCAGATCAAATCGGGAAAGATTGCAGAAAAACTACCGAGACCAACAGTATACCTCGGTTGCGCCATGTATTCGGCTCTGACTAGAGTTCTCAGAATGTTTGAAACTTGAAGTTTACAGTCTCACAGTCTTGCAGTCCCCACAGCGAACTCCCGTTGCATTCTAAATTCTACTGAAGTATCTTCTATTCGACAAGTGTGGTATATTTCTCGCAGCAGTAATGATAGACATTCCTGATTCATTTTGACGAGAACCGATCTGACGAATCGTCGCTACATATGTGGCGGCTGAGCCGTTGATCTGTGATACCTATATTGCAGATTTTCTGTCAAAAACGTTGGAACCATACAAGCGAACTTCACAGTAAAGCTTGAGGAATCATCAAAAAATGAAAACCTTTTTGATATATTCGATGGTAGATTGATTGCAGTATGCTATCGTCGACAAAGCACTTCACCATACCCATGAGTTTCGATCGGTGTTTTCTCCTCCGAGAAGTGATTCTTTTTCCAAGGCCGGATGCTATTGCCCAGCTTCTCTCCGTGCCTTACTACTGACGAGTTGTTTCTTCTAAGTAACAAATGTCTCGCTAACTGAATCCTTCCGTCTTGTTTTCAGAACTGCCGTGACTTTGGGAGGATTATTCGGTCGCTATGGCAATCTTCACTTATCGCATAAGAAGGTCCAGTATCACTAGGGAGTGGAAAACACGGGCTGATACACTGCTTCATTAGATCTCATCAATCCTCTCGAGAGCGTGAGATGAGTTTTTTTTTGTATTTGGTCCTAAGAATAACTGGCTGCTCGCTCTAGTTTCCCTTCGATTTCGATGGTATTTTTGATTCCAACTCTTTCCCCGATTCGAAGACTGAGACAAGATTCTCTAGTGGACTTGTTCTTGACTGAGGTTCTCTGAATGGCTCATTAATGTCGATGTAGGCTATAGACTGATCTTCGGGTTCAGAGCTAGCCCTGGAAAGTGAAAAGTTGTAATCATGGCCCATTTCAGTTTTGTAGTGGGGTCCGGCAGAAAATTAGGGAACGTCAAGAATTGGAACATTCAATTAACTTGAGTGGGATTTAATCTCGTTCAACGTTTCTATCCGGCATGACGGCCGACTTCTTTGTTCTTATGCTGTTAGCCAAATCCACCTTTTACAACTACCTCTGAGAGGATCAGAGTACAGGCAGAGGTCCTCACCATTGATGTAATAAGATAAGGAAGCAGGCCAGCTGGCCATGCCACCTGCACAATGGTGCTAGGTTCAATGCCTTCTGGACTCAACATGCTCAACTTTGAGCTCGAAGCCAGACCTCATGTGCCGGGAAAGGAAGTTTACAGGACCCCGCACGGTTGTTGATTAGCCTACAAAGCTCACCTCTATCTTTCCTTGTTATATACAGAGACACGGCGTATTCCTGCAGGAGTACGCCGCGTCTTTGTAAGAAGCAAAGAATATAGGGGTGAACTTTGTAGGCGGAGTGCAATAACTTTCTATCGCCCAGCTTTGGATTCAGAGTTGAGTTTGTTGAGTCCAGAAAGGATCGAACCCGGCACCAATGTGTAGGTGGAATAACGTGCTAACCACTGTGCTAAGAGTAGCAGGCAAGAGACCATTCAATAAGACATGTCATATAGGAAGGTCCAAGCCCACTTTAACGGTCTTGGCTGGAGCCGCAGAGATTGGTTTGGTGAAAATTAGCGAAGAGTTGGAATGAACCTCTCCTGAAATGGGCTGCTATGGAATACTTGCATCGCGTAGGTATCGGAAAACGTTCAGAAATTCCTGCTTTCCGTGTTCAGCTTCTTCCTAATTCTCAGGGCAGTAAATAGCCCTTTACCCTTCATTCTCCATCTTCTACACCACCCGAAAGATCCAATTAGGCACTGGACATCCCAAGGAAGCGGGTGACCCCCACAATCTCATTGGAGCGAATCTTCAATCTAATGATAATGAGAGAGCAGTGCATCATTTACCATCGTATTTGAATAATGTAAATGATGTTGCTGTTGTTGCGTGTGCGACATCCGTAATTACACACACCACTCGATACGTAACGCCAAACAGTGACATTAATCAACGTCTTCTGATGATTGACGAGAATCTTCGCGCACGCGAAAAGAAGAAGCGTAGTCGGTCCTTTGATGAGCTATGCCGCTGGAGGCAGATGGCCGCAGAAGTGATGTATTGGCATCGCTGTTATTGTTGTTGCCATGACAAAGTTTTGCTCATTCTGAAGACTTTCCTGCTGAGGATGTCTGACTTAAGCCCTGGTAGGGAAGGGGCCCTACTCGCCAATGGAGTTGATAAGTTGAAAAAGTAGGAGCTGGAAGACATGGAAATATGCCTTTGAACTGGTAGTTTTGGACATCTTTGGGATATGCTCGTGGAGTCAAGTGGCTTGAGGGGTAATTGGGTTTTATATTTTGCAGTAAACAACATAAATGCTCCATCTGGTCTGCATCATGATCGTCGACAAACAGCCGGAGGCCTATCCTTTCGACATCTCATCAATGGAGAATCCGGCAGTGTTCCTTCCTGACGTACTCTCTTTGAAAGCTTCATCGGATTGTTTTACAAGCAAGGGAATTCCAGCTTTTAACCGTGTCTAAGAGGCAATACCAGTATATATCGGTAAGGAAGCGAAAAGATGAACCACTCCGTTAGACTGATGGATCTCTCTCCTTACAGTTGGAGGACCATGTTGGTGAGGTTGGCCTAGTCCGTAGAGACCACAAGGGACGTTCACGACGTCCAACACGAGGAACGACAGGATCTTCTCGCTCTTAAGAAATGTTTCTTGTGGAGAATAAACGTGCAACGACAATTTGCAGTTTTTCTGCGTCTATACTAACTTTCTCATCGTCTTTGACGCCGACGACCCACAACATTCCCACGTTCCTTCTCAGTACAATTGCCCATAGTGAAGCGGTTGCAAAACCTATACAGATTTCCTAATAACGAAACAATGAGGGAACACGTCTCCATGCTGCTGCTAGTGCCAGCACAATCCCAGTGTTTCAGAGGGGAGCGGTAATGAGTCAAGTCCCGTCACAAGAGCTTTAAGTATTCATCAGTAACTTCCAGCAGCCGAAGTAGCTGATGAGTCTTCTTGCAGCTAATCAGCTGCCACCCGCACAGGCCTCATGGATCCATCACTCGTGACTCCCAAAGATTCCCTGAATGTGGATACTGATATGCTTGAGAATCTGGCATGACGTAGAACTTATGAATCCTTTTTTTCTCTTCACAAAAGTTAGGCCAGCGAAACCGAGTCTGTCGGCTAGTTTTTTGGTAGTTTTATCGAAACTTCTTCCTGATAGTCTTCGTAGGACGAGTTCATCAAACTTAGCAGGACCTTCTGGGACGAGGGTCATCCCTCAGTGCGTAGTAACGGGAAAGGGGTTCATGGTTTCCATTGATTTGCATTAACAATCCCTTCCATTTATTTTGTGGACGTTTCTGACTGGCTTATTAGCGCCAGTCTTCTCTTCTAGGGCACAATATGCCGGGGTGCTTCGTCGTCATTACGGAGCTCTATAGTGAAAAGAAGGTATATATCGTTCTCAACCTCAAGTTTGCATAAATAAAGGAAAGGTTCTGCTCCGGAGCTGTTCGGACGCAGACGGCTCTCCCTCCCTGATCCCCGGCAATATCTGAGCACGTCACGGAAACCATGCCTTCCATGTAGGATTGATCCAATGGGTAAAGTGTAAGTTGTACTGGGCTTGCTGCACTAAGGTGCTCAAAGGGTGACTTCCTGTTCCATGTTGAATTACTGCAGCCCTATCCCCATGGGAAACCTCAAGGACAGGAAATCGAGTGGTTCCCATGGTGCTCCTTCTACAATTCGATGAAAAATTAGAAAGAAATGCTGCGAATGGTGGAATCGATGTTCTCTATCGCAGGTCGAACACTGTTGCACTGATAATTGGGAAAAGAATCGTGTTTTTACCCTGTATGGTGGAAAATAGTAGGCTTCTGGGCTTACTCGCAAGGCTAATCTGCTATTCGAGGGCCAAAAAAAAGCCAAAGGTCGATTGGAATTGAGATGTGCATTTTCAATGACTTCACGTTCGATTTTAATTGAGCACCGTTTTGGTGTGTGTGGTGTGGTCTTTGTTCACTTAATGCCCATCTGGTAACATAGGAAGAATGGCGGCAACACCAGATGGAAGACAAAGATACAAGCGGACACACAGACATAAGGGTGTCCTGGGCTTCATTCGTCTAGGGCCGCTGACAAATGACCATCCAACGATGATAGGACGAGGGACGAGAGGGTACAAGGTACAAAGAGAGATTGTGTTGCAGCGCCAACAAAAAAAAACGGGGTCCCTGAAAGCCTGCACAGCTTTTAAAATCCTTTTCTGCGGAACGTGCTGAAAAAGAAAAGCAGGAGCTTCTTAGGAATAGGCTTTGGCAAGGGAAATGCAGGGCCAAGGTTCGGAACGGGCTGACGAGCAACCTGGTCTGGTGTCCTTTTCTGTGGGGAATTGTCGATTGGAAAAATCAAAAAGCGTACATCCCTGATGGATGGTTACCGATGGTTGAGCTATCACGTAGTTTCGGAAGTTTTGAGTAAACAAACAAGTAAATAAAAGGAGGAGTCCTTCTTTTCCCTCTCCCTTCCCATTTAACAAGTCTATATTACCCCGTACATTCAGTTCGCATCGAAACTTCCGGAGGTATAAGAGCTTGTCCTGGGCACCACAGTGAGGGGTTGGTGTTGGAGTAGATACTGGGATGTTCTTTACTCTTAACTGCAGTTTTTATACTGATCAGCTGATTAATCGATCCAATAGGAAGTCCGATGAGCCTCCCGGAATTCGATCACACCGGCAGCATCAGTGCTTTCTGAGGGGTTCCTGACTGCTGCCCTCTTTCGAACCTCCCCAAAGGAAGCTCATGACAATGCAAGTCCCCAAAGACGTGGAGGGTCTGCACGGAAGTTCAAGAATGAAATGATCATATGTCCAAGATGTTTTCGTCCGCTCTTCGGCATGATTTTACCCTGGGTAAAACCTTTCCTACACCTATACGTTGGAATTTCCGGTCTCCTTGCTGATATCGGGGGCAGCATTCCCTTGGTGTTGATATTTTCCGAAAAGTGCAACGTGGGCTGATCTTCTGGGTGAAATAGCACAGGAATAGCGTGGCTACAAGCCTGTGATGAAGGAATGCTCGAGGGATGTGCAGGGCTGATCTATCGGATCATTTTAATGTTTTGGCATGCGGTCTTGCTGATCCGTCTCTGCTCCTCCATCTGCAGTCCTCATCAATTGTCGATTGTAGCGGGGGGAAGTCCAAAGTTTTCTATAAATGTCACCGTCATCGTATTACACTGGAGTGACTCACTAGTCATGATAAACAACGGTGAAGCACCATCATCTCGTTATTATTATAATACCAATGCATCTGGTCAAATCATCTGTTCAACCATTGAGATCATGGGAATTGGTCGAGCAAGAAGTTTGTCGTAAAGTTACAAAGTAAGCGGAAAACAATGAGAACCAGCTGATCTTCAATCTGTTGCTCCCTCATGAGTTGCACCATCTCACTTTGCGGTTCCATCTGATCGCCTTCAGTCAGGGGTAGAACGCTGGTAGCAATGCTGAATCGTTGAGGATACGTCTACTAGGCTTAGCCCTCTTCTAAGAGGACGACGACATTGGGGCAGCAGTTGAGGCTCAGTCGATGTGACCGAGGCCTATCAAGGTCCTGGAGCTTTCTGCTCCACCGATCGATTGGTATCAGATTTGCAATGGAGAACAAAAACAATCCAACCATTGGTTAGTACATCCAACTGATTGTGTAGGCCAAGAACACCATCACAGTCTGTTTGGAGTTGTAAATGCATGGCGCAACCGAGAAGCTTTGCTTAGAGCCCCAATTTGGCCTTCAATTCTGGGGAACTATTCGGATCACTGCCACATGTGGTCGCTCTCCATGGAGATGTCAAGTTAAATGATGCATTCGCATTGTTGTTAGTATTGCTCCACTGAACAATTTGGCCTGTTCAGAGACTTTTTGGTTGGGAGTGTGTCATTAGGTCCGGTATGAACATAATGGTATGAAAATGATCAGGCCCCGGTTCTGACCATCCATTCTGTCTGAGTGCTGCCACATAGAGATGAAACGAATGGGCACATTTATGAGGCCATGGTTGCACTATGTATATGACGTTAGTTCCGAATTGCAGAAGCATTTGTAAGGGAAGGGTTACGCTCATTCACTGGCAAATCTACTCTAGAAACGTGCTTGGCATCAGTGTTTCTGGCTGAGGTCCTGAGTGCTCAGGTCAATAACTGGTCAAGCTGTGAAGACTGAAAAGTTTGATTACCCTGAGTGGGATCTGATCCATTGCCATTGCCAAGTTGTTGACGGCATCTCGGCTCTCTCGTTCTCTTCCACAACAACTCGTTCTGATCTCTATAAACAATCTTTGAAGACACCTAAGCTCTTATGATGATGCCTATGTGGGATCGGAAGGCTCAGGATTGTTGGTGTTGCTTGAGAGGACAAAAACCTTGAGTTGAACATAGAATGGCCCTTGTCAGGCAATTCAAAGATCAGTCACATGGGAATGCTAGTGCATGGCGTATACCACCATTGGGTTCATTGGCATTAAGAGCTTTGGTAGTTTGCGTAGTTGCTGTGTCTATCAGAGATGAAAAGAGCATGACTATCTTCGAAAACTAGTCAAATTACAGATTTTACTATTTGAAGTACTGCTAACTACCAGTAATTGTACAATTCTGCAGAGAAGCGCTGTTTACCCACTTAGGATTCTACCCTAATCCTGCCAACGGCTAGCCACTCAGCCAGCTGTAACGGCTCTTCGTCATCGCTTATCGGTCCCGCCCCTTTCCGAGCTGTTCCTCTCTCTGACCTCATCTTGGCGAGCAGTGTCTGTGTCCCTCTACCAGTCTAATGCTTCACGGGTCAGCCCCTCGGGTGCTGGGTTAAAAGCCGCCTTCGTGACGGTTGCTTCAGCCAGTTGCGATTTGTTGAATACATCTGCCGTCGTCAGCTTTTTCTGATCGAATCCATTGCATTCCTTGCTTTGTCTGTCCTTCCTTGATAGCATTCTGCCTTCTGATCGGCTTGAACCTCATCGTCGACCTTTTCAGTGATGATCCGTCAACTCGCTACCTTGGCCATCGTTGCTGCCATCGCCTTCGCGGCTCCATTCAACAGCCTCGAGGATATCCCTCCTGAGTACAGAGGTTACTTATTTACTGATTTCAATAATTAGTCGATTTTACTGAGAGTTCACGAAGATGCGTTTCCAGAGCTCATTCCCAAGGAAGCTAAGGACTTCCTCAACGGCCTTACCGATTCCGACAAGGCTGTTCTCAAGGAAATTGCCAAGGACTATGCCAAGTACAAGAACGAAGATGAGGTATGGGAAAGCACTCTTTAGCATTCTGAGAACATTCAGTTAATACCCTCCGTTTAAGGCCCTGGCCGCCCTGAAGGAGAAATCACCCGAACTTGGAGCTAAAGCCGAAAAACTCCATGAAATGGTCAAGGGAAAGATCGACGCACTCAATGACGAGGCCAAGGCTTTCGCCAAGGAGGTAAGTCGCCCTTTTGGCTGAAAAATAGATTTGTTTTATCCTATTTATTTATCTGTAGATCATCGCTGGTGCCCGCAAGATCCAAGCTGCCGTCGTTGCTGGCAACAAGCCAAATCTGGCTGAACTGAAGGAGAAGGCCCAGAAGGCCATCGAGAAGTACAAGGCTCTGTCTGAGCCGGCTAAGGAGGATCTCCAGAAGCAATTCCCCATCCTGACATCTGTCTTCAAGAGTAAGTAGTGATCAATTACAGTATCTTGGGTTACGGTATCTCCACTGCTAATGTGTACACTTTCAGACGAGAAGTTCCAGAAGATGGCCGAAACGTTGCTGGCCAAGAACTAGGCACCAACTGCTCACCACTATCGTCATCGTTGTCGATCGTCGTTGTTGTTCATCGCATTTCCACTTCAAAACGTGTAGTATCGTCCCTCTCCCACATCGCTCCTAAATGCCATACTCTCACATCTCTCACTTGTTATTTGTCTAATAAATCGTTCAAAAAGCCTTTGTGCTCATATTCGATATGCGGAGTCCTACACAGGCCTAAATCAAATGTCTGGCTTTGATAAATCTAATGTCCACTCCCAAGTCCTGCTCTTATTCATCCGAAATCGATAGCTCACTCGGTCGGGAGAAGGAGACCGATAGAACCAACATCCGTTTATCTGATGTTTTGGGGTGAGCTTTAGGATATGTGGATCTGATGTGCAAGTAGTATCCTGTAGAGATCATTGAAGTCATCTGGTCGTGAGTATCTCCTGAGGGTAAGCTAAGATTTCGTCATTTAGCATAAACCACCGTCTAGGTTACCAAGAATCAAAGAGCACCGAAAGTGGCCTAAAGGTTATTCCGGTTACCCCTTGAGGTGAGAAGGCATTGGGAGGAGGGAAGAAGTTATCTGGAACGGGTAGGTTGTTAGGGAAATCGGGCGAAAAACTGTGAACAGTACAGCAGTAATCAGGGTAATGGGAAATGACTTGAGAGTCAACGTTTCTTGCAGATTTCAAAAGGTAGAAGGAGGTGTTCTGACCGTGAGAACTTTCAGGGAGGTCACCGGCGATGGGCTTGATTGGGTTGTGATTCTTTTTCTAGTAGTAAACGTTGAACGAAGTATCTGGAGGTTTCTAAAGGTGAAAGCTAAGTTCAGAGTAGGATTGAGAGTCATACTAGTAGTTGATCTCTGATTCTAGCAGAAAGTCCGAAGGGGGACGATTGAGAGACCATGACCATGCCTTCCAGACCAGCTGCCTGCAGATGGTTTTCCTAACCGAAACGAAGTCAGTGGTTAGAACGAACCCAACGATTGGGTTTTTTCAAGATACAGTCTCGTTTTCTGAGAATAAGCCGAATATCGAACTTGTGAATAACCTTGTATGGATCTGCCATTTTTAAATTACGACTAAAAGTGATTCTGGTCGTACCTACATCCTTGCACGTAATTGCACGTCTCATCCCGCGGATGCTTGCCTTTTTTGGTATCAAAGGAACTTTGTGTATTTTATTCGTTTTAGCACTCTGAGCTTCCCCTTTCAAAGACATCGCTTCCTAAGGGTAATTTGCATTTTGCTTCATTCACTGGTTTCGCCATATCAAGTTCTGAAGGCCCTTAACCCTTCTTTTTTTACGCTTTTTACGCGGAGGTGATCGGAATAATCTTCAGTTCTTTTCTGACTTTCAGGAGTCATTTGACTTTATTAGAGACCATTCGGATCATTGGTGTTCTTCTTCCACGTTCTGCAAGATCGTGCTCGCGACTGATGCGATTGCGGTAAGAATAGCGAGTTCGTAGGTATTTACCAAGCCAATGAGAATGCGATCTGCATTGTTCAACCGGGAAAGGGTCTACGTTTTTGCCAAAGAGTAGTGTTTAAGCTGTAGTGGACAGCTGTGCTAATTATACGTATTGATTAAATGTGATTACAGCGGTAGCGAGTATCGGAGATGCGGCATTGGCCGGTTTGTTTACGATGGATGATCATTAGTACCTTAGGATACCCGAATGAACAATCATTCTGGTCATCCTTATCCTCAGTGAAGTGCTTGAGCTACTTGCCGTAGCGATCTCGCGAAATCTGATCCGGATCTGAGTATTGGCCGGCTTTATTTTTGAACGGCGAGCGGCGCGCCGAGACAACTAGCTAGGATTCTTGTTGCCCCGCCTCTTACCTATCCTACCTCTTGGCAAGTTATGAGGGTACTTCAATGGCATGCATAAGTGGTCGTAAAGCTTTGTGCTGCTGTTCAGGTAAGGGACGGTTCAACTTAATACAAGTTTGACGCATTGCTGTGATATACATAAGTGGAAGGAGTGACTTATTTTGATGCCAATTGGAACATTTTATTAAAAAGAAAATTGTCTATCACAACGACGTCTATCAAAATGAATGTTTTTGTGGCCACTTTTACTTTCTTGCATCCTCAGCGGTGCAACCTTCGCTGAAATTCATATGACTGACGTTCGAAGGAGTGTTAGATTCTTGATAAACTGGGCTAAAAGTGAACGTACACATTTTCCATGAACATATTTTTACTAATAAATATCGGTATCCAGTCCATCTTTTCTTCCACCTAAATGGTAAACAATATTCTACAGCAATATGGCTCATCGCTGCCGCGGATCGATAATCGTGCAATGCTACGCTGCGTGCGGTCGCGATGCGGCATTGCACGTTTATTGATCCGCGCCTTTTTGCCGCCCACGGCGACCGACTCTGTACGAAATTTAGTTCGTCTACGTGATGCCGACTGCAATTTTGGTAAAAATTGGGAGAAATCTCACCTTCCAATGGTTAACTTCGACTATTCTGCCAAGAATATCGAGAATATAATCAAAGTCGACCATATCCTCGAAGACCAATGTATTGATGTAGTCAAAAATCAGGCACATTTCCCGCGGAATCGAGAGATAGACATCGTTAACTATAAACGCTATTATTCTCAAAGTTGGACGTTGATAGTAAACAGAACTCCAGAAGCGTAACTGTCTGTCATGTCTTTCACCTATGAGACTTTTCCTATGTGCGTCTGCGCTCTCTTGTTAAAACTGCTCTCTTCGTTTGCTGGGACCTCCAGAGGTCAAGCTTTTTTCCTGAGGTTATGTCAATTGTCATTTCAAATGGTACTGCGCTCTACCACAAACTCCCTTTTACCCCTCCCCATCCCAACTTCCATCCGTACCCAGTGGCATGAGTCATAGCTCAAAAACCCCGGAAGCCTAGGAAATGGGTCTCATAGTAAAGAAGAAGTCCTGACTTTCCGGTTTGAGATCGCATTCAGTGAACAGGTCGTCACGGCTGTGCATAAGTTCGTCCTGAAAAAAAAGTAAGATTCAAATGCTGCAGTAAAAGTCGTTCCTACTCATTCACCTTCATTCGAAATAATTCGTCGTTATCCTTAATTTCACGCCATGGAATGCATTTTTCGTCGAAAATGTCCAATACCATATAGCACCTTGGCGAGTTTACAGTTAACGCCGCGCCTCGACAACGACATCGCCGTGACATACACTGCCAACTGCACAGAGCAGTATTCCTTACCATGATTCCACGTCATCTTTACGCCCTTGCTCTTTCATTTGATGAGCAGCTCTGGATGCATACCGCCTTGTTCCCATAAATGATACCTTTTCACGAGGTTCCCTGGAAGGAGTTCGAATCGAACGGTCTTTCACTGTACCCCTTTGGAACTTACGGTATGATTCCATCATCTCCAGCAATGCGTTTAGCAATGCCAAAGTCTAGCATGAAAATGGTTTCATGTGATGGTCGATCGATTCCTATTGCAAAGTTGGCGAGTTTCAGGTCCCTGGAACATCCCTTTTTCGGAAAATGCCTATGGTTTCCCTGGGTAACTACTGCAGCTACTCTTGTTATTTTGCCTTCCCATACTGACATTTAGAATAGCGCAGACTCCGCCTCTCTTGCTTTAAGTGCTCTGAAGAAAATATGGCCGTAGAATGTGGCTATTACGCGCGCGTGCGCGGAACGGTCAGTTTTAAAGGTCACATTTAGTGTCGATGACGTATTAAACCACGTTATTCAAGGCAATTATTACGCTAAGCGGATTGCAGTTGGGTTTCACGCAGTAATTTCGGAACAGTACGTAGGGATGCTTGCCTTCAGGGAAGTTCGCTCTCAATCGTCTGGTCGACTAGATTTATGGAAGAGGTTGTAGGAAACGTACTTACTGGTGGGTCATTCAGGTTCTTTCGATCACGGTATTCTTTACAATTTTTAATCACCCCTAAGGAGGCGGTCGGCATTATATTGTCATTTTATGTATGATCCGCGCTAAAATTTTGTGATGGCGCGTGCTCTGCGATGCTGACCGCTACACGACCTCGCACTTTATTTTCACGTTCTACGGTCACACCCTGGTCCTCGTGATTGAATGGGTTTTTGTCATTTTCGGCTGAATTCGCTTGAAGTGGCATATCGTACCTGTGTAGAAATCCAATGTCGTGTAGGTCACGTACAGCATTTAATGTCTGCACGCAAATTTTGATAGCCGTTTGTTTTCTGAAATCATGCATGCAGAATTTCGAAACTGTGTTTTGAGGATTATCGCAGGAGATAGTATGGTGGCTACTTCTACCTGTGCGAGGAGTCGTACGGATTGTGATTATCTCATGTTTTGCTTCATAAAAATATTTTCGCATCTCTATGGAGTAGTTCACCTATTTCAAAGTTCCTCCTCCCCCCCCCCCCTCCTTCATAACCTCCCCTTGCCCTCAAAAAAGCTCAACCTTGGGTTCAGAGAAAACCCTGATCACCCTCTCTCACCTGTCGAAACCCTGTCCCCCCTTCCCACACCTGTGCTTTTTATGTTTTCGATTATCCTCTGTCCACTGATATTCCCTCCTCCCCTCTCTCCCACTCACTGCCGCCCTCTCACTGGTATAACTACTGGGACTGCTACCTTGCCCTTGCACGATTCATGGGGTCCATCTATCCCCGGCCAACTACATCTTCCGTCCCTCAGATTCATTTTCTTCGTGCCAGCGTAGCTAATTTCAGCTGGGGATAAGGATGGATGTAGCAGATGCAAATACTTTTGCGATTGGAGGCTTGTCTCAGTGCATGGCGTATTCCTTCGATAAAGACAAGTTACCAAGTAACTTTTCAAGTTAAGGCATTTTATAAAAAGCGAAGCAACGACTGACGAGAACTGAGCATGGCTGAGCACTTCACGACGGATCTTGTCCAAACTCATTCCAACTATAGGCATGACGATAAATTTGAACTTCGTCGTCACTCCACGATCGACCAACCGCAAGAAATGTTTACGGTACTGAGCAGTACTGCAGGCATTGAGTACGGTAGCTTCTACCTGAGATCAGCATCAGCTTTTCAGGGAAAGATCTACATTCGGGCTCATTTTCCACTTCACACCTTTAATCTATTCAATCGTGAATCGATATCAACGTCTTCTGTTTTGAGCGCATAGAATTCACCGGTTCCCAATTGCTGTACTTTGTAGACGTCTCCAAAACCACCTGATCCCAACAGACTCACTATCTTGTACCTAAAATGTGTGGGAGTTATTGACTGGATTCACAGCAGGGCACTTATCAACTTCATACTTGTTACTGGGAGAGCAGACGTTCTCTCCAGTTGGGATTAGAGGCCTTTTCCTCTTCTTTCCTGGAACAACTTGGGTCAAACCTACAGAAGAGGTGTCTTCGAGCAAGATCAGTACCTTTCTCGCCCATGTCGATGTCGACACGATAGTAACGTTAACCTTCGAATGAAAATGCTTGACCACCCCTTACCTCCACCTTAAATACTTCTGTGATAGTGATAATCAGTCTTTTACGAGTAAACATATTCTGATAGTGCGCAGTTTATCGATTGATTGGTGGAAAGCTGCAACTTTCTGATTTCTGGAGTGGTGATATCAAATTAAATCCAGACTCCGTCGCGCGCGCAGCGAGCGGCAAAATCGCGTGCGTAGCGAGCGACAAAATCGTGCGTGCAGCGAGCGACAAAATCGCACGTGTAGCGAGCGACAATATCGCGCGTGTAGCGAGCGGCAGAATCACGCGATGAATTTCGTGAGCCTCTGTGGCCATGGCTCAGTCTACCGCATATAAATGCCTGCGTTCATCCTGCGGAAATTTGCGTGCGACTGTCACTGCGTTTTGACCAAATGGCACACTTTCAAGTCTGGGCATCTATGAAAGCAGTGACTACTCGGACAACACGGCCTTTTTCTAGCAGTGGGATCGAGACCATGCCTATCATTTGCCGTTGTGACTACTTAGCTCAACAGTTGTCTGAGAGTAAAAAGCTCTCGTTGGATGTTGATTGGCCCATGAAACTCGTCGTATGAAATGAGTACGATTTCAACTACCAGCTCGATTTTGAACTGAAGTGAAGTGCAAGGCGTATCCGAAGTGATTAGTACTGACTTGTCCCTTCATTCAAGGCAATTTCCTTATTCTTGCCAAGGAATTTTTGCCCATAATGGCGATCTAAGTGTTAGGAGAACTCAATGTCGTGGGCGGTATTCGAACCTGCAGATAGTGCAATTATGAAGCAGTTTCGTCCTCCGAAACATTATTGAATGAGCTATTTTTACTTGTTTTTATTTAGCCATTTAATTTTCTCTTCAGGACCGATCATCAAGAGCTCCACCCACTTAAACAAGGCCCATAATATTCAGATGAAAACTTTCTGCGGCTGGCTCTTGATTGTCCGTGATTGCGGTGCGATTCTACAGTATGCAAAAAGAAGCATTCCTAATGCATTTTTCGCTTGAGCTCCTGTACGATAAAACTGCCATGTTGGCGGTCTTGTCTCTGCTAGTTTTTAATTTTTATAATTCTTGAGCCAAAGATCTTTTGTGTCATGTTTGAGGATTTAGCTGTTTTCTCATGGTAACCAATTCATGCAGTTTAAAGGAACTATTACGCTAACCAGGGGTCCAAGTTTGATTTTCGTACAATTCTTTGGCATAGAAACGCTATCTTCTGCTTTCATCCTTTATTGAGATCTTTGTTTTTACTTGTTCTTTGTTTTTTTTTTCGCTGGAACATCTTCCTTTTCGCTGACTGATGAGCGCTTCGGTATTCTTCATAGTGAATTCTTATGAATTTCTTGTATCCCTTTTTCAGGTTACCTCAAACACCGTCTTACTCGTAATCTTATATACTGTCCAGTAGACGGGTATTAAACAGCGAAAATGAATCGGAAAGGGCCTATGCAAAAGAATGAAGAAACCGACAAACCTTTACGAATTGCCATTGTGGAAAAGGATCGATGCAAACCGAAAAACTGTGGGCTTCTTTGTAAACGGAGCTGTCCTGTGAACAAAATGGGTGAGTTTTCTGGAGCCCATTGCTATCTGTTGAACTTTCGTTTTCCATAATCTGTAATCTTTCAGGTTACTGATAATAGCTGATTTTAAAATGAATCTGGCACATTTTTTGAAGTTTTCGGAAATTTGGTAGGGGCTGAGCTTGTTAATGAGCTTCATTTGATCTAGTGAAGCTTGGAATTGAGAACTACTGTATTTGATACTAATCAGTATTTTTTTGAAATTTTTAACAGAAGCCCTGTGGAACTCATAAAACCGATGCGTTTCCAACACCGATACCTATAAATTCTACGAGCTTTTGTTATCCATATGTTATGTTAGTTGAATGTATTAAAACAAAATGGAGCAATATAAAACCAAAATAGTGATTGATTATGACGGTGTTTTAGGCAAGCAGTGTATTGTCGTTGAGGCAACGTCGTCTATTTCTCAAATCTCTGAAGTACTATGCATTGGTTGTGGTATATGCGTGAAAAAATGTCCTTACAATGCCATTACAATTATCAATCTACCGACTAACCTTGCACATGAAACTACACATCGCTATTCAATGAACTCGTTCAAATTGCATCGGCTGCCCACTCCACGTACTGGAGAGGTATGAATTCATTTTACCCATTTCTTGTATTATGTTCTGTTCAGTTCATATTGGTTTGTAAATTCTCTCCCGGCTGTTCGGTATTCGGCGCCGACAACACCCTTCTAGAACCGCCGTCGCGCACGCGTTGAACGGACGGACGGACGGACGGTCGGTCGTCGAAGTCTGAAAGCAGCCATTGACAGCTTGGAATAAGTACTGAGTTTGCGTGCATCTGCTTTCGCGCATTTATCACTGAAACACGTTCAAAGCGAGAGGGGAGTGGAGGGGGGGGGGGGGGTTGGAAACCAGCGAAAAGTTTATAACAACGAAGCTCCGATGTTGGAGCTCTGATGGCTGATCCTATCATACTACTATACAGCTGACTGCTAACAAAACTTGTAATATTATTACATTTTAATGTTTTTTTCAGGTTTTGGGACTTGTCGGAACGAACGGTATAGGTAAGTCAACCGCTCTGAAAATACTCGCTGGCAAACTAAAACCAAATCTTGGGAAGTACGATGTGAGTTGTTGTACTTACCTTTGAATTATCTAGAGTACGCCGTTATTTCATACTTTTTAGGCTCCTCCTGACTGGCCGAGCATTCTGCAGTATTTTCGCGGATCGGAATTACAAAATTACTTCACGAAAATTTTGGAAGACAATCTGAAAGCTGTTGTCAAACCGCAATATGTTGATCAAATACCTAGGTGAGCCATACGGTCCTCCCAACTTTCTTTCGATAATAGTGGGGTAATACATAGAAGTGGGAGTGGGGGAGGGTGGAGGTGTTCGACTTACTGTTTTCCTTAGTACGCTCATTATTTGAAGATTTTATGTTCTAGAGCAGCAAAGGGAAGCGTGGAGTCTCTGCTGTCACGGAAAGCTGATAGAGGAAATCGCGAACAGGTTCAGAAAGATATGGGTGAGTAAGATTGCGGCTTCTTGGAACCAGCTAAGGCCATTGGATTTTATTATTCTGTTCGTCTGATCCCCGTTGGTTCTTAATGGTTGTTGACAGCTTCCACATCGTCATGTTTTCCCAGGAACTTATGAGCACTTTTACGTAAATTTTGCTGTGTGAGTATTGTGAGAGTATGTGTATGGGTTAAGGGTTAGACTTGGGCATTATCTTCGCTCTCTTTGAGACTTATCAAATAGGTTCGTAAGGTATCCACCCAAATGGGTATGGCCAGGGAGCACGATGTTCGTTTTAAAATGCTCCATTTTCCTCAGCACCGAGTAACTTTGTTGATTTATGAAAGCGAAGTTGGACCTGAAGCTACTGTTTCGGAAGTTAACACATTGACCATTCACCTTCATACTTGAGAAAAATAAGTCACGGGGCAAACTTAGAGTTTTCACGGCGTCGCATTTGCAATAAGATAGGTCCCTAGGAATCAATAATGGTTGAGGAACCCTGGGAATGCGAAGTTATTAAGTTTACTATTAGCGTTCAATCTAGTAAGCCGTGGAAATGCTGGCTCCGGTACTGCATATCAAATGGTATCGATCGGGGACCGTAGAATAGGGGAAGCATGAAATGTTGTATGAAAATCAGGTGCGTGTTGACTCTGATTGTGAGGCCTTTGGGTGAATATACTTAGTGCTTAGTGATGGGAAGGCATTTTTTTTAATTTGCAAAATAAGTTTGTCGCGATGATGCGGATTTTCTCCCTGTATTAGATAAGTACAGCTATTCGGCTCGGGGCTTTGATCAGATCACATCCGAAGGTTCCCGTGTTCGGTGGAAAATACTTTTTCCATGTCGCGCAACATTACTTAGTCATCTTTCTTGCGCGTTATATGTAATCACCAATGACCATCACTTCATCCTGACGTTGATTTAATGCTTTTGGACTCTTTGAGCAAATATCTTGATTCTTAACTATGTGATGCTCCTTTTTTAGAGCTTGATGGTCTTCTGCAAAGGCAAATCGAACAGCTGTCCGGTGGTGAACTGCAGCGGTTCGCTATTGCAATGTGCTGCATCCAAAAGGCAGATGTCTACATGTTTGATGAGCCCTCGTCATATCTGGATGTTAAGCAGCGTCTTCGAGCAGCCGCTCTTATCAGAGATATGATCGCTGGAAACACGTAAGTTTTTGATTATTCATCTATCTGCGTAATTTTTACAGAGCTACAGACACTGTATTTGTTGGACTGTTTCTAGAAATTCTGGTTGTCATAGACTACTCCAGTTTCCTCAACTTCCCTGCTGTTTTAGCGCGCTACATTTCAGATACGTCATTGTGGTCGAACACGACTTGGCTGTTTTAGATTATTTATCCGACTTTATTTGTTGTCTCTATGGTGTTCCTGGTGTTTACGGTGTGGTGACACTGCCTTCGGGAGTACGAGAAGGCATTAATATGTTCTTAGACGGATTCATCCGAACGGAAAATATGCGATTCCGGTAAGTGCGACACCTTTTCTTTTGATATCATTCTTAATGTTATACTCTGGCACCTGATTATTTATTCATTATTTCCTTTTTATTCTTCTTATCTCTTTGAAAATAACAATAACATGTTAGAGAATGCTTGCAGTGACGATAAGCTCTGCTTCCGAGTTTCTGAACAAATTGACGAAGTTGTGAAGCGTACTGGTAATTTTAAGGTAGGAAACTTCGCTCAGTTTTTTGCCTCTATCTTGTTATATCTGTGTTGATAGCAATTTAACATCCTCGTTTCCGTTTAGTATCCTGCAATGTCCAAGAATCTGGGTCAGTTCAAACTGAATGTAGAGTCGGGTGATTTTTCTGACTCGGAGATTATCGTTATGTTGGGTGAGAACGGAACCGGAAAGACTACAATGATTAGGTAACCGGGAGAGATTTTTATTTTTTTGTTTGTTTTTTTTTGGTGTGTACATGATTGATTTGTTATGTATACGATTGATTTGTCAGAATGCTGGCTGGTTCTTTGAAACCCGATGAAGAGGTTGATATGCCGAATATGACCATCTCCTATAAGCCGCAGAAAATCAGTCCTAAATATGAAAACTTCGTAAGTTGCTTCTTTTCCTTTCTAGTCATTTCTGTGACGTTGAAAGAGCTTTTAGGTTCGACATATGCTCCATGAAAAGATCCCCAACATGTACATGCATCCACAGTTCAAGTCGGATGTCATGAACCCTCTGATGATTGATCAACTTATGGACAGGGAGGTACGAGTATTTTGAATGTTTTTTGCTTCAGAGTTTTTTTTATTGCGAATACTATGAAAATGTTGCGGAAGTTTCGCAAAATCAGATTGATATGATTGAAAATTCCGAATTGATTAATTTTTTTTAATTTGAAGAGGTAGAGGTTAGGGGAGGTACTGACGAATGGCTTTAATGATTTGTCGGTCGTGAATTCTGGTTACCTCACGCATATATGTATTGACGAATACGAGCTTTGAGTATAAATAAACCCTTTGACGACAATGGCATCCACCGGTGGGTGCCTCTATGACTGGCGCATGGGATATTGGCACCCAGTTTTGGGCGCCACCATACCATCTTGCTCCTTACCAATTGCTAAATTCAGTAAGCCAGTGAAAGAATTTTCTCCTGGGACAGTGCCACCCACCGGTACGGCTAGTCGCTCGCGAAAGGAGGGGAGCGTGGTCTCACGGGCACGTACCTCGAAATTTGCATTGTTGTCAAAGGGTTAATCAGTATCCGGTGTAGTAGCAGTAGTAGTTATGGCTAAATGAGGTTTGAGTGTTCCCCTGCCGATCTCATTTGAATGCCTAGTTGTCGAGTCGATCTGCAGTTCTCTGTATTGCCTAGCAGTCTGAGTTTTTTTTAGGTGCAAACATTATCTGGTGGAGAGCTGCAACGTGTGGCGTTGGTGCTTTGCCTTGGAAAAACGGCAAGTGTTTACCTGATCGATGAACCCTCAGCATATCTGGATTCAGAACAACGTCTCCATGCTGCCAAGGTCATCAAACGGTGAGTTCGATTTATTTTGAGATTTTCATATTCCATAATTCTTTTAATGTTCGATAGAATCTGTCATTTTCTGAAACGGACCACTTTATCTCATGGGCTTAGGCGTTTTTTTTACGTAAGTGTTCATCTAATCGAGCATGACAGAATTCTTCGATTGAGTATGAGTAATTATCTATGGGAGTCATTTTATGGGAAAGTAAGCACGATCTGTGGAGGTGGCCATTATAAATACAAATGATAGTCTTAATCATGTGACTTAACCGGCCCGGTTTGGCCTGGTCTGCACTAGATGAGGGGAAGTTCCTGTAGATCGCAGGCATTCAGCCAGCCCATCGTAAACGTTTCTATCATCCTATGAAACCTTTACCGAAACTGTAGGGAACTGCGCTTTGAATTGCCAATATGGCTTATCCTTTCTACGCATGCGTCAGTGTGTGGTGGAAAATTGTACATCCATAATGTCCGATTTACTATCAAAGTATGTATCCTACGAGCAGTTTTTCTAATGGTTGGAGGATTTTCTTTTTCTCTAGTCGAAATTTGCTTTTGCATATTTTCGGACAAACAGCAGGCTGTATATTTACTATTTACTTATTTACTTGTACATTTGTTTAGGTTCATCATGCATGCTAAAAAAACGGCGTTCGTCGTTGAGCACGATTTCATCATGGCCACTTACCTCGCTGATCGGGTGATTGTATTTGATGGAGAACCATCTGTGGAAGCAACCGCTAGAAAGTAATTCCTTTATGTCCTCCTCTGCTTTGCAGTTTAACTAGGCTGATTTCGTTAGCTTACTTCTACTACTTTTTAGTAGGTCTACCATAATTTGCCCTTCTGAATTGTTTTGGCTGTTTTGGTCAGAGATACTATGTGTAGATGTCCTTTTATACAATGGCCTGAATTGAGATGAGCAACCAGATTAGCTGGTGCTGAAATTGTGATAATCTTTGTGAAAGTATGTCATTCAGGCCACAGAATCTCCAAGATGGAATGAATTATTTCTTGAAAATGCTTGAAATCACATTCCGACGCGATACGGAATCGTATCGGCCGAGAATTAATAAGAAGGATTCCATAAAAGATATGGAGCAGAAGAAAAGTGGACAGTTCTTCTTCTTGGATGACGCTTAGGTAATTTATTTCATTTTAAAGGTCGACGCATTATTTTTCGCATTGTTTACGAACTGTGACGTTTCTGATTAGATTTGTTTATCGCAGTTTTTTTCCAGACTGGTTCTTCATATCAAAGCTCCACAATATACTTCTGTGGCTTCTTTATCTTTATATACTGCAAGTGCTCATGCTTCTGATCAAAGTGGAAATATATGACAGTGAAAATCTATTGTTTTAAGCGTGATAGGGTTTCTTTCGAGTTTTTTTTCGTGACTTTCTTCTTGGAAAGTTTCCAGTTGTCAGTTGTTTTTGTTGGTTAGGTGTTTTTCAAGGTGTCTCGTTTTCCTTCTCCCATCAGCAACCGTGGTTATTGTAATCAGTCACGCCTTTGTGAAACACGACCCTACAGTTGCAGTCATTTACTACTTTGGATCCCCTCTCCGACTGTTTACTAGAGAGTATATGGCTCTGAGTAATGTTGCCCTGCTGCTAAGAAAACCAGTGAGAATTCTAGGGTGAAGTGATATAAACATCGGTGTCTACCCGGGGTAACATAAGCATGGGCCCAGTCTAAAGTATTCGGGCGTGTTTTGAACGAGTCGATGTTAAAATACTCAAAAGCAAAGGATTGTTTAGTATCACTGGGACAACTCCCTGGTGACGGAGACAGAGACCCGTACTCCGTCCTAGATGAACTCGGACAAGTTTGAGCCTAGAGAAGTGGGGTTTCGATGTCAGAGATGCAGAACTACGGCCCTTCTAATTTGGAAAGATTAATTGTTTTAATCATTTCGAGATTACCTAAAAACGATGCGTTCCCACGTCCCCTTTTTGCCCCGCCCAGATAAAGTCATGCTTCGTTTTGATGATTGCACTTCTAGACCTTCGCACTATAATCATCAAATTGGAGCCCTGTAGGTCAGGTCTCTGCCTATAGGGGCTCCCTGTCTATCAGCAAGTTCCTGAAATCTATTCGTTCCCCCTATTGGAGTTTGTTTGTATTTCTTTCGTTGCACTTGTGATCCGATCCATATCGATTGGGTTAACGTCGGTCTACTCGATTCAAATTCGTTCGTTCCGTGTGTGTGTGCGATTTCGCCCGGCTGTCTCGAACGTTCAGAAGATTGTCCGATTGATATTTCGCCCTTTCGTTTACCTTTCATCTATTCCTCCTTTTTATATCTTCGCTTTTATGTTGTTGATTTATTGTTTTAATGGTATTTATATGGGATTTTGCTGTTGAAATGAAAAATCGAGTTCCCAATGTTGTCCGTTTATTTCAATTGTTATGCGAATGGATATTAACACCTGTGTTTTTGCAGTGTTTAATATTTGTTTTAGTTTCACGAAAACGAAAAAAGTAGCAGTTGGGTGCGCTTTAATGATTTTTGCTTCTTTCCGTAGTATTTTGCTGCCTCTTTTTGATCTCGTTCATTTATTTCTAATTACGTTTATAGTATGCTTGAGTAATCACTAATGCACATCGCCAAATGACTCATCTTTCAAAAAAGTTGCTTTTTCTGCGTAATATGCGGCAAGCCGCAATTGCGGACTAGGAATGTTTTTTGGGGACGGCTTTTTTTTCGTGGTTTATTTTTGGTTGCATAGGAATGAGGCTATTAGATTGCTGAGAAGCAAGTATGAGCTGTGAAATTGGAGTTACAAAAAAAATTTCGAGTTTTAGAATGATGTTTGAGGGTTTTACGTCTGGGCTATGCTCTAACTAATCTTGCTATTATCGCACTGCGTCTGTAACTATTGATTTTTTGGCGATAGAAACGGCTGCTTTGAGTGATTCCCGGGCTGAATTGGGTTTTTGGTAACCGCTAAGCTTAGAGAGTTGCTTATCTAGTAATTCATTCAATATAGAGAATGGTAGGCGTTTAGAGGGTCGAGCATTCCCACAACCAGGCCGTGAGTACCGGCCCCTACTACAGCTCAGGTGTTCTTGTTTGAGGTAAATATATGGCGAGTAGACTTTTCCATGATTGAAGGGTTTCAAAAATAAGCTGCTCGATTTTAGCAGATAAGGGTATGATTACGCTTTTCAGCTGTTGATGAATTTCTAGTCTATTTGATGTTTATACTCAGCGATGGTGGCAGCGTGAGAAGAGTTGGATAGAGGAGGGTGACGTAAGAAAATGAACAATCGTGGGCTTTTTTAAGGCAATAGAGGGGGATTTTAGCGCTTCACACTCATCCGATTTCCTCTAGATTGGACTATCATATCGTCACAGTCGCTTGACGCTAAGTATGTCCGCAGTCTTGCTGAGAATTCTTTTTGTTGGGCGGAACAGAACTTGAGCATAGGATGGAGTTATCGAACATTCTCGAAAAATTTACCAAACGGCATTGATCCACGTAATCATCAGCATTGACCATGCTTTGGGTATTTTTGAATATAATTTTCAGTGTATGAAGGAATTTTCAGCAAACTTATTTTAAGCACATTACTTTACAGTACATTGCTACTGTTCTCCGAATTCCAATGGAACCTGTATTGTAGATGTTAAAAACACTCCATCAGTTCTCCTCCAGAATACCTCGTCAACTTCTCCCACTCTGTCCTCCAGCGCTTTCAACCGAAATTTAAGGTTTCTGTAATTGTACGAGGTATGAGAAAATCTCGTCAGTTCTAGTTCTCATCCCTATCTACTTAGGGCACCAGATCTGGAGTTTCGGAGGAAATTCACGATGCGATAGAATTCGTAAAAAAGAGCAGTTTTCCTTGTAGCTCAGTTTTCATCTTTCCCTATCCCAATTGCTCTTCTTTCTCTTTTATTGAAGCATTTATTGAAAATCTGATTAATTTTCTTGCCACATCGCTGCTGCTTTAGCGGAATAATTATCGGCATTAGATGGAACGCGTTTATTTAGTGGAAGGTTCTGCAGTTCAAATAATTTTCCCGCGCGCGCATATTTGAATGAATTTGCTATTGGAGCGCTTTAACCTTGTGGTAGCCCATCGCTTTATCCTTATAGTAGGCTTTCACGTTGCTGATTCTACTACTAGCTTATTCCTTTCACTCAATTATTCCTCTGCTCACCACTACTTCTACGCATTATGCTTCTACCATCCTGTTCGCGCAGATAAATCTGTGACTACTGTTTCTGCGAGGTATAATTTTGTAGGTAAGCAATCGCTATACAGATCATCCTCTCAAGATTTACACCTGTGGTCGTGAGCATGCGGCGTCACGACCCTCGCGTGAATTCAAGAGAGGGATTGAGTATCTATTCCTCAGGAAGTTGAATTCAGAAATTTATTAAGTCGCACGCATGGTTATGTTCACTGTGCGTTTACTTCTGGTACCTCCCTTTATTTCTCCATGCAACTGCAGTTAAGCCCAAGTGAGCTCGATTGTAAGGATGAACCTATTGCCTTCCCCTTCATAAAAATTCGTGTGCGTACATCTGAAAAAATGCCACGGATCTGGTGAGATTGGAAAGTACGCCGTCAAACCCGCGCTGAGATCGTTGAAGAATGCGTTTGGTTCTTGAGTCTTGTCTTCAGTGAACTTGATGTGATGTTCCTACTAATTCAAAGCTCGCAGGGCCTCCGGCAGTGAATAACGCCATAACGTCCTGCAAGCTCTGAACTAGCCTTCAATGCCTTCGGTTACAAGTGCACCACACTCAAGTCATGGGAGTACCGATGGAGTGCATTCGGAAACTATTGAGAACATAGCACTGAAGTACCAACATTTTGTATACCTTGTCATTTTCGTTTTTCTACTATAGAATAAAGCTAAGTTAAGAATCTGATCAATCACTTCACGAATTGATATTAATGGCTACCAATTGGTGGGTACTAACAAGGCAAAGTTGGTTCCCTTGAAATATAATTAGTGCAATCACTGACACTACCAGCTATCATTTCAGCTTCCTCCTAATTGTTGCCACCCCACTTTGAAGAAAGAGAGATTCCACGTATTTAATATCTAATAATAATCATTGGAATTTCACGGAAGGAAAGACCAGCAGGCAAATCTGCAAACTGTGAGGTTGACAAACAAACTGACTCGAGGAAACTGTTTCATGCTTAGAGGGATATTGGTAGTAGATTATTATTAGGTATCATTAATTCCAGGAGGGGTTTTGTTTCATAATTATTATTTGTGAGAATATAATGAAATCACATATAGTACATACATTCCCAAATTGCGAAGTGTTTCGTGGTGAATTTCGTTTTCCTCTCCAAAACCACACCCGGGTCATGACGCTATATGCTCATTACGACAGGTGTAAAGCTCAAGAGGAAAACCTAAATAAGATTTCGCTTACCTACAGCAGTATCTTTTGCAGTGCTACAGATCTGCAGTTCCAAAAAGCAGGATATTCAATAAGTTGACAGCAAGTGGCGAGAATAGGATATGGCATACAATCCTCGATTGTAGTAAGAACAGAAGAGTAACTAGTGTGAATGGTCACGACCAGAAGTGGCAGGAGGATTCCAACTGACGAGCAGCGCAATACTGGGCGCGCTCCAATGAATTGCATTCATATGCCCACGCGCGGGAAAATTTTTCAAACTGCAGAACCTTCCACTAAATAAACGCGTTCCATTAGATGTGGCTCAGTAAGTTCTTAAGAGGCTTCGAAAGTCCCAGCGCACTTATATTCTCACATTCTTTTGAGCCTAGATTCCTTTTTTTTTAGGAAGCGCTTTAGAATGCTCCTAAGAAGCTTTTTCCCGATATGAATAATTGCTAAGGAGGTTATACACCAAATGATGCCCATGGTGCTGCTTGCTTGGGTAGGGCTATCAGGTGCTGGCACCCTCTGGTGGATCCCTAGCTGGTCCAATGGGCTACGTCGGGTGTGGTGCATTAGGAACGAAATGGTCGCGTCGCGGTGATAGGGGCGTCGCGCGCGAAGGAATGTAGCAGAATGCAGCAGTAGGTAAGAAATACAAAAGCAAAAGTACTAATAGTAGGATTATGCACAAAATAATGATCGCATATCGATTGAGCTGTATGAAGAACGCTAGAGCTGTAATAACGGCGAATGAGTGGTCCGCGACAGCCGCGTGCGGCAAATCGATTACCCAAAATCTTCCTAACGCCCGTCTCCCGGCTACGTCCAGCTTACTCACCTATGGGATATGTCTCTTCAGTCCCCGAAACAATCTGCTTTTGAATGAAATGTCCGAGTAATCTGAAGAATTCCGTTTAGTGGGCGGGTTAACTAGCAATTTTGAAAAGAAAGTATGGGGAACTAGCTACTAGTTATCGATCGATTGTTTATGTAAACAATCAAAGGATACAAAGGCCTACAGGGGTTTGATAGAAGAAGGGATATGCGGGATTAATGTGGATAAAAAATTAATAAATAGAAACATTTGTTATTCAAATTTAGTGATCCCGTTTCACGGGTAACGGGCAGTAGGAACGGTTTTCTGTAATCGATTCGCCGCACGCGGCTGTCGCGGACCATCCGCTTCGCCGTTATCACAGCTCTAGCGTTCCTCATACGGCTCAATCTATACGCGATCATTATTTTAGGCGTGATTCTACTATACATTTGTTCCTGTACTTCTCACCTGCTACTGCATTCTGCTGTATTCTTTCGCGCGCGGCGTCCCCGTTGCCGCGACGCGACATTTTCGTTCCTACTGCACCACACCCCCGTTTCACCAGTTCATCATTATTAATGATTATGTGCGTTGATTTTTTTTCGGAGACAATAATGGAGATCTTTGTTTTCTGAAACTACCGTACTTCCTTCGATTCATTGCTTCTCATCATCCATTGTAGAAAGTGAATAATAATTTGGTTTCCAATATGACGTATGTCTTACTGGAAAGCGAATGTGTATAAATTTTTGAGAATTTCGACACTAAGTAAGTCGTTCTCACTGCTGGAATCGGGCCTTTTTTGGAAATCTCCTTAGCGACGGATTCGACACATACTCACTCGGGAGGCTGCCCCTTACCAATTTGTATCGGTTGTGGCCAGCGGTCTACTGCCGTGGTTCTGTCTCTGCTAACTTTTAGCGTTCTAAAATCACCATGGCCCTATATTGAGGATCAGTTCTTACAGTTATTTATTTCCATTATTCTTTCTATTAGAATGACGTCATTCGGTAATATTTCTGTAATTCTCTCTTCCTCTTAACCATCTTATTCTGTCCCATAAATCGTCCTTAATCGATTGATCAAATATCTTCGGAAGTTTGATCGAGGAGATCGGGTTCTTCCCAAAATTCAAGAGCTTCGAGAATGAAAAATATGGGTTGTCAAAAGTTGTTCGATTCTTCCAGAGTGCGCCACGCATTCGTCTTTGTGTCATATTTCCAGGAGCCCGGACAAAATGTTTTCTCTGGACTGCTGGATTACAAGCGCGTTGAATACTGGTGCTTGAATATTTTTGTTCCCTTGAGCAGGCTATAATCCTCTCATGAGAGTGGGCTGCCCACCTGAGATTTCAACCCTTGGCTCATGCAAGCACAATTTTGCGCCCCTAGTCCCTGCTCTACCGTAGTGAATGTTCACTTTCAGTAACATTCCCCCCCCCCCCCTATAACTTTCTGAACCGTATAACTGCCTTTTCGATTCGTCATAAGAACCGTTATGTTTCGCAAACGTACGACCTTGGTAACATCCCGTTCTTGTTGATTTATAATGGAATCTGTTCTTCTTTCTCCTTTTCCAATCAATTTTTTAACCATGGTATTCGGTTGCCTTCATTATCTTTTTCAAAGATAAATTTATATACTACTAGTAACCCATAGTTCTCTCAGTAAGCTAATCGTCTTTTCCAGCGGTCTCTATCACTGAGCTTTGTTGAACTGAGTTTTTCAAATCTATCCAAGTAGAAGTAAGCGATAGATATGTGTAGATATGTATATCCATGTGTGTATGTGTATATAGATGTATATATTTGTGTATATTTGTCTTACAGTCCACTGTCATAGGTGGAAGTGTGTGTTGTCGTGTTTACTGGGTCATGGACATTCGAACATTCGTTCAATCCTTCAAGTCGGCCGGCAGCCGATAATTTAATTTGCCCAAAATCTGAGTGGGTTCTTTCATCGCTTTTGTTTTTTTTTTACTCTTTTTTTCTGGTATCCTCATTTTCGTCGTAATGGGTGTTGTAACGCAGAATAATTCAATACTCATAGAAGAATGTGAATAAAAAAGATAGGTTTTCTTCTTTTCGATTCCTACTTTATTATTTATTCACAGCGTTGTAGAGTATATTCCATGATTACTATAAATGGCGTCAATTAGTACTGTTGTAGCTTAGAAACTGTTTGATCCATACTATATTCACGTCATAATTTGATCCTGGTGAAGATAATATTTTTATCCGAAATAGCTAGCCCATGATTAACTGAGAATTATAGGGCTTTTCTTTTTAATATGAGATTAAAATCAAATTTTGATTGATGGATGTATGCACCAGTCCCTCTTGTCTGAGCTTTATCCTTTTCGCAAAAAGAGCCTTGAAAACTTTAAAAGTGAATATTTTGTGTATTATTCATAAACAGTGCATAGGTGGGAGAGGGGGGGGGGCGCAACTTTATAGGCCCAAGGTATTGGAGTCAAATCCTGACTCAGTTCTCGTCTAGGCCAACAAAGCCTTCCATCTCTACGGGTATGCTCAATTGGTACCAGATTCGTCTGGGAGGGCAAGAACGCCTTTTTGTATGTCGCATGGTCACCGCAATTCATTGTATGTGCTAACTACCTATCTGAACGCCATTGCGATTCAGAAACGGAAGGCCCAATGCGGGGCGCATCCCAAAGTGGGGCTGATGGATGCCAAACAAACTCACCATCTCCCCTTATGTGCAGTGGGGAGTTTAATTTTATGTATCAGGTTAACGGGGAGGTACATTATTTCTGACGTTTTTCAATTTTAAGTGGGTTCTTTATTAGCGCAACTACATTGGACGTCAAGGCTGTCAAATATCCTAGCACCCTTAGAGATAATTTTTGGCGATACCGTATAGTAAAAGTCGCCTTTCTAGGATTCTGTTCGCTTTGCTTTCGAAATTGCCCAATGTGGCTATAAGCAGCCCCGAAATTAAAACCATTTATCACCCTCGGCTTACCATTAGTCTTGAAGATTACTTTTTACTGTTTCTCTTGAAATTGTTCTCAAAATATATGATATATCCGTTCAGTTCAAACATAGCTTTCATGCATAACTGCTGTCTTGAATTGCCTCCAAGTGGAATAATTTCGTTTCCTCAACTGGAATGTTTCACGAGTTCCGTTGATGGACTTTTTGTAGTGATCGAGGAAGTTGAGCGCTTCTAGAACTCCGGTCATTTCTCTTTTGAATCTACAGTTTGTTAGGCATCCTATGATGTTTGAGTAATCTCTGGGATGGGGGCCTTTAGCGACTTTTTTTTTGTAATTTATAAAGGCTCAGAGGTGTTTCCTTCAAGCATTGATTTAGACAAAGTTTATTGGAAGGATTAGAGCGACTTCGATTTCCTTTTTGCTATAGTACTAGGGATTGGCACTTTTGCAGCTCCTAATTCTCGAAGATTTCAACTTTCAAAACCCTAAATGCGTGAAGAAGTGGTGAAAGGACTTTCTGGTCCAATCTTACACTTTTCACGAATTCTATAAACAATTGTCTGTCTATGGGTCATGGACTACAACTTCAAAATACTCTGCTTTGCTGGCATCAGGCAACTTCCTTAGCGGTATAGTCACATGAAAAAAAAAACGAATTATTAAGAGAGTTCTGTGTATGTATGTGTGTTCTGTGTTAAAAGAGTGTGTTTTATCGGAAATATTATGGTAAAAAAGTAGAGTTTTCTGAAATACCATACGAGAGATTATCGACTGAAGTGCCTTACTCCTGGTTTCTCTGGTTTCACTCGAATTTCTGTGAAGACTGAAGATTTTTCCAAAGAATTTTCCTTGATTTTCCTCTTTTTTCTTCTCTCTCAATATATTTCTCCATTTTTTTTTTCCACATGTGCTATGATATACGATCTTGGTTCAAGTGTTTATACGAATTATAATCGCATGTTCGTCGGAGCTTTCGGATAAGATGGTTTATCGTATGCTAGGACTGCGCCAGGCGCTGCAGCCTTACCAACCAACCGCTCAGTGGATGGCGCCGTGTCAGTCGGGGTGGATGTCCGCTGTCCCTGGCTGTAGATTCCGATCCGATCTCCGATGTTGTTCCACAAACCTTGCATAACTCTCATGCTAGTCTCTCTAATCGCATATTACATGCAATTAGCTAATCATCTGTGATGGTTTCACGAGTAGCTGAGCTTCCCTGGGTCCCCTGGATAGTCGTTTTTGCACAATCGGCTTCGGGGGGTTGGTCCGCTCACTCTGGGCGAGCCCTTTTTTGCCCCACCCTGGTTGGTTTCGAGACCGAAATACCACTTTGAGCTATTTCCCCGTTACTAGTCTTAGGCCTCCTTCAACTCATTCGGGAACTCACTGCTAATTTTCATGTGCTTTTCAGCCTTTTCGAGCATTTGTGTCTAGTTTATCTCGGTTCTTCTCATTTCGAAGTGATTTGGTAAACAAATGAACCTGTTGTTTTGGAAATCTGGGGTGAATGGAAACATATGGGAATGTTTTTCTTTGGAGAGCTATTACTGGGGTAGGTACACAAGGATGGTTGCGTTACGAACTGCTCCAGTCTCATCTGTTCATAGTGGTGCCTATGGATTGAAATGGGTTCCATTACCTTTTACCAGACTCCATCTTCACCATGGTAAGCCTCGCCTACTCTTTTGTACTTTTTTTTTGAAAGTTTGAGTTAAACTCAACTTCGAGTGAATGAAATTCGGGAAAAGGTAACGGAGTAGTTTCGATTCACAGCAAATCGTCTGGGAGCGATAAAATGCCAAAGTTTGTATCCAACGGATAGAGTCAGAGGTTTGTCAGACTGTACTTCGCTTAATCCAAGAAAATCTGTTTTAATGTTTATTTATTTATTTATTTAATACACCTATAGGTGTGCCATACGACACAAAAGCGGAAACCGAATGGCGATGGTCCTTTAAAAACAACTAAAGAGAGAAGATTAATGTAAAAAAATTGGGGATAAAGCCAGAGTTGAAAGTGGTACATGCCTTACTAAAGGAAGTTAGGTAAATGTGAGAGAAAGAGAGAAGGAAGCAAGAACCTCGCATAAAGGAGCACTTGTGGATTAATTCTGGGACCTTTCTTTCATGAACAGGAAAGCAAAGGAAAAGAATATGTAGGAAATAATATGGAAAGGAAGGGGAAGAATATGTAGATTACTTATTACAGAGACAAAGCATGTTTAATGTTTAAAGTTTCAAAAAATTCAATGTTTATAGGCTTAAAAGTAAAATTTTGAGTAGTTTTGTAAGTAAATTGGTGAAGTCATGTTTTTTTTTTGCGCCCGATGGGTGTGGTCGCTTGTTCGGTTATCGAGGGAGTAGGGTTGTTGCTGTATGACAAAGTGTTCCTAAGGTTACAATGAGCTAGTCCTGCGCTCCCTTTCTTTTTTTTTTGAAGTTTTTTCCCAAAATAGTCCGTTTTTTTTTTCGTGTTCGTTCGACGTTTCGTGAGTTTTGGATGTCAGCTATTGTAAACTACTGAATTACTACCGATTAGGCAAGGTAATGTACTACCAGCGCACTACCTTTGATGTCGTTTTTTTTAAATTTTTTTTTTATTTCCTGTGGCTCTTGGTATGAAGAACATTTCGGATATAGTATCCGTTCCCGAAAGTTCTCAGCGACCCCTCAGAATTTTCCTTTGGTTGCAGTAGTAGTCGAGTTAACATCGAGGAATTGATGTGCTGAAAAAACTCGTAAGTCCTTGACGCGTGTTAATTTGCTTACTTTACGGGTATTTGCGCCGGATTTGCTTACGAATTCTTCCAGAGTTCTGTTTATCGATTTCTTTCTGCCAGAAAAAATTCTTCAGAAATCAACAATTATACTCCGGGATTTTGGCTTCGCTCTATCATACGCTTTTTACTGATTTACGACCCAAGTGATTTCGTAAGGTTTAAGTTTTAACCTCGCCCCTTTTGCTCTAAAAGTCGCCCTACGTGGGGTTGGACTCAGTTTTGAAGAAATTTCCATTCTCCTTCGATTTCTTCTCCAAGATCGGTGACAATAGAGTAGTAGTAGAAGGACTGAAGAAGCATAGGGCTCAAAATCTGGAGCAAGGTTAAAGCAAAGTCTAATCCTCATTTCGATAACAGCACTGATTCCCAGGTAGATGATATCAGGACAGAAGAGAAAAATACGTATTCCTTGATAAATCGCTAAATGCATAGATATTCAATGAGTAGATAGGATATGTTCCAGTAGAAAGTGGCGGCATTGTCGCCCACGTCATCCGAGGATTAATCCCGCTTGAGCCGTGAAGGACAATACTCTGACTTTCGGTCAGATCAATCAGCGCAGAAGCAATGAAACTTCAAAGAACCTACCTGCAACCTGTTTGTTATGGTAAATAATTTTATGAATACAAAGAATTCTGAATTCCGAGTGAGTATGCCTACTTAGCTCCATGCTCAGCTTATTGTTGGTCTATATGCAGGTGCTAAAGGTATAGGGAGTATGAAAGAAGGGTAGTGCAGTTTAGGGAATTTTTTTTGATGGCTGTGATTGGCTTCGAATCAAACAATGCTACAATTATGGATTAAGGTCAAGTGCGCGGCGCATTCTTAAGTTCTTTAACTACCCCCAGTTCTAAATGTTCTAAGTGGCTATGATTTGCTCCGAATCAAATGGTCCTGTGGTTCTGGTCGAAAGTCAAACGCGCGGACTACTGTCAAGGGCTTTGACTCACATTCAATTCCAATTCCAAATCGCACTGCTTTCAAAATTCGGAGGTTAATCTGTGAACGAACTTTGACCTTCAATTTCTATGAAATCCTTAGTTGTGCGGATGTTTCTGAAGAACGATTTGTTGTCACGACACTCTTTCGTTAAGGCCGTTTGGCAATGCATTTCAAGGAGAGGACATCTGGTCATTCACAATAGAGCAGTTGAAGAGAAATAGCGCCCCCGATCGCTCTCCTCCGCTGGCCGGCTAACGATCAGCAGCGCATTCATTGGGTTTGTGTGAAAAACGCAGTACCCATCGATGGTTTTTGCCGACTTTTTTTTTCTTTCCTAATGGCTTTATTCTGATGAACCCACCGTGAGAATAAGAGCCATCTCCCAGTCATTCATTTTTTCCTTTCCCACCTCCACCTGGGGGACAGCGCTAGGGTATGGCTTTTCGCAGCTCTTTTTCATTTTCTACTCTTATGCCTGGCTCCTTACAGATTTACGTTGTCATCACACTTGCGGGCCCATAATGACTTTACGTGGAGCGGTTTTTAGCCGCGCCCTCCACATCTCTGGTTTATTCAAATATCGTATCTTTTAGGTGAAATTCGCTGGCGACAAAATCAAATCCGTCAAACTTCGAAGATTATCTGCAATTTGTCATTTTTTGCGCAAAATTTCGAAAATTTATTCAATCCTTCTGTAGACGCTTCGAAATAATCAGAATTATAGACGCAGATGTTTTTTGGCCAGGTGTAGGCTGGCTAGCTTCTTACCCATCGGAACGCCTTCATTACTCTGAAGGATTTGATTGGGGTGAGACTTGAACTAGGAGACTGGCTCGTTGCGCTTTTTGCTATTGCGCCATACTTACGCACAGTTCAACTCGGAATTACACATTCTAACCAGTTTTGACGCGTTCAGTGTTGAATTCAACTTGTGGTGACTTGTTTACAAGTAATATCCGTTGTTCACAAGTTCTATCGTGTAGAATTTGAGGTCGTGGTCTCTTCTTTTTTCTTGAACTTTCTGTACTCCGTTCCCAGTTTATTCGTTTCCCATTTTTACATTGTTCCATTTTGTTTATTTGTTTATTTTTGTTCGTTCCAGCCCACCATTCCCATCTCACCGAAAAAGAAAAAAAAAAACGAAAAAATGTTTTTCCATCTAATCCCTTTTTCGTTTTTCTTTCTGAGTTAGATAGAAATAATTGCTTGGAATATTGTAAATTCTTTAGAAAAATAATGTGCTGTTGAGAAATCGATAACGCTGACCTTATTGGCTTTTCGATCGTCAGAAGGCATACAGTTGTCGTTGAAAATGTATTATAGTTGGAGGGGACCATTTGACTTTGTCTGCTTGTCTGTGCTCTCTCGGTGAATTAGCGATGCTAGTCTTCTTCTTAGGCTCAGGGCAATAATTCTATTTCTCTGGACTTTTCCTTGCAGATAGCATTAGAGATGGAGGCCCCTCTAATGTGGCCCCTCGAACTACATTTTTAGCCGATTGTCAAAACCTTGTGGAATCACTTTCTAGATGGCAAGATAGTCCCGAATATGGTCCCATTTGGTTTAGTTAGAGAGGACTAGTTCCCTTACAAGTTGTGTCCTTACTTGTTCAACTTCCCGTCGTAGTTTCTTTTTCTTATTTTGTCCGTTTGTTCCGCTCCCGGTACATTCATTTTCACCTCATTGAATTTTCCGACTTTTTATTCGAAGTAAAGGGAATAGTCCATTGTAATGCTTCGATTTCTCAAAAATTACTTTGCTATCGAATACTGAGAGCTCTGAGCTCGGGGGTTACTGATCGCCAATGGGCAAAGCAAAATGTACTCAGTACTTTCGCTTCCTGGATGTATTCATTGATCATGGTCACAGTTCCATTATGTTCCGCCTATTTCTGATGGGGAACCCGAGAAAAATGAGAATTGTAGAACGAGTAACTCAAGCGCATTTGTAGCATGATGAGCTATTTTTTTCTTGTTACAAAGAACTAATTTCAATAACCCGTTTTAATTTTATGTTGTGGAATGGTTTGAGCCCCGTTCAAGGCCAAAGTTTTGCCCGCAATTCGCCGACGTTGTGAGTAATTGGAATCATTTTTTTTTTGGGAAACCTTGCAAGTCGCAACTGGACTTCGTGTATGACTAATAATTCACGGAAAAGACATCGATATATTCAATTGCGATCGACTCACCTTATTCATGAATTTTTGAAATCACAAAGAAGTTCGAAGCTGTTTTCATACTTCTCTTTCACTCCTACAGTACACCAAATAAAAAATTTTGGTGAAAATGTAGTTGGGGGGGCCACCCATCCGAAGGTCAGTATATCAAAAAATGAACTCAGTCTAACGTGTTAGTCCTTGTTATATCAGCACTGTATCGGATGCGTAGAGGATGATGGGAACCGACCACTTTAGCTCTTTTATGCGGTTTCAGCCGAGGAAATTTAGTTTCCCAAATAAGCCTAGGTAGGGTAGGAGCACCTGGGTGGCTGGGATGATTACCTCCTGCAAAAAAAAAAAGAAAGAAAACTTGCCCACCTCGGTACTCCTTCCCTACGAAAGCCCCCGAAACACGGCACGTCCGTGATATAACACGGCATAACGCGTTTCATTGAGTTCATTTCTTGATATACCGACATTGTGATAGGTGGCCCCCCCCCCCCCCAACTACATTTTCACCAAAATTTTGAAAAAAGCATTACTATACTTGAATCTATTGATATAACTAGTGAAAAAAAATCTCAAGATATATTTAACAACTTCAAACCAGCATGACCAACCCAACCAAAGCTTGAACTTACGAAATTTACATTTTTAAATAACAAATAACATTTTTGCTTAGTAATCCATCGGATAAGGTTATTGATTTGAACAACATTTTGCACTTGTGCGAAGCGTGTACGGTAAAAATAGGTATTGATAATCTGTAAAGACAGTTGGTGCAAATTTTGAGAGGAAAGGACGCAATTTTCATTGAGACCTTGTAGAAATGAAAAAACAATGCTTGAAGATTCGTCATACTGGAGCAGGAGGAGAACTGGAATCTGGTTTCTTCCCTTTTTTTCATCGTATTCCTTTCCGCGGTAGCCGGATTGACGCCAGTTCTCTAATTGCTAGTTGGAATCCGTCTCTCAGTTTTGATACGTCTCGATCTAGCTTCCACAGTGAATCAGTGCTTTAATCATTGAAATTTCGCATAGGAACTATTCCATTCCACCATGATCTTGTACTTGAAAAAATGTGTATTTTTCACATTTTTTGTTTTAGTTTTCATGAAGGACGGATATGGAGTGATTTTTGCTGTAGTGCACTAGTACGTCCTTGAGATTGAACATTATCCAAAATAAGAAAGCCTTGCCATTCTTGGGTGCATTTTTTGCTTCCAAGCTCAATAAGAGATTTTGAGGAAATGTGCAGAGTTCTTTCCAAATAATTAGTTTAAATAGTTGATGATCCATTGTGATGCTAGAAAGTTTCTCTAGGAAAGCAATCGCATCAGTTGCTTCATTTAGATTTTTTTCTGTAAGTGCGATCGAAAGAGAAAATTTTCTTCTCTCCGTCCTTATTAGCGTTTATTCCGTGCAGTCCGCTGTTGCGCTATAGAAACTATGACTCAAAATGCCTTGCGATCGCGCAAGCTCCGCCCACTGCATAGCTTACCCGCCGCCTGTCACCCATTACGAGACAGGTTGATCGGAAGTTTTCATCAATATGTCTCATTCCAGTTGACTCAGCATCCTTTCGTTCTTATCCTTCATTTTGGATGTAATAGGGCTTTCTCATGCTTTGCGTGTGAGCTCTGCGGATATGTCTTTAAGTGAGCACGTTGCATGACTATGACATTAAGTCTGTTTTTTAAAGTCGCACTAGGTCTTCAGAATCTCGTTACGCTGTCTCCACGAGCGTATGAGAAAGGTGTGGTAGCGACAGAAGCAATTATTAAAAGTCTATGGCAGGGTGGGGCACTACTATCGGTTTCTGTCATTTCCTACAAAATCAGACTGCTCACACTTTCCTTGCCTCTGTGTTTTAGCCTGATGAGTCGCTTCTTTATCAACAAAATGACACTGTTGAAGCGTTTTTGGGAAATGTCCATGTGCGAAGACCGTGCCGATGCATGATTACCAGTACTCTCTCCTACTTATTACTGAATAAGTAGAAAGTACTGGTACTCTACTCTCTGTTCTTCTGTTTCACGTCATCCATCTAGCCATATTTCTGGAATGAAAGCTACCGTGAAATAACCTCTGATTGACTTCCCCGTGGCTGCGTGACGTCTGAGTCGGGCGATTATGAGGATAAGTACGTGCGAATAATCCGGTTCCACTTCCTCCCATTGGAATCGCTTGGCTACTGTTTATACGAGGATGTCGCTGTGTAAGAGCAAACTCTGATTTGCATCTCATTATGTTTGTTTACATGGTTGAAGTCGGTTTTGCCTCTGAAAACGTTCTCGAATTAGTGATGAGGGTAAGAATATATCTGATCCCAAAGCCCGCCTCGTTTAAAGATATCCGCTGACCTTATGAGTAATTGAATTTTTTTGGAAACCTTGCAAATCGCGACTGGACTTCGAGTATGACTAATAATACACGGAAAAGACATCTATGTTTTTAATTGCGATCGACTCCCCTTATTCATGAATTTTGGAAGTTACAGAAAAATTCAAAGCTGTTTTCATACTTCGCTTTCACTCACTCCTACAGTACATCAAATAGAAAATTTTGAAAACTGAAAAAAGCACTATTATACTTGAAACTATTCATATAACTAGTAAAAAAATTTCGAAATATATTTGAGAAATTCGAACCAGCATGACCAACCACACCGAAATTTAAATCTATAGAATTTACATTCTTCGTTGATAAATCACATTTAATAATTCATTAGATAGTGTTTTTGATTGAACAGCATTTTACAGTTGTACGAAGCGTGTACGGTAAAAATGGATATTGATCATCTGTAGAGTTAGAGCACATTTTGATAGGAAAAAAACGCAATTCTCATTGAGACCTTGTAGAAATGAAAAAACAATGCTTCAAGATTCGTCATAGTGGAGCAGGAGGAGAACTGGATCTGGTTTCTTTTCTTTTTTCATTGTATTCCTTTCCGCGGTAGCCGGATTGACGCCAGTTCTCTAATTGCTAGTTGGAATCCGTTTCTCAGTTTTTGATACGTCTCGATCTAGCTTCTGCAATGAATCAGTGCTTTAATCATCGAAATTTCGCTTGGAAACTGTTCCATTCCACCACGTTTTTGTATTTGAAAGACTGTGTATTTTTCACATTTTTTCTATTTAGTTTTCATGAGGGACGGATATGGAGTGGTATTCGAACGTGCTGTAGTCCACTAGCACGGTCCTTGTGATTGAACAGTATCCAAAATAAGAAAGACTTGCTCTTCTTGAGTGCATTTTTGCTTCCAATTTTCCAGAGGATGGACTTTAGGGAGAATTGCAGAGTTTCTTCCAAATAATTGGTTCGAATAGTTGATAGTTCATTGTGATACTATAAGGTGTCTTTAGAGTAGCAATCGTTATAGTTGCTTCATGTAGTTTAATTCTTTTTCTCTGTGAGGACGATCGAGTAAGAAAAGATTTCTTTATCGCTTTTTCTCCGTCTAGCGTTTATTCCGCTCAGTTCGCTGTCGCACCACAGAAACCAACAACTCAAAATGCTTATGTGATCGCGCAAGCTCCGCCCCTTGCATGGTTCACGCACCGCCTCTCACCCATTACTATACAGGTTTATCAAAACTTTTCACTGATGTGCTCATTTCAACTGATTCACTATCCCTTCGTTTTTATCTTTGAATTTGAATGTGACGAGAATTTTTCTCTTTTACTGTGGCAAAAAAACGATAGCAATGCCCATCCTGGTGATCCACCATAGTAGACCACTCCTTTCTGGTTCACATGTATCTGTAGCTAACCAACCCCTCATGGTCGCGTGTGAGTACGTTGTATGGCTGTGACATTAGGTATGTTTTTAATGTCGCAGTAGGTCTTCAGAATCTCGTTACACTGTTTACACGAGCGTATGAAAGAACTGTGGGGGTGGCAGAAGCAATTGTAAAAAAAATCTAGGCACTATTTACCCTTTACTGCCCCAGTCGAGGATGTGCTGGATTTCTACCGAAATTTTTCAAAGAAGATGAAACCGACTAGAAACTTGCCTACAGGGGTAATTTGACCCGTAGAACACGAATATTGCATCCATTTGTCATAAAGATGCCTAGCGCTTGCGCTACAGACGCCTGCGTCAAATCGCGGGGTAACCGATCCTGCTGAAAACGTGCCCCTAACTAGTGTCCCAGGCGCTTTCATGATCAGTGGATGCGATATCCGTGTTCTACGGGTCAAACTACCCCTTCAGGCAAGTTTCTAGCCGGTTTCATCCTCTTTGAAAAAATTCGATAGAAATCCAGCCCTTTCTCGACGGAGTGGGGGAGCGAAGGGTAAATAGTGCCAAAAACTATTGCAGGGTGGAGAACTACTATCGGTTTCTGTCAATTTGGCCTACAAAAAAGAGGACTGACTCACCCTTTTCTTGCCTCTGTGTTTTAACCTGATGACTCGCTTCTATTACAATGTAATGACACAGTCGGGGTGACTTTGGAAAATGCCGTATGCGAGGGCCGTGTCGATGCAAGATTACCAGTATTCTGTCCTACTAATTACTGAGTAAGTACGAGAAAGTACTGGTTACCGTTGCTTCTCCCCTCTATTCTTCTGTTCCACCTCGTCCATCCATACTAGCCATATTTCTGGAATGAAAGCTACCATGAAATAACCTCTGATTGACTTCGCCGTGGCTGCGTGACGTCTGAGTCGGGCGATTATGAGGATAAGTACGTGCGAATGATCCGGTTTCACTTCCTCCCATTGGAATCGTTTGGCTACTGTTTATACGAGGAAGTCGCTGTGAAAGAGCCAACTCTAATTTGCATATCATTATGTTTGTTTACGGTTGAGGTCGGTTTTACCACTGAAAACGTTCTCGAATTAGTAATACGAGCAACCGAGGAATATATCTGATCCCAAAGGCCCGCCTCATTCGCAGATCACGCCCTTCATGCATTACAAATCGCAGCGTGAGAGTGACATTGTAGTGTTTAGAGGCTGGGATATACGGTAACACTCTGTCTCTAAACGAGGTACCACTGGTTATATTATTGTTATCGTTTCAGCAGCTCTTCCTGTATTTGATCTCCCATTTGGGTAACTTTCACGTACCGGGATCAATATTTGGTGTTTAAGGGCTCTCACCAAAAAGTAGTTGTATCTGTTCCGACAATATTCCGCCATCAGGCCCAGATCAGATCCACCACGGGTAAGTCTTGATCGGGAAATCGGGGACTGATAGGTAGTATCAGAGTTTTCACTTGTATCTGTAGTTGACTGCTCTGAGTTTTGGAGGTTCAGAAGCCCGGATAGTCTGTTTCTGATGTTTTCGTCGGTTATGAGAAGTGTCGTAAGCCCATTCAGCGATGGCTGGAATCGCTAGCTAATTACTTCATGGGAAAGGCTCTATAGTCCTCATCTTCCCTCTAGTGGCGGCTAAACCAGTTGGTATGGTCCATAAAGTCGCTGGATAGAACATTTATGGAAAATGGGCATAAGAGGGTAGCGCCCTCTTCATTCTCGCCGCTGTCGGGATGTTCACTCCTGAACATTCTACTCAAAGTTATTTGGATACTGGCGACAAACGCCACATTTAAATGAGCTCCTTTACCTGCAATTTTTGTATGAATGGAATGTCGCCATTAAAAAGAATTGCCGTTCCGGTTCTCGTCGTTTTGCGATTCATCACTTGACCTGATTCGGACACATCAGGCCGTTTCTGGATAATTGGTTGTGCTGCAGCGGTTACTGTTGTGGTTTCCTCGCTTTTTTTCCCCGGCGTTCTCATGTAACGAGCGATGCGATGCAATTAGTTGGGTAGGATGTATACGTAAAAAGCCCTCGGGTACGAGTATGGTGGCGATCGTAGCTACAGACCGGATACCACACTTCAACCCCGGCCAGCTCCACATCGTGCGGTTATCCATGTCCGACCAGCGGCTGCCCGTCCCTCCCACCGACAGAGTGCTGACCGGTGGACACACACAGAATCCTATTGTGTTTGGATTTCGAACGCTTTGTCACTTTCGCTCATGCTACGAATTTCACTCAGAATTTGCAACTGCACTATCGCTCGTTACCCTCGTTCCCCTTTTTACCACTCAGGAGCTCCAAATAAGATCCCCTATAAGGGTCTAGCCTCTTCGAGTCGACCATTTATCCTTTTTTTGTTTTTTTCTTTGGTTTTTACCGAAGTTTATTTCGCTTTTGTCCGTCAGGTCTCAATATTTTGGAATGGGCTCACCGCTGAATCGAACTGTAGATGAATTGGTTTGCATCTTCCACGACAGCTTGCCAAGCTCTTTTAGACACATCGGACCACTGTGCTAAGGATGAATCAACCGCGTAGGGACGACAAATTCTGTCAACATGCGAAGGATCCATCTCAGGTGTTTTGCAGGAGAATTGTGGCGCATCTTGGCTTTGAGCTACCCTTGTCCTTCCTCTTCATGAAGTAATGAAACATCTTTGTGGAGGATAAATTGGAAGAGCGCTTTCCTTTTCTGCTTTTCAAGAATTCATTCAAATTCTTCGGGTACTGGCGATTATTTCCTGATCGGTGTCCGTTCTCGTTACCCTCGTTCGGCCCACTTCACATGGCTCTGACCGCCTACACTATCCGTACGCAAATAGTCGTTCGTTATGACGTAGTCCCGCGGTGCCCACGAAATGCGACTGTGTTTGCGTTGAGGCTTGGTCCGATTCGATCAAGTAATCTGATTTTGATGGGAAAGTTTGCGATTTGGTTGAAGTGCTGGGCGGTGAACCCAGGACCTCATTTTTTTACTTCTTGGCGCTCCTTCGGCAGGAATTGGAGATGACACCGTAACAAATGGCGTTGGTCAGTGGTCAAGTTGCGGAACCCTCTGGGATTGATCCTTTGTTAACGGATAGTGAGTCATCTAGATTTTGATAGGGCTGTTTACAAGAACTGCTGGCTCCCCAGGCTACCCGATGTGGGTCCGTAATATCTGCTAGGGCCTGGCGTTCAGGCTTTACGATAATCCGGACTGAACTCGATTTTCTAGCACATTTAATGGGAATTAATTGCAACTATTCGTTGTAAGATTAATGGAGTGATTGCCCACTGATCATCAGCCTCCCAGAAGAAGAAGCATGAGCCTCCTTTTTTTGGTTGATGGGCTTCAGATCTAGCCGACATGTAGCTTCACTGTGTGCCTCGATTCAGTGGGAATCCTGTACCGGCCCCTATTTGCTGCCGTATTGTTGGTCCTCAATTTTCTAAGTGAAATAAGTCGGGTATCTGATTTTTTGGTCTGTATTGAAGCTTTATTTATTGGCTTTTGTCAACAATGCGGTGAAAATGGAATATTGATTTCCAGTCATCATGAATTAATAATGACGTGTCATTTCTATTCACGTATCTAGTTCTATTTATATATTCTATTTGTAAGAGTTTTCCAGAAAATCATTGATATTGATATCAATGATTTTCTGGAAAACATCATCATATCATGTGTGGCTTAGTGTTTAATAGTGAGCTCTCCGGGTTCCACTATGCTTGAGGCATGAGTTGGCACTCCTGGCTCAAGGTCTTTTCTTCTTGAATGATTTCTCCATAGTTCGGGCATTGGCGTTGTAAGTGTGTCTGCGGAGGCGTTTTATTGTCACCTCCATTTCCTCTTCCATGCTCCTGCTTTTTAACTTTTTTGTGTCCACTTGCTGTAGAATGTTCTTCTTCTCAATCTGTATCAGTAATTTTTGCTCATTGGCGCACGTGTGTGCAATAAATAAATAAATAAATAAATAAATATTGTTGCTATATTACTTTGTTATTACAATTTACTTTTTTGTAATTTTTAAATGGATTTTAACACTTTGTAAATCAGGACATGGGAGGAGGGATTGCTTTGGAATCTGGTTAACACTTATGCAGTTAATATCGCTTTTCCACTTTGTGACCATTACAGCTTATAGTGGCTTTTTGCCTTACCAGTAATACTCGGTAATGTTTGATGATAGAAGTGGTTTGATATACTCTTGTTCACTGATATTAGGCTTACGAAACCGTCTGAATGAAAGCTAATCCGATCAGGCTGATGATGGCTATACTTAATAAAACCAAAAATTGCAATGAAACTGGTAATACATAGACAGAATAAAACTGTGTACTTATTAGTTAGGAGCAGTTATAGCTTGCATGCGTTAATCTTAGCCCAATATTCTGGGGTAAAAATGTTACGTGGAAGGTTTGTCGGCGTTGTCCTACACTCTCCGCGTAATCACTTTCGTCTGTCACCCCCACACCTTCCGCTCCAACGTTTTCTGCCACGTCTATTCGTCCTACAACTTCACTCAAAGAAAAAGCCTTTTAAAAAAATCATTACTTTTCCACCAGCAGGAAAGTTTGAAAAGTTAGGATTTGAATCTTTAGAATAGCACGAATCACCTTGCTATCGCTAGCTTAGTTCGGTTCCACGAAGCCTGCCATTACTCTTTGAAAGGTTTGAAATCGAGTAAAAAGTAATTGAAATTATTGATCCTTTAATGGTTACTGTGGCTGGGGAATTTCGAGTCCTTCGTTGATTCAATTGTCTTTGGAACTCTCACATATTTTATTCGGTGTTTTCATTCGCTATCTGACGTGGGAACCATTCTGTGACGATATTGTTCTGTCCGGAATTCTACTGATTCATTTTAATATGTAAATTAACATGATATCTTGTAATGCATTTTGTTTTTTGAAGACCCGAAACATTTTCAGAAGAAATGCAAATGTTACCAGGCTCCGCAGCAAAACTGTGACATCTGGTTTACAAATCTTGTATATTTGTAATGCGTTTTCAATGTTTTTACTAGGGTCAACTTATGTTACGACGTACTCTGACGTTGTTGCTGTCATTGGCAGTCTTTTGGGCCGATGTAAATTAGTAATCATACTAGTCCTCCTGTTAGAGCAACAAGACTTTGCAACAGAGTAACTATGGCGGAGGGTCAGCCAATAATAAGTACGTGTAAGAGTTGAATTCTAAGGAAGTTTTTTCCAAAAATTGCCATAATAGATTATTATAATTAAAATATGGCACCATACGTTCGAAGCACTCAATGAACCGAGACTGTCATATTCTTTTTATTTTAGAAAAATTCTGAATTATGCTTTCCGTCTTTCACAGCCGCATAACCCAGTAAAGTATCTTTTGGCGGAGGTCTGACCAAAAAAATCTATTAAAATTGAATTTTTATGCTGAAATTCCATATTATGACGTTATGCGAAGTATCCTCCCTAACCTGTTTTCCGTTCGATGACTTTTACATTTTCTATTACTCGTTTTTTTTCTAAAGTTTAATCAAGGGCCAGAAAGTAAAAGGAAACTGCAAATGGAATTGAAGTGGTCTTTAGCCGCTGCTATATACCGCAAGGGATTTGAAAAACTTGTAAAATGTTAGGTAGAGGTCGTAAATAGAAATGGCATAGAATGAAATACTGATTGATTCCCATCTCTTTCCGGTGGTAAATATAGGTTGGCGCACCAATGCCATCCATTACCTTCCCTTTATCCATTCTGGTTTTTTTTTTGACTCGGTCTGTTCAATAGGATTTTTATTTCCTTTTTTTTACTCTATATTCGTTTACTTATTTATGTGCTCGCTTCCTCCAACTTACATTAATCGAAATGTAGCATATCTCAAAAACAACTCTATATAGCGAGAAGTTTTGGTCCTCGCTGTTTGACTCGGATGAGGTCGTTTAAAAATGATGATTTATATAATTTATTATGCAAATGAGCTGGTACTATTCTACTATTACACCCCCAAAAACTCAAAATTTTAATTTTCGATGAAACTTCGCCTATAGAGGTAATCCGATGCCCTGATAACGAATATGACCTTCATTTTTGGCGCCTGCGCCATTTGGCGCCAATTGGCGCCAATTTGGCACCAAGGGTGTTTTCGCCAAATTTGCTGAAAACTTGCGTTTAGGGGTTATTTGAGGTCCTGATAACGAATATAACATTCATTTTTGGCGCTGGCGCCATTTGGCTCCAATTGGCGCCAATTTGGCGCCAAATTGGCGCCAATTGGAGCCAAATGGCGCCAACGCCAAAAATGAAGGTCATATTCGTTATCAGGGCATCGGATTACCCCTATAGGCGAAGTTTCATCGAAAATTAAAATTTTGAGTTTTTGGGGGTGTAACAGTAGAGGAGTTCTGGGGGTGTAATAGTAGAATAGTACCAATGAGCTTTTATATAATTAGAGTCTAACGCCCACCATCGAATGTAACTGTAGTCCTACATGTTTTCGACTTACCAATGATTGGTGGTGGGTGAGGTCATGGCGTCATTTTCGAGCAGGCCCCACCAAACAATTATTGGGTGAAGGCGTCACATACATTATGCATGGATTACTCTACTCTATTACTTATGAATGTAGTAGGATTGGAAATGTAGGCGGCGGTTGAATGGCTGTCTAGCAGCTGATGACGTGGCCATCACAGCAGTTCATCTCTAACATACACTGTAGCTAGACGTCCATTCCCGGTCGATCAAGGTCCTCAATAGCTACCGGTTTGATTTTTTTCTGACTTTATTTTTAACAAATGTTTTTAGTTTTTTCTTTCGATACCGTTTCATTCATATATTAAATGCTTCATCTTTGAGGAGTTTTTATTTATATAAAATTACAGCTTGTAACTATTTAATTATAGATACTATTTTCAATAGCTTGTTTAACTATGGGTAGTATTTTTAATATATTTTTGTCCAGTCCATTGCAAGTAATCACTGTAGTCAGGCGTACGCACCCTACTACTTTCTACTAGAGTACAGCTAAGGTTATGTCCGATCGATTAGTGGCTTACTTTTGTGCTCTTCACAGGCCATATTTTTCTTTGAGGCACTTTCATTTACAATAAATTACAGCTTATTATAACTACTAAATTATAAATACTATTTTCAATAGTTTGTATATTACTGTGAAATTGGTGTAATTAAAATGGAGCTCCACATGTAAGATCCAGGGATTGAATGGCGGATAAGATTTTGCTTAGGCTAGACAAGCCTTCCATCTTTTCGATCGCGATTCAGTCCAGATAGGAAAGGCATTGCTATCTTTGTGGGCTGGTTCTAGCAGAATCTAGACGAAGATCCCACTCAAACATAGCTATCATTTTGGTTGGAAGTGAGATGCCTGGCGACTTCCAAGCTATGTTGAGTTCCGATAAATTAAGTCTTTTCTCTTGCATATTAAGGTCTTGTAGGTGACATAAAGTATGAATAGGTCAAGGCCAGTACGTAGATTGATAGTGGAAACTCGTTGTGGCTGATTAATCCTATCATTTGTGGGTTGTATTGGAACTTTGGAAAAAGACCGGGTTATTGATTTGAAAAGCGGTTTTTCAACAGCTAAATTTATGAACTCAGTGCATATTCATAGGTTTCCATAACCTTGCATGAAAATTCTCTCTAAAATATGTTCAATGCTCAGTGCTTGGTTTCTGACCCGATTAAAAAAGGATAAAGGGTTGAGCATTCGTCAATCCCGTCTGATCGATGCGACCCCGCACTTGACTTCCATTTAGAATTGTAGTGGCGTATCGGATGCGTATGTGGCCTATACAATGAATTGCAGTGGCCAGCCGACGTACAGGTCAGGGCTTTTATCCTCCCAGATGAGTCTGGTGCCAGTTAACGGACTCCGGAGGGGTGGAAGACCTGGTTGGCCCAGGTAGAGATCGATAGGGATCCGAACCTCTGACCATGCATGCGTGATAGTGTCTGCCCTTTCACCTTCCCTTCGATGGTTGCTCCTCTTGAGTCCAACGTCCGTCACTCGAGAAGCCCAATCAAAAAAGCATAATAATATCGAAACTCAACAACTTCGATAACGTTGACGCAACCTTGATGTGGCGGATCGAAGGCACCGAAAAAGTGAACGAACAACGAGACATTGACAATGAATGACAAAAAGCATCTACGTGAAATGAAAGACCAGGAACTCATCGTCACGATTGGCCTACTTTTTTATTCCACAGTTCGGGTTTATGTCCTGATACTGGTCTCGGATGTACAATGGTGAGGTTGTGTACATTGGGACTTCACCCTTTGGCCCTGTAATGGAGCTCATCTCTAGCCCTCCTTTCTATTTCCCATTTAGGGACCCTGTCATTGATCAAAATTCGATCTTACTCACTGCTGCACTCTGTCACATTCCTCCCGTCGTGCGCGGCATCTCTCTCGCCGCGACGCGACAGTTTCGTTCCCAATGCACCACACCCCGGATGTCCCGAGATTTCAGAAAGAATGTTGAAACTCCTATGTGTACGATTTTCACGAACATGACCTCACCCTTTTGTACGTTTTGTTTCCCGTGAATTCTGAGACCAAAGATTGACAGTCGTGGTCATTTGATACGGGTGCTCTCGCCCCCGTCCGTTGATGACCAACAATAGCCCCTTGTTCAATGGTCTCGTCGCTATGGTTCGTTTCCATCTCGAAACTGATCTTTGCAAACGATTTATGAGTGCAATTCAGGTAAGACAGATGGTTTGAGTACCTGCTGTTTTGTCTGCCTCTTTTCGGGCTAGGCAGTGCTTGATGTACGTTTGGAGAAGTTATTTATGGCGCACTTAGAGACACCCCCATTTAGGTCTACCGCCAAATGAAGTAGTTGAAATCTGTTCCGCTATTTGAAATCTTGACGATAGAGTCTTTTGGCCATAATTGATCCTGTTTCTGGGATGCGCCCCCCACCTGCGACTTCTTCAGAATCCTGGTGACGATTTGAATGTGCATGTGGCTTTTACAATGACTTGGGTGGCCGGCCATTTGGTGAAGCTCTTTTTGTCATGAAGTCTGGAACCAATTAAGCAGCCTCGGAGTGGTGGCTCATAACTTGCCTTGGCTTGTATCGATTCGGGGTTCGATCTTTGGACCGTGCATGCACGATAAGACGCTATTTGCCATTACACCACTTCCGCCAAGTTTTTTTTTTTACTTCATGGTTTTTACTTTTTTAACTCGTATTAAGTTTTACTTAGTAATATGGATTTCTTTGCCTCTGAAGAAGAACCTCTTCATGAGAAAACGCTTTCACGTCTTTTTTGGGGGCCTGCAGTTTCAAAATCCCGGCTATGTTACTAACCGTGGTGGTCCATTCATGCGCTTCGGCACATGGTTTCGTTTAGCCACGTAGCTGCCGAAAAAAGCCCCTCATCTGGATCCGAAATGGTGAAATTAACTGAATAATTGGCACTTTTCAATGTGTTCGCTACATGCCACGTGTCCGATCCCCTCCACAACGTACATATGGGCTTCAGAATGCCAGTTGTTAATTTGGCAGTAGTTTTTAGGTAGTAAGTGCCACCTCCAAGATTGTCTTTGACATAATTCTTAGGCATTTCCGCTGCTGTAGGCAGATACTGATCCGCTAGCAGTCACAGTGTTGACGGTGGATTCGATCCCACCGCAAGTTGTAGAAACTTGTATGTCCCAAGGCGCTATTACAACGCTCCGGTTTTTGTTGTAAGGGTGAGCTTGATTATAGAAAAGCTTCATGGAATAGGAAACATTTTCAGGGGGTCTTAACTGATCAAAACCCTCTGATTAAAAACCGAATAAAAATGTTATTGTTTGATTGAAAAATTTGCTTGTTCACGAATACTATGGACTGCATTTCCGATGAAGCCATTTTGCGGTTTGAACTTTCGATCTTGTAGGCTACTGTATGATGCTACCGTGATAGCGCTCTTCTGAAGTACCCTCTTATTTGTTGAGGGATCAGAAATTCTCACTGAAGCGCTCATTAGCGGAAGCCGACTCCTTCAAAAGCGTTTAGTAGGGAATCCATCATTTCCGAAAGACTATCAGATAAGGGCAACATTGATAGACTGCCGAAACTTTCATAGCGATGTCCCTTAGGATGGTATTGATCTCCTCTAATGGAGAAGAGGATGGTGCGAGAATGGTAAGAAAACAGCATGCATTGACTGGATCATGAATTGATTGTTTGAATATGTACAAATCAAGGTGGCTGAATTAAAAAATCTTCCAGAAAATTTTTGATAATTTTAATATATTCGACACGTCATGGACTCCTCGTTTTTTTTTTGTTTTTTTTTTGCCATGCAATTCTGCTTTTTATTAATGACTCTATACATTTCTATGACTTCTTGACTCAGTTTTTTTTTTATTTTTGATATTTCATAAGTAACGTGTGTATTATTTTCGAAAGCCTTTTTGCATTCAATCATTTGTGAACCTAATTCTTAATGTATTCATTTTGTGTAGTTCTTATGCGGTCTAGATTTTTATACAGTTTTATTATATATGAACGTTGAACGTATTTTGATTGGCTTACATGCTCATGGCGCAACCCGGACGTTCAACTTCCCTATTTATTGAGCCTATTCATGCGTTTAAGCTTCTCGTTTTCGCCATCTGTTCCGGCTAAAGATTAAGGATTTCACTGGTTGCTTCCGTGACTGGAAACCGGATGGCTCAGGGATTTCACTGACGAGAAAGCGGATTACAGTAGAGTTCACGCGATCAAATAGGCTTGTGGTTTCGGTTCGTGATGCCTGAGTTTCAATTTGTTACTTGTTACTTTTTGAAATATAAAAATTTCCCACTTCTCTATCACTTATTTCGTCGTTACATCAGCGATAGCAGGCAAGTTCTTCCAAATGAGTGTTGCAGTAATGCGATACAATTACCCCACCAATTGTTTCTTTTGTAATGGAATCGTTCCCACAATTTACAATATTAACAGGAGATCAGTCGCTTGATCGGATGCGCCATGAGTGATGCTTCCCTTTCAGTATTCCAGATTATTTGAATGCGTTTTGATATATACATTGACACTAAATGTCAACTAATGTGCACTGCAGCAATTCAGTGCATTCTCTACAGAAAGGTCGATCTTGAACTGAGAAAGACAAGCGGTTGGGAAACCATGCTGTCTCTAGTGAACAGGACTGGCTATTTATTTACTTATTTATTTAGTTAATTATTTGTTTATTCCTTTTGTGCCCTCACGCTACTCTGAGATTTTCGCTAAATTCAGGGTTTTACCAATTAATCTTCCTTGAGTACTATCATACGTACTTCGAAAGTTTTATTCAAAGCTATACTAGAGGAAAACGTTGCCATTGATCTAGATTAAATTGAGTCGTTAGCCAGAACACTTTTTGATATGGTAAGCATTGCCCCGGTGAAAATCAGAAGTACATACATGGCTATTGGCAACGGGTGTACTTTTTCTTTCTACTTCTTCGTAAGATTAACAAAAATTTTACCGCTTCTACCGGAATCACTTAGTCCTTCCCATTACTGGTGTTTGTTACTGTTTTTGTTATGGCCTGTAACTTTTTTCTAATAAACGAGGAAAATTTATTCTTTTTCCATGGTCTATGACTTTTTTATATTTTTGCAAGGCGAATGGCTCTCGAGTGTTTTATATCGTTGACTATTTTTAACCATTTTCCATTTCATTTCCAGCATCCATTTTTGGATGCTTTTTGATCCCTACAATTAATTTTACTGCATAACCGGATCTACCCGATATATGTATTGTACATATACTTCGAGGTATTGGGCCTTCAAATGGTGTTACTCCCATGATTTAGTTTATTTTACTGTTTTGCTTTCCGTGGTGACGTTCAGGATTGCAAGTAATCTTGAAAGCTCAGCATAATTAATAGAAAAAGTTGTTACTTACCATTTACTGCTAATTCGGAATGCCCTCGAGCTATTTTGGTTGTGATGACTCACTCTATGTAAGACGATCAGATGGATTGGTGCCATGGATTTTAAGCGGCCAGCTCGTCTCATCGCAGATCAAAAGCGATGAACCGACAACGAGCTTGGCTGACAAGAACCAAGTATATTCGTTTGTCTTCAGTCGTGAAAGAATCCTCCTCCCATCGTCTTTGATCATGACAAAGCGGCAACTTCCCATTCTGGGCAAACCCATGACTCTGCTTTTGATCCCTGCAGCTATTTAAGCCGCCCATAATACGGTTTTCCCTTTCAAAAGGTAAATTGCGGAATTTTTGCGTCCAGTAAAAGGTGTGGCGGAATATGAATTGCCTCCGTGCGAGCGGTCATAGCGCGTGTTTATGGAATGCGTGCTGCCAGCTGCGATTGACTGTTTGACGTGACCCCTTTCTCTTGAACTTTGGTGTATCCTGACCATTCGAGCGTCAGCTCAAAACCGTGCCTTTTGGTTTTAAATGATTTCTAATTCATTTAATTATCTATTTATTTATTGGTCAAGTTTATCCCACCTTATCTATCACTATAGTAACACGTCTGGATTTTTGTTCTCTTTTTTCTTTTTTTTTTCTTGCTCCCATGGACGTCACCGACCAATTAAATCAGCGTCTTTTTTCATTTAGGAAGATATTTCAAAACATTAATACGAAGATTCCTTCCTTCCAAGTGCGGAGAGGGGACTAATGCAGTGCATTTTCTAATATCAAATGTAATCTCTTCTGTCTGTATTCCTGAAAATTATGCCGCCTCCGACTGTTTCGATTGCTTCTTTCTTCTTTTATTGCTTTGATGAACCGCTGAGCGCTTAACAGAATTTATGTTCCCTAGGGAAGTTTCAAGTCCCTCATGTTTTACCAGCTTCTCCCTTTTTGCAGTCTTCAGAGCCTCTGAGACCGTCCTCCCTCTTCAATCAGGCTATGAAGACGGGGCTCTTCCTTTCAGAGTTGCAACGGACAACTCGTCCACAATTATCAGCTCGCGGTACTGCCATGCCCACACTCGCGAACTTTTAAGCTGGGCATCTTTCACCATGGATGAGAGATCTTTCGTCAGTGTTTGATGTGATTACGTTTTCGTAGGGTCTATATAAATTGCATGGGGCGATAAACAAGTAATTGTTGGTTGTTGATGGGTGACGCATTGGAATAAGTTACCGCTATCAGCCGGATTAGATCGCTTTAGCTGGTTGCTATGACATCGCCTTTTTGCACTCGATGGAAAGCCTCTCCAAGCCGATTCCCGACTCGGCATTGGTGGGATGTGAACCTCTTCGCAGAGTTGGTACTCATTGGGACCCTAGCCGCGAACAGCCAACGATTGCGTATTCATGGCGGGGCGAGCCTCAGTTTGTCATAACAATAAACGTTTGCGCGCCACCCGACCACTCCACGAATGCTTTCGTCTTTGACGAGCTTGCTTCTCAGAGACGGCTCCGCTGACTGACCTTTCTGCGATTTTTCTCTATTTATAATTTGCTGAGTTTCCGTCTACTTTTCCATTAGGAACTGGAAGATGTGAGAAGTCATCATATCTGAGTTTTGATAGTGTTTTTGTGTATTTAAGTTCATTCTAGCCAGTTTTTTTAGAGTTCTTTGTCACGTTTTTACGATCAAGCATTTTTTTTGTGGAAATTTTTTTTGCCTCTAATACTCTTCTTCATGGCCAGAACCTGAAAAAAAAGTTGTCGAAGCTCTGATGTTTCGATAAAAATTGAGTAATTACTTGGAATATCTGAAATTTTATGGGTTGTGGTTTTTTGAGAACAAAAAAAAAACGCCGAAATTGGGAAGTTGGGGCTCTTATAATAGTTGCAAACGTCTAACAGGCTCCACACCATCTCCTGGGGAAGCAGGGAGAAGGAGAAGGGGAGGGGCTGAGAAAATGGTAAAAAAGTTATTCTGGTAAAAAAAAAGTGGACTGTTCTTCATCTGCATAATCCAAAGGGAAGGGAAAAACAGAGTTGCGGTTCTGATTTCACGATTTTCTTTTTTTTTCGTATTTTCTGCATTTTCCTTCTTCTTTTCGGTGCCATTTGTTCTGAATTTGTAAACATCGTCCAAATTGCTGCGATGATTCAAGCCCTTTTTCTTTTGCCTCATGCTATTTCATTTTTGCCATTTAATCGAGAAAATTAATTTTTCGGATGTTAGTGGAGCGAATTGTTTCTGACGGGTCATATGAGGGCTTCACTGGTCATTGAGTAGAAGTGCAGAAAGGATCAAAAGGTTTTGGGATGGAGGAAGATTTTTTTCTGTCGAAATAAAAACCAGTTTTTCTCAAATAGCGTTCATTTCTCTTTCACACTCCGTCGTTATCGTGGTTTCTACGTTTTTGTACTTGTACCATCCATGGACACTGCTGTTATCGCCGTTTAAGTGCAGTTAGAATTCAATGAATGGAAGGGTGTGATAACCTTGAGACTCTAATGCTATAGGTGCCTATTGATTGCCGACAACTGTAGAAAGCTGTCGAAATTGTCTGCATATCGTGTCAGATCGGTAACCGTTTTTGCATAGAGTCACACCGGTACAGAGCATTACCATTTATTGAATTTCAAGTGCGGAGTTTGTGTAGTTTTGTCGCTTCGATTTTTGAAATAAATCCCGTTTCAGCTGGCGTACATGAACGTTACTGTTTTCAGGTAAAGTCATCGATGAAGGCGTGGCTTTGTGATATTCGCTTCTGAATTGCTTCTACTTCTACTTCTCCTTGCGAGTTTAGTATTAGACTGGAAATACTGGAATCGCACCATTCACTAAGTCGCTTGAAGGGCAGTTTCTATAATCGTGGAGGTGCTCCTTCTATAATTTATAAAGTCGGTATTTGAAACGGCGTGTTTTAAGGGTTGTCGTAAAGAGGTAGAGGGTTGCTTTACTTTTTCCCTCTTATTTGCTTGTTTCGATTTTCGAGTATTTGACATTCTGCCTCTTGCTTCTGTTTTACTCTCTATTACTCTCTATTCTAGCCGCCAAATACTGTTTCGAGTTCAGAGTTTGGTTTTTCCTTTATTTACCTTCCAATAAAAGCTACCTCGCCCCTAAATCATTGATTTTATAGAGAGCAGCCCCCAAGAAGTGGTTAGCCGAACAGTCGGTAATTCTATCGTTTTGTTGTTGCTTATGAGATGGCTTTCGGTGAAGTCAGGTTGAAAAATTAGTTCAATGAAATATTTATGTATTCAAAAAGCGATATTTTACCTAACGAATATTTATGAATGTATCCGTTTTGTTTGTTTATTCTATTGCTGATCTACTATCCGAGTTCCGATTTCCGAAATGTCCATATCTACTCATTTCTATGATCTAGGAATTTCTTTGACTTTTCTTCATAGAATTTTGTATTCTCTACAAGAACTGAGCCGAAGTCGAATGTCGGGCCCATCGCAGCAGACGGGGTTGATTAACGCCAACGAGTTTGTCCTTCAGCCTCTAAAAAGAGTGGGTAGGTAGGGTTCAAAAACAAAAACTAAGAAGTTTATTTTGTTTTCTGGTAAAAGTTGTCTGAGGGTTGTACAGGACGCAGGGGAGAGCTGTTAGTAGCTCCTTGTATTCTTTTGAATTATCGCTTCGTTCCTTTCCTTAACATCCTTTCCTTTCGATTTTTCCAATAGTCTTTCGACCCATACCAAGACTATTCGAGGTCGTCTGTAGAGCCAATGCTCTCTCACGTACCTCTGTAACTCGCTTAAATAGAAAGCATGGCGCACACCAAATGGAATCAATAGTACCAATTGTTTCCATATTTTTTTGGAAAACAGATGGTTAGGTCGGCTTACATGACCACGCGACCCCACCTTTGCATTTATTCTGAGCTTGTATATAACTGCGGGTTCATATCAGTAAACATATAATAAACAGTAATACTGTAAACATCATTATTTGTGCCACGAAAATCACTGCACTGCAGTTGTGGCGTTCATTTCGTTCGTGAATTTTTTTTTTGCAAAGATATTTTTATATTGAATTTGTCCTCGGGACCGTACCTAAATAAACTACTTGGGATCGAATCCGCCCAGAAAAAGCAGGGCTCAGCTCTTCTATTAGTTAATTATCAGTTTTTAGATTTTATTATTTGCATATAACCATTGACGGTGCGATTTTCGCCCTCCTCGCCCTACCCTAACTAGATTGCCCTGTGAATTGAACACCCAGTAATTTCATGCCACAGTTCTGAATAGAAACGAATGCGTGGCGCGATCCCCATAATAGTCGATTTGCTCTGTTTACATACATTCTTTGACCATCATGATGATGCATAACTCGGGTGCTTATCAGTATCGATTCTCCCCGACGTGGCTAAGTGGGCCGCAATCCCCGAATTCAAGAGGCGCATTCCACGCAAACCATTCCGCCAGCGTTCTTCCGCCGCTCCCGGTCGGGCCGGGCTGTCGCCGCCGACCGATCGCCATTGAACGTTCTTAGCCACGTTGTAGACAAAGGGTGAGAATTACTGGAAAGCGTTCCTCAGCTAGTACTTCTGCTTTGTGTCGCTCATTTTGTGGGATGTCGGAGTGAACTGAGAGGGTCGCATGACTTGTATTGTTTACCATTGAAAGCTCTTTGCGTTTGTAGGAAATCCTGTCAATTAAAACCAATTTAGAAAAATATGATTATTTGACTTTTCGCTTCATTCTATTCAGAATTAAATTTAATTATTTACTCAGTCTCCTTATGATTCTGTTCGCGAGTATGACATCAGAAACCAAAAAAAAGTATTGGATTGTGTAGAAGGTTTCTGATGGCTGCCTTTCTATATGGTTTTTGATACTTCTGTTCCTTTTTTCTCTCGACAATTAGGATAAGTAAATTTTATTATGCTAGTTCAAGAAAACCCGAAATATTTCGATCATTTTATTCCTTTTTATTAGTTAGTAATAGAGAAAAAGTTCAAGATTGTTATAATTGGAAGTGGTGCATTGAAAATAACTTTCTTGTCAAAATCAGCTTTCGAATACTCTTTATAATTGAGAATGGAGTTAAGTACTCTTTTTTGTAAATGTTTTGGTTTGCATTCAGAATTATCATTTTATTTGAATGTGCATAATCGTAATTTTCATTACAGGTGTATGATTTTAATGTGACTTTAATGTGGATTATAGTACTGAATTGATGAATACTTAATTTTTATTTATACAATTGTTATACGACTTCAATGTGCAATTTTCAAAAAGGTTTAGTGACCTCCCTTTTGGTTCTTTGACGGTTAGTCAATATTGATTCCGCTTGTAGGGTTGATTGGGGCTGGACTTTTTTCCCCAACCCTTCCTCTCCATTTTAAGTTCGCGTGGTGTTTGCATATTATTTTTTTTTGTACTTTTCCTTTATGTTATGGCTCTTTCATGGTGCATTTTCTCATCGTCACTGGGATGTTCAGATTTGAGGGTTTTACGGGAGTTCTGCTTAAGTATGTGTTTTTCATGCCTCTATCAAAAACAAATCGATGGAATTTTTCTATCGGAGTTCAATTCATTCTTCGTTTCCTCACCGACTTTGAACTCATTACTGGGAAGATAAAAACAGCCCTCTTCTTCGTCCCCCATTCCCCCCCCCCCTCCCTCCCCTCCCCCTCCCCTCCCCACCTTGTTGTGAGTTTGTAAGGAGCGCACTCATCGAGAGGCTAGGGAGAGTTTTATACCTATTGAATCGTATGTACGGGTTTTCAAAGCGTTAATCCGAATTCACAAACCACTTCCTCTTATGTAACACCCTTTAGAAGTGTGTACTGAAGGGATTAAGTAATTTTGACTCGAAAAGTTAACATCATGCTATAAAGAGTGCTAATCACGCAACATCCATTTCTACTCTGTTATAAGATTTGGAAATGACGCTGGTTTTTCACGATATTATCTAAAATTTAGCAAAAATGTTTGAAAATGATGTACTTGGCTCATTTCCTTTGAGACATGTTTAATTTCAGAACTTTGTTCTAACAATAATACATCTCCAAAGAAAAGAGCCGCGTACATCTCTTGTTCTCCGTACACATCTTTTCTGGAAGTTTTGGAGCATGTTCTTTGAACTTCTTTTTAGGCCACGTGAGGTAAAAAGGGTTTTTTTCTACGATGCACATTTGTTTCCCTGTGTCTCTATCACTGTGTCACTATATTATATGCACAGCAATTTTAATGGCTCTGCATGCCAGTCAAGGGGTGTGTCCTGTGCGTGGGCGGTGTATGTGAGCTTAGGGCTTTCCAAGCCTTTATTTCAAGAACATTATTTTCAAGTGCTGATACGGATCAACTAACATAGGCGGTTGTGAGCGATTGTTAAAAAGTATCAATTCATTCGGGTTGTCGTGACCACAGAATTCAAAAGCCAGTCAAAACCGTGATGTATTGAAAAGAATTAATCAGCCTAGGGCTTCTTTTCATCCTTTTATATTTTTGTTGAATGTACAAAAGAAAGGCCTGTAAGACGTCACGTAACGCAACGGTAGGAAATCATTGCACTAAGCCTGTTGTGTGCAAGACACGGCCAGGTACCCATCGCGTTGCGCTTTTGCAGATTGACCGACCTCAAACAACCATCGGAAACGCATTAAGGAAAGTTTAGTATAAAAAGAGCTTCACATTGTTGCTTTTAGAAGCCCCCACAGATGGAAAAAAATTCTCAGATGGGCGTTTTTGAAAATCATTCGAAACTTTCTGGGATGTTCCGACTTGTTCTGGCTAAGTCGATGTGCCTGTGATCGGCCTCAAGGACGGATGCTATATTTGTTGTAGTTCTCATTGCTATTTGATTAACTATTGCATACTCATTGAGAGATTCTACTATTATTTGTTGCCGATTAGAATGAAACGAAGGTGGGTTGCATAGGAAAACATCGTCGTGACATACATCACGCTTAGATTGGCGGTGTATGTCATGGCGATGTTTCGCAGAAGCTGATCTAACGTGCCACGAGTAGAAACTCCGTCTTCCCCTTCTCGTGAATATGTTCATCCTGGAGAGTTATGTAACTAGTAGACCAGAAAATGGAATGAACCCAGCCGACCGTGTGTGCACTGAATCGGCGCTAAACATTCTTTCTGTTAAAAAAAGGCTGGTCCGGAAGGGAATGCTGTCACTGCGGTAAGGTAGCAGCCCCAGTTATTGTAATGAGCCTGTGTTACCGTTTGAAATGGTCTGAAATCTTATCCTTCCGGAGTATCAGTTCGCCAATACTAGTATGTAGTAGGCTCGGCTGCTCTGTTGCTGATTGAGAATTGATCCCTTGATCATGCATGTGATAGCAGCGCTTCTTGACTCTGCCCTTTGTGTATAATTAATGATATTTTCTATTTTCACCTCTTTTACTCTCTTGCCATTGATATGAAGAATGGAAACAGCCATTCTCAACAGTTTTTGCCGTTGTCGTCGATATTGTAAAAGAGTTGAAGCGAATTGGCAGCCGTTAAGATTCTTCAAGGAAGTTTGAAGTTTTTGTTAGGTCGGGTTTTTTCCGTCTTTGTTTCCAGACAATGTTGTAATAGTTCGATAGGATCTTTGATTACATGTCTACAGTTCCTAGAAAATCCAGTTTTACCACAGGTAAAGCATGAAAAAAAAGGGAAGGTGTTATTTTTGCTTTGACCTTCAGACGGTACACCAATCATTTTCTATCGTAGGCGACAAAAACTTGCGATTCCGTTTTTTTTCGTAGTTTGGAAGATTCCAAAGTCTCACTCCAAAGGTTTTCATGTTGTTGAACATGAAAGCTGCATGGTTGGTTTGGACGAAAATTGATCCGAGTTCGGACCGCGAACCATGGGTGTGTGATAGTGCGCCACTTGATACTACGCCTTCTCCGCCTGATCTGGTAATATATGTAATATTTCCATTCAGATAATTTATGATTTGATCAGTGTGACCGCAGAGAACGTTGAGATTCTTTCCTGTTTTCGAGGGATAGTTTTTATCGTTGAATGTTCTTTACGAGGTGGTACTTACTGCTTTACTCCACTCACTTCAACGAGTCATTTGAATGCTCATCTCCGTTGTTTCCTAATTTTTGTAAAGGGAATTCGCCTTTAAGTAGATCGCCGAGTGGGCGAGCTCCATAGGATGTTTATTCACTTGTAGACCGGAAATCGGAATGCTAAATGGAGATCTCGAATTCCACTTAGCGTGGCGCCTCATTTCTCCATACAAGTGCTTCTCTTCTTGAATGTTTATTTATACGAGATTACGATATTATAATTTCTCATATATATTATACATTTTTATATATTCATTAGTGACATACATATTCCCAGTATTGACCTATACGACGTGCAATCATCACTGGATATCTATGCTCCCTGCTAGTATCACTTAGGGGGATCGGATTGACCAAAAATCGTGGAATGCTGGGGTTATGCTCTCAATCGTAATATCTGCTACTTTTTTTTTGCTTTTCCTGGGTCCTTGGGATTGCTGATTCCGCTCGATTCCGATTTCCTTTTCCGTTTTCCGGTTCGTTTCCTGTTTTGTTGTAGTGGCTTCGCTTCAGAAAATCATTTCGCTCACACTCTTTGACATTTTATTCGGGGACTTCTCATTTATCCATATTTATAAACGCTCCTAGTTCCTAAAGAATGGGTGTATCCACTCGCAATTTCATCCAGTTGCGCCATGCTTTCACCTTCTATCTGGAACTTTGGTGCGTGAATCTTAGGCGTGTACGTTGACATGGAGGCAAACCTACATCAGTGTTTGATTCCTCTGATGACTCTGGAATTATTTTTCTACCCTGGATAGGCAAAAGTCGTGTTTGTCGTAAGTAGGGTTCCATTTTTGCATCATATATGGTAAAGGCGCAATTGGTAACCATTCCAGCTGGACCTTAATTCACCATTTTTGCCAAATTTTCGTAAGAACGATTTGTAGGGTTGTAAACCCACCAGTCTATTTTTCACTGGTCTATTTTTTCGAAGGTATTCTGGTTGAAAACATCACGAAGGAATGCAGAAAACTTGGTATGGCCCTGAATGACCTCGTGACTTTGGGGTGTTGCACACTGTCCACTTTGACGTGTAGTGTGCGGTAGCCCTAACTGACTGGCGATTGTTTACTGATGGTCTTTTCGGTGTTAGTAATGACTGAGAGCAATGATGCGAATCGTTCCCTCACTGTGTGGAGCTGATCTCGTGGCGTGACCGAGACTAATCTCTGGGCAGCCGCCGCCACTGCTCCACCCTCGAGTTGATCCTTAGGCTTATGGACGACGTTCTGGTTGTTTCAGTAGTTTCCTCTATACCGGTTTACTCTCACTAGTTGCTACCGTAGCTTTCTTTTTTGGCTTCTGTAACTCTCAAACGGATGGGTATGGTGCATTTAAACTCGTTTCTTTCGGCATGTTTTATTCTATTGAACAACTTTCTGCTATTTTTCCTGTATAGATCTGGGATTCGGCAAATTTCTTAAAAATTCTAATTTTCTCCAGCCATTCCGTGACCCATCCTAAGTGATTTTGTCAGCGCTTTTCCATTGTGTGCGTGCACCCAAAGGGCACCCAAACTCTCTTTTGTGAGAGTTTAATGGGTGGGAAGACGCTGAGACGAAGGTATCGAAAGTGATGTTTGTTCCACGTTGTGTCGCCAAAGTGTCGAATGACCTTCGACGATTCGAATGCTATTTGAATCGTTCGATTTCTTTCGTCTATACTCTCCAGAAACTTTACGAGTAAATGAATGAGTTCAGTCGGGTATGTTTTTGTTTCCAGAGTATGGCAGTGCTATCAATCTCCTACCAACTTTTCATTTGTTGTTTATGAGTAACGACTTGCTCCCATTGCTCCCAGAAATCAACTTCTTTTTCTCATTATTATTCAAAAATTCAACCTTCGCTAGATTCATGAAGCACTCCTAATGGAGTTCGATTTTCTTTTTTCTTAGAAGTTTTTTTATTTCCACCAGCTCCTGATAAAGCAGACTCTCTCGCTCAGGGACCACCACCTTGACGTCATTCGATGGGCTTTCTGACTAATGGCAAACTTTCCGCCCCATCGCTTTGTTCTCAGCTGTCTCTCTAGCTGCTTTATGGCTAAGCTTCCCAACTGCCCACTCGCTTTTATTATGATGGTATGGCCATGAATTCGACGAGGGACTGTCAGAATACTTTTTGAGAGCAAAAGGTCCCAGGATTTTTTTGGGTGTTTTTTTCCTTATATTAGAAAAGTTCTCCTTGAAAAAGGATTCCAAGTCATGGTTTCCATGGTATACGCTCCCTTTCGACGCCCTTGGGAAAGTTGAAATAGTGTAGAGGTCAAGTTTAGGGCAGGATTCAGAGAACTATCATCAAATTGATCGTACCTACCTTGTTGAAGAATTCGTTCATTGCCAAAATTTACTCTGGTTGAAGGGGAGGGTCACTTGCACTTACGTGGTTTACGTGCTCTCGCAACTTGTCTCCATGGAGGTGGACGAAAAAAGGAGTGAACCTGGGCAACATTAATCTGGGCCAAGGGCTAAGGGCTGAACCTCTTCTCTGCTTTTTTACAGCTCCCTGGAAAGACTTCCTATGGGTTGAGGATGAACAAGTCCTTTACATCTTTCTCTCTGGTCAGAAATCCCCTCGTTCACTGCAGTTCACCGTTTCGGTAATGATTTACCAGATAAGTCAGTCTAGATATATGTGGCCGCTTAGAGATTGGTATTGGCGAATCAAGTTAAATCACGTTTTTTCTGACAATGCTTTTCAGATTCGTTATGGTCAATTATATATCAGTTTCATTGATTAAAAATTCGATCAATAAATACATTTCCATTACCGTTTTGGGGGCTAAAGCAGCAGCTTCTCATTCACAGTTATTGTGGTCCTTACAGCTTTCGTAACCTCGTAACTACCTTCGTAATAACCATTTGCATAGTTATTGATCAGTTCCGGGGTTTCAGATATTTTTTTTAGCCCTTTCTCTTTCTGATACGCGGCGTCTTCATTCGAACAGTACATTTATGGGGTTGAACCGAAAATTTTGCCGTTTATTTTCGAGAAGTTCGAGCTCTGAGGTTTATGTACCATTCAAAGTGTGCTTCTCTGCTCTACAAATTGATATTTTTTTGTATGTCATGGATTGGATATGAGGATTGCAAGGGGAATCAACGGGCTGAGTATAGTCAAAACTAAAACTAATTCATCCTTTTTTCTATCGGAATACCTTTTCTAAATCACCCATTATAATTGCCAACGAATCGTGATGTTTTTTTTTTGCAGACTTTGCTTTTCCGGCAGGAATTTCGTCATGACGGTTTTTCGAACCGTAATTTTTCATATCTTTCTTTCATACGTTGGATTCTGTCATCGATTCAGGAACTCCCATCACTTTCCTTTGGTTATGTAATCTGCTTTTACTTCTATCATGAATGGGCTTTATTTAATTGTTATAAATAGGTGTTCCTCGAGATTGCCGTTACATTCAATTTTTTTTTCTTTGAAAAAGATAGAAATCGTTTGGTTGTGTGATTCCCGTCTTTGATTACCACCTCATCACAGCGTTCCACTAGTTTTTCAATGCCTAGCATGTCACAAGCTTCATGTCTACTGGCCTTGAGTTGGTTGACACTTGCGAATTTTTACGGAAAAACCATAATTGAGAACAAAGGATGCGACTTGTTGAACAACCCAGTTGTTGAGCGTTTACAAGTTGTTGTGCAAGTTGTTGTGATGAAGAAGGAGTAGACATTGGATTGGCTCTCAACCCATAAAAAATAGGATTATAGTTGGGGGCCGTTTTATCCACTTTTTGCTATATTGCCTAATTCCCGGGTCAAAAAATTCCATGTAGTTTATAGCGAATATTTATTATAAGTCTTATTACAAATCTAAACGATTATGTTAGCAGATAGGCACTGTTAAGGACGTACGAAAACCAACTTTTATACGGCGTAGCCTGGAAACTTGGAATTTCGAGGAAAAATCCCTGTTCGGTAGAGTTGAAGCTCCTTTTGGCACAATCCAATACAGGCCCTTGCCGCGTTTGTCTTTTTTTTTGGTTGTCTGGAGCTTTTTTATGCTATCTTTTGATTCTTGGTATTACTTTTAATGCTATAGATAGGCTATAGTTGCAGCTTCCATGTATTACAGCCTTATTTTGGGAGGGAGCTAGCACAAAGACTATAGGCGCCAACTATCATTCATATAGTTTGCTGGATCGGATCCTTTTGAGTTGAGCAGTCCTTCTCTGCTGAAGAATGCCATGCATTCAACTCAGTATGGAAAATTATTATTATATGGTACATGATCATTTTGAACAGAAGGTGGTTGCACGGCGTATTCTTCATACGGCATCACCCAATATTCTTATTCTACATTCTCAGTACTTTTGGAAATTCATGGTGTTTTTTTTTTCGTCTGCTCAAGACGATTTCGTACGTTTTACGTAAGAAACGGTTGTCAAGGAGTTTCCACGTGTGTGGTCATATTTCTGTTGGATGAGGAATGGCTAGTGGGGAAAGGGATGATGAGTCGATGGCAGGCTGGAACGATATAGTGGCATCAATTATTCTGAGATACAGGTTCGCATAATAGTGCCGTGGTAACGTCTTTCGTGGAACGTAGCAAGCTTTCCACCGTTTTCCCATCCATCAACGCAGCCCAGTCCGAAAACCGCCTGACAACTGGTTACCTGAAGATCTCAGCAATGTATGTACAGTCATTTGATTCCATCACAGTGCCGGTTCAGTATGGGAATGGGAAATTCCACGAGGTACTCAAGCTTTTCTTTTTGTTATTGTTATTAGATTATTGTTTTCCTTTTAATTGATTTTTTTACTTTACCTTGCAACTACAAGTTGTCCCATCTGAATGTACCGTCGCTTTTTGTTAAGATTGGCACCGCAGGTAGTAGGCCCTCTTTCCTGTCTCAGAGCCCATTGGATTAGGCTCCCTGAAGTTAGTCCGGTCTCTTCACCATACTAGAGCTGTAATAACTTCGGCTTTGTAATTTTCAAGGGTAGTAGGACCTTGCCCGTTGGATGGAAGGTTCGGTTAAACAAGCTGCGATCTGGGTTTCAATCCCAGAACTATTCTTTTTGTAATGCCCCTCTTGACACTACTCCGCGTCCGCCCACCAGTTTTTTATTTACTTTTTTCTTCAGAACGATTCAATTTTGTCTCACCCGTACATTCATCCCAGATTTGGAGGTTTTTGCTATACGCTGCTCGTGAGTTAACAGTTTTTTTAAAAGGACGAGATTTTCTCTAGCGTTTACAGTCCCAATCTCCCGTCTCTCTTCCGACCTCCACTTATTAGGGCCTGTTTGTTCGAAGTTCTGAACGATTTTTCGAATGATCTTCTGAAGTTTTTGAAGGTCGCTTTAGAAAATTGACTCGAAGGAAATTGACTGAAGGCTATTTGTTTTTTCACTTGTTAACTCATTGACGACCATACCACAGCATGTTCCTGTAGTATTCATATTATTTATCAAGTTTTCTTATAATTTTTTCATGTTTTCAAGTATCAGCTGAGCTCACAGGCTTCTAGAGAATCTTGAGGCATTGTGGTCGAGGAATCGTTCATTTCCAACTATAATTATAAGAGAAATTAAAAGTTGATGTAAGGACAGTATAAAAGGCACGGTCGCCAATGGGTTAAATATGTGATTGAATAAGGTACGTCGCTTACTAGTTAGTAATCATTCCGGTGGCTCAGAAAATGTTGGTGGATTAGCAGAAAGCACTTTATTCCGTAACATATTTCGTAATACAAAATAGCAATTGAAAAGGTACCGCATGACGATACTTTGCAGCAGATTATTAGGCAGTTTAGCAATGGTATTTGCCATCAGAGCCTGTTCATTGTCAACAGTAGCTATTCTATGGTGTTTAATCAGCTTTTGAATGAGGTCCGTTACGAACAATGTTGGTCGGTCGTTCACCATAATCGTTGGATTCATATGGAAGACAGAATATCATCGATCATCGTACATTATTCTCTTCTACTCTATTCCAGTAACAGTAAGAGTATTTTAATTGTATGACGTAAAAATTCCCTCATTTTCCACTTTTACGCCTTGCCATTCTTCGAACGCTCTCATTGGTCTATCGGTTTCATTGATCGCTTGTTTCGAAGCGTTCTGATTGGTTATTATTGATAATCGAGGAGTCTGCGTTAAATCGGTTTTTTGGATTGCGCCGGGCATTTAACATTTGCTCAAAATCGAATTTGTGATGGAATGGTTAGAAAACTTGAACAAAAACATACCTAAATAGCATGCTACCTTTTCATGTTGTCCTAGAGTTCCAGTTTGATAGTGTTTTCTGTTTTCTGATACAAATTCAGAAGCAAATACCTCCGGGCTCTCAAGGCTCTCAAAGACCGACTAATGCTAATTAAAAAGGTCGTAATACCAACAAAAATTTTTTTTAAACTTTTTTCCCGTCGCGAGAATCTGCCCCAGCCATACGCACAATTTTGTTTTGCTGGCAAGCCACTCAAAATAGTATTCTTTGTATACCGGTTGTCTGGCGTCACCGTCGTGACGATCATATCCAACAATTTAACGACGGTCGTCAGCAGCTTTAAGTGCTGCTGTCAACTGCAGTATTTGACGATCCGGCCGTGGCATAATGACAGCGTCAGGCCCTTTAGCGTGTGTGAACTCGTCCGTTAACCATCACTCTACGACGTCTACGATGACCATTTCGGGTATAATTGCTGGTTGACGAGGTGGAATACTCGCATGATGCCTCCAAAGGACGAGTTCCACCAGAAATACGAATCGGCTGTTTGTTGCACTGCCTTCTTATAGTTCGACGTGTTGTAGAGAATATGGGTTTATGGTTGCCAATAGCTTTATGATTCAAATGGCGCAATAGCGAAACTAGCTGCTTCCGTGTACATGGTCGCACAGAGCTTTTGGATCGAGTCCTGTCTTTGGCCGGTCCAAGCCTTTATCCATTACCTCGATGGTGTTGCTCTTGCTCTGTACGGATTATACAAAAGTCGTTCAACGCTCATTTTCAGTGAATTTTTCTCACGGTGATAAGCCGCTGAGTAACCTTTCTGACTAGCTTCCCATGAACCTGGCCACCTGAAATCATCGTCGTGGCTAGTTAGGGACGGGTAGCTGGCCAGACGGCTGCCTCCTCGAAACAGTGCCTCAATCACAGTTTTTTGAGTGGCAGCCTTAAGCTGCAGCTTGAACTTCCTTTTAATCTTCATTATTTATTCTTCTTCTGTTTTTGTTCTTGACCATATTATTCATGATAGGTTCTTTTTTGAAAGACATTACATTATTTTAATTGCTTTTATCAGCCAATTTTGGCATTAAATCAGTCTGAATTGCACTCGACTGCTTGTAAACCTAATGTTGTTGACATTTTTATAGAATTGCTTAACTTCTACTGCTGATTTTGATCGGGTGATATCAATCGATACTGTTCACATGGCCCACTAAACTTAATTTATTTCTGAGAATTTTTTTCCAATCTAAATATATACGTGTGAAATTATTGATATAATTAGCTCATCTAACTTATACTTACAATTTATTATAGATTGCAATATATCATGTTATATACTATTGCAAAATAATATTGGGTTGTCCGAAAAGTTCCCGCCGATTTTTGATGCCCCGGATTTATCAACCGTTGTACAAAAGATCAAGGACCCAACCTGATAAAGTTATATGTTTTCTGAAAGAGTAGGTCCTCCTCTATATTTCTGTTAGGATTCTATCAACATTTGTCGAAGTTTGTCTGTACAGGACTCGTATGAAAATGGAGAACCACTGCGCGAATTTTCGGCATCTGAAGTATTTCTTCTACCGCAAGGCTTAGAATGCGGCTCAAGCCGCATGAAGGCTATATGACGTTTGAGTAGACAATGCCATGAAGGAACGTACAGTGCATGACGAGTCTGCGGGATCCAAACGGAGTGAATTTGCCTTCGAAGACCGACAACCCTCAGGGAGACTATCATCAGTTTAAATGACCAACTCAAAATGTTAACCGAAGCAAATCGGCACATCACTGCTCGTGGAGTAGAAAAAGGGCTTAGTGTTTTGAAATTAAGCATTCACGGTCATCTGCAGGCACTTGGTTTTGTAAAACGCCTCGATGTTGGGATACCTCGCGAAATGGGCGAGCACAGTATGATGGACCGCGCCTCCATGTGCGACTCGTTGCTCGAACGAAATAAAAATGAGCCGTTTCTGAAACGCATGAGCACGAGGGACGAAAATTGGATTGTGTACAGCAATGAGAAGCGGAAGCGATCGTGTAGCCCCTTAGTGAGCCGTCATAAACCGCTGCAAAAGTCAAAATCCATGTGCGGATGACTATGCCGAGGTGCTGATGGGATTTCAGGGAAATCACTTACCATAAGCTGTTGTCGCACAATCAAAAGATGACTTAGGGAAGGTACTATAGTTAGCTAGAAAATATGGAGGCAGCGATAGACCAAAAGCGACCCGAAGTGGCAATCGTGAGGGCGTAATGTTCTAACAGGGTACCTCCGGACCACACGTATTTTTGGCCACTCGTCAAAAGTTGCTAAAGCTTGGGTGGGATGTCTCACCACACCTCTCCTATAGTCCAGACATAGCACCATCAGAATACCACTTGTTTGGGTTTCTGTAAAAATCCTTGAATGGAAAATCGTTCAATTCGCTGGAGGACTGCAAAAAGCACCTGAGTGGGTTTTTCGATTTTAAGTCCGGAACCTTCTATGGAAGAGGGGAACTGGAACCCATAGGAAGATGGCGAAGCCCTACTGAACAGAATGGAGGATATATTGTTCAATCAATGGATTTCTTCTTCTAGGAATTTTCATTCAAAGATGAATCAAAAATCGGCGGGAACTTTTCGGACAACCCAATATTATTGATATATAGTATTGTAATACGTATAAAAATAGATGTCGTAAAAAATATGAAATATATGTATGTGTATATATAAAATAAATATCTTTAATTATTTAGTGAAATTAAGATATAATTCGTACTTCCAATATAATACAGCGTTATACATACATATATGATATGACTTAAATCTCCGTCGGAGCTACCATATTTATTTATTTATTTATTTATTTATTTACTTTGTGCATAAGGGAGCGCTCTCGAACCGTAGCAAAAAGGCGAGGAGTGCTGTTATCTTTGTGTTTTCTCTCAATCAAACTTTCTCCGTCCCTTTACCTCTCGAATTTCCTCTGGGTTCCCTATTCCCTTTTTTCCATTTTTCTGTTCTTCCTTCCGCTTCTCTATTTCTTTTATCCCTTTTGTGCTGTTTTTCATATTGACTTCACTTCCGGTCGAGTTTTTTTTTGTTGCTAAAGTACATCTACAGTAATCTTTTATGTTTGTTTTTTGAATAGCAAATACTGAAATTGAACTTTACTCGCGATGCCGGGTCCATTTCTCTTCACCTTTCCATTACATTCCATTTCCAGTCACTTACTGCTGTTTTTATTTCTTTCGATGCCCACTGCAGAACTATATCGGTATTTCTCTCTTGTTTTGCGTTTGCTATCTGGATAGCTACTTTAATTTTTTAATTTTTATAAAAAGGACTCGTGAAGAAAGTTTTTTGCGTCCTCCTCTTACATATATTCTGAAAATATGGTAATTTCTCTTGGCGACCCTTTCGTTTGTCGTTCGTGGATGATCCTCCCAAGTAGCACAGTTCCGGAATAACTTCCTCTTCAGAATGTTTCCACCCACTTGATGCTGCGTAGGGCGATTTGACGGCCTATTTGGCCTGTCGTGGCTATTGGAATGGTGATCCTGTTTGCTCAGATCCCCCTTGATGAGCTGATCCGCCTCATTGAACTATTCTCCAATCTGTTTACTCAACTAGACTACCATTTCTTACAGGACCTTCCCCTGATTGATTAGATAACTCAGAAATTCGGTGTAGTTTCTGTCCCGTTACTGTCGGTGACCTTTGAATTTTTTCTCACTATAAGTTTTTCATAGGCACTTGACGAGGTTCTAATGACTGTTCTTCTTCAGTGGCATCCGTCCCCGCTCTTACTACCTACCATTCGTTATTGATCGTTTTGTATGAAAGTGGAGTTTTTGGAATTTATATGCGCCATGAAAGTGTATGCGCAAGGTGATGTTGTAATGCGTTGGTAAGAAAACTGTATGGGCACTCTAATACTGCCTTCGGGATGTGTTTATTGGGCTCCATCGTTAAACTTCTGACTTGACTTGAGGACAGGTACGAAGGATAGAGTTTTCTAAATCGATTCCGTTTGGGATACGCCCACTCATTTGACGTTCAATCGGAATTGTAGTAGAGTTTGAATGCGTTCTAGGCCTAAACTGGGCTACCGATGGGCTAATAGTGTATACATGTCAATACCCATCCTTCTCGTCGAATACTATACCATTTAGTCGACATGGTGAGCTCTGTTCCCGTCGAAGTAAGCAAAAAGTAACTTCCCTGGGTCAAAGAACATAGAGACAAGTAACTCAAGCAACAACGGTATTTGCCGTTGGATTATGAGGATCAAATTCGGACATGCAAAGCCAAGGAATTGGGTTCAGAAACCCGGAAAATAGGATTAAAGCTGTTCGGGATGTTTTTGTCATATACATTTGTGGATTGTGGATTTTGGGTCTTATGCTCCACGCACATCGGTAATGCCTAGGCGTACTGGATATAACTTGATGAACGTCATGGAGCTGGGGAGAACCATTTTGAGTTAGTGAAGACTTGTTGTCAATCTTCATTCCAGATTCTCTCTAGTTTCTGGTCATCTCTTCCTCCATCAGACCTTTATAGACCTGATCTAGATGGTTTTCTTCGCTAGTAACTCAATACAGCCCCAGCCAAAGGTGCTTCTCCTCTTCCCTCCTGTTCCTCCACTCCCACTTCCTACTTTAGATTTCGCCTTTGAGATGCCGTTCAGCTTACTCCTCCCCGTCATACATGACAAACGCGCTCAGTGAAGGGGTAAGGGTAAGCAGCGACTTCATCCCAGCAAATTTTGTTTGAATGTTTGCCTATTTGTTTTTTGAGAAGCAGCATTGAAGAGGTCTAGAAGCGCGTTCTTTCTGTTCTCTAAAATCTTTTCGAGAATTCTTCCTCGTAGAAACTGAAGATGACCGTGAGGATAATGGCAACTTTGTAAAGGAGATTCCTAGGGATTGAGTCCAAGTTTCTTTTGATTTGGCCCACTGGAAAGTCATAACAATTACAGAGAGATGAGTAGTTCTTATAATCATTGCAGCTTACCACATCACCACTTCTATTGATTGACCGTGTATGTCACGGCGATGTTCTTAGGCGCAAATGTTCTGAATGGGGAATGATGTCATGCGGTGTGGCACTTCAAAAGGATTAATGAGTTAATCAAAGTAAACGTGATTTTCCCAAAAGAACATTTCTAATGCTCCAATAGAATTTTCGTTGACGTGTCTCGTCTTATCAGTTCCGCTATTGATACGGGGTATCAGCTTGTTCCAAACTCGAAGTCATTTCATTGTCCTTCTAATTTTTCGAAATAGACCCTTTCGTGATTGTATTGGTATCTTTCTAGTCTTATTTTAGTCAGAATGAGTTACGGAAATGTTGCATGTATGTCTAAGTGAAGAAGGCTTGCCAGTGTCTACGAAGTTTTCCGTTATGACGTCGTTGAGCGTGATCCGATGCGTCTTTTAGAAGTCCGTTCGATGACCTATATTGAGGACAGCTTGAGTTCAACAGCGACCAGACTGAATAGCTTAAAATGAAGGCGAAAATTCGGTACGGATCCGAGTTCCTACCGTAATCCCGTTGCTGCTTCGAACTGCCGCACTACTGTAATTGTGAAATGTAGTAAAACAACAGTAGCGCAGTAGGAACGGCTCTAGTGGCTTCACGGAGCCCTGAATTCTTGCCATGTCTGGGCTCAGTGCTTCCATGAAGATGATCGGCTCAGGGTCGAAACGGGCCAAGAGCTTTCATCAAGGGATGATGAAGGTAGAGCTCTCAAAGTGGCTGGTACTGGAGGGAAGATACAGGATCGTATCCCAATGAACAGACAGCGCTTGACTTGTCTTTTTTCATTGCCCTCATGTCCTTTTATTTACTCAACAGAGCTTCAAGTACTGTTTTAGGGTCCATGCACAAAAATTATTTTGAGACGCCTCGGTTTGCGCTTTTGAAATATTTCATTTGTGAGGGTAGGGGTCTGAGGGGTGGTATTGGCATGAATTGTATAGTTGTGCATCATCACCAAATACAGTCATGTCATTGGGCGTTTACATTGTTACGCTAGTATACTGCTTTCCTGGCGTAATGGTAAATTAATTAGAAGGTATATTGTTACTGTCTCCAGCTTGATCTCTATTTTTACTATGGACTGAATGTCGCGTTCGTTGTTACCCATTCGCTGACCTGATTTTTTTTGCTCCCTTCATACAGTTCATCCTCACCATCTGCCAATCCTCTCTATTTTTGCTTGGGTGATGCTCATTGTCGGGTTCCTCCTCTTCTGCCATCAGTGACTTGTACTTCTTCTGCGAACTGTCCCTTATTGTCTCTTCCTGATCATAGTTTTAGAAATTTCTACGTTCGGTCTTCTTAAAACCTGTAAACAACCCTGTACTTCAAAGCATTGTGTAGTATCTAGTTTTAAATTTCTTTGAAAAAAACGCCAACTGTTAGTAACGCTCCTTCACCTTGGCCATTCGTTGTCAACTCCAGAATTCATAGTCTTGGAGTTGCTTGATATCTCTTATCACCGTTCTGTATCCTTCAACCCCCTTTGCATTTTTTGGCTTTCATAAATCACTTTTTCTTGTCAATTACTGTCGTACACGTAGCTTGATGTCGTCGATTATCGCCCAAAGTCTTCTGCTATCACCTTGCCACAGCCATTTACCTGTGTCAACTGCAACGTATTCGTCCTAATGCTCTTTTGCTTTGTCTGTTGTTCTGTTGTGATGCCTGGCCTCCAACCCCTTGTCAACTGACGAGAAGACGTGCTTTTTCTCAGCTTGGTAGTTGCCATTGTGCTGATACAAAAGTGATTCACGGTGGCTGAACAGCTCAAGGGGCACTGATTGCCCTCAGGCATAGTACAAAAAGTAATGCAGCAGTTTGGTGCTAACAGTTGGCTTGGAGTTACTGTTGATGTTCCGTAACCCATGCCGAAGCAGCTTGAAGTGGGAGTGAGCGAGGGCGATGGAGTGCTGGAAACTGATGTGATAATAGTGCTGTTCCACCGCCGTTGTGAAACGGTACTGCTTAATCTATTTCTCGAGGACTGTGATACTTACCACTCTGTAATACTCTTGCCACCTCTTAAACCCTCTTTTCTCGAATAACCATTGTGTGAGGTTTTATAGATTATGTTTTTTCGTTCCACATCACCTCGAAAGCCTTGCAGCTGCACATTTCAGCCATAAGTGCTCTTTTAGGGTTCTCCATAGCCATTTGTTTGATTGCCCTTACCGTTTACTGTGCGGTAATGACCCTAAAAACTTTCTCTGCTTTGAAAACGGGGCAATATCAATGGGACTGATAGAAAAAAATTGTGTCTGTATACGTTTTATAATATTCTGGATTGGATTTGCTATTATTAAAAATACAAAGGCATGATATGTCCGTTGTCAACACAGCCCTCTGTGAAGAGTGCCATGAATCTATCCCGTTTTACCCTTTCTTTCTCAACTTCCTTTTTGATCATCTCCTACAGTGCCACTTGATCGCTAAAGAGCTATAGTTGAGATCCTTGAGTGAGTTTCAAGAGAACTCGTCCATTTCTGAACTCGTTCCACTTGAACAAAAATTCTCAGTGTTAATCTCCATCAAGCACGTCCATTTGGCAGCCCTCTATCGTCTCTCATTATTTTTCGCCAGCCTCATTCATGGCTAACTGAGCTTATCGCTGCTTGTCGCCCTTGTCGTCCTTGTCGCCCTCTGTCGCTGGTGTCGCTTACGCTCTCTTACGAACAATCTGGTGAGGTAAAAGAGTCGTATAGATTCTAAAGTTTAACACGCCGTTTGAAGCACTGATCAGATTCTCAGAATGCAGTCGTTGATCATCCCTACGTTCACATAAATGAAACGGGGGTCGTATCAAAAAACCGTAGTCATAATATGATTCTTAACGGTATTACATGATAACGGAGGGCCTGTGGGAATGAAAATTGTGAGAAACTGGATGATATGGCTGAATAACCGACCTATAGCAAGTTTGAAGATGGCTATAGTCGTCTCATCAGAACAATGATTGCTCATAGAGGTTCGGATGATCGATATTGATGTGTCAGTGACACTGTTCACATTGTTATACAATCCAGCTGGCATTCCATTGAATATGGAATGCGTGCTACTGCCTCCTAGAAGCAGAGATATACCAGTAACATAGTTATGTAGTAGGGGTCAGTATCAAACTACCTCTTGCAACCAATGGTCGAGTGAACAGAAATTTCTTTACTTTTCATGAGGGCATGTCGTATACTAGTAGGTCCGGGATCGTTCCGTAACCTTCGTCTTCCACGAGACTCGAAAAAGTAGCGTCTCATTGCCAGTGAGGCAAAACTAGGGCAAAACTAGATAGTTGATACACTCTGGTCCCTCCCATGGGTTCACCTTTTGCACGTTTGCTTTGGCTTTTTGAACATTTCCTTTGAATCTTCTTTATACATGTGCTAGAACGCGTAAACAATAATAAAAATAATAATAAAGACTCGATGGATCGATTGATTTGTCATTTGCTCAATGACAGCGTTCGCCATGTCATACAGTACAGCTGAATTCCATAACCGAAATGGGAATGCTCCTTCCTCTCAGAAGTGGAGGAGCAGTGGTAGAGTACTAGTGGGCGTGGCCTCTTTCTATAGTTACTGTGTTCGCTTCTTGAATTCTGAGTGTGTGGTTATTCTCCTCTTTATCATTTATCTATCACACTTCGTCTTTCCTGTCGATTTCCGATTTCCGAAACGTGTCGATTTTGTTTTCTCGCCTTTTGAATGATCATGTCATTTACTGTTAAGATGATTAATTGTAGATAAACTCAATTGGGGCGTGTCAGTCGGGCAAGCCATCTACGGCGCGTACCTCTCCTTTTGGACAAGTTATTAAATAGTAATCCTATACAGTACCCTTTGCCATTTTGTATTTGAATAGTCAAGGGTGGTTGTGGGTCCCCGTAATCATGGAATCAATCAAGCGCTCAACTTGTCACGGTATGGGAGAGATCGGAGTGTCCTGGGAGGGTCGGTACGACTTCCTCCCAATTGGGAGTATTACCGAGATAATTGCTAATCAGATAGAATCCATATCTTTGTTCGAGTCATGTGATATCGTTCGTTTCTTTTTCGGCTTATCAATCGATTCGTATCAATTCCGTGTCTTGATCTTTTTCGGCTTATCGATCGATTCGTATCTATAGCGTGTCTTATCTCCTGAGTTGACAAGTGGATTTTCAGCAGTTGCTAGAGGGAACGTTATTTCGTCAAGATCGAAGGCTACGGCAGGTCATCCAGTCGTCTACGGCGTTAACGTTCGCCTCATTGGAGCTCGGATTTGGCCCTATTTGAACTGCTCATAGTCCTGCTCCTCTAGTAATTCTATATTATATTAATAGCTATTCTTCCGAATATTCCCTGTACAGCTGTGACGATTCCTGATCATGTTGTTACCAGCACGGAAACGTTCGCTGTTTTTCAAAATAATTATATTGGTACCAATTGTATGGATATGTGTAGTGTTTTATTTTGCTGTCGTCGATCATTCGAATAATGTGAGTTCATTGTTAACCTTTTTATTTTTTGACATTATTTTTATTTACTTTTTCATTTGACGAGTTTTTGGTAGGGTATTCTGGTGGAATATGCCTTTCCGGCCTAAGGATTCTTCCGTACAGCCTGTCGCTGCATAGGGCTTTCTTGTTGAACAAAATTGAGGCTCCGCCCCTTTCCGGTTTTCGGGTCGTCTGCGAAATGGAGGCAAAAGCGCTGTTTGCGATAAAACGCTTCTGGGTTTTTTTTCATAGCAACCATGGTTTTTGGGAAAACACATGAAGCTTTGCCGAGCCGAAAGCGTCTAAATAGGACGCAATAAGGACTCAGGATTGGCCCTGCCCACTGCCATTTCCTAAGAAAAAGAGTGAGTATTTGACGGTCCTAAAAAGGCTGTAATTTCGTCAAACAACCCCCTGGTCGTCATAAGTCAAACCATGGGAATGATTAGTTCAAGAAAGACCTTATGTTTGGAAATTTCTCCTGATTTACTCGTTTTCTCGCCACTGCTTGAACTACCCTTCATTTAGGCATAGTCCACGGCAATTTGGGGGTGCCTAGTTTTGGACGAGTAATCTAGGCGATAGTCAAAATAAAGCAGAAGTGACGAAGAGAACGCGGAAGTCGATGTATTTAGAGGAATATAAGGCTTAAAAAAAGAAGCAAAATTAGGAGTTGTACGGGAATAGACGGCAGAAGTTGCATGAAAGAGATATTTAGACGAACTGTTTAAAGGTGCGCACCGTTGCGTCTAGCTGGCTGCATTACGCTGCCTGTGTGCAAGGTGTGGGTCTGGGTACGAATTGTGCAACCTTCACACTTTCACGGCGCTTAAAAACTCGTCCGCGCTGGGTATGTGAGTCAGCTAAGCCCGTTTTGGGGACCGTTATTACGCTCCGCCTTAGCTGTTTTTTGGCCCATCAGTGTCCCTAAGGCTATCCCTGTAGGTCACAGGTACATTCTAAGGACTTATCTCGATACCTTTTTCAACAAGAGATGTGCCTTTGAATCAGATGATATTGGTAAGGGTTAATATTCTTTTGAATGAAACGCATGTAGTGCCTACACCGCTGGTGGAGATGTCAGCGTACGCGAGCCGTCAGAAATAATTTAATTATGCTTGATCTCTGATGATAATTACTGAAAGATGGTTGAAATTTAGATTCGCGACAATCTAGTAGAAGCGGCAAAACGACAGCCACGAGTGCCGCTTGTAGAAGGTTTCGGTCCACCGATAGTAAAGGATGAGCCATCGAAAGAAGAAGAGAAACAAAAGGATGAAGATAAAGACAAGGAGCCGGTACGTTAGATAGAATCAAATAATCAGAACCACGTCAAGTAGCACAACTGATTGCTCGCGCTGTTACGCGCGCTGTAGTTAGCATTCGATATCGCTCGTTTTTACGAGCTGTGGTCACTCCCTTGCCTAACGAAACCACTATAAACGATGAAGATACATAAATCGAGAGGTTGCATTATTGTTTTTTTCTTAGCTTCAGATCAAAAGCCAATGAAGTTATAGTTGCTCCTAAGTAACCTAAGGATCACAAGCTCATGATGTGAAATAGTTATTGATTTGCCCACGCACAATTAGCTAATCGCTGAGTGATGAGGCGATGTTTTTCTCTCATTCTTTTTTCCTCTGTTTTTCTTTTTGCTGCCGCAATCCCTTAATTAATTTCCTACTCCTAGAGGCTGAAAAAGGTGAGCTACTCTTGCTGTTACTAGGGTTCTTTTGTTCATTTATGCATATAAGTGAATGAATTTTTGCTTACCATTGTCTGTTGTTCGCACCAGGACCCACGCGCGCGCAGTGAAACACACTGTTTAGCTCGTCCTAACGCCACACTCTTCTTCATTTTTCTAGTTCCATTCTCGTCCCCCCCCCCTTTTAAACGGTTTTTCGAAGCCTTTTTTCACTTTGGAAACACCGATGCACGCTGTTTCTTCACCTCAGTCGCACTAGTTTCGATCTTGTCTTCCATTTTTCATCATAACCTGGATTACCCAAAGTTATCTTGAACGGTGCCTTTAAATGCTCTCTACTGTACTGTATATTTATAAATAGCAACCTTTATCATTTAAGATGCCTGTGGTACCGAAGCCGGCATTTTTTGTGAACACCTCAGATCCCATTTATAAATCTGGAGATCCAAATCAAGCGGGTGAAAAAGGAGCTGCAGTGAATATTGACAAAAATGTAAGTCTTTTCATCGTTACAAACTCTTCATGTCTACCTCCCATTCTTTTTAAAGAATTCTTTGTTTCTACTATTCTTGATGGGAGAAGCTTTTAAAGAGATTTTTTCGAGTTTTTTTGATGTCTAGTGACCAGCATTGTTTCAGAAGTTATCGCCAGAAGAGAAGAAAAAGTACGATCTAGGTTTCCAAAATAATGCGTTCAATCAATATGCATCGGATATGATATCAATACATCGAACGCTACCGGAAATTCTCGACCAAGAGTATGTTTTTTTATTTTTCGCAATTCCGAATGGTTTCTTCAATTAGAGCGTTTGATCTATCTGATAAGCGATGATGACTAGTGGAGTAAGGGCCTTGATAAGGCCGGGTGTTGATTGGAAGTCTAAACGGCATGCCATCAGGCGGGACATCTAGCTAGGAATCGTCGCGCGCGAATGGATTGGATTCTACCGCACCTGCCCGAAGTGGGCGGAACGCTCCCTACTTAACTGTCGAAGAGACGACTTCTTGGATGGAAATTCGTAGGAGGGGGGGGGGAGGGCTTCCAACAGTGCTCTACGTATCTGGCTCTGAAGAATAGGACCCGGGAAAGGATGGGACGGCGGCTTTGCGGGCCTTTGATGGTACTTCGAAATCATACTGAAAAAGAAGAAGTGAGTTTAATACCTCGGAGGGGAGCAGCATTGGAGTAGTCTCGATGCTGAAGTTGTGCAAAAAGCTGAAAGGGAAAAGAAATTGCGTACTAGGGCACTGTCTCGCTAAGAGAGCGCAGACTTGCGAGCTGAAAGGCTGCTTTCATAGTCCGCCTGCGAGCGCGCGCCGCCCGGCGGACTATGTAAGCAGCCAAACACGTCCCTTCAACTACGCCGCTTTCTCGCGGTTGTGTGTACATTCGTGCAGTTCGAGTGCACGCTGTAAATGAATCCAAAGTAATTCTGATGACTTCAGCGCCTATTATTAGGTCCCAAATTTGAAGTAGAGTAGATTAGTAGGATGAGCCGGCCATACTGATCTACTCTACTTCGAATTTGGATGTCAATAGTAGACGCCGAATTTCGCTTTGAATGTACCCTTCCCCGTTCTTTGAGGTTTTTTGCATACGGGCGTTTGTACGACTTAAATTATCTGATTTTTGTGAAGTTTTTTTGTGATCTTCTGCGTCCACGGAACTTGGGTACTCGGCACTATTTCCCCTTTACTGCCCCACCTTTCGAGAATGGGCTGGATTTCTACCGAATTTTTTCAAAGAAGATGAAACCGGCTAGAAACTTGCCTGCAGGGGTAATTTGACCCGTAGAACACGAATATTGCATCCATTTGTCATAAAGATGCCTGACCTTTGCGCTACAGGCGCCTGCGCCAAGTCGCTGAGTCACCGATCTTGCTGAAAACTTGCTCCTAACTAGTGTCCCAGGCGTTTTCATGATGAGTGGATGCGATATTCGTGTTCTACGGGACAAATCACCCGTCTAAGCAAATTTCTAGCCGGTTTCATCTTCTTTGAAAAAATTCGATAGAAATCCAGCCCTTTTTCGACGGAGTGGGGTAGTAAAGGGTAAATAGTGCCGGGTACTCTCTTGGTATAGTACCACAGCAACGTTCAATAGAATAAGCCAGTTAAGGCGGATTCCGAAAAATTCATGGTGGTGCTGTGGATTAATTAACTTCTTGATAGGTGTTTGACGGAGAAATACCATGACGATCTGCCAGACACATCTGTCGTGGTGTGTTTCCATAACGAGGCTTGGTCAGTGTTACTGCGTACTGTTCATTCAATATTGGAACGAACGCCTGATCGATTGCTCAAAGAAATCATTCTGGTAGATGATTTTTCAGACATGGCGCACACTAAAGGTAACAGTTAGCGGGTATAGATCATGGAAAATTTTGCTAAGCCGATGTCTCCTGTTGATGAGTCAATTTTTAAGAACCCCTCGCCCGATATATGTCACAATTTCCAAAAGTGAAGATTCTGCGGATGGAAAAACGGGAAGGACTGATCCGCGCGCGGTTACGTGGCGCTGCAATCGCAGAGGGAAAAGTGTTGACATATCTTGACTCACATTGTGAATGTATGGAAGGTTAGTGAAATATTATTGCGTCAAAGATCATTCCACCCCGTTTGGACGCACTGGGTTGCCCAGGTGACCGCGTCGCAACCGCGCGCATGGCTTTTATGTGTTGCGGCAGCCGCAATATATTGAATCTCGTTCAATTTGGCCATTGTCGTTTGATTTGAAGTGTTTAGGCTGGATCGAGCCGTTATTAGATCGAATCAAGCGAGATCCAACCACAGTGGTGTGTCCTGTAATTGATGTTATTGATGATAATACATTCCAGTACCACTACTCGAAGGTATTACGCACATACTTGTTCCTTACTATTGTCAAGGCTCGATATTACCTTTATAGGCATATTTCACGAATGTCGGTGGTTTCGACTGGGGTTTACAGTTCAACTGGCATCCCATTCCGGAACGGGATAGGAAAATGCGTTCAAGAGCTATTGACCCAGTAAGGTAAGCGACATGATTCTTTCTTTAGCAGTACCTTTTTGCGAGTAGAGTTGAGAGCTGGTGAAAGGGTTGCACAGCCGAGATTGAGGAGAGGTTATCTAGTTCTCATTGTTCATGCCAAATCAATAGTTTGTACTTTCGTAAACGATAATTTGGAACCAAGTAGTCAGAGAAATTACGATTGCGGACGAAGACGAGCTTATGGCTCATTCCTAGAACTGAGCTCTCCCTCCATTGCTTAGCATTATTTTCTCGTTTTCAGATCTCCGACAATGGCTGGCGGTCTTTTTTCCATTGATCGAGCGTATTTCGAGAAACTTGGCACCTACGATCCAGGTTTCGACATTTGGGGAGGAGAAAATCTTGAGCTGTCGTTCAAGGTAAATCTTTAGCTCTTTTTGATGTTGACTTTATTTTGATTAATCGCGTCACAATTTACGAAGAAGCTCTGGTTGGTGGATTAGTTGTAGCAACTAGGTAGAGGCAACTCCCACGTTATATCGTTCGAATGTTTTTAGACCTAATTATTCAATACATCTGATCTAGGAGGGACTAAAAGTACGTAACCGGATTGGCTGTACTTTCTAACTTTTTTTTTCTAGATTTGGATGTGCGGTGGAACTTTGGAAATTGTCCCATGTTCACATGTTGGACATATTTTCCGAAAACGGTCGCCTTATAAGTGGAGGTGCCATTTCTTAGCTTCTTTTACATTTTGCGAACATTTTGTTTAGTAGAAGGGGTTGGTTCTCAATTTTATAGTGTACCTGTACGTCATGAGAGGAGGATATTACTTCTATCGGTTTATTTTTTCATATTGAATTAGTGAACTTGATCGGCATCCCATCTGTTTCATCCATTCTTAAGTACAACAGGCTATGAACTTCATTTCCTTATTAACCCGTTTAGTTATTTTCCTAGCTGCTAGATAGATAAGCAATTGTGAGGTGGTTAACTGAATGCTCAGTGTGGCCCCTCCCCTTCGTTTTCTTCCATCACTTGCGGGGGCAAGGGAAAGTTCCCATTAACGATTTATTTTTAAGATTTTTTTTCTAGATTTCGTTTCTTTCTGACCGAGCTTTCTTTACAGGCTCTCTTTGTTAGATAAGAATAAGAGTGTTTGCTAATGAATATTTGTAAGTCACTCGAACAGTAAAATTACAGAACTGGAGTGAATGTGCTGAAGAGGAATTCAGTACGATTAGCAGAAGTATGGTTGGATGAATACAAACAATACTACTATGAACGGATCAATAACCAATTGGTGTGTGTTACAACTTGAAAGAGAGCAAAGCTTAGTCATGAGTAAAACTCGTACGCACGTACTTATGTTTCACACCATACTGACTCGTTGCGCTGACAAGATGCCTTACTGTAGAATGTTGCGGTGACGATTCAGAGGACCGTTTAGATCATGATGTTTGCCGAAGACTGAGTGTATTAAATAGAACTTTTCATTTTAGGGAGAAATTGGCGATATATCTGAACGAAAGAAATTGCGTGAACGACTTGGTTGCAAGTCATTCAAATGGTATTTAGACAACATATTCCCAGAGTTATTCATTCCTGGTGAATCGATTGCCAAAGGAGAGGTAAGTCTTAAACTTCGATTACTTCTCACATATTTCCTTTTCTCTCTATATTTCCATCATTTTCCTTTCTTTTTCTTCTTTCTTCTCGAATACGGCATTGAAGGGCATTTCACTGAATTTTTGCTGACTTTCAAAAACTCCGCCCACGCGCTAAATTGCTCTGTAAATTGGTTCTCAATTTCTTTTTTCAAATTTTTTTACTAAGACTGGAATGCGCAGTGAAATTGTCAAGCCCACTGGTGCCGTGGTCGTTAGATGAGCCTTTGTGTAGTTCTTTTCACTTGTGCTTCGAATACTATTGTGGTAGTGCTATTGGAATCGATGAGGTAATGAAAATTGTGGGTATCTGAATCAAATTAACTGATTTCCAAACTACTTCCATAACTTTGACGCCTAATAGTCTCCCTATCAGGGACATGTAGTACTCTGGGATCTTTTGACTGATTCAAACAAAGTCTAGCTTGGCGGAACTACTGCATTTGCTACTCCTTACTACTACTAACTTACCTCCAAGCATCCTTTAACAACAATGAGGGTGGGTAGATGGGAAGGTTGGGTGGGGTAATTTCAGACGTTCAACCTTGAACTTCCTAATTTTAATGTATCCTTGAAGACCGTTATTCTGCCAGTCATTTTGCCAGTTGATTAGACCCTATCCTCAAGTCATAGAAGGCGGAATACGGGATCAATTGAGGGATGGACCGATAGATGGGGTAAGACAATTTTGAATCTCAGTTCGGGCGGCTTATTTCTGATTGGATTCTTGCATGATTTGATTGGAGGGTTCCCGTTTCGATAGCACTGTCATCACAACCATCTTTTTCCTATTTTCCAACTACTACTTTCTCTTCTTCGTTAGCTCCTTCATCCTGTCTTTAGTAATTCTGCCAGTTGAGTTGCATGCGTTTTCTATTTCTATTTTGTCGAGTTTTTTATTAAACATTTTTTTGGGCGGCGTATCTGGTTGCTGTCCAACGTCGTGAATAGAGCAATTACGCTTTAGAGGGAGGGGATACACAAAATATTTGATTTTTTTCATGAACCAATAGTGAATCCCAACGTTCAATGCGAATCGCTCGATATTTGTGTCATGTCTTTATCGTAACCCCTGTCCATTGTCGATTATAATAGCATGCTTTTGCTTAGCTGCCTTACTTGCTTGTATTTACCTCAGTTACGGATCACCGTCTTGTTCTCAATTTGATTCATTTTTATGAAATCGTAGGGAGGGGAGTCGTAGGATGACATAACCTTACTGTTCCTTTCCCTTCGGTGGAGGAATTTTGGAGAAATAGGTGATTTTTGAAAGAAAAATTGCGTGTGTGACATTAGGTCCGGTCGCGCAACTTCCCTTTCGACCTTGAGTCAATTGGGGCTGTGTTAGCCCGAGCGTAGCGCTTGCTCTGGCAGATCTACGTGAAGACCTCTGTAGGGTCTGCAAAAAAGTAAATTTTTTGGTCTCAGTCTTAGGTACTGTAATTTCTTATGGAACAAGATGGAATCTGTACTAACGTAGTGCATGCTGCACGGTACTAACCCTATGGATGAACATGAATAAATAATATGTGTGAATGCTTTTATTTGCAAATCTTCTAAAGAAGGACTGTAGTTGATCACTATTGAACTTGTTCTCTTTAGAAATGAGTTTTTCGGAAAGCAAAGGTGCAAGATGCTTCACAATTTTATTGGGAAATGTTTTTCCTCTAAGACGGCTTTTCTGGAATTAATGTCTGCTTGTGTCTTTCTAAGGAAGACTCCCGACGGGCCCCCATATGAGGCCTATTTAATTTTTGGTCGATTTCCGCCTAATTTCAGCCTAACTGGGAAGATATCGTTTTCGAAAAATCCATTGTAAAGAGGAACCCAAAATATTGCTCTAGGAAAAGGACAAACAAGTTTAAATATGCTTGACTGCTTATTTTCAGTTTCAATTTCATGTTTCATTCTTTCTTTTTCTGTTGTTTCTTACTCAGCTGCTCCTCTTTTGTGGGTGTATGATGAGCTCTCTCTTGTGTGCACATTCCTGTGATTACCCTTTCTCACAGTAGCTTTTATGGCGTTTTTTAACCATGAAAAATTGAATATAAAAATAGCATAGTGCAGATCCGTTGTCGTACTGACAGAATTTTTTCAGTTCGTACACGTTTTCTGTCGCTTCAAAAGCTTTCAGTTACATTTTATTTGTTTTTTTTTTATAATGGGAGCGTGTATTGTGGTAGCGTGAGTTAAGGCTGCCTTCATAGTCCACGATTTGGTCGCGCGATCGGTTGCGGGCCAAACCGTTTACAATTTAGCCCGCGACAGGTCGTGGACTATGAAAGCAACCAGTGTGATGTGAAATCATCTGAAAAATGGCTTCCGGTGAGCTCCGTAGCAGAAAAGTTGCAAAGAAAGACATCCCTATCTGGTCCTGATACCGTGCGTATAGGTCGGACCCGCGGTCACCCCCGCTTGTCGCGCCATCGCGGCCGTCCCACCGAGGCTATTCCGCATCGGCGGTTGCACGGCAGGGCGACCCAGCGGCGTGAGCTAAGTTACCGGGGTCTCCTGTCATGACGCGCTCAGCGCCGAGTTCCCATCTCGGGAGCCGTGCGATATATGAGTGGTACTACCTTCCATACTAAGCACCATAAATGGATTATACTGTTTTATGGGTAACTACGTGCACAGGAAAAATAATGTGGGCTAAATGCGAGTAAATATAATTGGCTGGGAAACAAGAGATACTATGGAAAAGGATATAGAAAGATGGATATACAGGTTGCGGCAGAAGTTTTGGCAATGGTAAATATGATCGTAAAATCGGTTAAATCGATCGATACATCATACTACTGCAACAGCATTTATCAACAGCTATATAGATAACAAAAACAACCTGGATCTCGGAATAGCCTCTTTCTGGGCGGCTACAGGCTGAAATTCTTCTAGGAAATGCGTCGACGGCGGCACGGAGGTAGTCTTCGTCCAAATGCTACCATGATTCAGCGGGGGTTGCACGTAGAGCATCCAAACTTCTATGCTTATGTTAGTAGAGCAGGCTTTCGTCTTAAGAACTGACCACGCGGTATAGTCCAGTGGATTTAAGCATGGACTGTTTGGGGTCCAATCGTCCGACGAGATGAAGTCTGGGAAGTGCGTTGCGCACCAGTCCTGTACCACTTTCGACCTGTGTGCTGGGGCTGAGTCCTGTTGACAAGTCCATGTCCGGTTGCCGAAATGGGATTTTGCCCAGGAGGGCACCTCCTTCCCTAACACGACTTTTAAGTAGGTCTTGCTATCCACCTTAAACCCTTTCCCCAAGAAAATCATGGGCATTTTGCCGCCCGATGTGATTGCCCCAAAAACCATCAACGACTTGTGGTGTACAGATCGCTAGCAAATCCTCCATGTTGACTGGCTTCTGCAGGGCTTCCCGCTATTATCGTATCATTTTTGGTGTTCAGGAATTGATCTGTTGAAAACAGACATTCGTCAGTGAAAAGGATGTTGCTTTGCCGTTCCTGCGAAAATCGCTTTAGAAGCCCCTTAAAACTTTTTAGCCTAGTTTTTTTCATACGCTCAGTCAGCATGTGAGCTTTTCTGATCTTATAAGAGCGAAGTCGAAGGTGGTTGGTGACAAACCTTTCAACAGATCAAGGAGAAATATTAGGGTGTCCCAAAAGTTTTGTGAAAATTTCGGTCATGTATTTCGCAACCATGCTGCGCAAGAAAGCGCCGAGGCATAGCCACGGAGAAAAGGTCAGTAAGAGGTCACGCTTAGAAGATCATCATAACAAGAGAACAGTATTGCACTTCGTCTTCGGAAGTGTGTTATCATCAACTGAATCATGTCCAACCGACACGACTACCGGCGCCTTTTGCTTCATTTCTACCAATCTGGTCACTCCGCCATTCAAGCCCGTAATGGGCTACGTTCGTCGATGGGCAGCAGTGCGCCCTCCCTTTCCACCTGCTATAGGTGGTACGCTCGCTTCTCTAGAGGAGAGCTTTCCCTCGACGATGCTCCTCGTAGAGGACGCCCACGCTCCTCAAAAACCGACATTGTTCTAGCTTCCGCTCGAAGCCATCCCTCTCAAAGCCTAAGGGAAATGGAAAGGACGACTGCTACTCCTCGTTCCACTATCCATAGGATTCTGCGCCGAAGTCTCCTTCGTGCAGCGCTCCCTGGAGTAATTCCCCACTCCCTTACTGAACATGAGCGTCGAGTGCGAGTCGATGTCTGCCCGAAACTTCTCAGCCGTAAGCGAACGACGACCTGGACGGAATTCATCATCGCTCAGGATGAAAAGTGGATATCTTATGAAAATCCACAGAGGAAGTTGCAGTGGCTACCAGTGGACGTGAAGCCTCAACCCGTGCCAAAGCGTGGTGCCCACGCCAAGAAGGAGATGATATCATTTTTCTTCTGCTCCACTGGCTGCATATACTACGAGATCTTACCTGAGGGTACTGCGGTGACGGCAAGAGTATTCTGTGAGCAACTGCGAGAGATGGTGTCTCGAGCCCCCAGTTCACACCGACTACAAGGAAAGTTTGTTATTGTGATGGACAATGCTCGACCACACCATGCGAGGACCACGACGGAGGAGCTGAAAAGACTTGGGATCACCTGGCTACCCCACCCCCCATATTCACCTGATCTTAGTCCTTGTGATTACCATGCTTTCAGAAGCCTGGAGGCCTACACGAAAGGGAAAAAATTCAACAATCGTCAGGAGGTCAAACATGCCGTGGATGAATGGATCGCTTCACGCCCTCCTTCTTTCTGGATGAATGGCATCAGTGCTCTGCCCAGTCGATGGAGGGACGTCGTGGCTAAAGAGGGCCACTATCTCGATTACTGATCTCACCTTTTTGTTGTAGTATTTTTGTGTTGAACAAACCAAATAAATTTTCTCAAAACTTTTGGGACACCCTAATATTTACCTCAAAAGCCATTTTTTCTTGGACCTACGAGGGTGGCGGCGGATTTTCTCTCGAATGATTTTCGCGATCGCCTTTGTTGTTGTACTCCTCAGTATTCAACTTTTGGGTTTGTCCTCCATAGTTCCTGTCGTCTTGTACCTGTTACGGTGTTGTACACGGTTCTTGAGGGAATCTAGAGCTGTTTGAAGATGGTCTTTGCCGTGCATCCAGCCAGATGGAGGTGCAGGATGGAGGCTCGTTAATCTTTGCTTGTCACCATTCTGTAAAATGGCATATTCAAGAACGATCCATTCATGGAATGTATAGAAGAGGACTTGCAGTAAATAATGGCACTGATCCTGTCGAGATCGAAGGCCTCATTTTCTAATAGAGAGCCTGAAACTGCCTTTGCCAGAACTTTTACCGCACCCTGTACATATTGAAACCACACTCAGCCTACGGAGAGGTACGATCCTTCTAAGTCTGGCCATCCCAATCTTTCCAGCTTCCTTCTGGTTTTGCTGCTCCTTGGCCCTTCTGGTACTGCTGCTCCTTGGTCCTGCGGACCATTGGATGTTTTCCATAGCTGTGGACAAGAGAAAAGTGGTGGTGCTGCGGGATACTCTAGAGCTGCGTCGATGCCGTTGACGTTGAATGCGTACCAGGAGACGGAGACGACCAGTCTGCTGCGACGACTGAGCGAAAGTGAATGATGCAATCGTCGCGTGATGGCAAGAGCAGCCAGAGTCCGTGGCTAAGCATGGCCACGTGGCGGCCTCTCGCTTTCTGCAGCGCATTGTACTTTCCCGGCGGGACCGAGGGTCGCGCCACGCCAGCAACTCGTTCGGAAGGCACCACCGCCCCTTAGTTGCGGGACACGCGTTAGGACACTGCCAATCCTAGGTAAGCCTAAGTGTTAATTCCAATAACTTGGACTAGAGAGCTGGATTTGCAATGAATTTATCGCCACCCGAACACGCCCCGATTTTATTTGTTTGGCGGGAAAGTTTCGCGCATTTTGCTTTACATGTTGTGAAATCTTTGGGGATTGTTTTTGAATGTTCACTGGGAACATGTGTAACTGCCAATGCCCTCTTGGCAGTATACTATTTGCCGTAGCATTTCGCAACTATTATGGCTGGGAGAGTCGCTCTCGCATCAAGGAGTGTTAGACTGCTTCTCCTTTATGACTGAAGAGAAATTTAAATCCAAATCGTGCGAACAGGAACATATGTGAGGCGATGCGGCCCACCACTGTCTCTTACATCTCGACAGGGAATTGGTTCCACAAGTTCGAAAATGGTTGGTTGCTTCCATCAAACAATTTCACTGTTACCTTCGAAGCATGTTGTGCCCAGCTGGATTGCATTGCTTCATCTCTACGAGAGAAACTGGGAAAGTCTGGTTTCTCCTCGACAATGCTCGCCCACACACAGCGAATAAGGCCCACAAGGAACTTCAGAAACTGGACTGGCATGATCTGAGCGCCCACCGGTTTTACCAGAGCTGGGCCCTACAGATTGCCACGGCTATTGAACCATTCAAAAAATGAAAAGTCCGATGATGTGCATCGGCAGGTTTTATCTCGAAACCTCAGAAATTCTATACAAGCGGGAACAACAAGCTGCATGATAAATGTTAATATGTTCTCGATAATGATGATATATATATATATTTGCTAGGTGTTGGTCGTTGTAAGGAAAAAATAATTTTTGAAATTGCAAAATGCGCAAACTTCCGACAACCTGATGGCTTCTGCTGAGTAGCACATGAGCAAAACCGGAAGCCAATTCTGTCTTATAAAAAAGGATTCCAAGTTAATGTATCCTCATGGGGCTCGTACCGTAGACGTTCTCGGATGCTGATAATGAATTTGCTTTCCATATTTACAAAGTGATCAATCGAGCAAAGACCTATGTTTCTTTCGTCACACCCTGAACAAAGCATGAAGTGGATGAACGGATGTACATATTTGACCGCAAGCCCCAAAGTTGAAGTGATGACCCTGCGCTTACTGCGCGTTGGCAGCGACTTTGCAGACTTTTAAAACCATTATAAGTTTCCTTTTAGCCTTTTGCGACTTCTCATTTGAAATAAGCTCAGAGCTTCTTTATCCCATCACTGCACAGCTACAGCCTAGTTTTTAAAATATTTGCGGTCATTGACTTTGTCCTCTACAACTATATTGGAAAAGGTCAAGGTCGAAAAACAAACGTGTTTGAGTTTGTCAAAGCAGGCTGTAGTTAGCAGTCATAGATTGGCCCTTCTCAGAGGTAAAGTCTTGAGGGAATTAGGGGGAAACGGAGTAAAAGTGAATCCTGTTAGCCACCTCTTGACAACAACTTCACGCGTCAGGTTGCGGTCAACTCTGTATATATGCTCTCATCCCCTCTTTATTCTGCCAATTGAGATCTCGATTGAACCGTGCTCGGTGACGATTGTGAATTTGGGATTACACCTGAAACCATCACTTGAATATAATGTCTGCGGTGTGAGTAAATCACAAATGGCTACTTTGACTTGAGATTACGCCCTTGATAATCCAAAGCGGCTCTGTTTGTGAGGAAGAGTAAAGGTATAATTTCTCTGCATGTCGAGCTCAGATGAATAAGCAAATTTGAACATCTCTCTCTGCATGATTTCACCTCTATTAGCCGTCCATCAGAATACTATCTACCTAATGTGAATGTTTGCTTGCCTGTGCGTGTGTGTGAGTGTGAGGTAATGACAACACCGTGCGTCTTCGAAGCATGTGGTTGTGTGTTGAGGTTCGGAATCTTGGCGATATTTCGAATGCTCGTTGCTTGGATTGTGCTATTGGTCGGCATGAGAAGAAGAAATCAGTGAATTTGTACGGGTGTCACGGCGCTGGCGGCAACCAGGTAGGCGCAGCCGGGTGCTGCATTTACACTATCCACTGGGGTTTTCAGCTACGAAATCAAGGTGCACCATATTGTGTGGATAGTGCGATCGGTGAAGACAACGATGCAAAGCCGGTCTCACCATATCCATGTCATGAACAGGGTGGAAATCAGGTTTGCAGGAACAAATTATAGTAAAGCGACGGCCACAATTATATTAAGTTCATAAGGGTAAATCTCCCATGACATGCCATCGATTAGTCGATGAAATACCAAAAGTGCATCAATAGGAGTACAAGAAAACGTGCGGCATATTAGTCTTTATAAAGGTTACATGAACAGCTCCCCTGAAAACTTTAATCTAAAGTCTTAACCGGCTTGACCGCGAGATTAACGCTGGAGATCCCCCTGGCTTTGATCTCTAGCGTATCACGCAAAGTCTAGATGACAAAATGACGAACTCGACATACATATATATTTAAAAATTAGCACCAGTATACTCAAATTTATGGCTCTCCTAGTCCTTCAAGCTTATAGTATAATAGATTGACTGATTAGGAGAACGAAAGGTATTGTTCTAGATCACAGGCACAATTGAACAAAAGAATACATCGAGTAATATTTTTGAAATGATCAAGTTTTTCACACAAGCAACATTAAACATCAAAAAGAAAAGATAGGAAGAATTAAACAATTCCGTCTTCTAAGATCAACCGCTGGATCATGTGTCCAATACGGTACACGCGGAAATGCTGCATCGAAGCTGACGAATACGTGGCTACGTTGGTCGACAAGAACACCTCCAGCTGCACGTGATCGTAGTGATGAGAAGGAAGTTGTGTTGTATGACGGTCTTTAAAAGTGGGTCGTTGACCGAGTTTGTAACAGGAGGCAAGAACAATTCTGATAGGGAACTAATAAGGCATCAGTACGGTTATGCTGACGTTGTTACGGAAAATTGCCGTTCTGGGCAAAAGGAAAGGAGGCGCGGAAGACTGAAAGACTTCACTTCACGGACTTCAAACCAAAGGACAACGATGCGCTGGTTCGTTTCGTATACCTGTAGGGTGTGTATGGAATATGAATCTGGAAACATTGGACACCCTCTATTGTATGCTACCGTCTGAACGGAGACAGATTGGAATTACTGCAGATTGCACATTATTTGCAGAACGACAGTTAAATGCTGCTTGCAGGAGCTGTCGCCTCATGACGTATTTCCATCAATGGAAGCAGATGATGAGTCATGATGTGACATGTCATATCGCTGACGTAGAGGGTTTCGGCCAACCTGTTGTTATCAAATTCGACGGCAAGCAAGTAACGCTCAGGCCTGTTGAATCGTTCAGAGTTCCCACACATGTACGTTTATTTGCAACATTACAAGGAAAGCAAGCAGTCGAAATGCTCCCTTTAAGTTTCTCATTTGAACGCTCAACACTCCGGAGATCGAGTCGATCTTGAATCCATGCATATCTTCGAGAAATTGTTGGATTTTTTCCCGTAACTGTTCGGTACGCTTGCTGAAACGAAGCCTGGAGCCCCACTATCTGTCAAACCTACGACGACTGTTCCGAATGTGCAGAAGTGGCTATACAGAGTCAATTGAATTCTCAAGCCTTGAGAAACATAGGTTTTTCTCAAGCCCTGGTGTTCCCAGTGAATTTGGAACTGGTCGTCCAGGATGCAGTGCTTTATGTCATTATGTGCAAATATCTTCGACACGAAGACTGGGTCTTCATTCGTCACATTTCCAGTTTTTCTCCTTGAGGAACAGCGTCGCGTGAAGTGAATTTGAATGTTTTGCCGAACTTTAAGGCAACGATCTTTTCAAAGAACGGATTGTAACATGTCGTGGTATAGCAAACGGCAGGAATATTCTCAGCATACGTCACTCGCGAATATTCAACAACGAGTGGTGAAGGCAAGATGATGGCCATTCATTCGCACGAGAGAATCTGAAAAAGCAATGTCAGCATTTGAAGGTACAAACAGTGGCAACTGCTTCGTACTATACCACTCTTTCTGATTATCTTTGCTGAAATGCGATGGAAGGAATTGAGACCCCTTCGATCAAAGCAGTTATCAACGTCGAACACTGCTGCGTTCCGTGACTACTTGATATGATAAAAAAAAGGAACACGACGTTTCGAAGTTCATTACCAAACCAAAATGACGTTCATACAGGAGGTGCCGAACTATCGCGATCCACAGAAGACACACATGTCTCGCCTCATCTATATTTTTGAATATGTTTACAAAGTTTGATGCAGTTCTCTAACCTCTGTACAGGGCTTGAAGTTAGAATCAACAATTTGCTGACCCAATCATGTGATCACTCCACACAATTCATCTGCCTAAATATTATCCTAACATTTCACTTGCATAGAGTTCGATATATATTAGGTCGCCTGAGAATTGCATCTCAAAAATTTTGCTTAGTCCAGACTTTTCTGGAAACTTCTGGGGGTTTTCACAAAATTACTACGTAGGGATGTATGCGCCAGACTTCAACGCTTTTTGCAACAGAATGGCAGGATTTGAACAAGGTGTATACGGCTCCCTCTTCTTTGCCTTTTCGACCGATCTTTCTTCCCATGTTTGGCCTGCACTTGTTTAAGGGATCGAATCTGGCCATTCCGTAGCAAAAGCACTGAATTTCGTATCAAGTATTCCACTTTGAAACCCCTCGTAGGCTGATCCGTGCACACCGCTCTTCAAGCGCTTCACAAAATGGAATGTCGATGATGAACCTTGGTCTGATCAGCTGCCTGGAATATCATGAAATCTCCGGATATGCTGTGCACATACTGTTTGGGCAATTTTGTAGAATTTGGGGCAAAAACATCTAATACACTCACCCACCTATACTTGTGAAATTCCCAGTAGGTACTTTTCGAACGCTCTACTACACATCACCTTTAGAGTGCACCATCTAACGCTTGCCCATACGTGTTGTCAGGTGATATGTGTGGGTCTAAAAAATTAGTTTTGTTTTCTGTAGTTGACTTGCTTTCGTGTAGCTGGACTGCCAAAAAAGTGGCTGTCAATGTGAACGAATACCAAGGTATTACTCGCTGCTGTGCACTCCAGCAGTTAGCTTCAGTTGATGGTGGTTGATTATGTCTCTAATATCGCAAGTGATAATATTCCATGTGCTGATCGCCTCTAACAAGCTGTTGTTTTTAAAACTTCCTCTGTATCGCTTTTGCAGTGTGATGTCCAACTCTTCTGGCTATCGTACTCTCACTCTTCTCTCTTATTATGATGAAGCGTACTCAGTTCTTCTCAAGGATTTCGGGCTGAAATCTTTTCTTGTCATTTGCCTGTCACTATTGTGTCCGTGAACTTTCTCCTAACATTTTTATTAGTAATCCTTCATATGTATGAATCTGTAGTTACGAAATGCTGGCGGTGGTAATCGACAATGTATCGACTATGCATCCCACGGTGCCAAAAAATTCGGTCTTTACCAGTGTCATAATCAAGGAGGAAATCAGGTTTGATTTATTGTTTCCAAGTGCTCATGGAGAACGTTACATATACTTACACATAATGAACCTTTCTATTAACTCCTTTTATTGCTCATTACTAGACGTTGTTTGTTGAGCAAGTCTCAGTGCATGCACGTCTAGAGCCCCATCTTTGGAGGTAGGCTCCGAACTTTTTGAACTCAGAGCTTGATAGGTTTTCATAAATGTTTTCCATCTTCATGCATTTGACCTGACCATTTGTCTCCGTTCCCATTCGGGGAACGTTGTTCAGAAGATCCAAGTATCCGTAAGCTCCTGCTTCCTCTTAGGTCCTCCCTTTGCCTAGTTGCCTAGACGCTCTCTGATTTGGAACATCTTGGTAACATAAATCAATCACTTTTGGAAACTCAGTCTCATTTGCACAGTTCAGCTCCCATGTAATTTCACATTAGACTTCGGTCCACATTGCTGAACAACTTGAAATTCACTGAGAGTACCTGCCGCGAGATGTAGCCGCTACAATCCAGATGTTACATGCTTTTCTATCTCTTCTGGAGAGCGAACATGATCCGTCACTTGAGGCATATGAATTATGCGGTGAAGCACTCAATTGTTTATAGAGTGCAGGGAATGTAACCATTTTAGAATGACTGAAATTCTTTACCTTTTCGCCTTTAACTCCGAATTTCGGCCGGAAAAACTCTGAGCTACTCACGAGAAAAACTCCGCTTTAATCTCTTTGTTCGTCATTTTTTCATCTATGACATTTACTATATGACCGCAGAAGGTACTTTAAGTTTAGTTTAGGCGTTGGGTTATTCATGCTGAAAATATTAACAAGTACAATAAGCTGCTCATTTCGAAGTAAACCCATCATCAGCCGATTTTGTCAGATCCTCTAGTTGACTAGTATCAGAGTAACCCCCTCAAAACATATCAAGTACTCTCATCTTGACAGGTGATCGGGAAGCGTAAATTGAAGAGTTAAGCCGTGGAATATCTCGACTTTTGTGTACAGCAGACAGCCTCTTATGCAGTCTTTCTTCAATACTGAAGGCGATCCGTAGAGATGAAGTGCCGCGCCATACTACGTTGAGGATTGTCCGACCTCAATACTGTCTTCATTATGATGAGCATGATGAGGTGGTGTGAAAGAATGGTTTCCTTCCAACATCTTCCTAATCACAAGGGCAGAAACTATGGATCGGTGATTGAAGGGAAGGTTCTAAGCCAGATTGGATGTGGCAGCCTGTGCGCACTGTTATGACGAATTTCGGAGAATCGGATGGATTTTCATTTCGTTGATGATTTCTCCGCCCGGATTTTCTCCCGAGCGAATCAAAATTTTCGGGTGCCACTCTTATTCGTATGAGTAAGTGCTGTGGCTGCACGTTGCCGAACTTTGCGCAACTTTCGTGGATCGGTCGTGAAAATGTCCCCTTATCAGCAACCTAGATGGATCCAGCGTTCATGATTCGATGGAAATATTAGCGATGGAACAAAACAATGGGAGAATCGAGTGGTGAATAATAACGTACTGAGAAAGCATCGAAATGGATCCTTGTCAAACATCCTTCTGACCATTATGTTCGAATGTTGCGAGCACACCGCCAGCGACAGACAGCGACTACCCAACGACGCCCATTTACCTGAGAAAATTCATAACAGTTCGGAAGAGCCATGAGGAAACCTGAAGTCTAACCAGTAGAGACTAAGAAACGCTATAAAGATCTTATTATCGTGAGTGTTGATCCCAACACAAGTGCCTGTCGCTGCACGAGTTCAAAGCATGTTCAATTGTGCCAATGATGGCTTGCGAATCAGCCATTATTAAGGTGCAGAGCTAGTTCTGAATCGCTGGCAGATGATTGTTGGCAAGTACCAGGATACGTATTGATCCACTTGATCCTCTTTAAATTCCTAAAACTGTCTACCCGTCATCAGCACATTTTTTGAGGAGTATTCGTCTAATTTTTAGTACGTCACACAGAAACTAAGTATAACACAGGACAAAAAAACATTTTTGGTGCTGAACGAGTGCAAAGCGGTCCTTTGTGACCACGAAAAGCTTAGGTCTCACTGAATAGGACCGAGAGCTCGCTGCAGTGACGCATCAGTAGCCCACTATAAATGTATATAGAGTGAAGTAATAAACCCAGTGGAAGTGGTTATTTCAAGTTCCATTTAAATTCATTAATAGGATTCGTCTGTTTAGTACTGGATGATGTCGAAGGACGGAGAAATTCGCCGCGACGAGACTTGTATTGACTATGCCGGTGAGAATGTCATGGTATTCCCATGTCACGGAATGAAAGGAAATCAGGAATGGCGGTATAACCACGAGGTGGGTTTTTTCGTGTATAGTTCACGAGCTATTCTTTGCCTTATGGTTTTTGCATTACCTGACAGATTACCAACTTCTTAATCGTAGAAACTAACTTTTTTTTTACAGAATAACTAGTAATCGATTAACAAAGATTATCTCATGGTTTGGGGATTCCTTAGGCGGGCAATGTGCGAGTCAGCACAGGTTATACCCGTCGGTACGAGAAACCGAGTCAGTTTGAGACCTGGGCTGGGTGAGGAAGCATCCGGGGGCTTCCTTCACGGTGACTTGCTCTTGGCAGAGTAGCTGTAAAGCTCAAATCTCGATCCTGATTGATATCCGACAGGATCCTTTTTTCTCTGCTCTTGTCCACCCTTTGGAACTGAACAACCCTTTGTGGCTTCAGTGGTTTTCTGAACTTCCACGCGGTTTTGTTTTGGGTGCCACACCCTACCCGTCTTTGACACTCAATAGGAACACGATAATAAGGGAAGTGCGCAATCTCGTCATTGGAGAAGTTCTCTGCTCTTGACAAGTTACCCACAATGCTCGTAAAAAAGGCAAGTTTCGTCTAGTCGAACTTGTAATGCTATGTAAGAACCTTCTCTGCTTTGAAGAAAGCATCTTTCCCGTAGACAGCTTGGTCTGTCCTCCCACAAAAAGACGAGTTGTCTTGTTGCCCTGATGCTCTAATTGTAATACCGCCTAGTGAGTCATACCATTCATAAATAAGGCTTGAAGATCATAAGTAAAACTTCGAGTCCCGACTGAGAATGCTGGTTTGTTCATAATTTGTGGGATCATATAACTTTTACCGCCCCAGGGCCAAACCGTATTCAAGAAGCGCTGTTCTATCGTTACCTTTTTCCAGACTGGTCGATTATATCATGCAGTATCGCAGAAATGTATGGAGATGACAAAAGATGGTGCCAAATTGGAAATGAAACCATGCGATGCCAACAACAAATATCAACAATGGCGGTTTAAAGAGTACAATGAGGAAAAAGTCAAACAATACTCCGTTATTGTGCCAGTTTAACATTCACCAAGAGGAAAGCCGGTTTGTAGTGGCTTCTAGGGAATGTATACAGTTGTGTACGTTTTTTTTCTCTAATATTTCCTCATTGCTCATAGACCTCCTGTACCTGGAATGATTAGAGCGCTACTTCTTTAAATCGCACCACCCTTGCACATTCCAGAACATCTTTTTCACTATCACTCTATATCATTTATCAGTAGCGATATTTGCTATCTTCTATCGGTATCGGTTGAAGCTTTATCTCCAATATCCTTGGATTCCGTACAATACTGAGACCAAATCCTGCTTGGGTAATCGTGCGCACTTCTTTCGTCATTATCGACGGGACCAATGACTTGTCCATGTCCTTTACTAAATTGACAGAGATAGAAAATTTTGTTATTTCGTTGGCTTTTCTTGTGTGTGTATGTGTGTTTATTTTTGCTTGGAAGACGTGTTTGTTTCTTTCACTCATCGTCTCGTGCACTTCATATCCGTAGTTTACTGGCGCAGTCATCGCACGTTTCACAGGTGTCAGGGTAAACCCCATGACAGCGATAAACTCTCTGTTTTAACTCAACCCGCCCCTGGGCACACCGTCCCGCGTGCGTGGAGCATGAGCTGCGTGCGAGATGACGTCATAGTAGCGATTGCGCGGAGTATAGCCAGTGCTGCAGCTATTGCGCTCTAATCATAGAAATCCGTGGCACAGTGCCAACTCCCGTTCTGTCTTCCACCAGCAGTAATTTTCTAGTTTTCATGTAGCTGATTGGTCCAAGGGTGATTAAAGAATTCAAGCCTCCAGCCTTGGCAAAATGCCAGGATTTATCAACAATGGAAAGGGATAGCGACAGCATTTGCATTCAATTGTTCTATCGCCGTCATGACGTGATCTTGCACGCGCTGCGCACGCTCGCAGATGAGCTTGGCTCCCTCGGTTCTGGCTCCTCCCTTGATATAAAAGAAAAACTTCTGGAAAGGAAGTGAAGGAGGGAGGGCTAAGTTCATCCATGACCATTCATCGAGGGTTCTCGAAAAAGGGGAAGAAAAAAGGGTTTACAGCCTTGGTGGGAAGATTCTGGGTTTCCTACATTTCACCCAAGACTTCTGGACCCGCTGTGGACGAACGATTGATCGCCAGTGCAACGATGCCAACATTCCTTTTCTGGGTTTCTATTGTCTCTCGTACTCGCTTCAAGCAGCGAAATGATGTCTGTGATTTTCTGATATCACTTGGCACTTGTCTTGTCCTTCGTTTTGTTTTCGTTTTTTTTTTTGCTCTTCTTTGTCGTTTGTTTATTTGTCATGCCGAAAAACCCACCTGACCGTGTACACTCATCAATCCTTCTCCAAGCCCATTGTGATAGTTGCCCACTACCGCCTGAAATCGCATTTCTAAGGGGTGTGCAATGTGTATTGTTTTTGCTGTATTACCATGAATTCCTCTTCTATTGTGAAAAAAATTACATTCAGATTTGTTATGGCGTTAGTTTCCTCTCAGATAAGGCGTGCGCTTGTGCCGCATTTGCCGTTTCATGTGCCTAAGCCGATCGATAGGTATTTATATTGTTTACTCGGTGATTATAAATAAAGATACTTTTGGATTATGACTATCAGTGGCTTCCGAGTTCGGCTCAGTGGTGCTGCACTCAATCTGCTAGTGTTTTTTTATGTTGCCTTCTAAACAGCACTTGTTTATTTCAGAGTATTTCCCGTTCTATTGTATTGTAATGAGTGGGGTAGAGGTATGGACAGGAACTTTTGAACGTACTGTTTTATGGTTAACTCGAATGAATGGGCATACAAGCGAATGGCTGACTCGGTCGGCCTGGATCGAAGCTGCCCAGGCTGACAAAGCCATCCGTTACCCTGGATGTTTGGTTCTATCGCGAAAATGATTTCAACCATTTTCATAGTGTTGGCTCTTGATTAAAAGCACAGATCACGATAAAAATGGTTTTTAGGATTTCCCAATTGGATGAATCGGTGGACCCTCTTATACCATATCTGGCGCACTTTGGGAGTTATAAAGGCTCAAAGATTGGCTCGTGTGTATACTCGGACGAGTTTCACCGGCATTGTAGACGCTGCGCAGATCACAAAGGCTTGTCATGTCCCATAGCGGCAGTGAAAGACAGTTCTGTACTGTTCTGGCTTGGTGTATTCAGCACTTCGCGCATTTGCAACAACTGAAACCTCGTCCGAATACCCTTCCATGTTATTGCCATCATGGCAATCTCGTCCAACCTCTATTTTCTCTACTTTTAAGGAGCACTATTTTTCTTAAAATTGGAGAATTTTCTCGCTTTTTACGACCAGTGAACTATCCCCAATCAATACAACCGCTTTTCGACTAAAAAGGGGTACCTCAAAATTATCGTGAACTGTGCCTTTAAAGGCACCGTTCACGATAAAAAAGTTATTGAGTTCTTACCTTATTAATACACAGCGGCCGCCATGAGTTGTAGAAGGGACCCTCTCACTTCCCCAATCTCGACGTCCAGGGCATAGTGGCACCCCGTTGTTGGCGTTGTTCGCGTTCCCGCTTCTCGATCGGTGTCACGTTAGACGAGTGTCGAGACAATACAGATTGCTATTATTCGTTCTAGGACCCACGCACAATCAGCTAATCGCCGAGTGATGAGGCGACGTTTTTCTCCAATTCTTTTTCCCTATGTTTTTCTTATTGCTGTCGCGATCCCTTATTTGATTTCCTACTCCTAGAGGCTGAAAAAGGTGAGCTACTTTTGCTGTCACTAGGGTTTTTAAGTTTATTTATGCTTATAAGTGAATGAATTTTTTCTTACCATTGTCTGTTATTCGCACCAGGACCCACACGCGCGCAGTGAAACACACTGTTTAGCTCGTCCGGACACCCCACCTTCTTCATTTTTCTGGTTTCATTCTTGTCCAGCCCCCTTTTTATCGGTTTTCCGAAGCCTTTTTTCACTTTAGAAACACCGATGCACGCAGTCTCTTCACCTCAGTCGCACTAGTTTCGATCTTGCCTTCCATTTTTCATCATAATCTGGATTACCCAAAATTATTGTGAACGGTGCCTTTAAGTCAAATACGAAAATCCTACTCTATATAACGCGCTAAGTGTGTCTATTGGTTTGTTTTCGTGTGTGTGTGTGTATGTGTATATGTGTTTATGTGTGTATGTGTATATGTGTGTGTTTGACCACAAATTGATAACTCCGGTTTCCGTGGACCGAGAGAGTTCAAATTCAGTAGGAGTCCAGGAAGCAGAATGGGAACACTTACGGTGGGCGGCAGAACCGGACTCCGCCCTTAAGGGCCCAGAGAGTTCAAATTTAGTTGGAGCGAGGAGGCAAGAAGGAAACTCTGGTGATAGTGGGCAGAGCTAGACTCCGCCCACAGGGGGCGGGCTGTCACAAAAAATTCAAATTGGACCTAGAGCACTGAAATTCGTTAGGAGTACATGAAGCAAAATGGGAGCGCTGATGATAGGTGACAGGACCACATTCCGCCCACAAACGGAGTGGCGTAATGAAAAATATTCAATTCGGAGCAGTTGAACCTTCAGTGGGTCATTATTTTTAAGATGAGCAATAACATATCGAGACTTCTGTTTATAGGCATAAGCATCGACACATTTGAATACCACTCGCCTGCCCTGTAAGTCTTCTGTCGAACTTCGTGTTCCGAAAAGTGTCAGTGAGCGGTTTGACGATTATCACAACTCGATCATAAGGAGGGAAGCCCGGCGTAAGCCGGGCGACCACACTGGTTTGTAGTAAATTTTGAGTTAGGTAGTCTAAGGCAAGAACCGGACCGGAATTGATCTTTCGGCTCTACATGTGACAGGTCCTTGATTCATTCTCATTCATCATTGAAACCGTTGGTTCTGGATCACTGACCGGATGATCGCATGAGTAATCTGACTGTTTTTTAGTTTGATCCAATAGAAACGTGAAGGAACATAGGTGTACACGCTCTCTGTCACTTCAGCCTTCCTACCTTGAAAGTCCTTGATCGCAGCGTTTTTTAGTCAATCGGACTGTTGCGCTTTGCATCGTCGCACCTTTTGGTGTCCTCTGAAGTGTGTTATACTATCTGCAGTTCTATTTCTGTTCTATTAATCACACAGCACAAAAAAGCTGTTACGGTAGACGGGTAGTTGAATAGATTTTGTGTGATCGATTCGCCGCACGCGGCTGTCGCGGACTAGTTTGTTGCAGTTTTAAGCCAATCGATATGCGATTTTTTGGCATGATTCTACTGTGACTGGCTCCACACCCTAGTAACACAGTAGAGAATATCGATAAGGTGTTGTCTGAAAAGCGCTACGTATCACCACTTTTTCCGATCAAACGTGACTGGCTCATTTTGATCCGGTGTTATGTCTGGCTAACTTCTGGGCTAAACTGCCTCATCTGGCCGGTGTCATGGCAGCTTCGTCCTAAGCCAACCATATCACACGACCATCTGGGGCCGGTTAATTGGTACCAGACTGTTTAGGAGGATAAAAGCACTGACTTTCACATCGGCTGGCCGCCGCAATTCATTATATACGCCATATACGCTTCCAATACGCCATCACCATTATGAATGGATGTCGAAGGTGATGGCGCATCCCACAGGATTGATCAACGCCCAAAGGCTTGATCTTTTTATTATGGTGATAAAGGTGCACTGGTTCTTTCACCTTCACTACGTATTTTTATTCATTAGTCGAAATAACCTTCCATCTGATCAGAGTGTCAAACACCGCAGTTCAAAGAAAATCATGTATTTCGAGAGATAACCTTGGCCTTTTCGCTCCGATTTTCTCACTCATCAAGCAGTTCGATTTGTGAACACTTAGCATTTGATTTCCGCTGTCGGCAGTCGTTACACAGACATTACAACGTTGTCCATTCGGGGCTTGGACCGATTTTCAAAGTTGATAGTCAGTTTATGTCTGGGCGCTCTAAGCTTTATTCCAAATCGGTGCGAGGTGTTAGCACCAAATTTTTAGGTCAATAACTATACCCTTACTCAGAAAAACGCCTCGATCTGAATGGTAGTAGATTGTTCCTCGACGGATTTGATCTTGATGATATGGGATTCAGGGTAGCAGTAAAGGCAAGCGGGCCAAATCGTCTTGTCGCTGTTTCTGTGCCAAATTGTAGAAAAATTTTATTTACAAATATATGCGTGTAATCGATAACCGTATCAAATCGATAATAATATTAAATCAATAGTAGTTTCATCGTCGTCCACCTTGAAGATGAGCGACGCCTCCGTGCATGTTCATGATCTGTAAAAGGACCTTTTAAGATACAGTATGATACAGTAATCGTTATGGTATGTTTGTCACAATAAGAACTCACATCTGACAGAGACACTTTTGAAAGTGGATTGACATGTAGAGGTCCATGAATGGGATGAACAGCAATAGGTGACTGAAATCGGATTGTACTGGTGCGACAGAATTGGATATAAAGGAGCCATGTTAATTCAGTAAAGGGCGATAGTTATGCTTTGTAAGGCCACTACACGGGGGCCAAGGCCACAAGCATAACTGTAGTTGCATTTCCTTGAAAAGAACTGCCAAACTGGCAACTCGGCACCACCTCACCAAGGAACTGCGGGATCCGCTATGGTTGACCATGTTTTGGAAGCTTTGGCAGGGAGCCAGTGAGTGAATTTTCATCTATTATCGTTAGAATTCATCGCCCCAAGGTCACAGGAAAGCAGCTGCTTACCGATCGTTCCTTATTCACCGAATGGTAGTCGCTGATAAGGGGAAGAACGTCAACGTGGTTCTGAAAGGCAATCTCTTAGTAACTGAATGGTCCAGTCTGGGATTAAGACGGATTCCTCACTAGGGCATGATGTCTGATTGGGTAAATAGCTTTATGAGTGTCGGTGGCATCCTCATCGTCCTCCAGTCCTTGTTTCCTCTTCACTGCAGCCAGTTTTCTATGAAGATGGCTGATATCATTGGCAGATTCGACTGGAAAGTCGGACATATGGCTAGGAACCAATGAAGTGACCATAAACGTGAACTCACCCAGGAGAATTGCTACGATGAGTATGAGAAAAAACGTGTTTGCCATAGGTGTCATCGCAAAGGGGGTTCAGCGAATGAAGTACGACTACCTTGGGGGACGGAACGATATTCTCCCAGCCGGACACGCTTTCGTTACTTGGCCACACCCCTTTTCCTAGGTTCTGTCGGTGTGAGCTTTCTGATGTCCATTGTCCTTCCGGCTTTTCGAAAGATCTGGTCCTCCTGAAATAAAACGGCCAGAAGGTACGATGGGTTGCTGAAAAGTGACCAATTTCTGTAGGATTTAAAATGTCAAGGAATGTCCAGTGGTTGGTCAACTTTTCAAACTTTTTAGATCTTTCTTGTTCCTTTTCAGTGGTGCTCATTGCTGTTTTTCGTCATGTCTGAATTGGTCAGAAGAGATTCTACTTGATCGTTAAGACGGCTGCCACTTTATAACCGTGACAGGGCTCCTTCTCGTGGATGAACTTGCTCGTTGCTGGTTTGGCTGTTTTCAGAACTTCAAAGGGGCAATGACAGGTGGCTCCATAATAAACGCTAGCTGTCCCTTTCTTGTCTAAGTATCAGCTGAGTAATTCTAGCTGAAATGCTGCCTCAGTAGCTCATTCCCTGACTGAATTCAGTCGGTCCGACGAGGGTTAATTATACCACCAGTGACTGCACTAGGGAATGGTCTGTTCAAAAAACGGATAGATGATCCTGTAACCCAGATCCGTTAAAAATATCGAAGCCATTGAAACCACGCAATCCATGTCGAAAGACGTAAAACCAGTTGCACTCATCTGTTCACTGCAGACAGTGTCTTATAACCGACGCCTCATAGTAAGTCGAGATTGTGTTGCTTAATTTTCATTGCGAAAGCTTTTGTCGTATGTTGACCGGGGAGGGTTTTGTTTGTTTTTTTTCCACTAGCTGGCCTCATAATCATTAAATCTTGAAGCGTTGGATTGGTTGCCTCTCGCCAAATAACGATAACTCCACTTAGTGGCAATGCTTTGTTTGAATAATATTTAACGGTTAGCGAACCTATTTCTCCGTGGGTTGAGCCATGCGGTCATGTTCCACCGAGTATTTGATCTGGACAGTGATTCTAATGCGAAGCCCGATTGGAAGTTTTATGAGATTGGGGCGAAACTTTACATGAAATTAAAGTAAAATAATAATATTAAAGTATTAATGTTTTTCTTGTAGTCTCCAATCTCCAATATCGTAGAAGAAAACAGTTACGAACAATTACATAGGTGTCGTTTCAATTGGTCGCCCTACTCTGTTTGTTCCCGAATCGGTGGGTATCGACTCCTTTTCGGCGATTCGCGATTAGCCAGTACAGTCTCAAAGTGTGGACATCTCTTGAAACAACCTCCTCATTAGGTCTTCTTGAAAACTGAACGTTCTGATGGCATTGCACCCTTCTTTGCCAGAACGTTTTCAGGGTGGTTGTGGCGAAAAGGCGTTGGTTAGCATTCGTTCCGAACACCATATTATCTTCAGGGACATTAAATAGGTTCTAGCTCCTTATCCATTGCTTTGTCAGTGAAGCGACCAAATTCACCAGGCCAAGTGCAACAAATCCCAACAACTTCACCCCACCAACCTTGCAGATTTTCGTTTGAGAAAAAATCTGACAGCAGTTTGACTATAGTCCGTAAGAAGAATATGATCCAATCCAATCTAATCCATCAGCAGAGTGCCTCCCTGCCTTGATTCGAGACCGAAGCGTTATGCACTCAGATCAGCCTTTCCCTCGGTAGACAAACAGCAAAATTGGAGCTATGCTATGAGGGGGCCACGTGAAATCTTAGCTTTACCGAAGCTAAGAGCAACCAAGTATCAAAAGAGCTGTCTTTTCACACTCTCCGATACTGAGTTTTCCTCTGAGCTACCACAACGAATGTGCAACTTGATAAAAAGTTAGTCGTAGGTTCCGCTGGCAGCTCCGCCCACGCAACAAGACGAGCTGGACGAGTTGACGTCAGGGTTTTTGGGTAAGTCAAGCAGTTTTTTTTCAGTCGTTTGCGGCTGGACTTTCGCTGCTTTTTTTCTTTTTACAGTTGTAATATAGTGCATGAGATTTTTTCTTGTTCATATTTTGTGATTTGCGAATCGAAGGCTGTTTTTACTGTTCGGAATTTCTGCAATTATAACCTACAACATTACAACTTATCCCATTTGATCGTTGGCTTTTATAATGGCATTTTGTATGATACTATCGTGTGAAATGTATATGTTCTTTGTAATATGTGTAATATTGTAACATTTCAACGCTACGGTATTTTTAGATATGATAAGCTGTGGGATTTGCGGAAAGCACATGGCAAACGCGGATGGAAAGTGGGCATTTACGACCAGGTACCAAAACATCATCCTCCTCGTGTCTCTATCATTAGCTGGCCAAATAGACAGCAGACAAGCCCTTATTACTGCTGAGTCCATCAGAAAAGCGAAGCCAAAAATGTGCCATGAGCATGTAGTTCAAGCGGTAAGTGAAATATGGTCGTAAATTCATGTCCAAACTTCTACCATTAATATATTTGTCCGATCATCCTTTGTATAGGCTAAATACGCCTCAAAAAGCCACTACGATTCGTAATGGAAGTCGAATGCGGGAGCGCATCCCGAAAACGGAGTTGATTACTATTAGAAGTCTCTGTCCTTTATCTTTTGATGGGTCAATGTTGTATTATGTAGTCAGGTGTGTTACTTGTAAATAGCCTAAGTGTTTGCGACTGGTAATACCTAAAAAATAGGGTTTTTGATCTTCTGGGTTAATCAATCCCGCTTCTGGTTTATGCCCGTTTGACTTTCATTCAAATCGAATTCTTATAATGATTTGCTAAGGGGAGCCTTCCTGCAACTCTTAATCTTCCCATATGGGTCTGGTACGAGTTTTACTGATCCTACACGAATGGAAGGCTTGGTTTACACGGAAGAATATCAATCCGGAATCAGATACTTCGCCCAATGCTTGAAATAGTGTGCCGGGCTTAACACCTACTCCTCAGAGTGTCAGGATGGGGAATCAGAAATGGGCTAAATTTGTTTTTTTTAGCCCTGGTAGTAGTTTCTGTGAACGTGTTTAAGCTAATTAACCTTGTTGACAGGCCCACTGTATGCTGGCTAAGATGGCAATGGCAGGGAAGGGTATCAGCTATTGCGATGATCCCAATGCTTCGCGCAGCACAGCATACGTAACCAATGGAGACATCCCAGAGGATTTGGTCGTTGTTTTCAACAGAATGGCCAAAGTATGATTTATAATTACCTTGGCAACTATTTTTTTTAAAGCGGCATTAACTGTAAACTTAGGGTTGTGACATCACCATCACTGCTCTTCAAGTTAGCAGATTTCTGAATGACGCTTTGAAACGATATTATGACACACCGTTGTGGCCAGCCTCTAAAACGGTGCGAGGTTTTCTGACTTTTTCTTAACGCTCGAATTGAAACGGATGTTCTCCAAACCTCTGTTTAGATCGTAGTAAAAGGTAGAAGCAAGAAGAGTGAGCCACCAGAAAATCCCGGTCCCAAAACTGCGAACATTCCCTCGTTATCGAAGAAAATTGTAAGTTTGTTTTGAGAAATGGAAGTTTTGTAGTTACAGAAATACAGGATTACAGAAGGATGAGATCGTACCCAATGGCACATCGGAGTGTTCCATGATTATTGAAAACACGGATCCAGAGGAGTCGGATTATCGCTTCCCTGTGAAGGAGGAGATCCCAAGTCAGTCCTGTCTCCGGTGTGGACGCAGATTAATGGTCAAACAACCGATTGACGTTGCGACCACGAGCGTTGACGGATCTATTTGCAAAAAGTGCAGCATAAGTACAACACCTGTGCGGCTTTGGGAAGATCGTGACGGTCCAAGTGGGGAAGGAGCGTACAAAGGAAATGTAGCAGCTTCTATAGCTGCTGTAAAGACCGGTTTACGATACCGGGTGAGTTCAAAAGTACAATGGAAATAGCTGGCATTTAAAGTATTGTAGTTATTTAGAAGCTCGAACAATGGGCCAACCAGCTGAATTTGGCTTTATTTTCGAAATGTTTCCACAAGGATATTTTCGTGTCAACAAGGCTGACAAAAAGAAACGGTTCTTGGAAGAACCATCCGCGTCTGGTACCACTCGATGTGAAAAATGGACGGACAAGAAGAAGATGTGTGGCAAATCAAGTAAGTTTCGAGGTTCGGGTTCAGAACGAGGTTGGCTAACGCCGAAGGCTCATTTAGCAGCTCAGCAGAAGGGGACACTTCTCGTGATTAAGAGTGTGATAACCCTTATAGATAATATTTCTTTGGTGTAACTCTACCTTCCTAAGTGTTAGTACTTGGCAGTTTTAAGGAGTATTTCGGAGCAGTTTAAAGAAATTTTGTGGTGTGATAAGGATAATTGGAATGAAATCAACAGTCAGATATTCAGATGCTTTCTTCGCACGGGTTTAAACGGGAACATTCGCCATCTTGAAGATCTCAACTGTGCATCCAGGTAACCGCTTGAACAATGATGATTTCACGGGTGTTTTCTATTCTCGATGCACCTGTTTCGTGATTTTTCAGTTGCTTTCGAAAAATACAGGCCGTTCTGTTTGCTTGAGCGAGTTCTATCAATCTGGAATGTAGTATTGCTAGAACGTATCATCGTTCATTCATTTGTCGTCGTAATTGCTCTTTTATATAAAAAAAGTTTTGTTAGGAATTGAGCCATCACAGCCTTTAAAACTATGTATGAGACGTAATCCGAGTGAAATTAGTGTACAGTTGACAAGAGAAAGCGTATCTTTCACTATGTTTGTATTGGAGGTCGATTCTTCCCGTGTCTTCTTCTCCCTCTTCTACATTTTGCTCAAGGACAAAACCCAAAACTTTTGACGAGCATGGGTTTTTATGTATTTAGCTTTTGTATGTAAACTGAGTCGCTTTACTTGTTACTCCTAACAGTTTACATTGTTACCCTGATCAAAGAAATGAATTATTTTTTTGTACAAAATTTTCCCTATTTGTCTTGCGCCACATTTTCTCAGATGTTAATGCATTTATTATATGGTTGTAATTAATTAACATTCTGATCATGAGCGAACATCGATTGAATAAGTGAAGCATGTGATTTGTTTATAAAGGCTGTGGCATTAATCATTCCGAATGTATATTTATAAAGTATAAATATTTAGAAAAATTATAAGTTAACCTTCTTTGTGAGTCTGAACAAAGTTAGAATCAGAGCCTATAAGTAAGCTCTTCAATTCTAACTTTATGCTTTATCTTGAGCAACAGCGAAGGATTTTCTCGAAAGCTTCTCTTTTGTGATGCCAAGAGGGTGATTGCCTTGTCCCTAACGCTAATGAGCTGCTCTGGACTTAGGTAGCCTATCAAGTAAACCGCCTTAGACACGTTCTGTAAAGAATATCAACTATGGTTGATATGATAAAAGGCTTTATATCCATTTAATACAGTGTCTTTCCTAAAAGAGGTGAGTTCAATGTGAAATGAGAGAGAACCCGTTGGGAATAGTTGATCAGTAGGAAGTTCGCGATTGTTGTTTTCATTTCCTAATCTAAAAGTAAAATTCGAAGAGTCCGGGTGACACCCAACCCTCATGTGACGGTAACGAACTAAGGATTGATTGTTTGGCTCCCACAGCTCCCATAGCAAAGCAGGGTAACATTCTTTATGATGTCTTTATGGGATTCTTTATGATGCAATGTTGTTAGCCTCATCTTTGTGTGCCACTATGGGCCGGTAGTCTCGCTCCAAAAACGGTAAGACTCAAACAGAAGCATCCCTGATAACGGAACCGTAATGGACAGTTAAGAACGAAGGCGAAAAGCTCACTCAAAGCTTACCTCTTCTTCAAATCTACAATATTGTAGAAGGAATAAGCCATAATGAAACTAACACTTATTATGGAAATCACAAGTGTATAGAAGGGAACGTGCACTCCCAAAACAGTCAAAACCACAGTCTGAAATGAATTCCCGTTCCGCAGCTTCCAAATGGCTTTTTGAGATTCTCAAAGATCGAATTCTGCAATACAGCCATCTCATGGAGTAGAAAAAAGCTTAGAAAGGACTCGACAACCTTAAATAGGAACGTGGTTCAAAATGTTGATTTTTCATTGTGCAAATTCGCGTAAAATGTAAAGTAAGTGGTGCAGAACGCAAACGGTTGCTCCCACAGCGATAGGGTTACGGTGAATATTTGAAAATTGGTTCGGCGCCAATCGGCCAAAACGCTTTTGAACGGCAGTCTTTTTTTGGTTGTGCGTTCGCCTCGCATTTAACTTGTTGCTAAGGCCCATATTTTTCTCCCTCTCGCCATTTATTCCTTTTTTCATTTATTTTACAATTTCTTTGTTTTATCACGAGTATGATGTCACTATAGATTTTCTTGTTTAATAGGATGATTTTAGTGTATTGGGCATGAAAATTCCGCAATTTTGCCAATAATTTATAAAGAGATTATCGTGCATCTGGCTTATATATCATGGGAGCGTACCTCGATAAACCTGTAACTGAAAAGGAATCCGAAAGTGGTCAAGGAAATGGCTTGACATTTGGCGCCACTTGTATGCAAGGATGGCGAGTGAAACAGGAGGTGAGTTTTACTGTATCGGAACATAAAGTAAATTTTTATTGCCATCAAGACTGTTGCTTATCACCTGATCCTGTACTTTGAGAATAGCTCGCTTCTTTTGAGAAAGTCAGAATGTTTACCCAAATGCGTTTTGAATTATCATGGAGTGATTGACAAATATGACTTGTAAAAGCAAAAATCAGTTTGCATTCAAAGTAGAGAATGGGTAAAACAAAATTTCTTGAAAGCACTTTGCAAATACATTAGTAACGTTTGATTCTTAGACGCCATCAGTGGTGCTTCAAATAGACAGGATTATTTATTTAATTCTTACTGCCATCTAATACTCAACACTTGATTCCTCCCCTTTTATAACTTTTTAGTCTATTCATTATAAATGCCACTAACTAGATAAGAAGTTCCCCGAAAGTTCTCGACTTGCAGGCTATGCCTTTGCGTTTACGCAAAACTCACGCTTGTTTGAAGGGAATGTGGGCGAAAATCTCCTTCATTAGGTCGCATAAGAAAGCTTTTTTCCATGTAAAACCGTCAAGACAAAAGCCTTTCCTTGGGTTTCTGTTTCCCCAGGTTGATGGTTGTAGGAATAGCAGATCCCCTTAGTTAAAATCCAAATGACTTGTATTTACAGTGTGCTAATCGTATGAGAGAACCATCATGCTGTTCATGTCTTGTGCAGTCGGGGCGGAGCTTTTGATACCCCTTCCTCAGGTTCTTTCCTCTTTTCATTCGATTCAAGCGGATAAAAGGAATAGAGAAAGGAACTTCAAAAGTTTCATCCCAACTGTACGAGATTTATTCCTATACGTGATTCTCATAGTCCTGCGGAGAGGGGGGGGGGGGGCGATTCCCGTCGGCATTTCGAACGTGTACGGCGCTGAGCGCGCGGCGGCATCGAATGTCCTTGCAAGGACCTTTCGCCTTTTGACATTGAAGGTGGATTACCCTGACTAACAATGATTAGGCTGAAGATTTGGCATCAATCCCTGTCTGAAGTGAGCTGCCTATGCTACCTGTTGTGCGGTGATA